>VDFB02193867.1:600799860-600817549 GCA_007258455.2 Sequoia sempervirens | reverse complement strand
CTTTGACCTTGGTTTTCTAAGGTGGATATAGGAAAAAAGGGGAATTGCACATAGGGTGAAAATTCACTCATACATTTTTTCCCCACTTTAGCGAGCACAAGTACTAATGAGTGCTCACTAAAGTAGATCAAGAAGAGAGTAGGGTTAGAAAAGTATACCTAAACCGTCAAGGAAGCATTACTCAATCTAGTGAACTCAAAGGTGTAGGAAAAAGTGAGGGACTCCATAGCTACTCATAACTATGAAGTTGGGAAAACAAAGCATCTTACAAGCCCGTGGACCTATAAGGAGGCAACCCCTAATATATCTCGCATGAAGGAATCCCCAAGGAAGCACCCTACAAGTACGTAGTCCTATAAGGAAGGTATTCCCCATGAAATAAATCATGAAGAATAGTCAAAAGAAATGCCCTACAGGTACTTGGTCCTATAGGGAAGGTATCCTCCATGACTCAAGCATGAAGAACACCAAAAGAATCGCCCTACAGTTCCTCAGTCCTGTAGGGTCCGAGCCATCCCTAGGATCTATCGAATGGAGGAAGCTCAAAGGAAAGCACCCTACAAGTTCTTGGTGTTGCAGGGAGGTATCCTTCAAGATCTCTCTCATGGAGGAACATGTGAAAGTGGACTCTACAGAGTCAAGAAGTGGTGAGATGTCTACTTGCGGATAGAACATGTCAAAAGTGGTGACATGTCTACCTATAGATAGAACATGTCAAAATTGGCTGTTCATGTAGACCATCAATAAGAAAATATTTCAAAGAGGTCCCTCAAGAACCCTTCAAAAGGAGAGGGGTCCACTCAAGGGACATGCTGTTTGAAAGATAAGGTCTAGTCAGGCTGCCCCCACGCTAGACACAAAAGGGTGAATGGAATGAGCCTAGTCAGGCTGCCCCTAGGCTAGATGTGAAAGAATCCATTCCTCATAAAGGATTTGGAAGAAGGGTCCCTTGGGAACCTACCATGAGGAAGAAGGGGGGTCCACTCAAGGGGTACAAAAATGAAAATAAACTATTCTTCTTACAGCGACTTGTCATCAAGGAATCCTTTTGAAAGATGTTTACTTCATCAAGGAATTTGAAAGGAAGGATATGCCCCCATGCAAGGGGGAATTAAAGTTGTTTCCACTTTGGAGGGAGGTCCTCAAGTCCTTTCTTTATGGACCTGTGATGAAGGAAACACATTATGTTAGGGTTTCGTGTTGAGAATGTGATTCTAAGGTAAAGTTTGTGAAGGATTTTGAGAAAAGATTTTTTTGTAATGAATTCACTTTCTAAAAATTGAAGTGTTAAAGAAAAAGTGTTGTCTCACATAGGAGGGACAACTCAAGAAAATGAGAGAGAAAGATAAAGGGAAAGAGAAAAGAAATAAAATTCAAACAAAGGACATAGGGGGATTTGGTTTAGTGGGGTCAGATCTATCCAAGCTCATATAATAATAGGTAACTACAATGCAAGGAAAAATATCATCAACCCCCAACCAGATTATGAAGAATGCATGGAAAGCCAAGTAAAAATAAAAAATTGGGTCAACATGGAAGGGGAGCCTAAATCCCCCCAATGCTTTGCATCACCCCCAATTTATCGAAAGTCAAGCACAAAAATGGAAGAATGATGATACAAATAGAAGAAGGTTTATGACACAAAAACCACGCCTATATCCAAGCACCAACAAGGGTGACGAGGGTCATCCAGGCACACATAGCATGGGTCCAGGGGAACATGTCACAAAACACACACACACAAGATCAAGAACGGGGGCCTCCTCCTAACATTGATCGACCAAGAGATCATTTGCTTCCCAATCTAGATCCTCGTAAGGGGAAGGAGGACAAGCCTACAAGGGTGGAATGTTAAGAGGAGGAGCATCCAGCCCTCCCACAACAAGGGCCCCTAAAGGTCCTCTCCACCAAGCTCTTATGAAGTCAAGGTCAATGATTTCATGAAGATCACTAACAGGGCTAGGACTTCTTCCACATAATTGAACATGTATCCCATTGGAGCATCATGCTTATTCACAATGAATGAGGTTGGTTGTGCCTAAGGTTCACTCCTAGGTTCACCGAATGATTAAGGAGATGTGACAAACTTAGGTGAAGCTGGGATTGGTTATGTCACAAGGATAAAACAAGTCATCACAGGACCACCTTGCGGAGAAGGTTGTGTTATGCCTTGCATAACCACCCCCATTTTGAGTTGGAACAAAATGGGTCCCTCTTTCTCTTTCTAGTTTCTTTTTGCTTTTGGTTACTTGCTTTCCTCTTTGAAATTCTTTTTTTTTCCTCCTAATTTTGACTTTTGATCTATCTGATTTAATCTTGGTTTTGTCTCAACCTAAGTCGGTTTTATTGTTGCTAGGAATTCAGTAAAATAATTATAAGCAATGGTGGATTTATTATAATTTTTCTTATTTGCTTCTGAGGACTAATGCAGACCTTTCTTTTGTAGGATTAAATCCTACATGTGATGATATTTTCTAGAAGAGCTCAGTTGAAAGGCATGCCTCAATCCAGTTGGTCCTAAAAATTAGTTAAGGAAAAAGTTGGCAAGACCCCAGAGATGTCACAGCGAGTGAAATTCATGTGCAGTCAACTATCGGCAAGACATCAATCAAGGTCACAACAACTAGGAGCTTCCCTTCGGCATGAAATTCTCATTCCAAGAAAGGTCTTGGCGAGACCTAAAGGTTTCACCGATGAACAGTAGAGAGAATGCATACTGGCGGGAGGTTTTCTCTTTGTCAAGAAGTCTCAGAAAATTCATGAAGTCTCACCGAGCGCCGCACAATGAGCAAACACTTTGGTGGGAGTCATCTTCTTCAGCATATGGTCTTGGTGAAATCTTCGAGTCTTGCTGACTGATGGTGAAAATTTCCCATCGCGGAAAGATTTGTTCATCGGTATAAAGTCTCAGCGAACCCAAGATGTCTTACCGACCACCAACAAAGTGAACCCTTTGGCAAGACTCAATTGCATCGGGGTAACGTCTCACTGAGTGCCTCCGGTCACATTGACATGGTGCAAGGGGATTCTATTGGTGATATTCGGTGAGAGAATCAATATGTCACAGCAACAAAAGGGTGAACTTGTAAAGCTTTTTCTGAGACATGAGGTATCTATAGGACGTCTCCCCAACAAAAGAATGTTACAATGACACATTTGGAACAAAAGAATACATGTCGATATGACTATAGAATGATCTCCCCGAAATGAAAAGATCACCAAAGGATGATCCCTTCGACATAATGTCTGGCCGAGAAAAGGAATTCATGCCAAAGAAGGTTGTCATTAGGGAGAATGGAATAAATGTGGTAAGATATCTTACCGACATGAGAGAGTCTTGTCGATAAGACGGATTTGTTTCAGGGAGATATCTCCCCGACAGTTGAAGGTTTTGCCAAAGGGTTATCCCATTGGTATGAGGGCTCGACAAAGAGGAAAATTCTCACCGACGTGAAGTAATATCAGCATAATATTTTGCCAATTCAATAGGGTTTGGCCGAAATGAAACAAAATCACCGGAGGATCTAGGGCTCGATGTAATCTCTCACCGACTCATGATGGTCACGCCGAAGAAAAAGGCTAGAACTCAGGGAAATAGAAGGGACTCGAGGAGACTCTCAATGAATGGAATGGGTTCGGAAAGATGTCTTTCTGACCCAATGATGTCTCAGCAATAGGAGAATGCTATCAGGGGACCCCACCGAAGATGCAAAATGGGTTCAGCAAGTAAAGAGAATTCGGGGAAAGGTCTCCCTGACCACAAGAAGTATTACCAATGGTGATGGATTTCCCAGTAAAGGAGGCATTGGTATGACCAAGAGGAACTCATTGGGACCTCTGGCCGATAGTATAAGGTCTCACCAAAAGAAATTTGAGCACGGGAGAAGCTCCCCAAAGGACTAAGGAGATCGCCATGACCACACACCGATAACGATTGTCTCGACAACTTCGGTGTGTATTGATATAACTTCTGTAGCTCGCTGAAGGGTCTCATCGACTGGTCCGCGCTATGCAAATAACTGTTAGAAGACAAAATCGCATCAAGGAGGCACGATAACTGTCTCACCGACATGTGATTTAAGGAAGACCGCTCTTGACTGCTCAGGAATTTGGCGTGGCATGTAATCATCCAATCAAAAGGAGCTAAGGTAGGTCATTGACCGATTGATCGCCCCTGTGGAAAAGACTAACAAAATGCAAGCAAGATGGATTCCTTTTGAGAAGAGATGACGATGGATCGGCTCGGGTGATGGTGTTCAAATCTGCAAGGAGGCCTGATGGTGCTTGTAGAGGACAGTCAATGTACAAGAAGTCCAGAACAGAAAGGAAGTCGAAGGGAAGAAGAAACTATGACTCATATGGATAGCTGTCATGACTACTAGCAAGGAGGTAGATCAGTATTGATGGAGATATTCTGAGCATTCAAGGCAACCCCAATAGAGTTTGAAGGTGGACACGAAGATAGCAGAGTTAATGATGCAGCTTTCAAAAGATCTAAAAAGGCTTCTCCTGAGGATAGAAATCCTTCATCAGCATGGATAGCAAGGCTTCACATTGAATGCAACTTTGACCCTCCTCAGAAAGATCCAAGAGCCAACCTTCTTGCAGTCAAGAGATATTTTTGAAAACCCTAATATAGGGATAACACATTCTTTCGGTACATTCTATATGTATGGCCTTCTAGCCTCTTTGTAAAGAGTTAGAACTTTTAGAGAATTTCAGAGGTTAGACAGTTAGAAGAAAATATAGGAATTAGTAAGTTAATAGAAGGAGATAGAGTTGCCTCCCGATTATTTGTAATAGGAGTTTCTTATGTCTTCTTGGTTAGGATTTAGATTTAGATTTAGAATAGACTAATGTACCTTTCAGTCTCCTTAGTGTAAATGGAAACAATTTGAAATCATAGATTATCTGTACATTGGTGATTGTGCCAGCTTTGTAAATGTTTCTTATCTGTTTCACCAACAGTAGAAGCAACCAGATTAAAATCTATTTCACGTTGTGTTTCAGAATGGTGTTTGTCTTGAGTTAATCATTTGATTTGTGAAGTCTTCAAGGAATGAAATGTTATTTTATGTTTTTTTTAAATAGATGAATTGCAATCTGCTATCAAATCAGCACTGGGAATGAATACAACTATGTGTTAATCACAAGTTAATCTTGTTCTTTGGTTTTAGTTTATAGTTCCTTGAAGCTAACAAGTTTGGTTAACATTGGATGAATCATTGTTCTTTTCTGTTCCAAAACCCTGACCTATCTTTTGTTGTTTCTTTAAAACCCCTAGTTAGAGTAGGTTTAAATTCATGTTGATCTTAGAAGTATCTGGAAGCTCAATACCAGTAGGCCCCTTGAACATTACTATTACATTGACCAATTGAGCAACATCAGCACAGTTTAGAACCAACTACAAAGACCTTGGGAGCTGAGATATCCATGTGATCATCTTTCTCTTTCAGGAGAAACAAAATAGCAATATTATGTTTGCATGTTGCTATGCCAAAAGCACCATCAACAGGTTGATTCCTCTTACATCCTTTGTTGCTAGAAGGACCAACCTTTGCCTCTTTCTTCATGGGAGGAGATGAACTCCCCACAAACAAAGCTAGGGGTGCAGAGGAAGAGGAAGAAAGAACTACAATGGATACGATTGAAGTATTAACCATATCCATAGGCTTTGGGAAGGGCTGAATATGTGGAATGTGTTGGAAAATGTGCCTCAAGCTTACTAACATGAAACTCTTGAAAGAGAAAAAATGGTGAGACCCTCTAAATGTCTTATCAACCAGCAGTTGTGTTCAAAATATTAAAGTCACTGAGAATTTGGTTATGTCTTGTGGATGAGAGTCATCGGGAAGACATGTCTATCACTATGAAAGTTCTAACTCTTTCGTCCTGGGCAAACCTCTTGTGGACAGGTTGGTTCCTAGTGATCATCAGGGAGACTCTTGGTGACGAGTGGCATGAACCTTTAGAGTGACTCATTCCGACATAGTATGTCTTTCTGATGGTCTTAGACAAGAATGTCTTTGGGGTGACATGAAGGCTCGATAAGAGTCTAACCAATGGATGTGGTTTCGCTGACAGGCAGGTGCTTTTGGTGAGAACTCTTGCCGATGGATATGTCTCTCATCAATAGGTTTGCATTCGGTATGATCTCCTGGCACTAGTGTTTCCTCTCACCGACTGTTCTATGATTGGTATGAACTCTTGCCAATAGAGGATATCTCGTCGATGGATTTTTTTTTACTATGAACTCTCAGCTATACTAAAATTCTTAACAATAGAGCTACATGAGTTGAACATCAGTGTGAAGTATTAGCGACAAAAATGGTCTTTCAGATGGTTATGTAGTGTACATCGGTGAGAAGTATTGTCGATAGAGTGTGTCTGGGTGATAGGTTTGAACTCGATATGACTCTTGCCGATAATAATTGGTTTTTCTTTGTGACATCCAAAAGACCTAGAAGATTTGTATGACTTCTCAGGGTGTTTCCGATAGCGATGGTCATGCCGATGCTTCTGAGATCGGGCATTTTGGCATCGAGGAGACATGGTCTAGTGTCTCACCGACATGAGATTTTGTTCAACCATTTTGATCAAATGACTATCCTACATGGTCTGTTTTGGGCCAATGAGAGAAGCGAAATGTGAATTGTTGGCAGTTGAACAATTGTGACTATTCTATTGTGGAAAATGAACAGGCTGTGAGGGAATGGATGACCCTTTGCAATGGTTGATGATGGTGAACAGTTTGATGGCATGTGGAAGTTCAATTTTGAACACAGATTGATCTGAGTGAATTCATTGGATGTTTCAGAGAGTATTTTTGTACAAGTTTGACTAGTGAATGTTGTTGTAAATTGACATCATAAAGTTAAGTCTGAACTCTATATGTAATTTTATTTACTGTAATACAAAGAGGCTTTTCTTGGTGTGGTGGGTTTTTCTCCCATAAGGGTTTTCCCATGTAAATTTGGTGTCCAATTGTGTATGTGTTCATTTCTCTTTTTTGTTGTTCTTTTCATATGCATCTTATTGGACTGTAATTAAAAATTTAAAGTCACCTCTGCATTCTTCCCTGAGGTTTTGACATTAGGAGAGTTTGTTCCACACCTAAGCTTTCCTTACAAGTGGTATCAAAGCCTGGCCAGTTGTGTTATCCTTGTGGGTACATTGGGTTTTTCTGTGTCAATTTAGTGTGAATCTTGTAGAAGTCTTGTAATTCGAATTACAGATTAATATGGAAAGCACATCCTAAAAGATTGAAATTGAGAAATTCAATGGTAGGAATTTTGAGTTGTGGAAACTTAAAATGGAAGATCTATTGGTTGACCGCGATCTTTGGCTTGTTGTGACTGGAACAAAATGTATAGGCATGAAGCAAGATGATTGGGACCTTGCAGATCAAAAATCAAAGGGGCTGATAAGGCTCTGTCTGACACACTTTGTTCTTATAAATGTTCATGAAGAAAATATTGCATCTTCTTTGTGGAAAAGAATGGGAGCTATTTATTAGGGAAAGTCCTTGGTGAATAAGTTGTTCTTGAGGAAGAAGTTGTACTCTTTGAAAATGCAGGAAGGAGCATCTATTGCTGATCATTTGAATGCTTTCAACATGCTGATTGCTCAGTTAGCATCTGTGGGTTTGAAGATCATTGTATGCTATTGTTATGTTCTTTGCCAGATTCCTGGGATCACTTGGTGATGGCTATTGGGAGTATGACATCCACTTTTAAGATGGAAGATGTTGTTGCTTCTTTGTTATCAGAAGAGATGAGAAGAAAATCTTCTAAGATGGTAAAGGATGCTCTTGCTATTTGAGGGAGATCGAAAGAAAAAGGAAAGAAGAAGGACAAGAAGTCCAAACAAAATCATAAAGGAGATCAAAGTCTCTTGGCAAGAAGTCCAAGGTGAAGTGCTAGAATTGTGGGCAACCTGGTCATGTTTGAAAGGATTGGAAAGACGAGAAAAATAAGAAGAAGAAGAAGAAGAATTCTTCCAACAATGATTCTTCTCAGAGTGATGCAGATAATTTCATTGCAGCCTTGGCTACTCAGGCATCAGATGATGTCTAGTTGATTGATTTTGGAGCATCTTTCCACATGACATCTCATAGAGATTGGCTCACTAAGTATGAAAAATATGATGGTGGAAGGGTGTATTTGGCAAGTGATTCATCTCTAGAAATAGTTGGTTGTGGAAGAGTCAAAATTTATTTCCCTGATGGAAGAGTGAAGGGAATCAATGTTGTAAAGCATATACCAGGTCTGGCTCAAAATTTACTTTCTGTTAGTAAGTTGAATGATGTTGGAGTGTAGGTCTCATTCTTTGGAAATGGTTGCAAGATGATTAGAGGCCCAATGGTGCTAGCTAGGGGTGCTCGTATTGGTACTTTGTATAAGTTGGATGCACTTTTTGTTCAATGCAATAATGTCTCTGCAAAGTCACAGAAGGCTACTCATGGAGAAAAGAAGGAAAATGTTCCTAATAGTGCAAACTATATGGAAGTTAAACTTCTAGCAGAAAAGACTATGCTCTGGCATCATAGGCTAGGCCACATTGGAGAAAAAGGCTTAAAAACCTTGAAAAATAAATACCTGGTTGAGGGGCTTGATGACTGTAACCTTGAATTCGAGTTTTGTGAACATTGTATATATGGTAAACAACACCATGTTTCTTTTTACTCCAATCCTCATAAATCTTCTGGTTTACTTGATTACATACATTCTAATGTTTTTGGTCCAGTAAATGTTCTTTCTTTGTCTAAATCAAGATATTATGTATCGCTCATTGATGATTATTGAAAAAGGGCATTTGTTTATTCTTTGAAAAGTAAATCAAAAGTGTTCAGTCGTTTTAAGGAATTTAAAAACCTTTTGGAAAATCAGACTGGGAGAAAAATAAAATGTTTAAGGACTGACAATGGCAGTGAGTTTTGTTCTAATGAGTTCAAGAGGTACTGTAAAGATCATGGAATTAAAAGACATAAAACTACACCCTACACTCCGCAGCAAAATGGAGTTGCAGAAAGGTTCAACAGGACAGTGATGGAAAGAGCACAAAGTATGCTGAGCAGTGCTGGCTTGGAGAAGTTCTGGGTTGAGGTAGTTGCAACAACATGTTATTTAATAAACTGTTCTCCTAATTATTCTCTTGTTGAGAAAACACTTTTGGAAGCATGATCTGGAAAGAATCCCTCTCTGAGACACATTCGTGTGTTTGGCTGTGAGGCATATGCATATGTGCCAAATGAAAAAAGGTCTAAATTGGAAAACAAGGCTCTTAAATGTATTTTTATTGGTTATAGTGCTGGCATAAAAGGATACAAGCTTTGGAATCCTAATATGGAGAAGGTTCTATACAACATAATTGTTATTTTTTGTGAGCTGAAGTCTTCTATTTTGGATCTGCAGTCAGAGACAAAATCAGAAAATAAAAAGGATGTAGTTGAAATTCCTCCAACACCAGATAAAGAGTAATTGAAAATTCAAAATGTATCTGAAACTAAGGAGAGCTCAACTAGTTTTGATAGTTTTGAAGAAGAAGAACAACCTCAACCTTAGCCTGTGAGGAGGTCAACATGTGAAATAAAGCAACTTGATAGGTATGAATTTTCTTTGTTAGATTCTACTTGTGCCTATGCTTTAATTTCTAGCACTGATGAGCCTAGAAATGTGAAAGAGGTATTTAGAATGTCTGATTCAAACTCTTGGTTGGAAGCCATGAATGAAGAAATGGCATCATTAGAAAAGAATGATAATTGGAGTTTGGTGCCCTTTCCTGAAGGTAGAAAAGTTGTTGGCTGCAAATGGGTATTTAAAAAGAAAATAGGTCTGAATGGCAATGTGGAAAATTATAAGGTGAGGTTGGTTGCAAAGGGGTATTCCCAGGTAGAGTGAATTGATTATGGAGAAATTTTTTCTCTTGTAGCTAAGCTAACGTCTATAAGATTTCTTTTGTCACTTGCAGTAGCGTATGAATTAGAGATTGAACAGATGGATGTGAAGACAACATTTCTTCATGGTGACCTTGAAGAAGAAATTTATATGTCCCAGCCTGAACACTTTATGGAGAAAGGTAAAGAAAATTAGTTTTGCAAGTTGACAAAATCTCTGTATGGATTAAAACAATCTCCTAAAATGTGGTACTAGAAGTTTGACACATTTGTTTTGTCATTAGGATTTGTAAGATCAAAATTTGATCATTATGTGTACTTCAAATCTAAAAATGATTGTGTTCTTATTATTGCTCTCTATGTTGATGATACGATGTTCATAGGAAATAGTAAGTTAATGATTTCTAATCTAAAATCTTAGTTGTATGCAAAGTTTGAAATGAAAGATCTTGGTGCAGCAAGGTATATTCTGGGAATAGAAATAACTAGGGAAAGAAAGAGTAGAAAACTTTGGCTCAATCAGAGTAAGTATATTAATACTGTTTTGAAGAGATTTTGTATGATAGATTGCAAGCAGCTAGTTGTTCCAGTTTTGCAGGGAACAAAGCAATCTGTTGAAGATTGTCAAAAATCTCCTACTGAGATGGAGGACATGACCATAGTGCCTTATGCTACTACAATTGGTAGTTTAATGTATGCAATGTTCTGTACAAGACCGGACATTGCCCAAGCAATGGGAGTACTTAGTCATTTTATGGAAAATCCTGGAAGGACACATTGGGATGCTATGAAAAGAGTGTTTAGATATCTAAAGGGCACTTCAAAATATGCTTTGTGTTACCATGGAAATTTGGTTGAATCACAAAGGACTCTCAACATTTGAGGCTATGTGGATTCTGATTGGGCAGGGGACATTGACAATAGAAGATCCACCAGTGGATATATTTTCATGATGAATGGTGGTGCAGTTAGTTGGATGAGTAAGCTGCAGGCTGTAGTCGCTTTGTCCACTACAAACGCAAAATACATGGTAGTAAAACATGCCTATAAAGAAGCAATCTGGTTAAAACGTTTGTGTTCTAACATTGGGTTTGATGCAAGGAAAATTACAATTTACTGTGACAGTCAGAGTGCTATTTGTTTGGTAAAAAATCCTACTTTCCATGCGAGGATGAAACATATTGATGTGTAGTATCATTTTGTATGAGATATGGTGGAGGATGGAAAAGTGTCTTTAGAAAAAGTGGATACTCTGGAAAATGTTGCAGATGCATTGATGAAACTAGTGAGCACAAATAAGTTTAGGTGGTGTGCTAGTTCTATGGGCCTTAGTGCCCATGAATTTCAATAGTTTTTTTGTGCTCTGGACGTGTTAGTAAGATCTTCGTCAAGTGGGAAATTTTTGGAAAATGTGCCTCAAGCTTACTGAAATGAAACTCCTGAAAGAGAAAAATTGGTGAGACCCTCTGAATGTCTTACTGACCAATAGCTATGTTCAAAAGATTAAAGTCGCTGAGACTTTGGCTCTATCTTACCGATGGTAGTCATTAGCAAGACATGTCTATCGCTGTGAAAGTTCTAACTCTTTCTGCCTAGGAGGACCTCTTGCTGACAGGTTGGTTCCTAGTGATCATCGAGGAGACTCTTGGCGATGAGTGGCATTAGTGAGAGGCATGAACCTTCATAGTGACTCATTCTGACAAAGTATGTGTTGCCAATGGTCTTACACAAGAATGTCTTCGGGGTGACATGAAGGATCAATAAGAGTCTAACCAATGGATGTGGTTTCATTGACAAGCAGGTGCTTTCAGTGAGAACTCTTACCAATGGATATGTCTCTTGCCGATAGGTTTGCATTCGGTATGATCTCCTGCCGATAGTGTTTCTCTCGCCAACTCTTTTGTGATCGGTGTGAACTTTTACTGATGAATTTTTGTTCACTGTGAACTCTCAAAGATAGCGAAACTTTTGTTGATAGAGCTACATGAGTTGAACATCAGTGTGAAGTCTTAGCGACAATGATGGTCTTGCCAATGGTTCTGCAGTGGACATCAGTGAGAAGTCTTGCTAATAGAGTGTGTTTGGGTGACAGGTTTGAACTTGATATGACTCTTGCCAATGGTGGTGACTCTGGCCGATAATAGTTTGTTTCCTTTGTGACATCGGGAAGACTGGGAAGATCTGTATGACTTCTTAGGGTGTTTCCGATAGCGATGGTCATGCTAATTGTTCTGTGATCGGGCAATTTGGCATCAGGGAGACATGGTCTAGTGTCTCACCAACATGCGATTCTGTTGAACCATTTTGACTGAAAGACTATCCTACATGGTTTGTTTTGGACCAATGAGAGAAGTAGAATGTGAACTTTTGGTAGTTGAACAACTGTGACTATTCTATTATGGAAAACAAACAGGCTATGAGGGAATGGATGGCCCTTTGCAATGGTCGATGATGGTGAACAGTTTGATGGCATCTAGAAGTTCAATTTTGAAAATAGATTGATTTGAGTGAATTCATTGGATGTTTCAGAGAGTATTTCTGTACAAGTTTGATCAGTGAATGCTACTACTGTAAATTGACATCAAAAAGTTAAGTCTGAAATCTATATGTAATTTTCTTTATTGTAATACAAAGAGGATTTTCTTGGTGTGGTGGGTTTTTCTCCCATAAGGGTTTTCCCACATAAATCTAGTGTCCAATTGTGTATGTGTTCATTTCTCTTTTATGTTGTTCTTGTCATGTGCATCTTATTGGACTGTAATTAAAAATTTAAAGTCACCTCTACATTCTTCCCTAAGGTTTTGACTTTAGGATAGTTTGTTCCGCACCTAAGCTTTCCTTATAGAATGGACATCAGAAAAGGTGGCTCTACTGAAGGATTGATAAAAACCTGTACCCATTTAGGGTTAGGTGCATTTGTGCTCACTATAGAAGTTGGGAGTGGATCAGACTAAAGCGAAACATAAGGAAGGGAGGAAGAAGATGCTGCAGGAGGTCGTGAAATAGCAGCGGTCATTCCTTCCTCCTTGTGTTGTGAGGTATCCTGCTCGGCCAAGAGAGCCTTTTTTCGGTGCTTGCACTCACATGCAAGGTAGTTTCTATGGCTCTTGGAGTTAGAAACTAGAGCTTGCAAAGGGACAGGAGGTTCTTGCTCAACCATAGGAACATCCACTACGACTGTTTTAGGTAGGGGAATGGGTTAATGTATGCGAGTAGGGCGAGAAAGATGAGGAGCAACAGGAGGAGTCAAATCGAGAGCCTTGGTAGTAGGCCTCTTTCCACTCACTGCCTTAGAACCAGGAGTGGTAGGGGGCTGTAGATCAAATTCTCTATGAGAAATTTTCTTTCTGCTATAAAAATAATACCATGATCTAGGAAATTCATTAGGGAGATCCATGATCCTAATCTTAGGACTACACCAAGGATGGATCATTAAACTCAGTGGGTAGCCATTGGGTTTGTTCATCTAGTACTCTTCCCAGGAAAGGGGAGAGGAAGAGGCAGTCTGGGAAAAGGTTATTTTTCTTTACCTTTGCTTGAAGAAGAGGGAGCCATCATAGGCTTCTCCTCTTTCTTCAAGGAAGAGGGAGTGAATGGTATAGCCTTCTCTTTACCTTTGTGGGAAGGAGAGGGAGCCAACAAGGACTTCTCTTTTGGAGTAGTCATCAGTACGAGCTCCTTCTTCTCTTCTCAGGAAGAGGAGGCGATTGATTTTCCTGTTACAGGAAGGGTTAGCTTTGGCTCCCCTTTGCCCCAAATTTTGTACTTCACATATTTCTTGTAAAGTAGGTCCATTCTCATAGGGATTAGACTGAATGGGAAGGGCCAAAAGTGATCCCAGGAATATTCACCATAAGATACCAAAGGCTGATATCTAGTATCATGCACTACATGCACGACACCCTCGTGGGAAAATTTCAAACATTTGTGGATAATGGAGGTGATCTCATTCATGGAAGCTAACCAAGGAATTCATGGCTTCACTTTAAATAGATCTGAATCTGGGATGACATCGAAGAGTATGTCAATAGTCCTAGGTCCAACTAGGATGGACAAAGTAATTGAGCCATAGGGTTTAAGACTCATACCATCATGAGTACAAATGGTATATTTTGTTTCTTGATATTTTTCCTTTTGCAGTGAATTTAATACCAATGTTTCTTCAGTGATAGCATTCACACAGCCCACGGGGTCAATTAAGACTCCTATCACAATCTTACCATTGACACAAGCAAGAATGTAGAGAGGTGAGGGTTTGTTGTTCAAGGGTAAATCTTGTGATGTAAATGTAACATTTGGAAAACTGGGTGCAGGTGGAATAGTGGAAGTTATGGTGACCATGTTTACATAGGCCTCAGGCTAGGAGACAAAATTAGTGGGATAAACAATCATGTTAGCAGGGTGTGATAGAAATGGGTCTGTGTATAGCTGCAATTTACTATTCGCCTTTGTCACTGATTCGTTAGTGTTCTATTTATTCCCATTGAGACAATTGGTACCATCATCAATACAGTCATGTATTTCATGATGCAACTACCTATAACATTTGATATCATGTCCATTGATATGATGGTACTAATAGTAAGTGCTCCCATCATACCAATTAGGGTAAGGTTCCTTAATAAGCTTAGGGATTGGAAAAGTCACGATCTTATCCTTCAATAGCTTTTGTAAGACGTAAGTATAAGAGTCTGACGACTTTGTGAATTTCTAGTTGTTTTTGAGGTCGTTATCATCAACATTGGCTACTATGTTCGCAATGGCTTTACCCTTCTTAGAGATTGATACAGTGGACTTTCCTTCAGAACAAGAGCTCGCAAGGTGGATCCCCTGAATTGAGCAACTGTATGTTGGTCCTCCCTTAAAGCTACACACAAATGCACAAAAGAAGGATATTTCATTAGGGAAGACTTCTCTTGCCAAGGCCTTTGTAAGTTCCCTATGAATACCTTTTCTATGTTAGAATTAGGCAACTAATATGAGATTTGCTAAAGAAGTGCTTGATAATGTGTTATGAAATCAGTAATCTTTTCATTGTCTCCTTGCTTACATTGGATGAGATCTAACAAGGTCATCTTTTTCCCAATGTTTGCTTGGAACTGTCTAAGGAATTGATTTACTAGTTGGTTGAATGAGAAAATAGAATTGTCAGGCAAGGAGCAATGCCACTCGAGTGTTGTGTCCTTGAGGGATTGGGGGAATAGTTTAGCCATCAAGGGATCATGATGGAGGAAGTCAGTGCAAAGAGCGTTAAAGGCAAACACCTGCATCTAAAAATCTCCCTTACCACCAAACTTCTCAAATTTAGGGATCTCCATTCCTTGAGAGAAGGGAGTGTTCAAGATGGCAATTGACAATGGGCTATGTTAGAAGAAAGGCTAGAAGATAGGCTAGGTTGAGGCCTGGGAAAGGCTCGCTAATCGACTCTGCATCTTACCCATGTTTTGAAGTAGAGTGTTCAAAATAGGGTCGTTAGAAGATAAAGGGCTAGAGGAACCTTCTCCAGAGCCACTGCCAAGTCCACCTCTAGAACCACCACCAGTCTGACTTCCACCATAGCCACTACCAGGGCCACCACTGTCAGTAGGGCCTCTTCCAGAACCACCGCCACAACCACCACTAGAACTGCCTTTGCCAGCACCTCCTCTGCTACCAAATCCCCCACCACCCATTCTACCAAGACCTCCACCACCGGAGGTGACAAAAGGGTTGAAGCTAAATCCCAATGAGACCTTATTCACCATGATAGTTTCTGGTTGATTAGGGATGGAAAGTATTGCATTGGCCATGTAGACGGAAGTGGGAGGCATTGATACCCCTAATTGTTCCTCATGTTCTTCGAAGGTGACTCCTTGTGCAAAGCTAGAGTTGCTCAAAGGAGTGCATTCTTCGGTTATACCAAAGAGACTACTGAGAAGCTTTACACCTATTCAATATTTATCCATCATATGCTTTAGTTCACTAATAACTCGAGTGACTCTAGCCATCTTTGGATTTCTTTCCAAGTGGTTTTCAAGGTTGCCCAACCCTTTTATAAGGGTGGACAGATATTCAATAGGGATCTAAACAACCTCATGCTAATCCATTGATGATGGCATGGGGGACACAAGAGGAGTGGGGATGTGATCAATTTCATTAGCAAATTCCATTTCATTCCTCAATAATTTCTCCTGCGTAGCCAACCTAATGGCGGGACCAGAGAAAAGGCCTATAGAAAGACTAAGCAAGACCTTCATCCTATCCATTAGGAGGTATCGTACACTTCTCCTCACGACATTCCCAAAAGTTGTGGACTAGGTTGTGATGCTCATAAACCTTCACAATGCTTGAGGTCACAACAAGCACGAAGTATCCAAGGGGAGCTACAACACCAATGAATAGACAGATGTTGGTTCATGTCGGGTTCACGAAAAATGTAAGAGAGGGGGACCACTGCATGCAAGACCCTAGGTCATGGAGGGTCAAGATGCGAGAGGCTAACCTAACTTACCTCAACTTTGTGCAATGTATGAGGGTATGAGGATGAGAATGATGAGGATTATGAGGTCCTACAATCAATCTACAATATCAAGTTTTAAGGTGGGGCTAGGCAAGTCAATTTTTAGGTTCAACTCTATGCTTCAGGGAGCTCTTTTCCCGAGGATGTCAACGTAGTCTTTGGATGACAACGCGGTTCACTGGCATCTCCAAAGTCCGTTGTAGTCTGTATGGTGAAACAACAACAAAGACAAGGTTGGACTCACCAAAAATGACTAACAAACTAGCTACTCAACGAAAGTTCCATAATGACACAACTAGATCAATTAAATACTCTCTAATGTTGTAAAGAAAATATGCAAGAGTAATGAAAATAAGGAGAATCTCACCAAGGAACTCATTCACTAGCTAGTTCTTCGAGAAGTGCACACACCTACACACAGAAATAGGGAAAATGTTGGGTGGCTATATAGGGGCTTTCCTTAGTCAAACCCCCATTTAGGTGTTCCCACCTCCATGGAAAGCCAAGAAAACGAGATAAAGAAGCAACAAAATAAAGATAATACAAACACTACAAAGCAGTACTATGCTACTCAATGAAGTGATAGGGGAGAGGAGAGGGAAGCTTACAACCTCCACCAAGAGCACTCAAGGATGCTTGGGGAAGAAATGAGAGGAACTCAAGCCTTTGTTGCAATAGCATGGTCCTAAACATGCTCCACCAAAGTGATGGAGTGAGATTTTCTTGCGATGGAATGCTTGGAATGTTGCTAGAAGTGTTGGATTAAATGATTGTAGTTGTGAGGAGTTCAAGTGAATGCTTAGAAGATGAAATTCTTGTTGAAGAGATGAATTTGAAGAAGAGATGGAAAAAAAATAGCCATATTCAGGTCGGTCAGCCAAAGGAGGCATTAAAAATTCATTGCCAATGGGAAGAGTAATGCCTCTGCTAGCTCAGTTGTAGGAATCTGCTAGGGACGTAAGCATGCGACGTGGACATCTGCATGTTGCGCAAGTATCCCTAACAAAAATTCCTCCACTGACACTTAGAGTAGGCTTAAGTTAAATTAAGCCTTCGACCTTGGTTTTCTAAGGTGGATGGAGGAAAAAAGGGGAATTGCACATAGGGTTGAAATTTTCTCTTATATAGGGATAGAGGGAGAGATTTAGAGATAATGTAAAGATAAGGATAAGTAAAGAGGGAAGGAGAGAGAGAGAGAAAGAGTGGAGAGAGAGGGAGAGAGAGGGAGAGAGTGGGAGAGAAAGAGGTTGAGAGAAAGAGAGTGGAGGCAGGGAGGGAGAGGTAGGGATATATAT
>VDFB02193867.1:600735301-600799760 GCA_007258455.2 Sequoia sempervirens | reverse complement strand
CAATGACAGATAAAGAAATCCCAGAGTTCATGAATTTTCTCAAAGAAAATCAAGTCAATTTTGTTTGGTCATACACAGACATGCCAGGTCTTGATCCGAATCTCATAATGCATCATTTGTCTATTAGACCAGGAGCTAAACCAGTAAAACAAAAACTCAGAAAGATGAACCCTCATGTGGCACTACTGGTTAAAGAAGAACTCAAGAAGCTCCTCGATGCAGGCTTTATAAGATCAATTGCCTATGCAAAATGGATCCAATATTGTACCAGTAGCAAAGCCAGATAAACGCATTAGAGTATGCACTGACTTCAGAGATCTTAACAAAGCTTTCCCAAAGGATGACTTTCCGCTTCCAATCATCGACACTATAGTTGATTTGATAGCTGACCATGCCATGTATTCATTAATGGATGGTTTCTCTGGTTACAACTAAATCAAGATTGCACCAGAAGACCAAGAGAAAACAACTTTCACTTTTCCGTGGGGAACATACTGTTGGAATGTCATGCCTTTCGGTCTAAAGAATGCTGGAGCTACGTATCAAAGAGCTATGACTACGATCTTTCATGACATGATGCACACATTCATGGAATATTATGTGGATGACATATTGGAAAAATCATACACCAGAGAAGGACACCTGGAAATACTATCAAAAATATTTACCAGATTGGAAAAATTCAAAGTTTGCCTAAATCCTAAGAAATGTGTTTTTGGGGTCACATCTGGAAAACTTTTAGGATATATTGTTTCAGAAAAGGGAATTGAAGTAGATCCTGCTAAAGTTCAGGCAATCATGGATATGCCTCCCCCAAAGAACATCAGTCAATTGAGATCATTACAAGGGCGACTTCAATCCATTAGAAGATTCATTGCGTAATTGGCCGACAAAAGTTTACCATTCACACATCTCCTGCATAAGAATGTTCCTTTTAGTTGACATGACAAATGCTAAATGGCATTTCAACAAATCAAGCAATACCTGATAAACCCACCGGTTCTTGTACCACCAAATCCGGAAAAACCATTGATCCTGTATATTGCTGCAATCGAGACATCCTTGGGGGAATTATTAGCACAAGAAGACCGTGAAGGAAAAGAACGTGCAATCTATTACATTAGCAGAACACTGACAAGTCATGAACTTAACTACACTTTCATTGAGAAGGCTTGTTTAGCAGTAGTTTTTGCCCCACAGAAATTCAGACATTACATGCTAACTCATACAATCAATCTTATTTCAAAAATTGATCCACTCAAGTATCTACTAAGTAAAGCATCACTAACAGGAAGGTTAGAAAAATGGGTCATGATTTTGAGTGAGTTTGACATCCAATATGTCGATCGCAAAGCAATCAAGGGACAAGTTATTGCTGATCAACTAGCAGACGCTCCTCTACAATCAGAGCACCCCTTACACATTGAATTTCCAGATGCTGATGTTTTCATGACAGACTCTAAGTAGCTATGGTCCTTATACTTCGATGGTTCCTTTACTCAACATGGATCAGGGGCAGGCATTCTCTTTGTCACCCCTCAAGGACATACCATTCCTCAGTCATATAGGCTAATGTTTCCATGCACTAACAACATTGCCGAATATGAAGCACTCATCACTGGACTAAAGACAGCATTGGAATGGAGGATTACCAAGCTACAAGTTTATGGTGACTCACAACTAGTTATTAATCAAATCAATGATGATTATCAGACTAAAGATGACAAGTTGTTGCCATACAAAAAGATGATTGATGACTTCAAAAAGTACTTTGTGGACATTTAGTTCACACAAATTCCAAGGATTGATAACAAAGCGGATGACGTTATGGCTATGATCGCCTCATTGGTACAACTCCCAGAAAAATAGACTCGCTATGAATTTCTGGTGGAACAATTATTTACACCTGCCTATGACACACCTGAAAGCCAAATTATCTGCCACCTGGTAGGATCCGATTCACCCTGGTATGGTAAGATTTATGCCTACCTAAAAGATGACACTTTACCGCCTGACTTATCCCGCAACCAAAAATGTAACTTTATCCGACAATCTTCTTGATAAACCCTTATCGTTGATACCCTTTATCGCCGTGTTCTTGATGGTACTTTACTTCGATGTCTTGAACATGACGAATCTGACAAAGCTTTACAAGAAGTTCATGGGGGCATCTATGGTACTCATTTGAGTGGACTAACCTTATCCAAGAAATTGATTAGAATGGGTTACTACTGGCCTACAATGGAGAGGGAATCATTCAATTTTGTTAAAACATGCTCAAAATTTTAGATTCATGGGAATCTTATTCATGCTCCTACATAAGAACTTTGCTCATTCACACCAACCTAGCCATTTTCTCAATGGGGGTTAGATCTAGTAGGGAAAATTCATCCTTCATCCTCAAATGGGCATAAGTTCATCATCACAGCGACATAATATTTCCCTAAGTGGATTGAGGCAGTACCTCTCTCTAAAGTCACCAGGATACAAATTTCATCCTTCATACTCAACTACATTATTTGTCGATATGGTATTCCTAATGCTATTATTACAGATAATGGTCGACCTTTCAAGAATCAGGATGTTGATGAACTTTGTGAAAGATTCCATATCTAGCACAGATATTCAACACATTACTATCCACAAGGGAATGGCCAAGCAGAAGCCTCAAACAAGACTATACTAAATATTTTGAAGAAGACTGTCAATGACTCAGGGAAGGATTGGCATGTTGAACTCAATCCCGCCTTGTGGGCTTACAGAACTAGTGTCTGAACACCGACAGGAGCAACACCTTTTTCCCTCATCTATGGAGCAGAAGCCATATTACCTTTAGAAGTTGAAATCCCTTCACTAAGGGTATCACTAAAAGGTCTCATAATAGATGATGAATACAGAGTTTCCCGACTACAAGAGTTGGAACTTCTAGATGAAAAGCGACAGAGAGCAGCTGACCATTTGAAAGCATACCAACAGATGATGTCTCGCAGCTATAATCACAAAGTAAAGCCACGTAACTTTCAGGTGGGGGATCTAGTTCTGAAAGAGAACCCATGTAATCAACAAGACATAGAAAAAAAAGTAAAGTTTGAAGCAAATTGGCTAGGCCCTTATGTGGTTATTGTAGTCTATGGTTCGGGAGCATACAAGTTATCAATGCCAGAAGGAGACCTGTTTGATGAACCCATCAACAGTATGCATCTTAAGAAATACTATATTTAAAATAGCAGAAATGGTCTTGAAGAAATACAAAAATAGAAGAAAAAGTCCTAAAGAAATATAAAAATAGCAGAAAAAGTTCTGAAGAAATACAAAAACAGCAGAAAAAATCCTGAAAAAATAAAATCAAAACATTTCAAAAGAGAAAAATACAAAAAAATAAAACAAAAAAAAAGGTCGTAGAAAACTCCGCAAACAAATATTGACGTAAAAAGAAAAAAAAAATGCAATAAATACAGAAAGTGAAAATCTGGCAAACAGATGCTATCTGTACCCCTCCATCTATTAGTTCCTGTTTTGCACTTTGGCTTTTTTTAGCTTTTCTTCTTTCCGCATCCTTTTCCGCATCTTAGGGTTATAATCACATCATCCTGCCGTCATTTTGCCTAGAGTGATAAAACATCTTACCATGGCTTGACTATTGTACATATTCCTTTCCGCAAGTTGTGTCAATAAATGGGGCAAAAACTCAATTGGGGGCTCTTCACTTTCAGAGCATACTAACACAGCTAGACTAGGACATAGGATCCGATCATGCCAACAATCAACTCACACAAAACATTATTCGATCATCAAGCCTTATCATGAAACACTTTTCAGGAGATACCATATCATTGTCTATTGGATGATCCAAAAATCTGAATAATGTATGAAATAATAGTATTACAAGTTTGACCAAAGGTTGTTTGATTTTTGATATCATTACTCTGGAGCACACTCAATGATGTACTGAACTAGAGTGGCAAGGAACGAGAATGATTTTTCTTTGTCTGCTGTCTTGAGATTAACGGTCAATCTGATGCAAATATATCACAGGACATGATGACCAAAGCAATATCATCGATGATAGTTCCACATTTGCATCAAAAAGATGGTTAATTTTTGTCTGTCTATGCAAGAAATGCTCAGGTCATCTCGGTTCAATTATACCTCGATGCTTGTGTTCGCTTGCTATATCAAAATTCATGAAAGTTGTACTCTGGTCATCATTGCCGATAATTTTCCCTCTGATGCTTGTACATACTTCCAACATTCTAAAAACATTCTATGATGATTCAAGAAGGCTTATAACAGGCTCAACAAACTGGTTAGTTTCATTTAGTTGCATATTTATTAGATCATTGTATATATCTGCATATTGGATTCACCTCAATATTTTGAAAAGTGGAATGAAAGCATTAATGGCTGTCATGTAGTTCTGAGCTTTTTGTGGAGGACATTTGGACAGTTGATTCATTTTTCTCATCAATTCATCATTTCATTCATTTTATCACTTCATTTTTATCATTATCATTTATCCTTCATTCTCATTTATCAATGCATCATTTCATTCATTTTATCACTTCATTTTTATCATTATCATTTATCCTTCATTCTCATTTATCAATGCATCATTTCATTCATTTTATCACTTCATCTTTATCATTATCATTTATCCTTCATTCTCATTTATCAGTGCATCATTTCATTTATTTTATCACTTCATCTTTATCATTATCATTTATCATTTCATTCTCATTTATCATTTATCATTTTATTCATTTTATCACTTCATTTTTATCATTATCATTTATCCTTCATTCTCATTTATCATTTATCATTTCATTCATTTTATCACTTCATCTTTATCATTATCATTTATCATTTCATTCTCATTTATCATTCATCATTTCATTCATTTTATCACTTCATTTTTATCATTATCATTTATCATTATCATTGTCATTTATCATGTATCATTTCATTCATTTTATTTTATCATTCATTTCATCTTCATCATTATCATCATCAATTTACCATGTCATTCATTCATTTTTCATTATCATCACTATCATTTATCATTATCGTTATGATTACCATTTTCATTTATCATTTTATCATTTTATCATTATCAATTATCATTTGTTATTTGTCATCATCATCTCATTATCATCACATTACCATTACCACATATATCATTATCATCATTAGTATCACATTCACTACACAAATTCAAAAATCAACAAGTTCATATATACATCATTACAAATCATTGCACCTACATCATAGATCATCCATTTACATCATATCATTAAATCATCCTGCATCATAAGATTAGTCCACAAAAATAATAAACACATCAAAATCCATCTCATATTATACATGCATAAAAGTAACATCCATATCACATCACAAATGCACAAACATATCATCATCAATACCATCGCCGCTGCATATCATCGCTCATCAAAATAATACAAGTGTCCAATGTCCAATGAAACTAAAAAGTTCAAAACTTAATACATGAGACATGATCAAAACTCAATATACATAATAAATTGGTCCCACATGGCTAATTGGTGGATGCCCCTAAAGGAGCTGGTCTGGAAGGAGGCGGCCTGCCACTAGTCCCTGCATCAGGATCTCGTTGGGGCCCTGTAACCTCTTTTCCATGTGTCGATGTCCGTGATCGGGTCCTGCTGTGAGATTGGGGGTAAGGCTCGCGACGCTCTGGAGGACACAACTCCTCATATCAAACTTTGTAGTACTTGGCCTCTCTGGCTGCCTCAAATCCCTCGACAATGGCCTCCCTTAATGAGGTACTCTCTACGGTACCCATAAGCCTCAAAGCCACACCCTCGGCCTCTAGTGCTCGTTGTCTAAGGGAATCCCTCTCTGCTACTAACTGTACCACCTGGGAATTAAGGGCGGGCATCTGTACCTGTACCTATGCCTGTGCCTGTGCCTGTACCTGTGCCTATGTCTGGGCCTGTGCAAGCTGTGCCTGTAACTGCACTATAACACTCTAAGCCTGAGCTAACTGACTCTGTAGCTATGCCTGCTACCCCTGAAAAGTCTGCACCTGACCCTAGAACGCATCTATTTGTGCCTGCTAAGACGAGGATGAAACCCGAATCACTGTCTGAGTTCTGCCACTGGATCTGGCTCACCGACGAATCTATGCTCTACCCAGACTGTCCAACCTCTGCTGTCTCTCCTCATCCCCATCATCCCCATCATCCACGTCATCTGAGCTATCCTCCTCCCCTCCATCTCTGCTCTCCTCACTCTCCTCTCCCTCCTCTCCTCCGCCCATAGCCTGCTCTCCACCGGCCACATCCCCCTATATCCCTCCTCCTGGCTGTGGTGCTACCCCAATCACCCGTGGCTCATCTGGCACTGTAAATCGTGGAAATGGATGCGTAGGAAAATACTGTGTATAATCATTTGTCATCCTTGCATCCTGCACCTCTGGCCTGTCAGTCCATACCTCGGGCTGTAAGGTGGAATACTCTGTATAGGCTACCTGTTATCCAATGCATGGTCCCCATCCCGGATCCCCCTTGCGTCGCCCATAATGAGCAACACCCTAGGGCATCCCTTGGGTGAATCCAAACTGTCTAAGGACCCGTAATGCTAGAAATCTCTCAATAATAAAGGGCGTCTTCCCTATCAAATATCGTGGCTTGCAGACAAATGGCATCTCCAAGTGATCAGTTGCCCATGCCTCACAATCCGTGTAGGGTCTCCATATCACTGCATCGATGTCATCCAAAACCCGTCGCCAATACTCTACCTTGTCCAGCTTCTGCTAGACAACTGCACCAGAATATGCATACACATAGGGCCTCCCTGCTGGCCTATCTCTCGTGTAAAGTGTTCTCATGACTGCAATGTGCTCCTACGCCCAGATCTGTAGGAGCGTCACCCCACTCGCCAAGCTAGTGGATCCTCTGTATACAACCTGGTGGAGATCATGATACATGTCGGCCAAGACATAGCTCCCCCAGGAAAACCTTTGTGGCTATGTAATCATCCACTCCAGCATCCTACCCCAACCAACCGAGAATCCCTTCGACCGATGGTTCGGTCCAAGGAAGCCTCTGACAAATGCAGCCAACATAGCAACTAAAGCTGGATACCTGCTAAAATCTTCCTAGTCTATCCAATAACCACATATGCTCGGATCGCCACATATCCGCTGTAACGCCTCGGTAGCACCAATCTCCTTGTGGTCATAAACCACAAGGGCACCAACAACTGGAATCCCAGGAATCTTGTATACATCCTCGGGCGTCACACTCATCTCACCCGTCGGTAGGTGAAAGGTGTTATGCTCCGAATGCCATCTCTCTGCCAAAGCGGTCAATATCCCCCTGTTGGCCCGAATACCTCGCGGCATGGCCAACAAAGGTCCCAATCCACAATCCTCTATCAACTGTAACTCGACAGGGGTAAGCTCTTCTATTCGCTCCCAACATAGTGGGAACCGCTCTCTAATCTAGAGGCTTTTAAAAGCCTCCTATTTTGTTTGATCATCACAAGGACACATCAAATCAGACTCATATCATGTGATCTATCTAGCCAACAAAACATATCAATGACCCATATCAAGTGCTACATCTATCTATCTGCATGTCAAATCAATCTATTCTATCATCATTTACTATTTGTTTTTCTTTTCAGGAAAGCCAATTTATCAACACACGAATCATTACCTATTTGTACTTCAATCATGAATGCAAATTTATATCCTCATTTTACTATTTGGTTTCTATCGTAGAAAGCAAATTTATCAAACATCTACTCTTTGTTTTTCAATCGCGAGAAGCAAAGTTATCAATCACAAAGTCAATCAATCATTTTACTCTTTGTTGTTCGTCACAAAGTTATCAGCTATCTACTATTTGTTTTCTTTCTTGGAAGCAAAGTTATCAGTTCTCTATCAGATTTATCAGCATGATGGTACTACAATCCGTATATCTATTGACTCACGAAGCAATTTAAATCATCATTTTTCATAACACATGCGTTCTGTGGAAAATTTCCTAAATGCGCAATTCTGTTGCCCATATGCGCTAAAACCCAAATATGCTAAAGTTTTTCTTAAAAGCGCTAAAATATTTTCTATATGTGCTAAAACTCAAGATGCGCTATTCTATCATGTGGATGTGCCACTTTATCTCTCATATGCGCAACTCTAACAATTTCAAAACCCTGGCCCTAGATGTGCTATAGGATCAACCTAGCTAATTCTCGCCTAAATGCGCTACTCTATCTATCAGATGCGCTACAGGATCAATTTTTATCCTATGCTTATATGCGCTACGAAATTTTTTTATATGCGCTAAAGAATTTTTCGAATGCGCTAAAACGTGCGGGAAAACTGCAATCCGATTTCAAACATTTGAAAAATTGATTCAAAATGCAAAAATTACAATAAAAAATTGTTGGAATCACTCACTGGTGGTCCATACGCAGCTGGTCTCTGGTATCGGGGCACTCGCTCAAATCTATGTCAGTGCAACGGGATCTCCATCTCGCCAGGTCACTATCAGAGCTCACTTTTTACTGTAGCAGCAGGGTGAAAATGACACTTCATTTTACCCCTTTTACCTTATAAGGGTCTTTTAGGGTGGGAGTTAATGGCATTTTCCATTCTTTTCGTAAGCCATCATAAACACCATCTATCGGGAGCTAAATCACTGTTTCCCTAACATCCTCGCCATCATCTTCCGTGATTTATCTCCCGAGGGGGCATCATCGACATCAAAAAATTGGAAACATATCAAGGGCAATTTTTTATTTTCTTTGAAGCAATGCGTTTCACACATCACTTCAAAGAGGGGCAAAATGTATACGCATAAAAATGGTCATGTCTATAATCCTGGCTATTAATTAAATATTTATTATTTAATTAATTTTTCTTAAAGTCCTCTACATATGATTAAATTTAGTTAATTTAATTATATTGTTCATTCATCTTATTTTTCTTCCATAATTAAATAAATTTATTTTATTTAATTATTTTCATATGTCCACTTAATTAATTCAATAAATACATTTTATTTATTTGAATTAATTATCATTGTTTGAATTTAAATTAAATATTTTGATTTAATTAAGTTTAAATATTTTCTCTTTCTTCTATTTTAAATTCTTCTTCTAATTAATTAAATATTTCATTTAATTAATTTCATAAAAGTGATATAGTTAAATAAATCTTATTTAATTAAGGGATCTTATGCTTTCTTTCTAAAAACACAATTAGATATTTTATTTGATTGTGAAATCTTCTCATATCATAATTAAATATTTTATTTAAAATGATATCTTCTGCTTTCTTCAAAAATCTTGATTAAAGCTTAATTAAATATTTTATTTAATTAATAAAAGCTGAATGTCATCCACAAATAAATAATTGAATTTTTTTATTTCATTATTTATCAGCTTTAAATCTTTCTTTTATTCTTTTAAAGAAAGATGATTTCTTATCTTATCTTTTTCCCTCTTTCCTAAAAATAGAAAAATCTTGTTTTCAAGTTTTCTTCTATTTTCTCTTCAGTTTCATTTTTCTTTAGCCATTCGATCTGCTAGGAATTATCACAACCGTCAAATCAAGACAACCAATCAAAATCATTCGAAAAACTCTATAAATACCTATGTGAATCCAAGCATTGATAATAGGCAATTAATTAGAGTTCATGCATTTAATCCATTTAGTATTCATTTATCATAGCATCATGGCTATTTCAAGCATATTAGTCTTATTCCATATCATAGCTTAAATCTTGCATCATGCATCACATTCGAATCTCGTTCTTTAGGAAGACAGTTTGTTGAGCCTAGCCTACAATCTGAGAATAAAAGCTGGAATCGACAAAAACACTAAAGATAGAGGATGATAGGACGACAATCGAAACAAAATATTGAGTTTGCATTTACTTACTTTTTTTTCTCTGTTTTGATACAATGTCTTATCGGTGTGTTTAAATAGTATTTTATTAGAATTCATTTATGCATATTATTTTTTATAACACAAGAGGTATTGAGAGAGAGTGATGGAGGGAGAGGTAGGTATAGAGAGGGAAAGAGAGAGGAGAGATAGAGAGTAGAGAGGGGAGGGATGGAGAGGGATGGAGGGAGAGTTAGGGAGGGAGAGTTAGGTGTGTGTATGTGAGTGAGAGAGATAATGTTGAGATAGAGAAAAGGAGAAATTGAGAGAGAAAGAGGGGGAGGGAGGGACAATAGTGAGAGGAATTGAGAGGAGAGAAAAAAAGAAGGGGAGGGAGGGTGAGGAGAGATAGAGAGAAGTAGAGATGGAAGGAGGGAGGGAGGGTGAGTTAGGGAGAGCGATAGAGGTTTTTGAGTGATGCAGGAGCATCCTTGGTTCTTGGAAATCTTGCATCAACCAAAAATATTTTCATTCAGTTTTGCTCTTGTTCAGTTCTTGTTTAGTTCAAGTTGGCGGATTCATCATATTTTCTCACTAGACCTCGTGGATCTATGTTTTCATTGTGGAAATGTTCATTTTCCTTATTCCAATATTTAATCGCGATTGGATCTTTTTCCTGCAAGTTATAGCTTTTGGATTTAGTGGCAATTTCTTGAACTGTCACTGAAATAATTTTCAAGCCTAATGGCTAGTTTGATCGCTTGTGGATATTTCCCATAACTTGTGGATCTTGAAGGTGTAATTCGAATTGTTCCATGGAGTGTCCTTGACCTTAATTATAGGTCCACACTTCACCTATACACCTGTTGAGGAGAAATTCAAATTTGAGGCTGACCTATTTCATGCACATGTTACATTTTCTTTCATTGGAGATCGTGATGCTCTTTGGCTGATGCAGAAGATTCTCAATCTGTGGATATGATATAAATCTTGTAATAGATCATTAGAACGGAAATAACTGGATTAAGTAGATTAATGTAGAAATTGAGGTATACAATTTTTTGCTCGTGTTAAGGAGCATATAGGAATGTTGTAATTGATAAGTAGGAGGTATTTTTCCACAGCGTGTCAAATTATGATATTGCTATCAGGATTCAACCGTGTAGTTTCGAGTCAAACTCATTGACCCATGTTTCATGAGTCAATGAGTTTGACTCGAAACTACACGGTTGAATCCTGATAGCAATATCATAATGTTGTAATTGATCATGTTGTATCAAGCATGTGAGTTGAATCTATAAGCCTAGATATTGTCGGCAGATTGTAATTGAAATTTTTGTTAATGAGAATGTTCGAATCTGCATTTTCCTCCATATTTTGTGTTGCTTATGTTGTGTGACTCTTATTGCATGGTCCAGATTGTTCTCTTTAAGGACCCTCCTACCGTGGCTGCACCAAATTAGTATCAGAGTGAGGTTTGATCCGTGAGAGATCACCAAAATTCGCAGAGTCCTATTGAAGATTTGTTGTGGGGTGGAAAATTGAGGATCCGACCTGCATTTGCAAATGACTTGTATAAAGATGGTGAGAAGAAGAAATGGTAGAGGAAGTGGAGTGCATGGAAATGCAGACCTAGCTATGATCGAGGTGGTGAGAGGAATTGTTTCAAAATTAGATGTAGTCAAAATGACACAGAGGAGAGGTCGACCAGTTGATGATGTGAGTGA
This sequence comes from Sequoia sempervirens, assembly GCA_007258455.2. Taxonomy (NCBI): domain Eukaryota; kingdom Viridiplantae; phylum Streptophyta; class Pinopsida; order Cupressales; family Cupressaceae; genus Sequoia; species Sequoia sempervirens. The sequence goes on along the minus strand of VDFB02193867.1, from coordinate 600,788,159 downwards.
TGAAGAGGTAGAAGAACATAGAGAAAGGAAAAGAGAAGATCAACCTGGCCTGGATCAGAGAGAAGAGAGGTTCATAAGAGTGCAAACTAGAGTGAATACCAAACCATATTTCAATCCATTAGATTATAGAGGTAAGTTGGATTCAGATGAATTGCTTAATTGGATAACAGAGATGGAGAAGTATTTTGATTTTGAAGGTACCACTAAAGATAAGAAGGTGAAATTTTCTTGTACAAAGTTGAAAGGACATGCATCCCTTTGGTGGGAACACTTGCAGAAATATAGGAAAAGAAGAGGAAAGGAGAAGATAAAATCATGGGATCAAATGGTGAATAAGTTAAAAGAAAAGTTTATTCTTGTATATTATCAAATCAGTTTGTTCTAGAAGTTTCTAAATTTGAAGCAGGAGTCAAGTGTGATGGAGTATACTGAGGAGTTCTACAAGTTGAATATTAGATCTGGACATTTGGAGGATGAGATCGATCAAGTAGCCAAATATGTGAATGGCTTGAGGTCATCTATACAAGATGAGATTATTTTAATCAAGTTGCAAAGTGTGGAAGAGGCATATCGATGTGCCCTAAAAGCATAAGAGAAGCTAAATAAAATACATGAGCAAAGACAGAGAGGAAGAGGTGGAAGATTTGAAAGAGGAAGAAATTTTACTAGAGAAGGAAGAGGATGTTTTGTAGTTCAGAATAAAGACAAGGAATTCAGTAAAAATGATAATACGTACCATAGAGGTGATAGAAACTCTTGTTGGAGAGGAGGATATGGTGGTTACCAGAATGAGGGTTATAGAAAAGATGATAGAGGATAGAAGAAAAGAGTATTTAAGGGAACTTGTTTTAAATGTGGTGGAGAAGGACATCAAGCATTTGAATGTAATTAGGGAGAGGCAAGCAGGAGGACAGAGAACAATAGAAGTGTGGGATGATGTGGTTGTGTTGCTGATATGTGGTTTTCATTGATGTCAACACTATTAGCATTGAGGTGTTATAGGTTGTATATGTTGAGGATATTGAGAAAATTGTTAAATAAAATGTTGCAAGTTCCCTATGGAATAGTGAAGGTCATGAAGGTGTTTTTCTCTTTATGTTGATTCTCAATTGTTGTGGACTAAAGGGTTTATTTATGAGTGTATCTAGTTTATCAACCAAAATTTTCATAGGTCTGTGTGAAGATTTGTTAGTGTCATGAATAGTTGTGTTCTGATAGTTTTTTTGCTGTTTCAGTTAGTGTTCCTGAGTGAAGTTGATGTGATTCTAGTAATTTCACTTGCTATGAATGTTTCTCTATTGGTTCTTGATTCTTGTGTATATTTCTAGATCATTCTCTATCTTTGTTGCATGTCTGCATTGATCAGTGTGTTCGTGGATGAATATTTTTCTCATATGTGTTCGATTTTTCATGTTCTTGGCCAACACGGTGGTTGTAGCATGTTGTGGATCCTTGGAGATTAAAATTGAAATGTTTGGCATGCTTAGGATGTTGTTTTGGGTCACAACATAATATTGGTTGATGGTGTTTGATTCACATTGAAAATTTATTTGTAAATTTGGGCTGACATTGAAAATATGTTTTATATTTTGGCCGACAAAGTTGTTGATGAAATTCATGTTGTGGATATATAAGAGTGATTGTTTGAGCGAAGTGAAGTGTGCATAGGTGTGAATATATGCAAGAGAAAGAGAAGATGTGCGAATAGTGTTCAAATCATTTGATTGCAGAGTAGAGTGTGAAGTGTGAAGGAGTATTTATGTGCTTAACGAGAACTGTATCAAGCTTTTAGAGAAGCTATTTTCTCAATTCATACCCTATGGATCTAATCTGTATTTCTCTTCTTTGGGTAGTGACCCCTCTTGTATTTGAGTAGTGAGTGCTAGGCAGTGTGCCTGAATGCATGTCCATTCCCATTATTCTTCTCTATACTTTTAACAGAGTATAATATTGTGGACTAACATCCACCATGGTTTTTCCCCTAACAAGGTTTCCATGTAAAAATCTTGGTGTTCTCCGTGTTTCTAATGTGTTGATTGTTTATGGTTTATTGTTCATGCATCAGATCTGAGATTAAGTTAAGTCGAAAAAGTTCAAATAATCTGTGACAACTAATTCATCCCCCCTCTCAGTTGTTTGTGCTTGTTTTGCCAACAATTGGTATCAGATCAGGTTCCTCTGAAGAAGTTTAAAAGATTGAGGTGATCCGAGATGGCATCTTACAAGAAGGATAGCCCTAGATTTGATGGAACAAACTACCCTCTATGGAAAGCCAGAATGGAGTGTCATTTGAGGTGTATTGGTGAACCCTTCTGGAAGATTATAAAGAATAGATATACTATTCCTCAGAATGGTCCTTCCACTCCTAATGAGATTAAATATGTTGAGACTAATATCAGGGATATTGAAGCTTTGTTGAGTGCTTTGACAGATTCAAAAATGAAAAATGTCATAGGTCTGAAGAAAGTTCATGAGATTTGGATAAAGATGGAGACTTTGTATGAAGGAGATGTACATGTGAAGGTAGCTAAGCTACAGAGTTTGAAAGGAAAGTATGAAAATTTGAAGATGGGTGAAGATGAAAATATTTCTTCTTTTATGCAAAGAGTAAATGAAATTGTGATGGGTATTAGATGTGTTGGTGGTGCCTTGGATGAATAAGAAATTGTATCTAAATTGCTTAGATCATTGCCTCCCTCTTACAAGTCAAAGGCTCATGCTATTGAAGAGTTCATATTAGTAAGAAATGTGACAAGGGATATTCTGATTGGTAAACTTGTTTCATTTGAGTTAAGAGAATTTGGTGATTCTGCCCATAAGACTAAATCTGCATTTAAGGCTTCTATATCTAGAAGAAGCATGCAAAAATATGATCTAGGAGAAATTTATAGAAAAACATTCAAGTATGAGGAAGAGATGAAACAACTTGAAGAAGAAAAAAGAGAGGTTGAAGAGTTGGAAGCATTGATTGTGAAGAAAGAAGGAAGATGACAAGGTAAGTATAAACAAAATTTTCCTATTAAATGTTTCTATTGTAGTAAAATAGGTCATTTTGCTTCAAGGTGTCCTGAAAGAGTTCCTAGGCCTAAGAAATACAAGCCTAGATTTCAAAAGAAGTGCTATTTTGTTGAATGTGTGACTGATGAAGAATCTGATAAAGAAAATGGAAATGAAGATGAATGTAGTTTTTGTTGCTATCAAGGAAAATGATTCAGTGGCTACTGAATCTGCTAAAGTTGAGAAATCCCTTGCAACCCGAATTGAAGAAAAGGATGAGTGGGTTATTGATAGGGGATGCTCACATCATATGACTAGTGACAAAATCAAATTTTTAAGTCTAGAGAAATATGATGGTGGGGTTGTAAGATTCAGAGATAACAATGTTGGTGTGATCCATGATAGAGGATCTATTTGTCTTGTTGGTAGACATAACACTGATGATGTCCTTTATGTTGAAGGCTTAAAGCATAACCTATTAAGTGTTGGACAGATGGTGGACAAGGGTTATGATCTTTAGTTCAAATATGGAAGATGTAGGATACTTGGAAGTTCTAGAAATATGATTGATTTAGGTACAAAGACAACAGGTAATATTTTTCAATTGAGTGCTAATAATGTAAGTTGTTTAATTGCTCAAGTAGATGAAATCTGGTTATGGCATAGGAGGCTATGTCACGTGAATTTTGATAACATTGTTAAGGTAAGCTATATTCAAGCAGTAAGATATCTACCTAAGCTAGTGAAGCTTACTAATACAATATGCAAGGAATGTCAAATGGGTAAATAGACTAGAGTTTCTTTTCAAAGTAAAAAGCATCATTAAAATGGAATACTGGAGCTGGTGCATACTGATCTATGTGGTCCCTCTAGAATCAAAATTCTACAAGGAGAAAGGTATTTTATGCTACTTATTGATGATTACTCTAGGATGATATGGGTTGCTTTCTTAAGAGAAAAATGTGAAGCATTAGAGAAGTTCAAGAGTTTCAAAGCTATGGTAGAGAATGAGATAGGTCTATAGATAAAGTGCCTAAGGTTAGATAGAGGTGGTGAGTTCACCTCTAGGGAGTTAAATTATTTTTGTGAAGAGCATGGAATCAAAAGACAGTTGTCTACTCCCCAAACCCATCAACAGAATGGAGTTGTAGAGTGAAAGAGCAAAAAAAGTTTGGATGTTGCTAGAACAATGATGATTGAAGGAAATGTACCTCACATCTATTGGAGACAAGTTGTAAACACTAAACATGTGCACTTTAAATCAAGTAAATGTTAATGGTATATCTAGTAAGAATCATTTTGAGCTATCATTTCGTTATAAGCCTACTGTTAAGTATTTCAATATTTTTGGAAGCAAGTGCTACATTAAGAGAGATGACGACATAGGAAATTTTGATGCAAGGAGCGATGAAGGAATCTTTCTAGGATACTCTACCAAGAGCAAGGCTTACCTGTGCTATAACAAAAGATTGAGAAAAATGGTTGAAAGTGCAAATGTCTGAGTTGATGAGGACTCTACTAGATCATCCAGATATTGTGGATATGATTCAGATGACCAAAAAGATAGTGCAGAGCAAGGGAAGAATGCTCAAACATAGAATTAAATTCAAGTTGTTCTGATAAATCGAGAAAGTCATGAAGGAGAGACAAGTGGAAGTGCATAAGAAAGAACATGTGAAACAAAAGTGTGCATGAATCCTAAAACTCGAAGGTATGTGAGATTAAATCATTCAGAGAATCAAATTATAGGAGACAAGAATAAAGGTGTGCAAATTAGAAGGAACACAGAAGAGTATTGCCTGATTTCCAAAACTATGCCTAAAAATATCAATGAAGCTTGCAATGATGAATATTGGATGGAAGCTACGAAGGAAGAACTAATGCAAAATGAAAAGAATGATGCATGAATTCATTTTCCTAGACCTAAAGATAAAAATGTGATTGGTGCTAAATGGGTATTTTAGAATAAGATAAATGAACAAGGTGAAGTGGTTTAGAATAAAGCAAGACTGGTATGGAAAGGGTATTCACAAATGGAAGGAATTGATTTTGAAGAAACTTTTTCCACTGTTGCTAGAATTGAAGCTGTAAGATTATTTCTTGCTTATGATGCATATAAGAACTATAAAGTCTATCAAATGGATGTGAAGTCAACTTTTCTAAATGGTAAGTTAGAAGAAGTATATGTTGAACAGTCAGATGGATTTCAACTGACTGACAAGGAATACATATTTTTCTGATTGAAGAAAGCTTTGTATGGACTCAAGCAAGCTCCTAGAGCCTAGTATGCTAGACTGGATAAATACTTATTAAAGCTTGGACTCAATAAAGGTACTACTAATAGCTCAATTTGTATTTTAAGTTGGGTCATGATAAAGAGTTGATTATTAAAGTCTTTGTTGATGACATTATTTTTGGAGGAGATGATGATTTATGTATGACATTTGTTGATGAAATGAAAAATGAATTTGACATGAGTATGATTGGAGAGATGAATTTCTTTCTGGGTTTGCAAGTCACTTAGTTAGATAATGGGATTTTCATATCTCAATCCAAATATGTGAGAGAGTTACTAAAGAAGTTTGGCATGGAAGGCTCAAAGCCTGTTGGTACACCCATGGTAACCGGATGTAAGTTAACATAGAATGATGATTCTCCTCAGGAAAATCAAACAAGATATAGGTCAATGATTGGAAAATTTCTCTAATTAACTTAGAACAAACCATACATCATGAATTTTGTATGTATGGTTCCTAGATTTTACGTTGATCCAAAAGAATCTCATGTGACTACTGTAAAGAAAATCTTCAAATATCTGAAAGGAAAAATTGATTTTGGGCTTTGGTATCCTAAATATGATAATCTTACGTTGAGTGCATATATTGATGCGGATTGAGAAAGAGATTTAGATGATAGGAAAAGTACTAGTGGCGGTGCCTTCTTCCTAGGGAAGAAGCTGGTGTCTTGGTTGAGCAAAAAATTGAATTCCATTTCCCTATCTACTGTTGAGGTAGAGTATATTACTGCTACAAATAATTGTACTAAAGTGATGTGGATGAAATAGATGCTAAAATATATCAGAGTAGTAAATGATAAACCTATTGCCATATACTTTGAAAACTCAAGTGCAATAAACATATCAAAGAATCTAGTGCTACACTCTAAGACCAAGAATATATCAATCAAGTTTCACTTTCTGAGGGATAAATTCAATGAGAAATAAGTCAGATTGGAGTATATGCCTACATAAGAATAGGTTGCAGACATTTTCACCAAGCCGTTTCTAAAGGATACTTTTGAGTATCTCAGAGGGATGCTAGGGGTGATTACCCCTCCCAATATGAACTAGAGATGCATTTACTTGCATCAATTCATATGATTCAAAGCTATAATCTGATCTAGATTGATGTTTTTGTGGCTACTACTTAGGGGGAGTAGTCAGATGTGCAAATATGTGGTTCAGAGCTTGTATGTGGGAAGACAATATTTATCTTTCCCATTGATGTAAAAGGGGGAGAAGAGTCATGTGAAAAAATGTGAATTATCTGGGGAAAAGAGCCTTATGGGGTGAAGATCATGTAGAATAAGCTGAGGAAGAAGAGTTAGAATCTAAGGGGGAGTAAGTGTTGATTGAGAGTTGTGTTGATGGTGTTTTTCACATCATGTGTTGCCATTAATGCCAAAGGGGAATATTGTTGGATGTTGTGGTTGTGTTGTTGATATGTGGTTTTCATTGATGTCAACACTATTAGCATTGAGGTATTATAGGTTGTATATGTCAAGGATATTAAGAAAATTGTTAAAGAAAGTGTTGCAGGCTCCCAATGGAACAATGAAGGTTATGAAGGTGTTTTTCTTTGTACGTTGATAATCAATCATTATGGACTAAAGGGTTTAGTTTTGAGTGTATCTATTTTATCCACCAAAATTTTTAGAGGTCTTCATGAAGATTTGTTCATGTTATGAACAATTGTGTTCTGACAGTTTTCCTATGGTTTCAGTTAGTGTTCCTGAGTGAAGTTGATGTAATTCTAGTAATTTTAGTTGCTTCAAATGTTTCTCTATTGGTTGTTGTTGCATGTGGATGCTTCTAGATCATTCTCTATCTTTGTTTCATGTCTGCGTTGATCGATGTGTTCATGGTCGAAGATTTTTCTCATATGTGTTTCTAAAGGTTTTCATGTTCATGGCTGGCATGGTGGCTGTAGCATGTTGTGGATCCTCGGAGATTAAAATTTAAATGTTTTACATGCTTAAGGATGTTGTTTTGCGTCAAAACATAATATTGGCTGATGGTGCGTGATTCACATTGAAAATTTATTTGTAAATTTGGGCCAACATTGAAAATATGTTTTATATTTGGCCAACGAAGTTGTTGATGAAATTCATGTTGTGGATATATAAGAGCATCTATTTGAGTGAAGTGAAGTGTGCATAGGTGTGAATATATGCCATAGAAAGAGCAGATGTGCAAATAGTGTTCAAATCATTTGATTGCAGAGCAGAGTGTGAAGAGGCTTTGGGCAAAGTGTGAAGGAGTATTTATATGCTTAACCATAATTGTATCAAGCTTTTGGAGAATCTATTTTCTCAATTCATACCCTATGGATCTAATCCATATTTCTCTTCTTTGGGCAGTGAGCTCTGGGCAATGTTCCTGAATGCATGTGCATTCCCATTATTCTTCTCTATACTTTTAACAGGGTATAATATTGTGGACTAACATCCATCATTTTTTTTCCCCTAATAGGGTTTCCATGTAAAAATCTTGTTGTTCTCTGTGTTTCTAATGTGTTGATTGTTTATGGTTTATTGTTCATGCATCAACACTAAAATTAAGTTAAGTTGTAAAAGTTTAAATAATCTGTGACAACTGATTCACCCCCCCTCTTAGTTGCCTGTCCTTGTTTGGCCAACAAGAAGAACATCCCTTGCTAAAGAGGATCATATTGGATCATCTAATAAGCTGGAAGGAGAAGTGTTGGTGAACAAAAGAGTATTGTGTCAAAGTGAGATGGACCAGGAACTGTTGCAGAGAAATATTTTGTTTTAGAGCAATTGCAAGGTAGCTAGTAAATGTTGTAGAGTGATTGTTGATAGTGGAAGCTAAAAGAACTTGGTTTCTAAAGAAATGGTTACCAAATTGAAGTTGGAAATAGTGAAACACCCAAAGCCCTATCAGATAGCATGGATTCAAGATGAGCATAAGATACTGGTAAGTGAACAATGTTTGGTGAAATTGAAGATAGGAAATTATCATGATGAAGTTTTGTGTGATATCATGCCTATGGATGTATTCCATGTTTTATTGGGAAGGCCTTGGTAGTATGATAGTGATGCAGAGAAAAGGAGGATTTAACAACACATCTCACAAACCTTCAACAATAATTCAAACCAATCTTTGTATAACACATGATATTAGGCATTCTATATCACATTGGAAACATAACTATGGCAGCCCACAATTTAATGCAATGAACAGTCACTAATAACTTCCACAAAACAATTAATGAATAAAATATCTCTGGTAAGATTGGAGAAAACATAGTTATAGACCTTTCCTCCAATTTTTATGAAGATCCAATGGTAGAAATGAAATTTATTACATTTTTCCAAAAACTGCAAACCCTAGGTAGGGTTCAAACCTGCCCTCACAAAAATGGTCATAACTTATTCAAATCTCAACAAAATTTGATGAGACTTGAAGCAAATGAAATTATATTCACATGGAAAAAAAATTTAATATATTTCAGATCCAAAATATAGACTTTACAATCCATACCATCATATTTTTCAGACTATAAATTCTACACAATATTGTTAGAATAGGGCAGTCTCACCAAAATAATTATATCTTCCACAAAACTCAATAAAATTCAATGAGAAAAAAATAATTGGAAACTAGAAATAAATATATTTCCATCCATATATGATACTCCATTATTTGGGTCCATAACAGGCCGTACAACTCACAACTTCAGCCTGGAAACAATGTAAAAATTAGAAAATGCACACAAAATTTGAGGTTGTCATTCATCAAACTTCAAAAATAGGGTCTCCAAGCCCCCAATTCGAGTTTTGGAGGGTTTATTTATACATTAAAAACCAAAACCAACTATTTTCAACCACCTTTTGATTAGTTTGTTGACAAAAAACCTTAATGGCACTTTTTGACAAGTTGCTTGACAATTTTCTTGAGCAACTTTTACAATTTTTACAATATGGAACAACCTTAAACATTATTTGACAAATGACTTTTAATGTGACTTCCTAAGACTCAAAAACCTCTAGAATGGTTTGATAAACCTTATTATAAGACTCAATACACAAAATAGAGAAATTATTTACAAATGGCCTCATGGAGGCAAGAAACCAAATAGCTGCTCCTGCACCAAGCTCCCGGGGGAAAAAGAATTCAAGCCCCTTTGAATTGTATTCTTCCTGATCTTCCAATTCCTTTGCAATTTTTCCTTTGTATTTTCAACCTTATTTTGTTCTTCTTCAATATTCTGCACCTTAACCTGCAATTTGTTTCTTGTCCAAAAGATTAGCACAATAAAGAAATGAAATATGGCTTCTACCACAATACCTCCATATTTCTTCAACTCTCTATAGGTTTCCAAAATAAATTCATCCTTGATATTTTTTTCTTCAAATATTACACCAACTCAATATATTATCCCTCTAAAATAAAGTTCTTCATCTCAGCTTCTTCTTCATCTTCATGCTTGGGAACATCTTTGTCTTCATCTAGGAATTCTCCATGTGCATCTTCATATGCTTCTTCTTCCTCTTTCATCTTCTTGTGTCTTCGTCTTTTAAAAATCTTCTTTATAGGCCAAACCATCTTCCTTTTCAATGTCAAATGCCAACTTTTATCTTGTTTCATCATTTTTTCTCTCTTCATCATGGATTCTTGGAACTCTTCTTCAATTCTTTTCAATTCTTTCTTCAACTCAACAATCTCTTTGTCCATCTTCTCTTGCCTTTTCCTCTTCTTTCTTTCCTCCTCTGCTTGCAAATGCTTTCTCAAATTCTCCATCTTTCAGAAAGTCTCTCATTTCTTCACAACTCACTTTTCTCAACTTTCTCAGCCTCAACCTAGTCTTTTGGCCACCAACCAGGTTCTCTTCTCAACCTGCATACAACCACAACATAACACCAAACACAAAACCACAACTAAAACTCACTAGCAAAAATATTTCCCAGGATCTACTACCAATTTGATGCAGAGAAAAGTAGGATTAAACAACACATCTCACAAACCTTCAACAATAATTCAAAGAAATCTTTGTATAACACATGATATTAGGCATTCTATATCACATTGGAAACATAACTATGGCAGCCCACAATTTAATGCAACGAATAGTCAATAATAATTTCCACAAAACAATTAATGAATACAATCACTCTGGTGAGATTGGAGAAAACATAGTTATATACCTTTCCTCCAAATTTTATGAAGATCCAACAGTGGAAATGAAAGTTATTGCATTTTTCCAAAAATGGCAAACCCTAGGTAGGGTTCAGACCTACCCTCACAAAAATGGTCGTAACTTATTCAAATCTTAATGAAATCTGATGGGACTTGAAGAAAATGAAATTAGATTCACATGGAAAAAAAATCCAATTTATTTTAGATCCAAAATATATACTTTACAATCCATACCATCATATTTTTCAGACTATAAATTCTGCACAATATTGTTAGAATAGGGCAGTCTCACCAAAATAATCATATCTTCCACAAAACTCAATAAAATTCAATGAGACAAAAATAATTGGAAACTAGAAATAGAGATATTTTCATCCGTATATGATAATCCATTATTTTTGTCCATACTAGGTCATAGAACTCACAATTTCAGCCTGGAAACAATGTAAAAATCAGAAAATGCACACAAAATTTGAGGTTGCCATTCATCAAACTTCAAAAATAGTGTCTCCAACCCCCCAATTCGAGTTTTGGAGGGTGTATTTATAAATTTAAAACCAAAAACAACTATTTTCAACCACATTTTGATTAATTTGTTGACAAAACACCTTAATGACACTTTTTAACAAGTTGCTTAACAACTTTCTTGAGCAACTTTTACAATTTTCACAATATGGAACAACCTTAAACATTATTTGACAAATGACTTAAAATGTGACTTCCTAAGACTTAAACACCTCTAGAATGGTTTGATAAACCTTATTTTAAGAATCAATACACAAAATAGAGAAACTATTTACAAATGGCCTCATGGAGGCAAGAAATCAAATAGGTGCTCTTACACCAGATAGATAGGCTATTCATGATGGAAAGAAGAACACATATACCATTGTTTCTAATGGGATGAAGCATACTTTGTTTCCATTGGAGAATTTTCCTAAAGTTGATATTTTTACGAATGATATAATTTTTTTGGTAGATGGAAGGAGATTTCTGGATGGATTGAGACATGAGAACATCTATTATGCCTTGGTTCCTAAGAAGGATGAAGACTTGAAGCATGTAGAAGAACAAATAAAGGAGATAAAGGAGTTGTTGACAAAGTATGAGGAGATCATTTCAGATAATGTATATGAGGGACTACATCCTATGAGGAGTATTAGTCATTGCATGGATCTAATTTCTGGAGCTAGTTTTCCTAATAAAGAAGCACACCAGATGACACCGATAGAGAATGAGGAGTTGAATAGACAAGTGTAGGAGTTTTTGAGGAAGAGTTTGATTAGAGAAATCTTAAGTCCATGTGCAGTACCTGATGTGCTATCACTTAAGAAGGATGGAGAATGGAGGATGTGTACAGATTCTAGAGCCATAAACAAATTCATAGTGAAGTATAGATTTCCTTTGCCCCAGATGGATGACATTATGGATTGTTTGAGTGGAGATAAATACTTTACAAAGATAGATTTGAAGAGTGGGAATCATCAGATCAAAATCAGATAAGGGGATGAGTGGAAGATAACATTCAAGACAAATTAAGGATCATATGAGTGGTTGGTGATGCCTTTTGGACTAACAAATGCACCAACTACTTTCATGAGGTATTGAATAAATTCTTGGGTAAGTTTGTGATTGTTTACTTGGATGACATCTTGATTTTTAGTAAGAGTAGAGAAGAACATTTTTTGCATATAAGACAAGTTTTACACAGGTTGAAAGAAGAGCAATTGTTGATAAACATTAAGAAGTGTAGTTTCATGAAGGAAGTATTGGTATATCTAGGATTTATGATATCTGTGGATGGATTGAAGATGGATCCTGAGAAGGTAAGAGAAATTGTTGAGTGGCCTACACCAGAGAGCATTGGAGAGGTAAGATCATTTTATGGATTGGCTAGTTTCTACCAGAAGTTCATTAGGAATTTTAGTTCTATTTGAAGTCCTATTATAGAAAAAATGAGAGGAGATAAGAAGGATTTTAGGTGGACATCTGGAGAAGATCAGAGTTTTGAGTTGTTGAAACATAAGGTAACTAAGAATCCTATGTTGGTTTTACCAAATTTTAATAAGGCATTTTAGGTAGACTATGATGCAAGTGGAAATGCAATTGGAGCAGTATTGAGCCAAGAAGGGAAACTTGTAGCTTATTTTAGTGAGAAATTGAATTATGCTAGGAGAAGGTATTCAGTATATGATCAGGAGTTTTATTCCATAGTTCAATCCTTGAAGAAGTGGAGACATTACTTGTTTCCTAAGGAATTTGTGTTGTATATGGATCATCTGGATTTGCAGTATTTCAACAGTCAAGGTAAGTTGAATAAGAGACACATGAGATGGGTAGAATTATTATAGAGTTATACTTTTGTTTTGAAACATAGGATTGGAAAGTAAAATAGAGTTGTTGATGCTTTGAGTAGGAGAAGGAATTTATTGGCAGAGATGAGAGTGGAGATATTAGGATTTGATGAATTGAAGAACTTGTATGAGGAATACCTAGATTTTGTAGAACCTTGGAGAGCTTGTAAAGAACCAATTTTGGTGGATAGGAGTCAATGGTTGGATCACTTCATTCAGGAGGATATTTTGTTCAAAGGAAATCAGTTGTGTATACCTTGAAGTTCAATGAGGGATAACTTGGTGAAAGAAAATCATAGTGGAGGATTGTTAGGACACTTTGGAATTGATAAGATGGTAGCATTGGTAAGTGAAAATTACTTTTGGCCACAAATTCATAAGGATGTTAGGAAATTTGTGCAGAGTTGCAGAGTTTGTCAAGTTGCAAAAGGGAGTAGTGAGAATATTGGATTGTATAAACCTTTGATAGTTCTAGGGAGACCTTGGGAGGATATCAGCATGGATTTCATACTTGGTTTACCGAAGACATAAAGAGGTAATGATTCTATATTCATGGTGGTGTATAGATTTTCTAAAATGACACATTTCATACCTTGTAAGAAGACAATAGATGTAGTACATGTAGCAGAATTATTTTTCAAGGAAGTGGTTAGATTGCATGGATTACCTAGGAGTATTGTTTCAAATAGAGATACAAAGTTTGTTGGCTAGTTTTGGAGGACACTTTGGAAGAAGTTAAAGATAGACTTGAAGTTTAGTTCTACTTTTCACCCACAGACTGATGGACAAAAAGAGGTAGTAAATAGGGGTTTGGGGAATTTGGTGAGTTGTTTGGTTGGAGAGAAGCCCGAAAGTAGGAATTTAGTCCTTACACAAGCAGAGTTTGCTTACAATAATTCAGTGAAGAGGAGTACTAGAAAGACACCTTTTGAGATTTTTATTGGAGTTCATGCTAGAGGTATATCAGAGTTGAGAGACATTAGTATGGAAGATAAAAGGAGTGCAAAAGTAGAGTAATTTGTAGAACATATGAAGAAAGTGCATACTCAAGTGAAGGAGAAATTAGAAGATATGAAGCAGAAGTATAAGGAGAAAGCAGATGAAAAGAGGAGACATAAGGAGTTCAAAGTTGGAGATGAAGTGATGGTGTATTTGATGAAGGAAATATTTCCAGTTGGCACATACAATAAGCTAAAGATGAGGAATTTTGGACCCTATAGGATTTTGAATAAATTCAAATGAATCAGGAAATACATATGAAGTAGAGTTACTGGATGACATCGGTATATTACGTATATTAAACATTGTAGATCTACATCAATAGAATGAAGTATAATTTAGTGAAGATAGTAAAGAAAAATTAGAGAATCAGTTTCCTAAACAATAGTTAGATGAGATTGAAGAGATTATGGATATCTGAGATGGGAGGAAAACTCATGGAAGATAGTACAAAGAATATCTTGTGAAGTGAAAAGGAAGACTAGTGGAGGATTCTTCTTGGATTTATCAAGCTGAGGTACACCATCTTGGTTTTCCTTTAGCCCCAAGAAAGTGAGGGAAGCACTTTTCAATAACCTCGGATGTTTGATGCAAGAGCATCCTTGGTTCATGGCAATCTTGCATCAACCAAAAATATTTTCATTCAGTTTTGTTCTTGTTCAGTTCTTGTTTAGTTCAAGTTGGTGGATTCATCATATTTGCTAACTAGACCTCGCAGATCTATGTTTTCATCATGGACATGTTCATTTTCCTTATTCCAAGATTTGAGCATGATTGGATATTTTTCTAGAAAGTTATCTCTTTTGGATTTAGTGGTAGTTTTTTGAACCGACACCAGAATAATTTTCAAGCCTAACAACTAGTTTGATTGCTTGTGGATCTTTCCTGTCACTTGCGGATCTTGATGGTGTGATTCAAATTGTTCCATGGAGTGTCCCTAACCTTAATTATAGGTCCACACTTCATCCTATGCACCTATTGAGGAGAAATTCAAATTTGAGGCTATCCTATTTCATGCCCACGATAAATTTTCTTTCATTGGAGATTGTGATGATCTTTGGCCAATGCAGAAGATTCTCAATCTACGGATATGATATAAAGCTTGTAATAGATCATTCGAATGGCAAGAAGTGGATTAAGTAGATTAATGTAGAATTGAGGTGTAAATATTTTCACTCATGTTAAGGAGCATATAGGAATGTTGTAATCGATAATGTTGTATTAGGTATGTGAATCGAATTTGTAAGCTCAGATGTTGTTGGTCAATTGTAAATGAAATTTTTGTTAATGAGAATGTTTGAATCTGCATTTTCCTCCATATTTTGTGTTTCTTCTATTATGTGACTCTTGTTGCACAGTCTAGATTGTTCTCTTTGATGACCCTCCTACTATGGCTATACTAGTGAGAGAGAGAGAGAGAGATAGAGAGGAGAGAGTGAGAGGAAGGGAGAGAGAATTATGAGATAGAGAGGAGAGATTTAGAGAAAAATATGGGGAGGAGAGGGATAGAGAGTGAGAGAGATTTAGGTAGAGGGAGGGAGAGGAGAGATATAGAGTAGAGAGGGAGAGGTAGGCAGGGAGACATAGGTGAGATAAAAAGTGATGGAGGGAGAGGTAGGTAAAGAGAGAGGGGAGATAAAGATAAGTAGAGAGGGAAAGCGATGTAGAGAGAGAGAAGAGATAGAGAGAAGTAGAGAGGGGAGGGAGGGAGGCAGATGTAGGGAGAAGATAGAGGGGTGTTTGAGAGAGAGAGAGAGGGGAGAGAGGAAGGGAGAGAGAGAGAGAGAGGGAGTGGAGAGATAGAGAGTGGAGAGGAGGAGAGAGTGAGAGAGAGATGATAGAACTTGTTGACTACTAAAATTTGACCTCCTAATTACAAAAATTTGACATGTTGATTACTAAAATTTGACTACATCTAAAAATTTTAAAATCTTCCAAAAAATAGAATTTGGATTATAACTCCTAGATATATGAAACCACTCTCAAACATCCCAAAACTATATACATGAAATATAACTTAAATTACAAGAAATTAAATGCCCATATGTAAATGTCAACTTATACTTTCCCTGACAGAGAAAGAGAAAATGAAAGAGTTTAGAAAAATGCATTTCAAAAGTCATGAAGGACATTCATTGCAAAAATCAAGCCATTTGGTGAGCACCAAATTTGGCACTCGCCAAATGGTAAAGCCAATATTTAATAAAATATAAAATATTTTTGATTCATTAAGTAGGGAAAGGGCCCTGATCCCTTATAGAAGCAGTAAAAATAGTCCAGAGAAATAGCAACCGGATAGAAAAATAAAACATAGGGGAAAGAAAAAGAAAAGAAGAGACACTTCCCCACACCTAACCAACCAAAAACCAACTTCAACCTAAACCAACCACATCAAAAGATATTAACCTATAAATGAACCAATAAAGATTTAACCGGTCCATATAATCTTCGATCCACAAAATAAGGTTATATGAGCATAACCTATAAAGAGTACCCAGCCAGTTCATAATGTTCAGAAAAAAAATAAAACTTAAAATTATATAGTTTAGGTAAATCGAGCCTTTATCACAAAGATGCCTAATAGGAAATCCAAAAAACCATCTAACTTCGAGCATCATAAAGCAAAACAAACTAAAATTTATAATGTAAATTGTGATATTATGTTGTTAATAATTTCTTGTAGATGCTCCTAAATATATTTTGTGTGAATGTTTGGACATGTAAATTTTCTAACAATATGAATGTAAAATTGGGAATATCTAATCCATAATATTTTGAATATGTTTAAACTTATTTCAACTAATTCCCTTAGTTATATTCATGCATGATTCATGAAGTTGGCATGCCCACCAAAATGTGGGAAAATGTATAGGAGAAAATTTCAAATCCTACACTTTTACCCTCCTATTTTACTCACTTTGACATTCCAAAAATATGTCATATTGAATATTAATTTAATCTATCATCCATGAACCTATATTAGTCTCTAATAATCATGACTAACTCACACTTCAATCATGCATGCATATTAGACTAGAGCATGGGAGTGAATTTGTTTAATTGAAAAAACTATAGTTCTAGCCTAGTCATCCCAATTCAGAAGTCTTCTCCCACCATTCAAGAATTAATTATTTGAATTTTTTCAACTATTACTTATTGGATTGCATGTGAAATATTATAATTAAGCACTTCAGACATTGCACCATAGGAAAATCCCTAAAATATTGATATGAAGGAAATCATCAAGGAGATCAAGAAATAACATCTAAGAGTTAACCTAGAGTTGGAGGAGTTTAAAAAAACATCATTTTCAGCTTTTTACATCAAAAATACTATGTTAAGCATTTTCATATTTTATTTTTTGTGTCTTTGTTTTCTATCAAAACATTAAAGGGTTTTTCTCACAATCATTTTTTTTTTACTTTTCCTCCATGGACTCTAGACTATGTGAAGAAATTTGTTTGATGAATAAAATTATAGTTGTGACCTTATACTTTAAATCTTCTCCCACCTTTACCAAATTAATTCTTACATACAATATTTTAAATAATCACCTAGATTATATTGAAGCACAAACTGTATGACACTAAAACGATAGAAATCATCAAAAAGATAAGAATCAATTTAATAATATATATAAAAAAATTATAGAAACATCATCTACACTTCTACATGGCATATACTATATTAAAAATTTACATATTTTATGTTGTTTATCTCTAATTTTTGTGTGACCATTTATCTAGTAGGGGATAGGTCTCAATTAGTGCCATAGCTAACTTTTCCCCTAGCCCCTAAACCATGTGTCAGATCAACATTATTTTTTTGGGTTTTATTCGCACACAAGTTAATAGCTTGTAGATATTGTTTTGGGTTGTGGGCATTTTTCAACGAATGCAGGAGGGTTCAAATTATAAGTGCACAAGGTTCAAAAAGTCTCCATTTAGAAATTCCGCCCACTCATGGCCCTCACACGTCCCAATTCTCGCCCACTATAACCACCAATTAATATTTTTAAAAAGTCATAATTGTGTCAATATTAGGGTGCAATTAAAAAAAATTTATCATTCATATACAATCAAAAGTGAATGGGTCAAATTCATGGGTTAACATTGGAGGTTTAGGTTAATGACCATAATAGCTTACACCTACACATTATTTTCCAAGCCTTAACACTAGACACCACTATGCATTCACTCCAATGAATAATCACATCAAGTTTGATGGTGGATTATTTCCCATGGTTTTTGGGGGTAAAATGATTATTTTCTATCATTTCATTGAGTGCTCATGATTTGGAAAACCTTGGAACGTTCGCTATTGTTTGATATCCATGGTATGAGGTAATGATGAACATCATTCTCCTTTCCAAATGCAAACAATGGTACTCCTAAATCTTTTTATTTAGCATTTTTGTGGACCCATGAAGGGTTTCTTGGCTAATTGAATAATTATTATGTAATGTCCCCTAGTTTAATAACCCTAGAAAAAAAACATCAAATTAAGACATACAATGTATTTTATTGTCACATCCTTTTATTTAGGTAAATTGCTTGGATATTTGCATGATCATCATGGAAAAAACATGCCCTTAAGTGGCCAAAAATTTAGAAAAATCAGAGTTAGACAACTTGACGTAAAAATTTGAATAAGTTATCAATATTATTTCAAAAACATGTAAGAATAAAATCTATAGCAAATTGAATGGAGTTTCTAAAATACTAGGTTTTTTTTTTTAAATCTATTTGGTGAAAAATTGAAATTTGAATGTAGTAGTACTTAAATTTTAGGGAGAAAATAAGAAGTAGGTGTATGTTTGACCACCCTAAACATAATAAAATGATAATATTTTTTTATAAGATTTTACATATGGGTATGTGCAGGATTATGATGGGCCAAAGGGTGGTGATATGATGGGTGTGTAGGGTATGTGGCTGACGAATTTTTTTTACCCAAAAATTGATGAAACAAAAAGGGTTTTTAAAGGAGATTCTTAGCTTTCCACCAATATAAATTATGCTTTACTTTGAATTTAATAAATAATTATTCTTCATTTTCCATTTGAATTATGACTAAAGTCTTGATTGATAGGCTTTTTAAAAAAATTTATAGCTTTCAAACAGTATAACATTTTTTGAATCCAAAACATGGGTCACATTCTATGCTTCCTATACTATAGGATTAAAAATAAATAAATTGAATTTCATGAAGTTTTGACCAAGTTAATGTGGTTAGACATACGAAGTTTTATATTTTTAAAAAAGTTGTAATAAAAATTC
Source organism: Sequoia sempervirens (assembly GCA_007258455.2). Classification (NCBI taxonomy): domain Eukaryota; kingdom Viridiplantae; phylum Streptophyta; class Pinopsida; order Cupressales; family Cupressaceae; genus Sequoia; species Sequoia sempervirens. Next base: position 600,769,092 of record VDFB02193867.1, on the reverse strand, counting down.
ATAATTAATTATTTTCTTTAGAAAAAAATTACGTAAAAATATGCATCACATCCGCACATGAGTCCTCTACTTATGTATAAAATATTATAAAAAAATATTTTCATTTTATTGTGGTTAGGGTGGTCAGACAGACACCTACTTCTTATTTTTTCCCTCAAATTTAAGTACTACTGCATTGAAATTTTAGATTTTCACAAATAGATTTAAAAAAAAAAAAACCTAGTAGTTTAGAAACTACATTAAATTTTCTACAGATTCTATTCTTACATATTTCTGAAATAATATAGATAACTTATTCAAATTTTTACGTCAAGTTCCCTAACTTTTATTTTTTTGAATTTTTTGCCACTTAAGGGCCTACTTTTTCCATGATGATTCTGCACATGCCCATATAAGTAGAGGACTCATGTCCTAATGTGATGCTTATTTTTTTGTAATTTTTTTCCAAGTAAATAATTAATTATGAATTTTTTATTACAACTTTTAAAAAATATAAAAAATCGTATGTCTAACCACCTTAACTTGGTCAAAACTTCATGAAATTCATTTTTTCTATTCCTATAGTATGAGAAACATAGAATGTGACACATGTTTCGGATTCAAAAAATGTGATACCATTTGAAAGCTATAGATGTTTTTCAATCAACCTATCAATTAGGACTTTAGTTGTAATTCAAATAGAAAATGAATAATAATTATTTATTAAATTCAAAGTAAAGCATAATTTATATTGGTGGAAAGCTAAGAATCTCTTTAAAAACCCTTTTCATTTCATCAATTTTGGGTAAAAAAGTCATCAACCACATACCCTACACATACCCATCATATCACCACTTTTGGCCCATCATGATCTTGCACATACCACTTTGAATCATATATATATATATATATATATATATATATATATATATATATATATATATATATATATATATATATTATGAGATAACAATTAGGCATATAATTCAATGTTTGGTTCCTTTCAACTTTGCATATTTTAAGAATGAGACAAATAAATATATTATCATCTAGGGTATTACTATTAAGATCATAAAAGACTGTTTACTTCCTATGGAATAGACCTTCACCTCATTTGTCTCCCTAACCTCGTGGGATGGTAGATTTATTGTGCCAAGGGCATGTGCACCATCTCGAGTTGGACACCCTCAAGGTTGGTTACCTGTCTTGGGCTCCATCCAACATTGGGTGGATTTATCCACTTTTCCCTTCCACACACTCCCTATCCTCAATGAGCATTACGAAAGAGATTTCGATCAAAGGGTAAGTGCAAGAAGTTGAGTCCATGAAACACAAATTTTTTTGCCTTAGCTAAAAAAATGAAATCGGCATTGCAAAAATGGGATCCCGCTTTTTAAGAAATGAGATCCCATTTAGATTTGGGATCTTGAGCCTAAATTAAAAACAAGATCCTTTTTAAAAAAAAATGGGATCTCACTTTTTAAAAAATAGGGATCCCGTTTTTAAAAAAATTGTTTTGGAAACTTAAAAATGGGATTCATTTTGAAAATTTTCCAAAAATGGAAAGTTTTCAAAACGGATCCTGATTTGAAAATTTTCCATTTTAGAAAATTTATGTTTTTGGAAAATTTCCAAAAATAGAAATTTCCCGTTTTTGGTAATTTTGAAAATGGGATCCCGTTTCCAAAAATTTGAATTTGAATTTTCTTTGTGGTTGGGTTTCTGCTTTGTATTTGGGATCAAGAAAACCATTGGGAATCTGAACCTAGGCCTTTAACCTGGTTTGACCTGCAAGTTTAAGGTCCTAACAATGTCAGAGAAAAATACTGAGTTTGGACATATGACTAACGACTTTTTTTTGCAGAATTTTTTGAAAAAATTAAAACCCATTTTAGATGAGACAATGCAAATTCCAAATATGTAATTTTTTTTACAATTGGATTATTTTTTCTATTTTTTAATTAATTTATGATGAAACTAGTCCATGAACTTTAAATATCAGGTTTTTAAATATTTTAATAACTTTTGATCAACATAACATTTTGACGAATGGATTGCACGAGAATTTTTTTTAGACAATTCTTTTCAATTAAAAAAATCAAAAAATGATAAGTTAAGGTCATCTTATGTGTGTCGTACATGACAATTTTTCAAAATGACAAATATGTTTAATAAAAAATTAACAAAAAAATAAATTCAATAAAAAATTACAAAAAAATATCGAGAACAAACTTCAGTGAGTCACAAATCTTTTCCCAAGAGGATTTAGAAAAATTTGATAATTTAGGTCAGAATATGGATGATGTACACATGCATGGTATGGTATAAAAAAGTGAATTTTAAACAATGGTTTTTAGAAACGCCTATTGAAACTCAATTTGTACAATCTAAGCACTTCAAATTTTAAGGTCAAATGTGTCAAATGCTAAAAATCAGGGAAAACACTTCCACTTTTTGGCCAAAAAGTGGACTCAACTTCTTGCCCCCTCGAAGTCTATTCACGGAGTATTACAACCATCATCACTCAAATACACATTCATTGTTATAAACTATATCTTTGTGTTCTAATTTTTATGAGTTATTACCAATCGAATATCTATTGTGTCAATTTATGCTCTATTCCAGAACTATCATAATGTCTTACATATTATCAAGTTGAGAAAGATTCATGTCTGTTTTAAGTATTCACTACATAGTTTCCTGTAAGAGCACTTAGTTACTTAAGAAACTACAGTCTAACAATGGCAAGGATACTTACCTTTTCCCTCTTAGTTGTGCTTCTCTATGGAGATCTGGTGCACTTTCTCTCAAACTAGAATCTGACTTCCTATTTCTTCTTTCTGTGATTTCCTTTATCTTGAGTTTTTCCCATCCCTTCAAGCTTTAACTGATTGATGTCTAATTACATTCGTTTAATCAGTAAGATAATCTCAATAAAATCATTCTTATCCAATACTCGAAATGGATTGATCCTAAGGGTCACTATAGGGGAGCGCTTCATAACCCAATCCATATTGAAGCTTCTCACACACAATAACATTTGTTCAGTTTCTTAGCCATGCGACTAGGTGAAGGCAATGGTTGATACTCTTGTTTGATATTCTCTAGTAAGGATATTGATCCATTCCACCTTCCTTGGTTCTTTTCAACCATATCAATGCTCCCTACAACCCTTTTGTTCCTTAGTGTGGGTTTCTCCCTTCATTCAGTACTTAGGAACTTTGGTTTTCTCACGTTTGATGCATTTTGTTAGGGATATGATCTTGTGCTCTTCTATTCGATAAACATAGTCATCTCACTGGTCGCAGTTAGATGATTATGCAATTATAAAGACAATGAAGTTATGAATATGTATCTGACATGATTGTTAAGTGCTAAGGAAAAGATCACTTGAATGGTGTGACCCATTCTATGCTTCTCCTATATCAATCTTTCCTATAGCTACATTTCATTCAAGACAGAACAACCACATAAACAATACAAGACCGGATCGAACAGGGCTAGGATTGATTGAAGAGGATGGCCCTGTATTTGTTGCATGCAATATAGGAATTCAACGGCTTCATCACTAATAACTAGGTCAATAATTATTCTTCCTTCCTGTTCGCTATTCTTTCTTTCCCTTTTATTGAATGCCCATTTTTCTTTATCTCACTACATATTTATACCTTAATGCTAAGAGGATGGTTAAGTCTCTTCGAAAAGAGACGACTTTTGGTTTAGAAATATTTAAATTGTTGTTTATTTTTATATTAGTTTTCTCTTTCTTCTTTAAGTATTTATAGTAGGGACAATGATATTTAAATTGTCAATATAATTATAATATTACTGTGATGCTTATAATTATATTTTCTTATGTTTGGATTTGAAATCTATTTGTTTCTAGATGCTTTATAGAGCTCTAGGTGTAATAATTTTAGGGGACATGACAAATTACTAGTTTTTAATGATTTCATCATTCCTTTTCATGTCCTTTTTTCCATGTGATATTTCACATTGTTGGGTCTAGTGGTGGATTATTTCCCATAGTTTTTTGGGGTGAAATGATTATTTCCTAGTCTCCATTTTACCATGCACTCACAATCTAGTAAACCCTCCATGGTTTCGTGATTTTTTCTAATAAAATGATGAGGAATCTCGTGGGCTTGACCACATGTCTACATTGAAAAATAATGTATTTTTCTGCTTGGACCTTTTTCTTAATAACTTGTGTATTTGGGAAGATATTTGCAAACCCATGTCTCATTTTGTCTGGTTAAACATTATTATCATGAAACTATTAGCATCATGTGTATTTGGGTATATATCTACAAGCCCATGTGTATATTGGAATATCTCTACATACCTTATGTATTTTGACATATATCTGAAATCCCTTGGTTTTTTCGTTATATGTGTCATTAAGAAATTATTCTCATGAAACCCTTGCTTGGTTTTTTTAGCCTATATCTAAAAAACCATGTCTATTTTTTTTGTGACTAAGGAATTATTATCATGAAAACCTTGCTTACATTTTTGGGCATAAATCTAAAAAGCCAAGTCTATATTCATTTTACCTTTGTTTAAATTTCTATCCTTTGGTTGTCCAATACAACACAGTATCATTCATTTACTATAAAATGTGTTATTAATTGTATACTTTCCATTGCACATACAACAAGGCACCATACATATATAGGACAAACTTAGTATCCTTTATTCTTTAATTCAAAGCTTATGTCTTCATGGGTTGTGCATTATACATTCTACTTAAAGTTAGTTTCATGAACTGTGCATTTAATAACAAGTTATATTCATGAAGTGTATTTTTATGTTATAACTAAATGAGGGCCCTTTTTGGTTATGGGTTCTTCCTTAGAAACCTCATTTACAAATTTAGTAAACTATGTGTTCATTTACTATTTTTGGTTATTTCTCGAGGTTTATATTTATCAATTATTTCATAAAAGGAACCTTTAGATTTTGTGTCTCTTGTTCATTCAACAAATTGATATAAGCATGATGAACCATCCTTTATATATATATCTAGTGCTTAATTCATAGAAGGTTCCATTATATTAAAAAAAGGTCTATAGATTAGCTTTCATTTTCATTATATATGTGTGTGTTCATTTTACCTGTGTTTAAATTTATATCCTTTGGTTGTCCAATACAACACAATAGAATTCATTTACTATAAAATGTGTTAGTAATTATTGTTTAAATGTTTTACTTGTGTTGAAATTTCTATACTTTGTATCATATATTCTTTACTTAACAGCTTACATTTTCATTTGTCTAGACAAAGATATCTATCTATACATATGTGTGTGTTTATTTATGTGTATATATATGTAAATGTAATGTTGGAAATATGGTTACACATTTTTGAAAGATGAAACACAAGGGGATATGGGATTCTCCTATTTCGCTAACATAACATTCAAAGAGACACCTAGAGATCTCAAACTAGGGATGAAAAGAAGGAAAGAGATCTGCAATAGGGTGCCCTAAGGCATGATTAAAGACAACAAGAGGGTTTCACCACCAAGATAGGGCTTGTAAAGACAAGAAATGAGTGCAAGATGAAAAGTACCATGCAAAACCTAACTAAATGACCTAGGAAATGAATTTGAAATGTAGAATAAAAAAATAAGAATGAACATAGGTAAACCTGGAAGAAGAATGAGGTCAAAACAAGCTCAAAAACCCTAAAAACATGTTATTTAATTCCCACTGGGACTCATATGCCAGTTTGGGCGATTTAGTTTGAGACTAGGATTTTTGTGCCAAAACTAGAATCTAACAGTGTATGATTTGAAACAACTGAAATCTGGAAAAAATCCTTGTACTGGGAGTCATATGCCACAAGTGTTGTATCAATCCCACTCATCTTTCTTGGAGGCTTAATGCCTGATTGCACTCTCCTATCTCTACTCTTCCTTTCACACTTGACTTTTAGTGAAGATGACAACCTTGTGATGACTTGATGACCTTCAACCTTGAAGCCTAATATTCAAAGGATCTTCAAGTTCCAAGACACCTAGATCTGGAATTAGACACCAAAGAGAAGAGAAACTTGTTGAATTTTAAGAAAAAGGGGTTTTCCTTGGCCAAACCCCTTTTAGGTAATTAAACCAAATGATGAGATAATGAAATAAGAACATGAAACATGAGCAATGATACCTTGAATGATGTCTTGTAAATTTTCAATCTAACATGAAGTGGCCATGTAGAATGTAAATCTTAATCTTGAACTTTGATATAAAAAAATATTTGCCAATGGATCTAGGATGCTACATCACAACACTAGCTCAACAACATGCTTGATGCTTGATGATCTTAACATAATGATGGATCTTCAATTGTTGTAACAAATGATGAATAATTTTTCTCTTGAATATCTTAGAAATGATATTGAATGTTCTTGTGAAGGTTTTTAATCATAAAATTTCTATTAGGAATTCTCTCTTGAAAGTCTTAGGTGAAAATGAGTGAAATAACCTTGTATTTATACTTGTTTATGTCTAATTTCCTAAAATTACAACACTACAAGCCAACATAAGATCTAGGAGAATAAAATCACCCCAAGAATTTGAGTTAAATTTGATTTTGGGCCACATGGGACTCATACATCAGAAGTGGCATATGAGTCCCATTAGGCTTAACTATGGGACACATTTTTCAAAAATTCTTAGAAATGATGTAAAATCCAGATTGGGACCCAAAAACCTAGGTGGGACTCATATGACCAAGGTGGTGAATGAGTCCCAAATCACTAAATCTGGGCCACACAACCTAATAACACTTGAACTATGACTGGATGTTGGTTTATGTCAAGATTATCTTTGAAAAGATGCATTAATTAATACTTGTGGATACAAAATAAGACCAAAAAACACATAAAGAAACTCAATTATTTACGAAAAACCTAGAAAAGTGTGAAAGTGTGGTACCCACACCTTAAAACACCTTAAATAGGGAATAATTAAGTTCATTTATTTTACAAGGGCCCAAAAATTAATGTGAAGGTGTAAATAAATATACTTTACAACTTTAAATGAAGACAAAGTTAGGTTAATTTAGCATAAGAGGGCCCTAAATCCAATGTGAATGTGGAAAACACATTGCAACATTAGATCAAGGTGAGATTAGGTCCATTTTAATGTTAATCATTCCCAAATCAAGTGAAAAGGGGATACTTTTTCTGCTGCCACAGTATATGTATAATTACACACACACACACACACACACACATATATATACATATACATATGTATATGTATATACATATATATATGTTTATGTATATACATATACATATATATATATATGTATATACATATGTATATATATACATACATATATATATATGTATATATGTATATATATATATATATATATATTTATGTGCACGTATATATATCTATATATATATATGTGTGTGTATGTATATGTTATGTGTAGGATCATGATGGTCCAAAAAGTGGTGATATGATGGGTATGTGTAGGGTATGTGGATGATGACTTATTTTTTTACTTAAAATTGATGAAATGGAAAGGGTTTTTAAAGGAAATTCTCAGCTTTCCAACAATATAAATTATACCTTACTTTGAATTTAATAAATAATTATTATTCATTTTCTATTTGAATTATGACTAAAGTCCTGATTGATAGGCTGATTGAAAAAATCTATAGCTTTCAAACGGTATCACATTTTTTGAATCTAAAACATGTGTCACATTCTATGCTTCACACTAGGATATGAGTCCTCTACTTATATCTAAAATCTTATAAAATAATATTATCATTTTATTGTCGTAGGGTGGTCAAATAAACACCTACTTATTTTTTCCCTAAATTTAAGTACTACTGCATTGAAATTTCAATTTTTCACCAAATAGAATTTAAAAAAAAAACCTAGTAGTTTAGAAACCACATTCAATTTTCTACAGATTCTATTCTTATATATTTTTGAAATAATATAGATAACTTATTCAAATTTTTACATGAAGTTTCCTAACTTTGATTTTTTTGAATTTTTTGTCACTTAAGGGCCTATTTTTTCCATGTGGATCCTGCACATACCCTATATATATGTATATTTATATATATATGTATACATATACATATACATATATATGTATATGAAAATACACACACACACACATATATAAACCATCAATAGTTTGCTATTGTCTACTCTCCATGGTCTAAGGTAAGGATGAACATCATTATCCTTTAAATATGCAAATAATGGTACTCCAGAATATTTTTATTCAGTATTTTTGTGGACTCCTAAAGGATTTCCTGGCTATTTGATATTTGTATACATGCAACAAAGCACCATTCATGTATCAACTTACATTTTCATTGCATTGTTTGAAATTTGTATCCAATATTCTTTACTTAATAGCTCACATTTTCATTGTACTATTAGATATTTTCTGGTTAATTGATGGTAGCCTCCATTTTATATATCTTGGTTAATTCATAATATCCAAGCATGCATTTTAATTCATAAAATTGTATACTTAAACATGTATTTTGATTATATATGTATGTATACAAACACACACACACACACATATGTATATATAGAGACATATGTGTTTGTGTTTGTGTGTACATATTCTTAAAAAACGTCTCCCCCAAATGTGTAGGCAATAATGGAATCATAGATCAATCATCCATCAACATATCATAAGACCCACAAAGTTTCCTCTTCGCCTCAAAGGGCATACTATTAGTCTTAAGCTTTGAATACTTCAATACCTTTGAAATGGGTAAGCTTTCATCTTCATATTTTAAATAAGATAATATTTTATTACTCTACATTCAAGTTAATGGTGTGTGAAGTTAGCTATTAACATAATTTTATATACAAACATGTAAAAAAAATTAATTATATAAGGCTCCCCTAATAAACATCAAATCCAAATATAATGTGAAATTCAGTCATTTCAACATAAAAAACTTATGTAAATGACAACCACAAATTCAAATGATCAGATCATCCCCAAACAAATTCAAAATTGAAACACAACAACCAAATTGAATGCATTGAACTATCAAATTCGAATTGCTAAATAAGAGGGAAAGTAGCCAACATTCACAATTATTCTTCTCTGCTAATATCCTCTCCATACTACAAGTATTAACTGGCATCCTTTGCACATTCCTCACATATCCAGGGATGATAAGAATTCTTGAATATAACTTGAAGTTCTTTTCAGATGTAACTTGAATATATCTTGGTATACAATTCCATTCACATATATATATACATTTTAGTATTCATAAATCAACATACACACACACATATCTTTTCATGTGTGTGTGTGTGTGTTTTTGTTGATTTACACACAGACACACACACACAGACACACACACACACACACACACACACACACACACACACACACACACACACATATATATATATATACATTTTCCATATGGAAATATTAAGATGTTGAACTTGTTTAATTATGTTTTCATGTACATGTATTATTGCAAAGGTCCCTTGATGTTTATTCATTACTAGCCTCGGTCATAATGTCTTCTCTCAGGAATGAGAGAAGGAGAGGTGGTGTGACAATGTTCATGGTAGACAATTCAATCAATGTGTTTGTTAATACACCACATAATTTGGGATATTTTTTTCATATGGCTCTAACTTTCAATTTAATAATGGACTAGCTCCTTCAGTAACTAATATGTCATTTTAGTTCTTTCATTAACTATTGTTCATGTATGCTTGTTCAATTATATATTTCTGTTGTGGTAGGCATCTAAAATGGTTGGGAGGTTTGTAGAGCAAGTAAATTTATAGATTGACATTTTGGGTAAAGTCTTTCAAGGGTTTACTTTGGTAATGACTCGATAGACATTGTTTTCTTTTATAATGTTCATTATTCTTTTTTTTTTTCACTTACATTTACTAATACACATACATATATACATTTATTGTTTCAATTTATTACTCATGTAGTTTAAAAGTTTGATCAATTTCATATTATATGTGTTGAAAAATTTAGAATTTCAGTTACATCTATTTATGGATATGTTGCATCTATAACACTATGAAGCCATATGCTTTTGCATTTACACTTGCATTTATATTTACATTTTCAAATACATATACATACATGCATACACTATGTATATCATTATTATTTAGTGTTCAAATGTATTCTTCTCTATCATTATTCTCAATTGAAACTTTGACTATTCACACACCAAACATATTTGCATGTATAGATGCATCTGTATATATATGTACACACACACACACACACCCATATATGAAGAGTACCTCCAAAATGAAGATGTAGTCTAGTGCATTTAGTTGGAAAACCAAACCTGAATTAAGCATTATCATTCCCCTAATATTGAAGCAATATATTGAGTTACATTTTGGTTATTTAACAAACCCTAGTATACATGAACATTATGAAGCATTTATTAAGAGGTGAATCCTCGAGGAGGATGATTTAGATGTCAAACCATTTTCTTTTTGGTTGTGTGCTTCTTTATATGGACCCTTATTAGACATATAGTGTGTTTATTCTACAAACATGTATTACATAAATTCATAGTTTGAATAATAAAGATGAAATAATAGAATGTGAAGAAGGAAGAAAATAGGTAGGATACATGGTATGGTAGAAACCTCTTATTGGTGTCCCAAAACACCCAAGTCTAATTTAAACACAAGACTATTGAATTTAATACCTTGAATTATTTTTTTGGCTCTATATATACCCTATCACCTTTTATAGTAAATTTGTTCAAAGAGCTTAGTGATATCCAAATTAAAAATTTTATTTGATCTAATGAAACAAGAGAGCTTTTATTTCATCTCTTATGGTTCATGTTTCCCTTGACTTTCATGCCAACCTTGACTATTTTTTATATTCATGAGTGCCTATGTTTTCTAGACACATGTTTAATTACGATATATCTAGAATGACTTGCCTAATGTTCCGATTTAATACTTTGATTCACCCAATTCCAAATTTATTAAAGAAATTTAATTTTAGTGAGTGTTTCAAATTTAAAATTAACCATGTCTAAGATCCCATGTGCTTCAAGACCCAACTTAATTATAGATTCTAACTCATTGGTTCCTCACATCCAAGGATACAAATTTTTCATAGCTAATGTTCTTTATGGACCCAATCATCCCTATTAATTTTTTTCAACGTGACACTTTCATGCTCATTAGTATAAAACATTATCCACACTCATTAGCAGAAAACACTATCTACATTATAAATCTTCCAACTAGGCTAGACTGAATGCATTCATGTTTCGTATTCTAGTTAGTCACTTGTTTCCATAGGGTAAATCCTTTCATGTTTGGGTGCTTATAAATCCTAAATTGTATTTAAAATAGAATTAATTTATATGTGAATTTAATGATTAATTATTTTAAATAAGACAATTATTCTAAACAATGTTTAATTAAAATATTCTATTCCAACATCTAAATCTATAGAATGTATTAATACATTAATTTACCAATATTTGTTTAGATATCTAACTCATTTGATTTATGTGGAGATATTGTCAATTCCCATAGGAAAACCCTAGATGCCTTATGATTGCTAAGGAGGTACTTGAGATTTTGAATCAAGATCGTATATTGTCATCTTAACTATGTAATTCAAGGAAAATATATAGTGATATATAAAGAATGACCATAATTTTGGATGTGGTCGATAAACGAATTTGATATGGTGGGATCCTCCTATGTAAAAATTAAGGGATATATTATATTTGAACATTTCTTGGCTATTATATCATCTTGTTAGAGATAATCAAATGCATGAATTAGTTTGTAACTATATGCCTTACCATGAAATAGCACCATAATCTAGATAATTTGTATTATTAAGAAATTTTTGAGTATCATGTACCTAGAAATATGTGGTCTACTTATATATATGTGTGTGTATGTATATAGATACATATACATACATATGTGTGTGTGTGTCTATACACACACACACACACACACACACACACACACACACACACACACATATACATATGAAGAGTACCTCCTAAATGAAGATGTATTTTTCAATGTTCAGTATAGATGCATACTTTACACACACACACACACACACATGGATTATTCAAAAAAAGGTCCAAGTAGACAAATACATTATTTTTTGTAGACATGGTCAAACCTGTGAGATGTCTCATCATTTTATTAGACAAAACCATGAAATCATGGACAGTTTACCAAATCGTGAGTGCATGGTAAAATGGAGAATAGAAATTAATCATTTTACCCAAAAAACCATGGGAGATAATTCAATTTGGTTGTTGTGTGTCAAGTTCAAATTTGTTTGGGGAAGATCTGATCATTTGAATTTGTAACTGCTAGTTAAGTAGGTTTTTTATGGTGAGTTGACTGAATTTTGCATTATATTTGGATTTGATGTTTATTGGGGGATCCTTAAACCAATATTTATTTGTACAAGTACCTACAAGGAATGGAGTTAATGCATGTAGCTGACAAAGAGAATGTTGAAGAATGTGCTTTTGACATCCCATAGAGTTGATATGAGTTTGTCATTATGCCATTTGAAGAATCATTAAGTGTGTATATGTATTAATTAATATAATATGTATTGAGGGTGACACCTTTTGCAAGTGGGAGTATTTGAAATAATAATTTTTTTTCATAAATCGTAAATGAGCTTTTTTGTGTGCAATTAGACTTGTATTGTAAATGCAAATGTATGTGTAGTTGACTACGTACATTGGTCAACTACACATTGTCTTGTGAACATGTATAGATGTTTTTGTAGCTTTCTATTAGATTAAATAATTTTTTTTAGTAAATCAGATGTAAATTTTATTGGGGGATAAAGTAAGCATGGAGTGAGCCAGGAGTACCTCAGAACTTTCCCTTATGGAAGAAAAATCCTGAAATTGCATCTCAACATTATATATATACATACATACATATATATATATATATAAGTTTTCCTTCCAACCTTGAACGGTCGAAGCTTTTGAAATGCGACGTTGAATAAATAACAGATTTGACCCTTAAATTTAGTCTCTGGGAAATTTTATCCATGGCTACATACATTATGACTTTTCGACACAATTAAATTCACTATTACTGAGTTTTCACCAATGAATAAAAATTTATGACTAAATGTCAATACTCGTGGGGCAGAGCTTCTGACAAATAGAGTCAAAACTCTGGGTTTTTTTTCATGCCCACGACCATTATATGATGTTTTCTTCTGGTTACTTTGAAATCCAAACTGAAAAACAGTTTGTAGCATGAAACACGAATGAAGAATAACATAACTGAAATGGTAAATGCATTTTTCAATTGTAACTTTAGTACTCGATTTGTTTCCATCAAAAAATTTTGTCAAGCGAATTGGGAGCCATGATCCCTCCTACAATCACTCAGGCGGAATAGGTCGTTCGAACAAAAATTAGGGCTTCTTTAGACCAAAACCTACGACACAATCATGGACAGCCGGCGACGTAACTTTTTCCTTTCACCGACGGTCTACGAAATGTGGCAAAAACTACAACATCCTTATAAGCAATTCTTCCATTTACAATTTAAATATCTATGCTAACTTCGAGGAATTTTGAAGAGAGTATTGTAAGAGTTTATTCCATTTGCTTTCGTCACTTTGAATTCCTTGTAATGCTTTACAATTTTCAAGGCAAAGAAACTGGTTATTTTGAATGTTAAAATGTCCACGACCTCAACAAACCTAAGAAAACATACTCTGACTGATATTTGGGTGCACATTCCATTTTTAGTAGGGAATCTTCACTTTTGACCAACTATTTTTTTCTTATATAAAATCGATAGTCATCAGGACGGAGTTAAGTTTTCCAGAATTTTTTTGATATGAGTTCTTACATGTAATATGAGAATTCAAACCTATTACAATTATATATCGATTTTTTAAATTAATAAAAATAGTATATAAAGACTTCAATCTCAAACTGTTTGGGGGGTAACTCTATTAATTTTGAACATCTGGTTGTCTTCATAACTTTAGCAGTGACGTTAATTGAAGCTGCAAAATTTAATTCAATTTTTTTTTTTTTTAAAGTTTGTCTCTTATTTTTTTTTTGCATGGTTGTGAGTGACAAGAATTGAAATTATAAAGTTTCAAAATTATAGAAAAGGTCAAAAAGTCAAAAAGGGCTAAAATAGGTCTATTGGAGCTCCATCTAGGATTTATCTATGCTTCCTCTGCCTCCTCATCAAGGCCCTCCACTTGCTCCACCTCCCATTGAATTATTAGCTTCACAACCATCTAGTATGCTCCAGTCACTTCTTTTTTACATGCTACTATTGGCCCCACAATTTTCATTGCACCAAAATATCTACCTATTAATGTCCCATACAACTGCCAGAGTTAACGGATCCATGGGAGGCAGTTAGTCCATGTCATGAATCCCAAGGGGAGCGTTGACCATCTGCCAACAAACTCCCCCTCAACATTACCTGAGGGGATTCAAACCTGACACCTTTGTCTCTAATGCCAATTGTTGACCCCATAATTCACGTTGCACCAAAAGATTGACTTATTAATGCTAGATACAACTTCTAGAGTTAACAAATCCATGGGAGGTGGTTAGTCCATGTCACGAATCCCAAGGGGAGCACTAACCATCTACCAATAACTATGTATCCTGCCACCTCATGCACTCCATATTATGAAGGGGATTTACGAGCCACTATAAGTTAACGTGAGTTGTAGCCAAACCCTAGTTGTGGACCTTACTCCCCATCTAACAACAACCCATGATAGATATTAGTCCATACCCTCTCTCCACCATTCCTTCACCAACCTTCCCATCAACCATTTTATTGTCTTTGTGTTCTCCCACACCTGCAAAAGCGAAGCCATAAACATGGATGAGATATCATTTTTTACCCAATAGCAATAATTAGAGGCTAGAAAGAAAAAGCCCAAAATAGATTTGACTACCTCCAACATCTCTGAGTTCCCAACAGTAAACACCTTCCACAACCTCTGTTCAATTACACGCCCGTGAAATTCCATCTACTTTTTTTGGAATCTTATGGCAATAAAAAAAGTATCCCTTTACTTTTCTTTGCTCGTTTGGACCCTCCTTGCTAAACTGAGCTTAATGTTACCTTGATTTAGTGTTGTAATGTGTTTGACACATTCACATTAGGTCTTGGGCCCTTATGAACTAAACAAAATTAATCATGCCTTATCTGGACTGTTGTAAAGTGTTGTAACCCACTTTCACACTTTCCTAGGGTTTTCATAAATAATTGGGCTTTCTTATGTTTTAATTGACATTATTTTGTATCCACAAGGCTTAATTAATGCATCTTTTCAAGAATAATCCTGACATAAATCAACATCCAATCATAATTTAGGTGTTTTTAGGTTGTGTGGCCCAAATTTAGTGATCTAGGACTCATGCACCACCTTGGGCATATGAGTCCCACCTAGGGTTTTGGGTCATGATCTAAATTTTATACCTTTGTAAGCATTTTTTAAATTGGTCCCATAATTTATAGCTAATGGGACTCATACGCCACCTTGGGCGTATGAGTCCCGAGTGACCCAAAATTAAAAATAATTCAAATTCTTAGTGGGATTTTATCCTCCTAGATTTGTTGTTGGCTTGTAGTGTTGTAATTTCGAGAATTTCTGCTTAATTAAGTATAAATACAAGGTTCTTTCACTCATTTTTGTGTAAGCATTCAAGAGATCATCCCAAGTATTCAAGTATTCATGCATATAGAAAATTTGAGTTCACATGAGCATTCAAGGGAAGATTATCATGTGTTTTAGAGCATTATTCAAGCATCAAGCATCATGTTCATTTTAGAGCTCACATAAATGTGATGTAGGGTTTCATGATTCAAGCTATCATTCAACTCAATATATATCACATTCAAGCAAGAGTTAAGATCTACATCCATTGGAGCCATTTCATACATGTTTGTGGCCTCTTATTGCTAGGGTTTGGTGAGTTGCAAGATCATATTTTATTCATTCACCATTCTTCATTCCTATTTCATTTCATTTCAAGGTTTGATTATCAAAATAGGGTTTGACCAAGGAAAACCCATTTCCACTAACAAAACAACATTTTTCCCTCTCTTTAGTGTATGATTTGTAGATTTAGGTTGAAGACACATTGAAGAGAAAGTTGGAAGAAAGTTGTCAAAGTGTTCAAAGTTGTCAAAGTTTTCAAAGTTGTCACCTCACATTGGAGATCAATGGAAGACTTCTACAGACTACAAATTAGGGTTTTGGATCTGGAAATTAGTTTGAAAGGGAAGAACAAAGATTGGAGCATATATCATAACTTTGTATTCCAAAAAAAGAAGAATGGGGCTGATTCACCAGAAGTGGTGTATGAGTCCCATTATAGACATTTTTCTGGATGTTTGCAAATTTAGATACCCTTTTTCCAAAAAATAGTTCCTACCTAGAAACCTTGATCTGGGGTTGACACACCCAGACTAGTGTATGAGTCCTAGTGTGCCAAAATTTTAGGATTTTTAGCATCTCAGGCCTTCATGTAGTCTTCTTCAAATTTCCAAGTGCACACATTTCATCTTGCAACTTTCTATTTTGATTCACATGTATTTTTAGGTTATTTAGTGAAATATTGCATTGCACTAAGTTTAATTATCAGGTCTTGCATTTCAGTTATCTTTACAAGCCCTCACTTGGTGGTGAACCCCTCATTAGTTTATAATTAGACCCTAGGACAACCCTATTGCAAGATCTCTTTCTCCTTTGCATGTACTTTGGATTGAGATCTTTAGATTTTCCCTTCAATGAGATAATTATGAAAGTGGGTTTTTCTCTATGTTCTAAACCATACGGAAGCAATCCCATTTTCCATTGTTTTAAATCCAAACTAATTGTAATCTCTATTTCTTTAGCTGCCATTTTACCTTGGCTCATGAACTTTTTAAGTCACTTCACCACCAACCTCTCTCCCTCATTTACTCTTTTTGTCATTTGTATAAATGTCTCCCATCCTTCTAATTCTTATCTGCTAATCTTCATGCATTTGATCTTCCATCCAATCACCTTTGATTCCCACATCATCATTATCTATCATGTCAATTACAATTTTGGACAATCGGTCCACCTGTACATTACCTTCATAGTATATGTGCATCAACTTGAAGTGCTCTAATTGGTCGAGGCCCTCCCATATTCTGGGAATGAATTTTTGTATCTTCCAATTCAATGTCTCTCTTACAGATGGTGTTAATTATGATCATTGAAACTTCTTCCAAGTGAAGCCATTTGAAACCCAATTTTGGACACAAATCTATCCTTATCCAAGTGGGAGAAGCTAAAGGATAGACAAAATGCACCTATTTCATGTAACATTATATCATAACCCCCATCTCTCATCCCACTCACTAAAAAAAATGCACCAACAGAAAGAATTGACAGAGCACACTAATGGATGGTTAGGTGCATGTTGTCACATGTTCCATCTCCGAAAAAGGATGCACGACTAATGACCATTCCAAAATCCAAAAAGCAATGGACAAAATATCAGCGACAGGCATGAGTGGCTAGCTAGTAGGTATGTATATCTTGCATAAATATATGTCATTTTGCCATTCTATGTAGGAAGTGTGAAGCATTGAATGGCTAGTCGTTAAAGAAAATGGGTTTTTTGCGAAGCATTGAATGACTATTCGTTAAAGAAAATGGGTTTTCTGTGAAGCATTGAACAACTATTGATTAAAGAAAATGTGTTTTCATTGACGGGAAAATAAAAGGTTTTGTTTGCATGTACAGTTTTCATTTCAAATGTAGAGCTATTTATGTTTTTTTGTGTTGAGTGTTTTCAAATTTCACTGTGAAGAATTGAATAGCTATTCGTTGGGAAGATGGGTTTTCATTGATGAGAAAATAAATGGGTTTCCTTGTGAAAAGTGGTTTACATTTGAAATGCAGAGTTGTTTTGTGTGTTTTTTTTTTGTTTTTTGTTGACAACTTTTAGATTTTTCCTTTTGAATATTCTGAGTGTGAAGATTTGAATGACTGTTCATTGCGAAGATTGGTTTTCATTGACGGGAAAATATAGGTTGTTCCTTGTGAAAAGGGGTTTTCATTTGAAATGCAATGTGGGTTATGTGTTGTTGGGTTTTCAAAATCATAATTTGGAATGGATAAAATGCCCCAAACATTTCCATTTTTCACATTCTCATTATGAAGGTTCTTGTGTCTAAATGGTTTTGAAACATTAGGTGGGTTTCTGGTTTTCTAAAACACAATATTTTGCATCCTACAATTTTACAAAATAGTATGTATGTATTGAAAAGATTTTTGTTATTTAGACCATAGGAATGCGATGATAGGCACCATTTTGTAAACACCTAGTAAGTTATTTGGCTTTAGTGTGTAGAGGGTTTTACAACATTGTGTGGGTTGGAGGTTTCATAAATCATGTTGTCACCTCACCTCCCACCATGTTTTCCAACCTATAATCATACAGTGCATATATATTTGGATCATATTAAGAAATTAAAATGCCATTTTAATTAATGATGTTGACAGAAAGCTACAGTCCAAAAGACACGAAGTTGAAAAACAAACACAACAATGGAAGGTTTGATTTTCAAGACATTCATACTATTTTGCAATATTCCATATTGCAAAACTATACGTGTTAAGAAGTAAGCAACCCACCAGTAGACAACTTTTTACATTTAAACAAGGAGATTCAAATAATTGAGAAACCCACATTGTGTTTTCCAAATTACAATTATTTTGTGCACTTTTATTTCAATAATGCAAAATTTAATGCAGTTTTTACTAAAATTAAAATTCCTTATAAATTTTGAAGGGGCCTTTCAATATATTCACAGTGTCTAAATTACAAAATCTTGTCAAGACATTCATTCTATTTTGTAAAATATCATGTTGGAAAACCCTAGGTGTTAAGAAATAAGCAACCCATATAGTGTTGTAAAACCTTCTGCAACCCAATTGCTTAGCAACCCTCACCTCGATTTTGTTGGTTTTCTCCTCCAACTCCTCCATGTGTAGACATGAAATGTAGAGTGTTTTTCCCCTTCTTTCTCCAAACTAAAAATGTGCAGTCTGCCTCCAATTCTCATGCTAGAAAAAAGCTTCAAAAATGACAACTCATACATTGTTTGTATTGTCTAAATTATATTCATACTATTTTGTAAAATTTCAGGTTGTAAAACACTAGTTTTTTGAAATTTGCAACCCACATAATGTTTAAAATCCAACTTTTCATTTTCAACCTACAGAATGAAAAATCGCACAACACAAAGTGTTTTCCAATAATAATACTTTAAACAATTATTAATAAGTGCTAAATAATGGGAGAAGCTAATCTCCATAAAAATTGCACCAATGTATAAACATTATAACATAACACGCCATCCCCCATCCCAGTCTCCTAAAAAATGCATCGATGGAAAGACTTGATAGACCGAGCTGACAAAAACTAACAATACTTGCTACAATTTAAAATGCATGCCTTAGTCACGCCATATTTCCTTCCTATAGTGTATGGATAGTTTCTCGCACAAGGCAAAAAATACCGACATAATTCTAAGCAATGTGAAAAAATGAGTGATTTCATTTGGCTTCAGTGTGTAGAGGGTCTTACAACATTGTCTGGGTTGGAGCTTTCATAAATCATGCACTCATCTTCCACTATGTTTTCCAACCTGCAATCATACACACTATTAATGTTTGTTGGAAAACACTGGGTGTTTATAAACTAGTGCCTTTCATTACATTCCTACTATCTAATTAACAAAATATTTTGAAGACATTCATACTATTTTGTAAAATTTCAAGTTGCAAAGCACTGGTTTTATGAAATTTGCAATCCACATAATGATTTAAAACCCTTTACAAGGAACAACCCAATTTGTTACTCACCCCTCACCTCAATTTTGTATGTTTTGTGATTTCCTTGAGAACCTTTTGTGAATTAGATAGTAAGAATGTAATGATATTGGAAAAAACTATCTTTTTAGAAATATGCAACCCACACAATGTTGTAAAACCCTCTAGACATAACAACCCAATTGGTAAGTCAAGAAATATGAGGTGATGCACCTATGTACATATAGTCGGTTATAAACCCCTCACCTCAACTCAGTTGGTCATCTCCCCTACCTACAACACCCCCTTGCTCTCCAATGTTTCACATTCAACCTGCAGAATGAGAAAACCTAAAACACAATGTTTTCCAAGAATAGTACTTGTTACAATTTAAAACACATGTCTTAATCACATCAATTCCCTTCCCGCCAATGGTGAATGGATAACTTCTTGCACAAGGCCAAATGCTAGCATAATTCGAAGCGATGGGACACAACCACCTTAGAGATCATAATATTCTATCCCCCAATTGTCACTAAAACTAAGGAAAACATACAAATATAAACAAGGTCCTAAACTAGGATGACTATAAATATTATGGAATTTCATGTAGCTAGCTACTAAACCAAGGAAAGGAACATAACCATAAAAGATTCACACTTCATGATATTTTTCAACATAAAGTTGTACCTCCCATGATCTCACCTATGGCTAAGGACTATATTCTTAAGGTTATAACTCAATAGTTAGGGAAAAATATTCCTTAATGTTGTTAGAAACACTACCTCACCTTCATGTTCACCCAAATCATGCCTCACTTATAGTAATGGTTGATTTGCATGAGGTTATTACTGATATTATACTACTAAAAAGTGGACATTTCCTTAGCACTCTTTCTTCTTAACAAAAATTTGGGAACAACTTATGGGTTATTAGAGAAAATAATCTAGATAACGTCCTTCTAAAAGCATAGGCACATCTAGCAAGGTGTATAGTTGTAAAATTGCACCCCTTTCAATTTCATATACATTCTTGTATCTGCTTTAGTGTCCACTCCTTTAGCATTTTGAGTAGGCTCATCTTAGCCCCTACATCAGCCTTTTCCCTCTTAGGATGCTCAAAGGCTCGCTTTTTAGCATCTACCCTTCGCGTGTCAGCTTTGCATTGAAATTTGTGCCTTTCTCGTTCGTGTTGTTTTGTAGCATGATGTGTCTAGAAACTAGTGTGTTGCATGGATGTCTACATTCCACGCTAGCATCCTGCAATGTTTCAATGTTCAAACAATCAATTTTATGCATGTTTACCACTTTTCACCTCCTTTGGTCGATGGTAATGGCTTGAGATGCCCTGAAATAGCTCAAGAAGCTTCTTTTCCATTCTTAAATGATATATTTTCACTTCATTTGCAACTCTCTTCTACTTCTAGCTTCTCTCTTGATTTAGCTTTAGCCTTCTACTCTCCTACTCTTGCTTGCACAACTTCATATAGCTTGCTACACCAACATTCTTACATATTTTCAAGCTCTCTTTGCATCTTTCTCAAGCTCTTACAACACTATTTGCAACACTCTTAGCTCTTGCAACTTCATCTCCCTCATCTCATTCTTGTGAGCATCTTGGGGTTCCATATCTCCTTTCTATTACATTTTTACTTTGTGATATGGGTTATCCTCCTTGAGTGGGGATTGATTTTATCACCTCTTTTGTGATACAAGTTCTCCTCCTTGAGCAGGGATTGCTTTTATCACTCATACTTGGTAGTGTGGGTTCTACTCCTAAAGTGGGTTTTTCTTTCACCACACGCTTTTTCCAATTCTCTCTATCTATCTAGTTGTCTGTGGAGGTGGGAACACCAAAACGGGTGTTTGACCGAGGAAAACCCCTATACAGCCCAAACACTTTATCTAGATAGTACACATGCAGGTTTTGAAGACATTCACATGCTGAAGGATTCATCACTTGTGTGGTTGTGAGAATTTCCTTTCTTCTCCT
Organism: Sequoia sempervirens; assembly: GCA_007258455.2. Lineage (NCBI taxonomy): Eukaryota > Viridiplantae > Streptophyta > Pinopsida > Cupressales > Cupressaceae > Sequoia > Sequoia sempervirens. The sequence goes on along the minus strand of VDFB02193867.1, from coordinate 600,747,240 downwards.
TATCTTTATTAGTTCTACTTCATTTTATTTTAATTTTGTTATATTTTGTTGCATTATCACATTCCAAGATTTCTTAGCAATTAGAAAAGTAGTCACTTTGTAATTTTCTGTGATATTGTCATTTTTTGGTCCATACGAGAGGCCAGTGCACCTCTTAGACATCAATGTTCCATGCTATCATCCTTATTCTGCATTGTCATCGTTTGGTTGAGAGCTTGTCAGTTTGTTCAGAGAATCTTCGTGACCTGCCCTTTCTGATTCTAGAACTCTTGCCACTGTTCCTTGAGGTAGTTTAGGGAAGTTCACCCCATGAGGCTCTCTGAATGAAGAGACCTCGTGATTAGTGAATCCCCCTTCTCTACATTTTGGTGAACCCAAAGTGAAGAGGATATTTTTTGAAAAAACTTGGAATTTATTACCCCTACTTGGCGAGGTCATAACTTTTGACTCGATGCTCAGAATTCATAACCATTTGCACCATTGGAAAGTGCTCCTAGATAACTAGTTCAATCCCAAAAATAAAAGTGTTGCTATGGCAATCAAATTTTAGGGACTAACACAAGTTCTGACCTCAAATTCCACTCCAAAGACCTCTAAAAATGCGAATTAGTAGAACATAGAAAATATCGAAAAAATCATAATGAATTTAATATCTTCTTTTTTAGTTCAATATCTAATTTTGTTCAAAATATTAATGATATTTCATTTCATGCATGTGGTAGTGACTTGGCTTTTCCCATGTCACTTTGTATCTTTGATCCATCTCACGAAAGTCACCTTGCTTCAGAGGATATTTTGTTGCAAGAAGATTAAATCATTGATACTTTCATTAATGTTACTCTATCTCGTCTCCATTCCAATGCAATATCTTCTAGATATGTTACATTGGAGAATGATGAATCTCCTATTCCTTCTAATGCACTCTCCTCTAGAGATGTTGTGTTTGTGAATGATGAAGCTCATCTTTGTTCTGATGCACTCTCTTCTAGAGATGATGCATTAGTGAATGATGAATCTCATCTTTGTTCTAATGCACTCTCTTCTAGAGATGATGCATTAGAGAATGATGAATCTCCTTCCACACTTGATCATATTTTGATTGATATCTCTTCAAATAATTATTCTAAGTACTAGTTGTGATGATTCTGTAAATGTAGTCTATGTCTTTGTTGCCCCTCAAAGGCCTACGAGACCGGTCATTTAAGTTACTCCAGCTAGTCTATCTCCTAAAAGGATTTGTTCTATTGTTGATGCTCCATTTGATGGTGATTCTCTTGATCCTTCTATGGTTCCCTCTTATAGAGCAGTAGCCCATACTTATGAGAATGGTATGAATAAATAACCAAGCCTTCTTCAAGCTCCTAAACCTACAACTAAAGCACCCAGTGATTACGACCTTGTCGAGAAACTTTGGGTTACTCTGGCTAGGATCTCACTATGGGACTTGCTTCAGTCTGCTCCAGTTTATCAAGGTATGCTTCAAGAAGCCTTGCAAAAGATCCTCTTGCCTTCTTTCACTAGGCCAATAGATTTTGATGTGTTTATAGCTTATGTTCATGTGGATTTGATGAATATTACATTCTATCCGTAGGAACTCCCGCCTCTAAAAGTACAAAAGCAAGCAAATCCTCTAATGATTATAGTTAATATTAATAATATTGGTATTAAACGTACTCTTGTTGACACCAGTTCGACACTCAACATATGTAGCATCTATCTATTGCCTAAGATTAATATTAATTCTTCTTCTCTTAATGCTTCTTCTGTTGGCATTCATGGGTTCAATAATGTTGGTTGACAAGCTCTAGGAATGATAGTCTTTCCTTTGAGGTTGGGACCCATTACCGTACCTACCCTTGTATATGTTATGTCAGAAAAGTTACCTTATAACCTTCTTCTTTGTAGACTATGGATTCATGCTATGGGTGTAGTCTCGTCTACCTTGCATAAATCAATTCAGTTCATTTGCAATAATCAAGTAGTCATAGTCAAGGCTGACCCTAATGCTATGCACTTGTGTGAGACGGCAGCTGTCGGTCAGGTTTTGGTTATGCCTACTCTTATTCCTTCAGTGTCTTTGAATACATCGATGTTTACTCTAGCAGTACCTACTACAAAGGATACTCTTGAGATAAATGTCCCTGAAGAAGATCATTCTGAAGAAAGAGATCTAAATTCTGCTCCTACCTCTTCTCAAGAAAATGCATGTCTTGGTGATGATTGGGGTTCTTTAGACTTTATAGAATCTTTCACTAGAGAATATAAACTCAACTCGATCCACTTGGACCTTCCGATAACATCATCTAAACCCACTACCAAAGATGGTTATTCTTCTGTATCACGAGATAAGGTGAATGTTCATTGTAATGTTCTTAGTGTTGATCCTCCTTCAAAGGAAGATGATTGCACGTCTATTAAATAGGTTAATGTTAGTAATCTTGTTAGGAAGGATGATGGTGATCCTATAGAGGAGTATGATCCTTGTTGTTAGAATAATACTCTCCATGTGGATCCTCCATTGTCTTCTATCTTTGTGCCTTCTTGTGAGCAGTCAAGTCTTTCTCCATGAGAGAAAGGGTTTCTTCCTGCTCCTCATTTTTCATCTAAGAAAGAGTGTATCTTGTTGAGGCTTCTCAAAACCCACTTGATTACTCTTCCTCCTACACGCAAGAAATTTCATGAACATAAAAAAGAAAAACATTATTTTTGTGGATACCATCAAGTACCCACCCATTCCACTAGCGAATGTAGGCCTTGAAAGATAAAATACAACTTTGTGATTCTAGTGCCATCAAACTCTCGTTTTATTGATACAACCACCTTTTCTTCACATGACAAGTGATATCAAGGTTTACCTCTATCTTGTATGTTCTAAGTATGTTGGGGGCAATGATAAGTTTCTCTAAAGATGTGTGTCCCTTGATTGAACCCCTTTTATTTTCAAGGGTTCCTAAGAGACCCCTCTTTGAAATATTTTCTTTCAAATAAATTCTTTGTGTCTAGCTTGGGGGCAGCTTGACTAGACCTCACTTTTCAAATAGTGCATCCCTTGAGTGAACCCCTTTCTTTGTGCTGGATTCCTGAGGGAATCCTTTGAAATATTTCCAATCTATTGACGATCTATGTGATTGTCTGCTTATTTTATTGCGTGGATGCTTTCAGGAATTTTCTATCTACAGGTAAACATGTTGCTTTTCAAGTGCACCTGTGAAGTCACTTTACAACTCTGTAGAGTCCCCTTCCTTTGGTTTCCTCCATGTGAGAGATCTTGGGGGTACCTTCCCTACAAGTCTGCAGATATGTAGGGTGCTTTTCTGGGTTTCCTTCATTGAAGATATCTTGAAGGACACCTTCCCTATAGGTCTATGGGCCTGTAAGGTGCTTATACATCTGGGTTTCCTCCATGTGAGAGATCTTGGAGGACACCTTCGTTGCAGGTCTACGGACCTGTGAGGTGCTTACATTCTTAAATTCTCTTTCTTCTCAACTTGTATATACCAGATCAAAGATCTGCATCTTCTTCATCTTGAGTATACGCCCTTCTTCTCTCCATTTTAGAATTCTTCTAAGTGTGTTATTGTTCTTAATTTGGGGATGATGCATAGTACTGAGAAAACCTTCTACATCGAGGTCTCTTCACTTTGTTGACTCAATACCTTTAGTTTTTTATGCTCTAACATTATTTTTTGGTACAAGCCTTTCTTGTCTAATGCATTTGTTTTGTAGGTCTTCAGCCCGGGGGCATGCTTCCATGGTTTGAAGAGTTGCATGCTTCCTCTACAATATCCTTTTGGCATATGATGTTATTTATGTTTAGTAGATTTCCTTTAGTGTGCATATTAACATAGATTCATATGCCCACTAAAGTGGGGGAAACATGTATAGTCATAAAATTGCACCCCTTGCAATTTAACATACATTCTTGCATGTACTTTAGTGTCCACTCCTTTAGCATCTTGAGTAAGCTCATTTTAGCTCTTGCATCATCCTTTTTCCCTCTCAAGATGCTTGAAAGCTCACTTTTCAGTAGCTACCCTTCGCGTGTTAGCTTTGCATCAAACTTTGTGCCTTTCTTGTTCATGTCATTTTGTAGCATGATGTGTCTGGACACTAGCACATCGTGTAGATGTCTGCATGATGCGCTAGTGTCCTATGATGTTTCAACATTCAAACGACTGATTTTGTGCATGTTTTCCACTTGTCACCTCCTTTGGTCTGTGGTAACGACTTGAGATTCTCTGAAACGGCTCGGGAAGCTTCTTTTCCTTCCCTAAATTCTATCTTTTCACTTCATTTGCAATTCTCTTCTACTTCTAGCTTCTCTCTTGATTTGGATTTAGCCTTCTACTCACCTACTCTTGCTTGCACAACTTCATATATCTTGCTACACCAACATTCTTACATCTTTTCAAGCTCTCTTTGCAACATTCTCAAGCTCTTACAATACTATTTGCAACACTCTTAGCTCTTGCAGCTTCATCTCCCTCATCTCATTCTTGTGAGCATCTTAGGGTTCCATATCTCCTTTCTATTGCATTTTTACTTTGTGATACAGGTTCTCCTCATTGAGCGAGGATTTCTTTTATCACATCTTTTGTGATACAAGTTCTCCTCCTTGAGCGGGAATTTCTTTTATCACTCATACTTGGTGGTGTAGGTTCTACTCCTGAAGCAATTTTTGCTTTCACCACACACTTTTTCCATTTATCTTTATCTATTTGGCTATCCATGGAGGTGGGAACACCAAAATGGGTTTTAACTAAGGAAAACCCCTATACAACCCCAACACTTTCTCTAGATATTACACATGTAGGTTTTGAAGACATTCACATGCTAGAGGATCCATCACTTGTATGGTTGTGAGCATTTCCTTTCTTCTCCTTATCTTTATTAGCTCTACTTCATTTTATTCTAATTTTGTTATATTATATTGCTTTATCACATTCCAAGATTTCTTAGCAATTAGAATAGAAGTAGTCACTTTGTAATTTTCTGTGATATTGTCGCTTTCTGGTCTATACGAGATGCTAGCGTGCCTCTTGGATGCTAATGCATCACATTGTCGTCCTTATTCCACACTTTCTTCCTTTGGATGAGAGCTTGCCAATTTGTCCAGAGAATCTTCATGACCTGCTCTTTCTAATTCTAGAACTCATGTCGTTGTTCCTTGAGGTAGTTTAGGGAAGTTTGCCCCACAAGGCTCTCTGAATGAAGAGAACCCATGAGTAGAAAATCCCCCTTCTCTACACAAGGATGGCTCAATTTCTCAAAACTCACAAGGAAAAAATATGAGAGAAAAATCAATGCAAATAATTGGTGTATAAATCCTTTTTACACCAATGTGATGATCAACTATGACTAAATCCAAGTTTAAAAACCAAATAGATCATAGAACCATGATAAAACAAAGTACCTTTGCAAGGGTCAAACACCAAGTATTCATAGAGAAAAACACACTAGATAATAAATCCTTCATACAAGAATTGTATTCCTTTTAGGACCAAGGTAGAAAAACCTATGAAATTTAAGGAGAAACTCTTGTAACTACTAGATTCAGCCAAATGGTAACACAATAAGAAATATAAAACTGATTATAATATAAAAAATATAGATAATATATTTGAAAGCATTATTATAGGGAGGTTACATTGGAATCTTGACTAATATTATGATAGTCTTACCATGTATGTAATAGGGAATATTTTGAATGGAGGTAGTGGACAAAAGTGGGTACCCATATTAGGCGGTCAAGCATGGAAATTGATGAGAATATGATAAGGGGTAAGGAATATGGTGAATATTTCTTGAAGACCAAGGCAAAGAATGATGCATGAATATTAGTGCCTTTTGGGCACCACTTTTAGGCTCATGGATTTAGTACATAATTTTGGATAACCATAAATACTAGTTTCCATTTTATTATTCATCTATTTAAATTGATGCATAAAGTAGGGGGTTTGTATATATTCATTGGTTGATTTGCAATTGCCAATATGCCACTAAAATTACTCTAGATTATTATGTTTTTGATACTCCTAGATAGAGGTATTTCTTGTATATTATATTGTAACCCATTATATATAATTAATATTATTGTTATTTCTTTTGGAGTGTTTTTTTTCTTTAAATAGTTTTTTCCTAATATAAAACCTATGTTGTGGTGTATGTTTTTGAAAGAGGAAAAAATGGGTTTTACAGGGACCTGAAACCCAGAAGTTTACAAAATAAAGAAAGAGTCAATAAAGACATCACAGTCAGAAAGGCTGTAACAAAAACAATAGTAAATGGCCACAACCATAAAAAAGGCCAGCGAAGGCCACAAAACCAAAAAACCAGCCAAAAAAGCCAGCAACAACTAAATTTGTGTCTTTAAAAGATCTGTAGTCTCAGCTTCCAACTCATTCATATCCTGAATCCCCCTCTTTAAGATTTGAACCATTTGTGTAGTGGGAGGCACTTTCCTTTTGAGATTGGCCTGGGTCCTTTTAGAAATACCTTGGTCCTCATTCTTGCTTTCCTTGTTCTCTTCCAAATACCTTGGTCCTCATTCTTGCTTTCCTTGTTCTCTTGCATTGATAATAATGGCATTGTGCCTAGCCATTTTATGGTTTTTTTCCACAACTATTTTCAAGTCATTTTTAATTTTAACCATTTCCTCTTCCATAGACTTGTACTTTTCCTTAATGTCACATCCTTTCTTTCCAATACTATTCTTATTTTGTTTCCCTTCTTCATTGTTGAGAGCGGCCAACTTCAACTCCAGCTCCTTCGATTTACTATACAGAGCCATGTTTCTTTGATTAAGCTCATTAATTTCTTGATAGGCCCATTTCAAGACCCTGAAAAATGTCACTGATGCCATTTCTAATAGTGGCCAAAATGTCACTAGACTGAACCCAGTCTAATATGAGGTTAACATCACTCGGGTTGGGGGAGCTAGGAAATCTAGTACCTTCAAATTTGAAAGAGGCAGGAGGGGGGCACAAAATTTCTACTAGCTTAATGGTTCTTGGCTTTGTCTTCCAAGGATTCTGTGGAGTAGGAAACCAACTTATTGGCAGGGGAGCCCTTAAGAACAAGATTTTTTAAGTAAGCAGAGCAGTCGAGGAAGGTCTTAGGGTTAGCTTTAGCAAGCTGGGGTTTTTTAGACTGGGTTTTCTTACCAGAAATCTCAGAGGACGAGTGGGTTTCAACAATTCTCTCCTGGTTTGGCTGAATCTTCGAACCCCCACTATCAGTATCATAGTCGTCACCCTCTATAGAGGCAATAGGATTAGATAAAGTCGGCATGCTTCGATAGTGTTCATATATTAACCTAATAAGACCAGGATGAGGAATAGGGTATCTCCTAGGATTTTTCTTATGGTCCTCAAGGCTATTACTCAACTAACATAATAGGTAGTGAGGCATAAAAGTCCGTACCTTATGGCGGAAGTAGTTAAGAATGGCAAAGTGGTGACCATACACTCTGGTAAACCTCCCATCTAGTGTGATATACTCCCTTATAACATGAAGTACCTTTCTCCACAATGCCTTGATAGTGTCAATTTCAAAATAGTTGTTAGATATTTTAACCAGTTTCAATTTCTCCTTGTCCTTCTTAAGAAATCTGATGACCTCCTTGTCAGAAAACCTTTTGTCGCGATAAAACTTCACTCCCTCGGTGGACATTCTAGTAATCTCCCCTATAATTTTCTCATCCAACTTCACATTCCTTCCAAAGAGAATTATTTCACTGTTGTTCCAGTTCTTCTCAAAGTAGTCCATGGCCATAGAATCGGGCCCATGAAGTTTTTCTAGATATGGAACTAGCCCATCCCTTTCAAACTGCTCCCAAACCTTGTCATCCCTAGTGTGCACCTCATAGCTTTTAGGCTCAACCCTTTTCCTGTACACCCCCATTTTCGTTTTCTCCTTAGTGTCGACTCTACTAGTGCCAAGAACCTATTGCAGAATTATGCAGCTATTCCAATGCACCCACAAAATGTGCCGCTTTTCCTTCCCTTCTAAGTAACATGACGCAGCCCCATAAAATCTCTTGATTTCGATGTACCTAGCCCCTCTCTCTTTAATCATTAAATGTAGTTACCTCTTTCCCATGTGTAACATCATAATCTAGTAAGGCCCTGAATTCAGTTCTCAAGTCCCTACAATTATGCCATGTGTTCAATCCTTGCTTCCTAACCCGTTCATTCATAAAGTAATCTGCCACGTTGTTAGCTTCCCTTTACACGTGTGAAAATTTTACTTTTTCAAATTTGTCTAGAATAGACTTTTCTTCATCTATCCAATTCTTTATCGACCAATAGGGTGGGGTCCTTCCTAAAAGACAATCAATAATATTTTTAGAATCTCCTTCAAGCCATAAGTTTTTTATATTCAGATTATGAGCTAACTTTAAAACTTGAAATGCTCCTATAGTCTCTGCCACATGGTTGGTTTGGTGACCTAGGGATATGGCCATAGCCACCCTAAAGTTACCATTTGAATCCCTTAGCACACCTCCACTTCCAGCCATACCTGGTTTGCCCTTCCCAGCTCCATCAAAGTTGGCTTTATACTAGCTGTTTGGGGGAAAGGTCCAACAAACACCCTCCCTACTTTTCTTAGCTGGCTTGGAAGCAAATGAAATTTCTACTTTAATGTTCCAATATTTTTCTATCCTTAAATCATAGGGAGTGCACACCACAACTTCCAAGTTAAGAGCCTTTTAAGAAATCACATTAAATTTTTCCTTTATAAGCCTAAAATTTTTCTCAAAGACATTATTCTTCGACATCTCCTTGTCCTTGAAAAGTCTATTGTTACGTTGTTTCCACACTCCCCAAGCAACAAAAGAGAATAAGAAAGCCCATAACCTTCGAATGTAGGGATTTTGAGTAGGGGTTTTCCATTGTAAAAATAACTCTTCAATGGTTTGGGGGAACACCCAAGAGATATTCTAGATAGCTAATAGTTTTCCCCAGATTAAGGATTCAACAAACAGACAGTGGAGAAACAAGTGGTTGGCTGACTCCGCCTCACTCTTGTAGAGGTAGCATCTATTGGGGATTTGAAATCCCCATTTACAAAGATTGTCCACTATGATAACCTTATTCTGAAACATTATCTAGAAGAAGATATTGACTTTTGGAGTCAAGTGTTTAATCCAGGATTTAGACTAGAAGGGAGGGGGGGCCTTGAGAGAGGGACAACAAAGAGACATCCGAAGAGATAGAGTAGTTACCTGAAGGGTTATCCATCTAGACAAGAGTGTCATCCTATTGATTCTGTCCCAAGCTGACATCCTTTAAGAAGGATTGAAGCTGAGCCAACTCTTGACTGATCATGCATAAAAATGAAAATTATATTGTGGTGTATTTTCTTATGTATCCTTTTCAATAACTATAAAAATGAAAATTATATTGGCACATACCTCTCCTCATTGATTATAATAGGAAGCAGTTTGTACACTTGTGTTTCCTTTCAACTTATTGTAACTCCTTAAAAACCATATACAACTTGACAACATTATGTTTCTTCATAATTTTTATGGTTTCTTATGAATCAACTTTGTCACAAATTTATGAATTTTTTATTAATCCTGCACTTCAAACCCCTTTTAATTTTATAGCTGATTGATTTTATATTTATTAAAATGTTAAATTTTAATTATGATACTATATTGCTAATAATTGCTTTAAGATACTCCTAAATATATTTTGTGTGAATGTTTGGACATGTAAATTTTCTAACAATATGAATCCAAAATTGGGAATATCTAATCAATAATATTTGAATATGTTTATTTATTTCAACTAATGCCCTTAGTTATATTCATCCATGATTCACAAAGTTGACATGCCCACAAAAATGAGGGAAAATGTAGAGGATAAATATCAAACCCTACACTTTTACCCTCCTATTTTACTCCCACTTTGACATTTCAAAAATATGCCTTATTGGCTCTTAATTTAATTTATCCTCCATGAACCTATCTTAGTCTCTAATGGTCATGACTAACTCACATTTCAACCATCCATACATCCTAGACTAGAGCATGGGAGTTAATTTGTTTAATTGAAAAACTATAGTTCTAGCCTAGTCATCCCAATTCAAAAGTTTTCTCCCACCTTTCAAGAATAGCTCTTTGTTTTTTTTAACTATTATAGTTAAGCACTTTGAACATTGTACCTCAGGATAAGTTCTAAAACGTTGATATGAAGGAAACCATCAAGGAGATCAAAAAATGACATCTAAGAGTTAAATTAGAGTTGGAGGAGTTTAAAAAAGCATAATTTGCATTTCTACATCACAAATACTATGTTAAGCATTTGCATTTTATTTATTTTTGTCTTTGTTTTCTATCAAAACATTTAAGGCTGTCTTACAATCAATTTTCTTTTACTTTTCCTTCGACTAGACTATGCGGAAAAATTTGTTTGATGGATAAAATTATAGTTGTGACGTTATACTTTAAACCTTCTCCCACCTTTACCAAATTAATGCTTACATAAAATATTTTAAATAATCACCTAGATTATATTGAAGCACAAACTGTATGACACTAAAATGATAGAAATCATAAAAAATATAAGAATCAATTTAATAATATATCTAAAAAAAAGTTAATAGAAACATCATCTGCACTTCTACATGACATATACTGTTTTAAACATTTGCATATTTTATGTTGTTTATCTCTAATTTTTGTGAGACCATTTATCTCACTATGTAAGAAATTTTATACTTCCCTCTACATACAGTAAATCCCGAATTTGCATCTCAACATTGATTTTTCTTTCCAACCTTGAACGGCTGAAGCTTTCGAAAGGCGACGTTGAATAAATAACAGTTATGACCCTGAAATTTCGCCTCTGAGAAATTTTATCCATGGCTACATATGGCTTTTCGACGCAATTAACAGTATTGTAAGAGTTTATTCCATTTGCTTTCGTCACTTTGAATTCTTTGTAATGCTTTACAATTTTCAAGGCAAAGAAACTGGTTATTTTGAATGTAAAAATGCCCATCACCTCAACAACCCTAAGAAAACATAGTCTGAGTGGATATTTGGGTGCACATTCCTTTTTTATAGGAACTCTTCACTTTTGACCAACGGTTTATTTCTTATATCAAATCGATAAGTTATCAGGACGAAGCAGAGTTGGACACAATTTTTGGATATGAGATCTGAGAATTCAAACTTATTACAAATATATATTGATTTTTTAAATTAATAAAAGTAGTATATAAAGAGTTCAATCTCAAACTGTTTGGGGTAACTCTTTGTTAATTTTGAAAATCTGGGTTCTCTTCGAAACTTTAGTAGTGTGGTTAATTGAAGCTGCAAAATTTAATTCAAAATTTTTTTTTTTTTTAAAGTTTGTCTCCTATTCATTTTTTGCATGGTTGTACGAATGACAAGAATTGAAATTATAAAGTTTATGTATATATATATAATATTAATTTGGCATTAAGGGGTCAAATCATCTAAAATACAATGTTCAATATTTGTAAATTTTCAAAATTATAGAAAAGGTCAAAAAGTCAAAAAAAAGCTAAAACAAGTCTATTGGAGCTCCATCTGGGATTTATCTATGCCTCCTCTGCCTCTACTCGCTCCACCTCCCACTGTGTTGTTGGCTTCGCAACCATCTAGTATGCTCCAATAAATTCTTTTATCCACGCTATGTATCCTGCCACCTCATGCACTCACACATCATGGTCAAGCTTCCCTTGCACTCCATATTATGAAGGGTATTCATGAGCCACTATAGGTTAATGTGAGTTGTACCCAAACCCTAGCTATGGGCCTTAATCCCCATCTAACAACCTCCCATGATAGATATTAGTCCATACCCTATCTCCACCATTCCTTCACCAACTTTCTCATCAACCATTTTATTGTCTCTGTGTTCTCCCACACCTACAAAATTCAAGCCATAAACATGGATGAG
>VDFB02193867.1:600703455-600725452 GCA_007258455.2 Sequoia sempervirens | reverse complement strand
ATAGGGACAGGGTTGGAATGAGACAATCAATGTCTTAATGCTCTGGGTCTCACCTTGATGAACCCCTTTTGGTGTCACTCTCCACCACTCAACCTATAGGTCCTGAGCTATTTAGGCACCCCTGGTTCTTCTGGCCAACCCTGCTATCAATTCAAGTCCATTAACCAAGCCAAACTTGGTGCTCTTCCTCTCATTTACTTCCTAGCCCTTAATACTCTTAAAGACTAGCTATCCTCCAAATTCTTACAAATCTTGTTGTAGGGGTGTGAAAATCTTCCATGGCTTCAAAAACATATTATAAAGGTTCTTGATCAACCTCCATTCACCAATTCTCCATCGCTCTCACAAAAACCCTATTCTAGGGTTTAGGAAGGGCTAGTAGCCCTTGAGCCCCTATTAGGTCTCTTAGCCTGAGAAATGAGGCTATAATTTCTTCCTGCTTGATGAACACCTTAGACTTCCAACAAGAACCCTGGCTCAAATTCCTAGTACTCCAAGATTTTTAGGGTTTTGGGCCTTCTTAGGCCATACACAGGGGTAAGTCAGATTTTGAGTGATTTAGGGCTTTTTAAGCCACTTCCTGATGCACACAGTGAGCAGTTTGTTTCCTCCAGCCACCAAATGGACTGGTGAGGATCCCTGACTCTTGTCAGGTCTTTGAAAGGCCTCCTTCAACTTCTACACACCCAGAGTTGCTTGAAGGTGAACACCCCTACAACGTTAGTGGCTGTATTGCACTGTCTTTTCCCTAACCGGGCATAGTTTGCTCGCCTAGGAATAGACTTTTTGCACGCTTCTTGAACTCCTATAGACCCCTACTCCTAATATATGTACATTCATGGAGTTTAGCTTCATTCCCAATGAACCCGTACTCAAAGTACAGTGGCAATGCAGCTAAAACCCCATTATTCTATAATTTACCAGTCAGAACTACAATTGAAAGAAAAATGCAGCAATTACAAGAACCCTTGAAAACAAATACTAGATAGATTTTGTACTATCTCAATGCTTCAAAGATAATCACACTACATGTTGAACTTTTCCAAGATCCCTGTTCAATTCATTATTTTGCAGAAACAAAACAAGAACAGGAAAACAGGAAATTGCACACTAAAAAACTCTCTTTTCTTGATCACAAGCTATTACCACTTCCACATTCCTTCTAACCTTAATTCATGGTCGAGCCATGTCTTAAATAGACCTCCAAAACAATTAAGATCATCTTTTCGAACCCACATATGACCTAATATTGCAACTTATAAAACCCTCTGTGTTTTCTAACCTTTGACAAGGTTGGCAATCTAGACAAATTAGGACTTTAAAAACCCATCCATGCTTTCCACCTTCCAACCCATTTATGAGAAAAGATCAAGTTTATTCCTACTTCACCAAATGCTAAATCAAAATGGTCAAATGGTCAACATGACCAATACCAACACAAACAAAAATAACTTCAAACAAAACTTCAAGGGAACCTAGTATTTTCCCAGGTGCTCTTTGCACTAATAATAACCATATCTTCATTGTGGTATTGAATCCGCGCAGCCCAATTTTAAAGGAGATTACATGAGAGATCATGAGGAATAACATGGATTGGTGTTTCCAATGTGGCCTTTCCAGCTATAATAGGTAAAGTGATCACATCAACCAATTTTTTTCCTACAATATCAAATCCATGGATAGAAGGGATAAGTTTGAGAAACCCCCCCCCTCGACAAAGGTGTAAAATCCTTGCGAAACTTTCCTTTTATTTGAAAAAAAAAAAAAAATCCTAGCAAATCTATGCACATTATTAAAAAACATTGTAAAATCTTGGCGAATCTTAATGAATAACTAGTAAAAGTAATAATCACAATGGCAAATCCTAGTCAATAATCACTAAAAAGATTAATTACAATGGAAAATTACTACTTTACAAATTTGCATAGTTGGTCAGCAAAGTTCCCCCATATTTTTTTTGTTTTTTGTAATATTGAAGTAGGGGCCTAGGTAATATTGTAATACAGATTAAGTTTTTTTTTTAAATCTCACTTTAAAATTAAGACTAAATGAAAAGTGAAAATGTTACCATCAATTAGCTTTTTAATCGAATGGTTGCAGGTTAATTCTATGACCTAATATGCATGCGCCTTTTAAAAGGCACATGCGTATTAGGTCGTGGAATCAACTTGCATCCATCCGATTAAAAAACTAATCGATGGCAATAAATAAAAGCCCCAAAATTAAATGGTAATTTATTATTAGTGGCGATATTTCCCCAAAATTAATGATATGAATATAATATTACTGGCAAATATAATTAATATTTGCAATTACAGTATAAACTACTGGCGAATCAATTCCAATGATGCATCGTTTAAATAGGCGAATTAATTGGGACAAAATTATTTTTTTGTAAAAACTTGGTGATTCAACATCCTTTTTAGCTTGTACTATTCGCCATTTTTGAAGGTCCCAATTTCAATTATTTTCCAATTGGTGAAGATTCGCCACTAAAGTTTTCCCTGATGGATAGACAAGGAATCAAGTTAAATTTTTTATTTTTCCACACGAAGCCTATCCAAAAGGTTTATGCTACACACGTTAAGGGCCGAGCCATTGTCAACAAGGGTTCACTTTATCCCTTTTCTATTGTATTCAGCTATGATCATGAAAGCATAATTTTGATTTTGCACTTCCAAAGGGGGGAGTTCACTTTGGTGGAAAACAATGTCAGCATATATTCCTTGAATCATGGCTACTATGTCATTCGAGTTGCTCATTAGAAGGGCTAGGAACTTGTTGCAAGGATTTTTGAAGCATAGTGTGATAATTAGGTGAATTCTAAATTAGATCCCATATGGATATCTTTACAGGAGTATTTTTAAGTTGTTCAAGAATATCATACTCCTTCCCACTATGAGAAGTTAAATGGGGAGCACTAGGTAAAATGGGACTAGGAAAAGGGAGGGATGCTGAAGGTGTTTGTCTTGGTTGTAAATTAGTCAGAGTGTTAAATGTATGAGCAATGGTATTATGACTCAGCTGCTACGACACATTATTCTTAGGTGGGAAAAGGATAAATTTGGGTTTTTTTTGAGTTTAAGATTTGTGTGAAGGTGGGTAAAGGATTAGACGATTCTTAGGATGTCCCATGGAATATGTAGGAGGTCCAATGGACACTTACACATTCATAGCCTTAGTGTTCTTGGTTTGATGTATCTATAATAAAGGAAAATATAGAATTGCATGTTTGTTATCACCTAAGGAAGTCACCTTATTATTGTTGTCATTTTCTCATGCCATGATATTCTCCCTAGGAGGAGAATTTTTAGGAGAACTACAAACCAAATTTTCTTGACATTCATAGGTTGGTTCTACCAAAATGACTGCATTGCAAGTAGGGGAATGCTCAATGGTTGAATTATCTTGTTTATCAAAAGTGGGGATATTATGAGAACACTTGATTTGTTTGTCATTTTTCTCTAAGGTCTCATTCTCTTGTGGCCTACTATCTACCCTAGTAGGAGAGCTTGTACTATGTTCATCCAAGGTTGGATTTTGTAAAGTAGCTTCATCACAAGTAGGGGAGGCATCAAGAGAAGGACCACTATTATTTTCATGCTTACCAAATAGATCTTCCCATATGGTATGAGCATTAGGGAAGGGAGGGACAAGATTCTCATGTCTCTTAATAGACCTATATTTATTCTAACATCAACCTATATCTTTTTTGCATCGAGGAGGGGTATTAGTAGGACATTTTTGATTGTCATGGCTATCTATAATATTATCTTCTTTCGCTAAAACATTCTCACAAGCAAGGGATGACTGGAGATTAGGAAAAGTGATGTGTACAAATGTTTATATGATCTCATCTTCTTTTTTTCTAATATATTCC
The DNA here is from genome assembly GCA_007258455.2 of Sequoia sempervirens. Classification (NCBI taxonomy): domain Eukaryota; kingdom Viridiplantae; phylum Streptophyta; class Pinopsida; order Cupressales; family Cupressaceae; genus Sequoia; species Sequoia sempervirens. The sequence continues at coordinate 600,721,572 of VDFB02193867.1, read as the reverse complement.
AAAGGGGATGAGGAGAGGGACAATCAAGACCCTCAATGCTTGTATCTTTTTTCACCAAGTTACCTTCATCACTAATAGGAGAGGTATCAAGAGAAGAACGAGTATGATTGTTATGATTGTCAACACTACCATCCTCACCAATGGGCAATGTACTATTAAGGATTGTTTCAATGGTTTGATCCGCTTTCTCTAAGATGTTCTCATAGTTATGAAAGATAGTAGAAGGATAACTAACATGTTTCGTAATGACATCATTGTTGTAATCTAAATTAAACTCAAAAGAGGGGATGCCATACTTATTCAATCCATTTTTAATGATATCAAAGCCACGTCTCTTGAAAGAAAACATACTATTATGGAAAAGTAAATAAAGTGCAATTCTATGACCTAGAGTGAAATGTAATTTTCAGATCTGAAACAATGTAATTTGCTAATTACACTATGCAAAAATTTGAAAGTGAAATATTGTACATGCAAATTTTGAGTTGAGCAATGAAATGGACTAATTTAAGTTAGAATTAATGAAATGAATGTAACAGAAACTCGGCTAATTGAAATAGATAGTTAATAGCAGTAAACAAAAGTGTAACAACAAGGTTTTCACTATTGTAAAAGAAATTTTCAAGGGTGCAATGGGACTGATTTTCCCAAGGTGGTGAATGAGTCCCAGTAGGGATTTGTTTTCAAAATTTTCAAAGATTTTCAATTGATTTTGATGCTTTTTAATTTGTATGATGTGTATCCTAAATGCAAATATAGTTTTTAGATGATTTGCAATGATTTGAGATGTAGAAATGCAACCTATATGCATTTTGACTAACGAAAATTTTTAGAAACCCTAGATGCCAAATAACTAATGCAAACCTTAATGCAAAGTCAATGCAAGCTAAATATAGGATGATGATGGACTCCAAATCAGAATATGAAATGTTCTAAATGCAAGTTCACCAAAATGTAGTTAATGAAATAGTACTCCCCACCTTGGAGGAATAGAGCACAAGGATAGGGTTCCTATTTCACACTTACTACACTTAAGGACACCTTAGAGTTCTCAATCTAATGAGGAATGAAGAGAGATATATGGAAATAAGGTATCCTAGGATATGAATTCTTATTACAAGAGGGATTCACCACCAAGTTTACACTTGGAAAAGGATAATGAAATGCAAGATGAATTGCAAAACACTAATATGATGCAAACTTGATTTAAATGACCTAGAAAGGCATGTAAAATGAAACAAAAAGTTATAAAAGAGAATGTGTTCACCTGGAAAATTATTGAAGATGGAATGGAGCTCTAAAACCCTAATTTTATGGCCTAGTGGGACTCATTCGCCATTCCGGGCGAATCAGTCTCGGTACTCAATTTCTACACAAGATTAGGTTTTAGGAAAATGGGTATCTAAATTTGCAAAGACCTTTGAAAAACAACTATAGTGGGACTCACTCACCACTTGTGGTGAATGATTCCACTTTGAACTTTCTAGAAATTCAAATTTTGGATCTGCTCTTTTTACTTCTCCAGGTTCTTGAATCTAAAACTTTGATTTTAGGGCTATAGATGATTTTTTAGTGAAGAATATGACCTTGCAAATGGGGAGACAACTCGAACTAGCTTGTAACCTAATATTTAATGATCTTTCAAGTCTTCAAAGCACCTAGATCTGCAATCACACAAAGAAAGAGAACACACTTGTGTTGATTGTTAGGGAATAGGGGTTTGCCTTAGTCATACCCCTTTTAGGTAATTGAACCAAATGATGAGACAAATAAATGAAGGAATGAAACATGAAATAAAGAACATGAATCATGGATGATAATACCTTGGATGATGTCTTGTAAATGAAGTCTTGTAAATCTACAACTCAACATGAAATAGCCATGAAGGATGTAGATCTAGATCTTTGACAATAAGAATGGAAAAATGCTTGGTCTTGGATGTTCAATGCTACATCACAACACTAGCTCACTAGCATGCTTAATGCTTGATAATTTTTGACATGATGATGGATCTTGAATTGCTACAACAATTGATGAAGAATTTCCCTTGAAGACACTTGAATGACCTTGTGAATACTTGAATTCTCTTATGAACTCAATTTTCTATTATGAATGCTCTCACAAAAGTCTTGGGTGAAAATGAGTGAAAGAAACTTGTATAAGTATACTTAATTATGCAAGAGTTCCAAAAATTACAATACTACAAGCCGACATCAGATCTAGGAGAATAAAATCCTACCAAAAATTTGAATTAAATTTGAATTTTGGTCACATGGGACTCATTTTCCTAAGGTGGCGAATGAGTCCCACCAGACATAATGTATGCGACCAAAAATGAAAAGTGCTTAGAAATTTGTGGAACCTGCATTGGGGCTAGAATGGCCTAGGTAGGACTCATTCGCCCAATGTGGTGAATGAGTCCCAAATCACTAAATCTGGGCCACAAAAGCTAGAAACACTTGAATTAGGATTGTTTAATGATTGGTGTCAGTATTATTCTTGAAAAGATGCAATAAATGAGGCTTGTGGATGAAAAATAGGGCCAATTAAAGCCTAAGAAAGCCTAATTATTAATTTGAAAAAATTAGAAGAATGTGAAAGTGTGTTATAAAACTTTACAACACTCCAAATAAGGAAAGAATAATGTTGATTATGATTAAAGTTATGTTTTTTATGCTTAGATAATTAATAAAACCCTAGAAAAGTGTGAAAATGTGTTACAACACTTCATGACACTTTAGAAAGGTACCATTAAAATCCATTAGTTCACAAGGGCCCAAGACTTAATGTGAATGTGTCATCCACATTACAAAACTAAATGAAAGCAACATTAAAGAAAAATCGCGAGGGCCCGAACAAGCCAGAAAAAGTAGAAGGGCTTCTTTTTCGGTGACTCTATCTATCCCCCACTTTAGTGAGAGGATGAAATTGCTTCTAACTCACACTAAAGTAGACATTCAAGAGAAGTACAAGTGTACCGATGTAGATGTCTATGATAAAAAAGATTGAGGAAGTGCTCAAGCCCCCAGGATCCAATATCTTAAGTCGAATTGACATAAGGACAAAAGGAAACACACAAGGTGTACATATGATTTGTAGAAAAATGAGATACATGATCATGCAATGTCAATAACTAGAAGAAAAAAAATAAAAAATAAAAAGGTGGATCAAGCTTTGACCATTTTTCCAACACGATGTGGATTAGGTCTAGGTTGTTTGTCTGAAAATGCATACTCACTCTGAGGCAACAAAACTCTTGGTTGTCTGTTGGGTGAGAACTCCTAAAAGGTGAGAAACATACACTCATGCCTGTTATGTACTCACATACAAAAACAAGTGGCTATGGGGAAAGCCATGCCTCAGTCGGGCTTCCCGCTCAAACCATACCAAAGTTAAATCTCCTGCTAACTTTGATAAGGCACCATGCAAAAGTGATCTTCGAGCTCCATGAGGAAAGCAAAACTTCATATGCTTGAAACTCATAGACATTGTAAATGCAAAATAGTATAAGGTTTATTCAAAGGGATTTTTCTTAAGTCATGCAAGGTATCTTCTTATGGAACATTGTGCCTAATGTTTCCAAGAGAGGACAAGTCAAATAAATTTCATGCTCTTGATGGAAATCAAGCCCAATGACACCACCAAGAAAAAGGATGCATCACAAGAAGAAAGAAAATCACACAGTGAAACATGAGTGTCGATGAATGCCCCCACTTTAAAGCGATTGCTAACACCATTACTGTGAGAAATTTCTTTAAAGTAGAAGAAGACATGAGAGCTTATTTATAAATCCCTATGCCAAGTCATAAGTTTCCAATAAGCTATGTCATGAAAAAGGTAGTATGTCACATGTGAGCCAACTTAAGGCATGTCATCCACATCCCATGGTTTCTCTTATATGTATATGAAAGGTGGTCCACAAACCAAAAGAGACAACGACAAGTGACATATGGGGATAAGGCTTTCTAACCCCTTGCCCCCACTTAGTGTAGGACAAGGGTGAGCTGAAAAATTTATCAGTTGGAGGAAATAGGTGCTTCAACACAAAGAAGAGCACAACAATCCTTAAGATGTTGAATTTTATTATGCAAAGCCTTACATTCATTTGTAGAATGACCATGAACTCTATGATATTCGCAAAATGAACTCTTGTACTAGAATTTCTTCTGTGTTCTTGGAGGAAGGGATGTCAAATGATCTTGTAAGAGTCTCGACAAGATACCTTCTTGATCCAAAGAAGATGTTCCTTTATTTTGTGACAAAGATATCTCTTTCTTAGTACAAGATGTCATACCTATGCAAGACTCTTTAGATTGTGAGATTTTGTTCTCTTCTTTATACGAGGGTGTAAAATCTAATGAACTCAAATCATTAGTGTTTTGCAAGATAAAATTTACATTAAGTGAGGATGTCTTTCTTTGTTTCATTTCTTGCAAAGGATAACTTTCAAGACCACTAGTGTCTATCAGTTCAATATGCACTACTGTTAAAGTTGGCTTAGAAGAATCTTTTGTGATAGTGTTGATATTAAGTGAAGGTTTATTTGTTTCTTTCAAGGGGAAATAACCAAGACCACTAGTCTTTTCTTGCATGTGAGGCTCTATAGGGACACAAATACCTTGTTCTCTAGCACCACTTCCTTTTCCACTATAACTGAGTTTTTTCATCATTTCATAATCTTTTCCATAAAGATTCTTCATCTCTTTTAGATTTAGTGGTTTCTCATAATTAAGTTCATCAAAGTTTTTTGTCTAATTTTCTACTTTGTCTGACATGGTTTAGGTGGATGCTTTAGGACAGTCTTCCAATTTTTTTGTCGACATTACCATTTTTTCTTTTTTATGCTTCTTTATTATGATCTTTGGTTTCCCATCAAAGTGAGGTGTGAAATCCAAGGAACCCCAATCATCGTCTAATAGCTTAGTGACTTCCTCAATATGTTTTTCTTTGTATTTTTGTTCCATAGGTTCTACTTGTGTGGTTGGTGTCAATGTTGCTAAAGGATTCTCTTTTCCTTTCTCAATGTTTAAACAACTATTTGGGTCAGGGTCAGCTTCGAGTGTGTACACTTTGTTGTTATAAATATACTTCATTTTACAATGAAGAGTGGAAGGCACACCATTCATTGAATGAATCCATGGTCTTCCTAAAAAGAGATTACATGAGATATCGTGAGGCATAACATGGATTGGTGTTTCCAATGTCACCTTTCTAGCTGTAATAGGTAAAGTGATCACACTGAGCTATTTTTTTCCTACATTGTCAAATCCACAAATAGATAGGGAATTAGGTTGAATTTTTCATTTGTCCACATGAAGCCTATCCAAAAAGGTTTACACTACACACATTAAGGGCTGATTCATTGTCAAAAAGGGTTTGCTTTATCCCTTTTCTATTGTATTAGGCTATGATCATGAAAGCATCATTTTGTTTTTGCACTTCCAAAGGGGGAGTTCACTTTGGTGGAAAACAATGTCAGTATTTATTCCTTGAATCATGGCTACTATGTCATTCAGGTTGCACATTCAAAGGGCTAGGAACTTGTTGCAAGGTTGTTTGAAGTATAATGTGATAACTAGGTGAATTCTGAATTAGATCCCATAAGGATATCTTTGCAAGAGTATTTTTAAGTTGTTCAAGAAGATCATACTCCTTCCCACTATGAGAAGTTAAACGGTGAGCACTAGGAAAGATGGGATTAGGAAAAAGGAGGGATGTTGAAGGTATTTATCTTGGTTGCATATTTTTCCTAGTGTTATATGTATGAGCAATGATATTATGACTCGGCTACTGTGACACATTATTCTTAGGTGTGTAGAGGATAAGTTAGGGTTTGTTTTGAGTTTTAGGTTTGTGTGAAGGTGGGTAAAGGATTAGAGGATTCTTAGGATGTCCCACAGGATATGTAGGAGGTCCAGTGGACACTTGCTCATTCATAACCTCAATGTTCTTGGTTTGATGAATCTCTAATAAAGGGCAATCCAGAATCACCTATTTGTCATCACCTAACGAAGTCACCTTATTATTGTTGTCATTTCCTCATACCATCATATTCTCCCTAGGAGGAGAGTTTTTAGTAGAACTACAAACCAAATTTTCTTGACATTCAAATTTTGGTTCTTCCAAAATGACTTCATCCCAAGCAGGGGAATGATCAATGGTTGAATTATCTTATTTATCAATAGTGGGGATATTAGGAGAACACTCTATTTGTTTGTCATTTTTCTCTAGGGTCTCATTCTCTTGTGGCCTAATATCATGTACCCTAATAGGAGAGCTTTTAATATGTTCATCCAGGGTTATATTTTGTAAAGTAGGTTCATCACAAGTAGGGGATTCATCAAGAGAAGAATCACTATGATTTTCATGCTTACCAAATAGATCTTCCCATATGGTATGAGCATTAGGTAAGGGAGGGACAAGATTCTCATGACTCTTAATATGTATATCTTCTAACATCAACCTATCCTCTTTGCATCGAGGAGGGTTATTAGGAGCAAGAAAATTTTGATTGTCATGGCTATCTATTACATCATCTTCTTTCACTAAAATATTATCACAAGCAAGGGATGAATGGAGATTAAGAAAAGTGATGTTTAGAAATGTTTCTATGATCTCATCTTCTTATTTTTTAATATCTTCAAAAGGGGGATGAGGAGAGGTACAATAAAGACCCTCAATGCTTGTGTCTTCTTTCACCAAAATACCTTTGTCACTAATAGGAGAGGTATCAGGAGAAGAACAAGTATGATTGTTATGATTGCCAACACTACCATTCTCACCAATGGGAAATGTACTATGAAGGATTGTTTCAATGGTTTGATCCACTTTCTCTAAGATGTTCTCATAATTATGAAAGATAGTAGAAGGAAAACTAACATGTTTCTTACTAACCTCATTGTTGTATTCTAAATTAAACTCATAAGATTGGATGTTGTACTTATGCAATCTATTTTTAATCATATCAAAGCCACATATGTGAAAGAAAACATGCTATTATGGAAAAGTAAATAAAGTTCAATTCTATGATGTAAAGTGGTGCAATTTTCAGATTTGAAACAAGGTAATTTTCTGATTACACAATGCAAAAATATGAAAGTGAAATACTGTACATGCAAATTTTGAGTTGAACAAAGAAATGGACTAATTTAAGATATAATTAATTAAACGCATGTAATAGAAACTCAGCTAACTGAAACAAATAGTTCATAGCAGCATTTACAAAAGTGTAACAACATGGTTTTCAATGTTGTAAAAGGCAATTTCAGGGGTGCACTGGGACTAATTCTCCCAAGGTGGTGAATGAGTCCCAATAGGGATTTTTTTTCAAAATTTTCAAATATTTTAAATTGATTTAGATGCTTTTTAATTTGTATGATGTGTACCCTAAATGTAAATGTAGTTTTTAGATGATTTGCAATGATTTGAGATGTATAAATGCAACCTATATATGCACTTTCACTAATTTAGATTACAAGAGGGGTTCACCAATAAGTTTATACTTGGAAAAGACAATGACATGCAAGATGAAATGCAAAACCCTAATATGATACAAACTTGATTTAAATGACCTAGAAAGTCATGAAAAATAAAAAAGAAAGTTACAAAACATAATGTGTGCACCTAGAAACTTACTGGAGATGGAATGGAGCTCTCAAATCCTAAAAAAATTAACTTTTTGGTCTAGTGGGACTCATTTTCCATTATGGGTGAATCATTCCCATTTCTGGATTTCTGCATAAGATTTGGTTTCAGGAAAATGGGTATCCAAATCTACAAAGATATATGAAAACACCTATATTGGTAATCATTTGCCACTTGTGGTGAATGAGTCCATTTTGGACTTTTTGGAAATTCAAAGTCTAGATCTGCTCTTCTCAGTCTGCTCTTTCTGCTTCTCCAAGTCCTTAGATCTGAAACTATGATTTCAAGGCGATAGATGACTTTTTAGTGAAGATTATGACTTTGAAAATGGGGAGACAACTCCAACAAGCTTGTAACCTAATCTTAAATGATCTTTCAAGTCTTCAGAGCACCTAGATCTGCAATCACACAAATAAAGAGAACACAAGTGTTGATTGTTAGGGAATATGGGTTTTCCTTGGTCAAGTCCCTTTTAGGTAATTAACCAAATGATGAGAAAAATAAATGAAGGAATGAAACATGAAATAAAGAACATGAATCATGGACAATAATACCTTGGATGATGTCTTGTAAATGAAGTCTTGTAAATCTGCAACTCAACATGAAATGGTCATGAAGGATGTATATCTTGATCTTTGACAATAAGAATGGAACAATGCTTGGTCTTGGATCTTCAATGCTACATCACAACACTAGCTCATTAACATGCTTAATACTTGATAATTGTTGGTACGATGATGGATCTGAATTGTCGGGCAATAATTGATGAAGAATTTTCCCCTGAAGAAACTTGAATGCCCTTAGAATACTTTTGAATGCTCTTGTGAACTCAATTTTCTATTATGAATGTTTCACAAAAGTCTTCGTGAAAAATGAGTCAAAGAACCTTCTATTTATACTCTAATTATGCAAAATTTCAAATTACAACACTACAAGCCAACATCAAATATAGGAGAATAAAATCTTTCCAGAGATTTGATTTAAGTTTGAATTTTGGTCACAGGAGACTCATTGTCCCAAGGTGGCGAATGAGTCCCATTACACAATGTATGGGACAAAAAATGAAAAGTGTCTAGAAATGTGTGAAACTTGCATTAGGGGCCAAAGGACCTAGGATGGGACTCATATTTTCCCAAGCATGTGAATGAGTCCCGATCATTAAATCTAGCTGCTTCCAAAACACCTGAATTATGATTGGGTACTGGTTTGTGTCAGGATTATCCTCAAAAAAGATGCAACAAACGAAGCTTATGGATGCAAAATAGGGACAATTAAAGCATAAGAGAGCCAAATTATTAATGAAAAGCCTAGAAGAATGTGAAAGTGTGTTATACCCTACCGTGACTCCAAATAAGGCAATACTACCGTTGATTGGTGATTAAAATTCCAAGTTTATTATGCTTGTGATAATCTATAAACTCCCTAGAAAGTGTGAAAGTGTGTTACAACACTTCACAACACTTTAGCAAGGTACCATTAAACTAATTAGTTCATTAAGCAAGGCTCCAAGACTTAATGTGAATGTGGCCATCCAAATTGCAAATGCGAAATCAAGCCAACATTAAGCCAAAAATCACGGTGGGACTCTGGATAAGCCATAAAAAGTAGAAGGGCTACTTTTTGAAATGCACTCTAATAACAACAACAAACACAAGCCTAAAATTGAGATTTTAATTCTAAAAATATATAGATTAAGTAGGCTAACAGGACTCATTCAATTAAAGAGGGCGATGGGTCCTAGTTACTCAGTATTACTGAGATTTTCACGACTTCGTGAGTGGTTTTTAGAATGCTTACGCTAGAATCCTCTCAAGTTTGACTTGATTAGGGACTCATCTCACTAGTAAAGGAAAATGGGTCATAGTTAGGTATTTTAAAATATTTTGAATGATTTTAGGCTTTCACAATTCTCTCAAATTTAGGTTTGAGGTAGTAAGTTTCCTTAGCTCTATATTTTCCAAAATGCAATGTGTGAAAATGCAATGAAAAGCTGAATGCAAAGACCTTAGGGTTGAAATGCAATTTTTTTTAATTTTCAAATGCAAATATATTAGATCTAAATGATATGTAAAATGACTAATTATTTTTTGTAGTTTTTTAGATTTAGAGAGATGCAAAACAATGCAAATCTAAACCCTAGATGAGATGCAATTTTTAATGCAAAGAAAGAAACCCTAAATGATATCTAATTCAATGAAAATATAAATGAATGCAAGTTCTAACCTAGGATGCAATGAAAGACTTCAAAATCAGAAAATTGCAATATTCAATGAGTGAGGTTCACCAAAATGTTTAATGGTGAAAAAGAGGGTTGCATCAACATGAGTCAACAAGATGATGAACCACTAATTTCCACCATAGAAAATTGAATTATGTGTGTGACAAGATGCCAATAACTATTAGAAACTAACCCTAACTATTATAGCAACTATGATTAGAGTTTTTAGAGCTCAAAATGGTGTGTACCTTGCAACAAGAAGCCTATTTTTAGGGCACAAAGGACTCATTCGCCTTTAGTGGCAAATGGGTCCCCATTAGGGTTTCTTAAAATGAAATCTAGGTCATTTTAATTTATGTATGGACTCTTAGATCCTTGATTTTCAGCTCCTAAAAACCTGTAACAAATTCTATAGCTTCAATGCTTTGTTCTTGCACTATGAAGTTCAATCTTGTAAGTTGACAACTTTGACAATTTTGCTTCAAACTTATTCTCCATTTAATCTTCAACCTGTGAATTTGCAAACACACACTCAAGGGAAGAAAAACTTGTTGATTGTTAGTGAATAGGAGTTTTCCTAAGTCAAACCCCTTGTAGGTAATTAAACCAAATGATGAAATAATGAAATTGAAGCATGAAACATGAAATATGCAATGATGATACCTTGGATGATGTCTTGGAGTATAAGCCTGCAATCTAATATGAAGATTCCATGAAGAATGTAGATCTTGATCTCAAATAGAATGTAAAACAGTGCTTGCAAGAAGCATCTTCAATGCTACATCAACTATCTTAGCTCAACAACATGCATGTATGCAATATGCCTTTGACATGATGAAATAATCTTGAATTGCTACAATAGATCTTCAATAATCTACCTTAGAATGCTTTTGAAATTATCTTGGAGTGCTCTTGTAGAGTCAAATTTTTTGTAAGGATGCTCTCTCAAAGTTTCTAGGAGAAACAATGTGAATTAACCCCTTATTTATACTAAATGAAGAGATTAACCTCGAAATTCAAACAATTCAAGCCAACACCAGATTTGAAAATGAATGTTATTAAAATATCACCAGAATTAAATCCAAAAATGGGGCCGTCATTAAGGAAGGACCCATTCACCACCTAGGGAAAATGGGTCTTGGCACAAGTTTCTAGGACCAAGCCTTTGGGGGATGAAATAAGATCAAAAACCCATGCAAAATTTGCAAAGAAAGGGGGTCCTATAGAGGGAAAACCCATTCACCACCTAGGGGGAATGGGTCCTAGCACCAATTTCTAGGACCTTGAATTTTTCCCAATTAAATTTTTTACAATTTGAATTATGGGTTTCCGGATGGATCCTCGGAAGGTGTCACAAATAAGGCTTAAATTTGAATTAAAGGGGCTATTTAACTCTAATTAACCATAATTAATTAAGAGGACTCTAGATAAGTGTGAAAGTGTGTTACAACACTTTACAACACCATAAATAAGGTACAAGTTAACTATATTTCATTAAAAAGGGGCCCAAGATCAATGTAAATGTGTTACAACACATTGCAAAATTAAACCTAGGAAAAATTAGGTCAATTCAATGAAAATTATTCCCAAATAGAGTAAGGCAAAGGGATAATTTTTCCATTAGTACAATAAATATAAAGTTAATTATAATATAATAAATGGGTATGTGCAGGATCATAATGGAAAAAATAGGCCCTTAAGTGGCAAAAAATTTAGAAAAATTAGAGTTAGGCAACTTGATATAAAAATTTGAATAAGTTATCTATATTATTTCAAAAATATGTAAGAATAGAATCTTTAGAAAATTTAATTTAGTTTATAAACTACTAGGTTTATTTAAAAAATAAATCTATTTGGTGAAAATTTGAAATTCAATATAGTAGTACTTAAATTTTAGGGAAAAAATAAGTAGGTGTCTGTTTGACCACCCTAACCACAATAGAATGATAATATTCTTTTATAATATTTTAGATATAAGTAGAGGACTCATGTTCTCATGTGATGCATATTTTTGTAAAAAATTTCAAATAAATAATTAATTATGAATTTTTTATTACAAATTTTAAAAAATATAAAAAACTCATATGTCTGACCACCTTAACTTGGTCAAAGCTTCATGATTTTTTTTTTTTTAATCCTATAGTATGTAAAGCATAGAATGTGACAGATGTTTCAGATTCAAAAAATGTGATACCGTTTGAAAGCTATAGATGTTTTTCAATCATCCTATAATTTGGGAATTTAGTCGTAATTCAAATAGAAAATGAATAATAATAATTTATTAAATTCAAAGTAAAGTATAATTTATATTGGTGGAAATTTGAGAATCTCCACTAAAAAACCTTTTCATTTAATCAATTTTGGGTTAAAAAAAAGTTGTCAGCCACATACCCATCATATCACCACTTTTTGGCCCATCATGATCCTGCACATACCCAAATATAGGTAATATATTTCAAACAATTATTATAGGGAGGTTACATTGGAGTCTTGAATAATATTATTATAGTCTTACCATGTATGTCATAGAGAATATTTAAATAGAGGTAGTGGAAAAAAGTGGGTACCCATATTAGGTGGTCAAGTATGGAAATTGATGAGAATATGATAAGGTGTAAGGAATATGGTGAATATTTCTTGAAGACCAAGGAAAAGAATGAGGCATGGATATTTGTTCCTTTTGGGCACAACTTTTAGGCTCGTGGATTTAGTACATAGTTTTGGATAACCATAAATACTAGTTTCCATTTATTCTTCATCTATTTATTGGTGTTTAGAGTAGGAGGTTGGTATATGTTGATTGGATGATTTGCAATTACTAATATGCCACTAAAATTACCCTAGATTATTATGTTTGTGATACTGGACTATTTAGAGGTATTTCTTGTATATTATATTGTAACCCATTATATCTTATCAATATTATTGGTATTTCATTCAGAGTGTGTTTTTTCTTCTTTTGATAGGGTTTTCCTAATATAAACCCTATGTTTTGGTGTATGTTCTTATGTATCCTTTTCTATAACTACAAAAATTAAAATTGTATTTGCATATACCTCTTCTCATTGATTATCATAGGAAGCATTTTATACACTTTTGTTTCCTTTCAACTTATTGAAACTCCTAAAAACATTATACAACTTGACACCATTATGTTTCTTCATAATTGTTATGGTTTCTTAGGAATCAACTTTGTCACAGACATAATTTTTTTATTAATCATGCACTTTAAACTCCTTTTATTTTCATAGTTGATTGATTTCATATTTACTAAAATGTAAAATTTTAGTAAATTATATTATGTTGCTAATTATTGCTTGTAGATACTCCTAAATATATTTGTGTGAATGTTTAGACATGTGAATTTTCTAACAATATGAATACAAAATAAGGAATATCTAATCCATAATATGTTGAATGTGCTTATTTATTTGAACTAATGCCCTTAGTTGTATTCATGCATGATTCCTAAAGTTGGCATGCCCTACTTTCATCGGGACTGACCTAAGGTGAATAGGTCGGTTTCGATGAAAGCAGGGTCCAGTAGTCTTCACCGAAGCACTGACGAATATGGTTGGTGGGGAAAGCCCTGGGAAGGTGGGAGGGAATCATAAATCACTAACCATATATTCATTTTGTAGTTTAGTGTAGGGTGGGAGGAAGATTAAGTGGGTGGGAAGCAAACTCTAATTTAATTCCCCTCTACTATCTCAACTACCCTTAGAATAGTAGGGGCCCTCCCACCTAGGAATAGTTATGTGGGGTGGGGAGTAGAAGAAGAGAGTTCCCCAAGGGAAATTTTGGAGCAGTCGTGTGCGAATAGAGTAATGGACCTAGCTTCATCTCTCATTTGATTTGGGATTTTTCATGCCATATTTTGATCTTCCCCTTCTCTGACTCAGAATTCCCTCCAAAATGAGGCAAAATGTAGAGGAGGAAATTTCAAACCCTACATTTTACCCTCCTATTTTACTCGCACTTTGGAATTTAAAAAATATATGAAATTAAATCTTAATTTAATATATTTTATGTATAATCTCACATAATCATATAATCTATCATCCATGAACCTATCTCAGTCTCTAATGGTCATGACTAACTCACACTTCAATCATCCATACATCCTACACTAGAGCATGGGAGTGAATTTGTTTAATTGAAAAAGCTATAGCTCTAGCCTTGTCATCCCAATTCAAAAGCCTTCTCCTACCTTTCAAGAATTACCTCTTTGATTTTTTTAACTATTACTTATTGAATTGCATGTAAAATATTATAATTAAGCACTTTAGACAATGTACCTTAGGACAAGCCCTAAAACGTTCATATGAAGGAAATCATCAAGGAGATAAAAAAATAACATCTAAGAGTTAACCTAGAGCATATTTGGAGGAGTTTAAAAAAACATCAATTGTACTTCTACATCACAAATACTATGTTAAGCATTTGCATATTTCATCTCTTGTGTCTTTGTTTTTTTGTGAAAACAATGAAGGGTTTGTCTCACAATTATTTTTTTATAACTTTTCATTGAACTAGAGCATGGATGGAAATTTGATTGATGGATAGAATTATAGATGTGACCTCATACTTTAAACCTTCTCCCACCTTTGACAAAGTAATACTTACATAAAATATTTTAAATAAACAACTAAGTTATATTAAAACATAAACCCTAAAACACTAAAATGATAAAAATCATAGAAAAATAAGAATCAAATTAATAACATATCTAGAAAAGTTAAAAGAAACATCATCTACATTTCTATATGACATATATTATATTAAACATTTACATATTTTATCTCTTATTTTTGTGAGACAATTTATCTCACTATAAATGAAAGAAAGAAATATATATATGAACGATTTTTCCTTCCAACCTTGAACGGCCGAAGCTTGTGAAAGGCAACGTTGAATAAATAACAGTTATGACCCTGAAATTTCGCCTCTGGGAAATTTTATCCATGTCTACAAACATTATGACTTTTCGATGCAATTAAACTCACTATTACTGAGTTTTGACCAATCCATAAAAATTTATGACTAAATGTCAATACTCGTGGGGCGGAGCCTCTGAAAAACAGAGTCAAAACTCTGTTTTTTTTGCATGCCCACGACCATTGTATGGTGTTTTCTTCTGGTTACTTTGAAACCCAAACTGAAAAACAGTTTGTAGAATGAAACCTTCAAGATTGAATATGAAAGAAGAATAAAATGTTAACTGAAATGGTAAATGCATTTCTCAATTGTAACTTTAGTACTCGATTTGTTTCCGTTGAAAATTTCCGTCAAGCGAATTGCGAGCCATGACCCGTCCTACAATCACTCGGGCGGAATAGGTCGTTCAAACGAAAATTAGGGCTTCTTTAGACCAAAAACAACCAGACAATCGACAATCACCGACAGCCGGCGACTTAACTTCTTCCTTTCACCGACGGTCTACTGAATACGGCGAAAACTATCAACATTCTCATAAGCAATTGTTCCATTGATAATTTAAACATCTCTGCTAACTTCGAGGAATTCTGAAGAGAGTAGGCCTATATCCTGCTGTGACACAGATTAGGTCAGCATTGAAAGAGTTTATTCCATTTGCTTTCGTCACTTTGAATTCCTTGTAATGCTTTACAATTTTCAAGGCAAAGAAACTGGTTATTTTGAATGTTAAAATGTCCACCACCTCAACAACCCTAAGAAAACATAGTCTGAGTTGATATTTGGGTGCACATTCCATTTTTGTAGGAAATCGTCACTTTTGACCAACGGTTTTTTTCTTATATCAAATCGATAAGTCATCAGCACGGAGTAAAGTTTGACACAATTTTTGGATTTGAGATCTTACATGTGATATGAGAATTCAAACTTATTACAACTAGCAGTTTCGTGTAGTAACACACAACAATGAGCGGATAGGCGGAGATGAACATGAAAGGTAAGAGACATGTAGACACCAAGGGTTGCAGAGTTCAGTATATCTCAAAGCAGATGCGAAGAAGACAGTGACATGGTGCTACATTGACTGCAGTGGTGGACAATGTGTCTCACCTATGTGCACATATGTATGTATACCATAGTAGATACATACTTATTGTATAGAACAATGCACAATAGGGAATGCAATAAACAAATTCGACATGAAATAACATAGCGTAAGGTATAGAGCGACAATAAGGAATATGTTACAGAGAGAAAGGTAAACTGTAAAAGGCTAACCAACGTATGGGAAGATGTAGACTATTATAGAGCACCAAATCAAGGATGCAACAGTATATTAACATTAATTGTGTAAGACAAGCTATTTTACTGCAGTATGCATTAGGTGCATATCTAGCAATGTGGTAGTTGTAAATATAAAACATGGTGCAAAAGTAAAAAAAATAGAAATTAGAAACATGCACATTCACAAATACTTTCCCCAATCGTGATCCATCAACAACAACTAAAGCGCAACTATATAACCCAACCATAAATGAAACAATATTTCTTTTAACAAATAATATTGCCTTCTATCAATAGGACCTTATCGAAAATTGGTACAATATAGCGTGCTTAACAACACCCTATCGAAAATAAAACAATGTAGCCTAAGATAGATAACAATAATCAATAAACTTTTTGATCTTTTCTCAACATCATGCTATTGAAAATTGAAAGAATAGAGTCTGTTGAACAGGAGCGTATTAAAAATGAGAGAATATAGCCCAAGGTAGACAATAACAATTGACAAAATATTGTTGATTACTCTTCTCTTCCTGAGGCTATATTGTTTCATTTTCCATAAGGTGTTGTTCAAAAGGCTATATTGTTTCAATTTTTGATAAGATTTTGTTCAAAAGGAGTATATTTCTAGATAGCTTTCTCACTATTAATATTCGAGAAGACAATCTTGAGAAGGCTATATCATTTCAATTTTTAATAAGGTTTTCCTAAGAAATAAGTATATTTTTACTTTCGTTTCTCACTGTTATACATACATACATACATACATACATACATACATATATACATACATATATATATATATACATATATAATACCATTTCAGTAGCCTTGTCTATTAGTGCACCAAACCCTTTTCATATAAAAGTAAAAAAAACAATTCACCACCTTTTGCCCGACCACGCTAAATGGAAGCAATAAATGAAACAATATAGGCTAAGGTAGACAACAACAGTGAACAATGCCCTATGTGAAACAACATGAACCACATAACATTAACTATTTTATTGCATTGCAACCATCCACACAAAACGAATGTCATAAACAAAACAATATTATTATCAACAGTCACCCAAATGGCCAAACCTGCAAAACACTAAAAATCACAATGACAATCCCATACAAAAACATCCCCACAAAACCCAAACCATAAATCAAACAATATTGGTGTGAACAAACTATATAGTCTTTTCTCAACAAACCCCTTTCAGAAAGGTAACAATATACCCTAAAACAACACAACCTATGTAACATTAACTATCTCATTGTGTTGCAACCATCGCCACAAAAGCATGTCTTTCAATAGTGACCCGCATGAAAAACACACAAAACAAAGAAAGCTTGCAGTAACGGAGCGATTCAAAAACGTCACCAGAAAACACAAATCATATATGAATCAATATTGGTTTCAACAGCAACCCAGATGGAAAAATTCACCAAGAACACACCAGATTAACTATTTTGCAACTATTCACACAAAAAGGAAGCCATAAATGAAACAATATAGCCATCAACAACACGTTCTCGAAAATGGAATGATATAGCTTAAGCAAGAGAACAATCATCAACAGTGGCCAATTAAATCTATCACAAAGTGTATAAGATTAACTATTTTATTCCGTTGCAACCACAATGTAAAACATATGAATTTTCTCTGAATCTTAGGTTAGAAACATAAATATTTGTACATAAAAAATATAAAATAAAACTCAACAAAATGATGCCTGCTCTCCACCCTTCCATATTGGGTCATGGAGCCTGGTGGGCTCTCATGGAATCCCCGAGCAAGAATATACATTAGCCACCACTTTGATCAATGTTGAAATGCATTTTTCTTATTACAATCAATTTATGGTACATTAGGATCTAATTGTCTATTTGACCATTGTTACCGATTTTGCAGTCACTATCATTATTCTAAAAGGTTGTTTGCAACATATTAGTCCACCAAATTCTAGATTATGGCTGGAGTATGGTCTACTAGAATAACAAAAATGTGTGAAGTTTAGTGTGGTGATTATGCAAAACAGAATGAA
>VDFB02193867.1:600690427-600703355 GCA_007258455.2 Sequoia sempervirens | reverse complement strand
CCTCCATTTCACCCTCTGGCTCCCAAGTCCTCCGAGTCCAAGTTTCCAAAAATTGTAGAGACACTCTCATTCCCAAAAATTTGTAGTACAGAGAATGCTTTGAATAATATTCAATATCCTCAGCAATCATCTCAATCGGAATAACCAATTTAGGTCTCTCTTTGCAACGCTCTAGGCATCTGTTAATCTTTGTGATCCGAGATCCACCAGACAAATTTGAGTCCATAGACCTCGTATTCAGAGAGAAGAGGTGTTTAAACCCTCGCCTCGTTCTCGGGTACTGAGCCCACCCAAGAAGACGGTAAAATCCGCTGCCAAGAAAACTTAGAGCTTGCCCACCTCAGATAGGCCAGCACCAATGGCCTGGACAGATATGCATGTGAAAGACCTGCCCCTGCACATGCAGAGATCAGAGAAACCTCCCCACAGAGGAAAATACAAACACAAAGGAGCTTCAAAGAATAAAAAAAAGACACCCCCATAGAACGAAGCAGACGCCCACCAACTCTTCACACAAACAGAAAGCAACACAGTTAGGACCAGATGCTAATTCGGCCCCTGCAGTTGCAGACCAAACGCCATCATCATCCATATCTCATCCATTTTAATTATTATATCTTTTGTAAAAATTCAAGAAATAATTAATTATAAATTTTTATTAAATGCGAAATGTAAAAATCGATGTCTAACTACTACCTAATTCTGGTCAAAGCTTCATGAAATTAATTAATTTTTATCCATAGTATGCAAAAGCATAGAATGTGACATGTTTAGATACGCAAAAAAATTGAATATTTAAAGCTATATTTTTTAATCATCCTATAATCTGTGATTTATTGGGACCAGAAAAACAGAACAATAATTATTTATTAAACTTAAAGTATGTATAATTGAAAGGTGGAAATTTGCACCCTTTAAAAATCTTTTTCGTTGACTGACCGGTTCAAAAAGTTGTCGCTCACATACCCGCTTCAGACACATACTTTTAATGATTACTATGACTCAAGACATACTCAAATATAGATAATTATATTTAAAAATTATTATAGGGAGGTTACATTGGAATCTTGACTAATATTATGATAGTCTTACCATGTATGTAATAGGGAATATTTTGAATGGAGGTAGTGGACAAAAGTGGGTACCCATATTAGGCGGTCAAGCATGGAAATTGATGAGAATATGATAAGGTGTAAGGAATATGGTGAATATTTCTTGAAGACCAAGGCAAAGAATGAGGCATGGATATTTGTGCCTTTTGGGCACAACTTTTAGGCTCATGGATTTAGTACATAGTTTTGGATAACCATAAATACTAGTTTCCATTTATTCTTCATCTATTTATTGGTGTTTAGAGTAGGAGGTTCGTATATGTTGATTGGATGATTTGCAATTACCAATATGCCACCAACTAGATTGCTATGTTCGTGATAACGGACTAGACAGAGGTATTTCTTTGTATAACAGAGACAACCCATTATATCTATCAATATTATTAGTATTTCATCCAGAGGTGTTTTTTCTTCTTGATAAGGTTTTCCTAATATAAACCCTATGTTTTGGTGTACGTTCTTATGTATCCTTTTATATAACTACAAAAATGAAAATTGTATTTGCATATAATTCTTCTCATTGATTATCATAGGAAGCATTTTATACACTTTGTTTCCTTTCAACTTATTGAAACTCCAAAAAACCTTATACAACTTGACACCATTATGTTCATAATTGTTATGGTTTCTTAGGAATCAACTTTGTCACAAACATTATTTGTTTATTAATCATGCACTTTAAACTCCTTTTATTTTCATAGTTGATTGATTTCATATTTACTAAAATGTAAAATTTTAGTCAATGATATTATGTTGCTAATTATTACTTGTAGATACTCCTAAATATATTTGTGTGAATGTTTAGACGTGAATTTTCTAACAATATGAATACAAAATAGAGAATATCTAATCCATAATATGTTGAATATGTTTATTTATTTGAAATAATGCCCTTAGTTATATTCATGCATGATTCCTGAAGTTGGCATGCCCTACTTTATCGCAGTGATCACCTAAGGTGAAATAGTTGTTTGATGAAAGCAACAATCGGTTCGCTCCAGCATTGACGGTAATATGGCTGGGTGAGCTCCTGGTAGGTGGGTGGAGGGAACTGTCTTACTAAATTATATATCTTTGGTAGTTAGTGGTGAGGAAGATAAAATGGGTGGGAGGGCAGCTCTAATTTAATTCCCCTCTACTATCTCTTAGAATAGTAGGGGCCC
This sequence comes from Sequoia sempervirens, assembly GCA_007258455.2. Lineage (NCBI taxonomy): Eukaryota > Viridiplantae > Streptophyta > Pinopsida > Cupressales > Cupressaceae > Sequoia > Sequoia sempervirens. The sequence continues at coordinate 600,701,080 of VDFB02193867.1, read as the reverse complement.
TTCCACCCAGGAATAGTTATGTGGGATGGGGAGTAGAAGAAGAGAGTTCCCCGAGGTAAATTTTGGAGCAGTTGTGTGCGAATAGAGTAATGGACCTAGCTCTATCTCTCATTCGATTTGGGATTTTTTGTGCCATATTTCAATCTGCCCCTTCTCTGACCTAGAATTTCTCCAAATGAGGAAAAATGTAGTGGAGAAAATTTCAAACCCTTCATTTTACCCTCCTATTTTACTCGCACTTTGGAATTTCAAAATTATATCAACTTAACTCTTAATTTATTCTACTTTATGTATAAGCTCGCATAATCATATAATCTATCATCCATGAACCTATCTCAGTCTCTAATGGTCATGACTAACTCACACTTCAGTCATCCATACATCCTAGACTAAAGCATGGGAGTGAATTTGTTTAATTGAAAAAACTATAGTTCTAGCCTTGTCATCCCAATTCAAAAGCCTTCTCATACCTTTCAAGAATTACCTCTTTGATTTTTTTAACTATTACTTATTCAATTGCATGTAAAATATTATAATTAAGAACTTTAGACATTGTACCTTAGGACAAGCCCTAAAACGTTCATATGAAGGAAATCATCAAGGAGATCAAAAATAACATCTAAGAGTTAACCTAGAGCATATTTGGAGGAGTTTGAAAAAACATCAATTGTACTTCTACATCACAAATACTATGTGAAACATTTGCATATTTTATCTCTTGTGTCTTTGTTTTTTGTGAAAACAATAAAGGGTTTGTCTCACAATCATTTTTTTTTAAACTTTTCATTGAACTAGAACATGGATAGAAATTTGATTGATGGATAGAATTATAGATGTGACCTCATACTTTAAACCTTCTCCCACCTTTGATAAAATAATACTTACATAAAATATTTTAAATAAACAACTAAGTTATATTAAAACATCAACCCTAAAACACTAAAATGATAAAAATCATAGAAAAATAAGAATCAAATTAATAACATATCTAGAAAAGTTAAAAGAAACATCATCTACATTTCTATACGACATATATTATATTAAACATTTACATATTTTATCTCTTATTTTTGTGAGACAATTTATCTCACTATAAATGAAAGAAAGAAATATATATATGAACGATTTTTCCTTCCAACCTTGAACGGCCGAAGCTTGTGAAAGGCAACGTTGAATAAATAACAGTTATGACCCTGAAATTTCGCCTCTGGGAAATTTTATCCATGTCTACAAACATTATGACTTTTCGATGCAATTAAACTCACTATTACTGAGTTTTGACCAATCCATAAAAATTTATGACTAAATGTCAATACTCGTGGGGCGGAGCCTCTGAAAAACAGAGTCAAAACTCTGTTTTTTTTGCATGCCCACGACCATTGTATGGTGTTTTCTTCTGGTTACTTTGAAACCCAAACTGAAAAACAGTTTGTAGAATGAAACCTTCAAGATTGAATATGAAAGAAGAATAAAATGTTAACTGAAATGGTAAATGCATTTCTCAATTGTAACTTTAGTACTCGATTTGTTTCCGTTGAAAATTTCCGTCAAGCGAATTGCGAGCCATGACCCGTCCTACAATCACTCGGGCGGAATAGGTCGTTCAAACGAAAATTAGGGCTTCTTTAGACCAAAAACAACCAGACAATCGACAATCACCGACAGCCGGCGACTTAACTTCTTCCTTTCACCGACGGTCTACTGAATACGGCGAAAACTATCAACATTCTCATAAGCAATTGTTCCATTGATAATTTAAACATCTCTGCTAACTTCGAGGAATTCTGAAGAGAGTAGGCCTATATCCTGCTGTGACACAGATTAGGTCAGCATTGAAAGAGTTTATTCCATTTGCTTTCGTCACTTTGAATTCCTTGTAATGCTTTACAATTTTCAAGGCAAAGAAACTGGTTATTTTGAATGTTAAAATGTCCACCACCTCAACAACCCTAAGAAAACATAGTCTGAGTTGATATTTGGGTGCACATTCCATTTTTGTAGGAAATCGTCACTTTTGACCAACGGTTTTTTTCTTATATCAAATCGATAAGTCATCAGCACGGAGTAAAGTTTGACACAATTTTTGGATTTGAGATCTTACATGTGATATGAGAATTCAAACTTATTACAACTAGCAGTTTCGTGTAGTAACACACAACAATGAGCGGATAGGCGGAGATGAACATGAAAGGTAAGAGACATGTAGACACCAAGGGTTGCAGAGTTCAGTATATCTCAAAGCAGATGCGAAGAAGACAGTGACATGGTGCTACATTGACTGCAGTGGTGGACAATGTGTCTCACCTATGTGCACATATGTATGTATACCATAGTAGATACATACTTATTGTATAGAACAATGCACAATAGGGAATACAACAAACAAATTGGACATGAAATAACATAGCGTAAGGTATAGAGCGACAATAAAGAATATGTTACAGAGAGAAAGATAAATTGTAAAAGGCTAACCAACGTATGGGAAGATGTAGACTGTTATAGAGCACCAAATCAAGGATGCAATAGTATATTAACATTAATTGTGTAAGACAAGTTATTTTACTGCAGTATGCATTAGGTGCATATCTAGCAATGTGGTAGTTGTAAATATAAAACATGGTGCAAAAGTAAAAAAATTAGAAATTAGAAACATGCACATTCACAAATACTTTCCCCAATCATGATCCATCGACAACAACCAAAGCACAACTATATAACCCAACCATAAATGAAACAATATTTCTTTTAACAAATAATATTGTCTTCTACCAATAGGACCTTATCAAAAATTGGTACAATATAGCATGCTTAACAACACCCTATCAAAAATAAAACAATGTAGCCTAAGATAGATAACAATAATCAATAAACTTTTTGATCTTTTCTCAACATCATGCTATTGAAAATTGAAAGAATAGAGTTTGTTGAACAGGAGCGTATTAAAAATGAGAGAATATAGCCCAAGGTAGACAATAACAATTCACAAAATATTGTTGATTACTCTTCTCTTCCTGAGGCTATATTGTTTCATTTTCCATAAGGTGTTGTTCAAAAGGCTATATTGTTTCAATTTTTGATAAGGTTTTGTTCGAAAGGAGTATATTTCTAGGTGGCTTTCTCACTATTAATATTCAAGAAGACAATCCTAAGAAGGCTATATCATTTCAATTTTTGATAAGGTTTTGCTAAGAAATAAGTATATTTTTACTTTCGTTTCTGACTGTTATATATACATACATACATACATACATACATACATACATACATACATACATACATATATATATATATAATACCATTTCAGTAGCCTTGTCTATTAGTGCACCAAACCCTTTTTATATAAAAGTAAAAAAAACAATTCACCACCCTTTGCCCGACCACACTAAATGGAAGCAATAAATGAAACAATATAGGCTAAGGTAGACAACAACAGTGAACAATGCCCTATGTGAAACAACATGAACCACATAACATTAATTATTTTATTGCATTGCAACCATCCACACAAAACGAATGTCATAAACAAAACAATATTATTATCAACAGTCACCTAGATGGCCAAACCTACAAAACACTAAAAATCACTAAAATTCACAATGATAGTCCCATACAAAAACATCCCCACAAAACCCAAACCATAAATCAAACAATATTGGTGTGAACAAACTATATAGTCTTTTCTCAACAAACCCCTTTCAGAAAGGTAACAATATACCCTAAAACAACACAACCTATGTAACATTAACTATCTCATTGTGTTGCAACCATCGCCACAAAAGCATGTCTTTTCAATAGTACCCACATGAAAAATGCACAAAACAAAGAAAGCTTGCAGTAACGGAGTGATTCAAAAACTTCACCAGAAAACATGAACCATATATGAATCAATATTGGTTTCAACAGCAACCCAAATGGAAAAATTCACCAAGAACACACTAGATTAACTATTTTGCAACCATTCACACAAAAAGGAAGCCATAAATGAAACAATATAGCCATCAATGCGGTTAGATTTCCATAATCAGAATATCAGAGTATTGATTAGAGTCAGAAGCTTTTGATCGACGCTTCGATCACACCGCGATCCATCATCAGATCCATCATCCCTTGAGCCTCTCTATTCTGGATGATGGATCACTGAAAAGATCCAAACGTCGCATCCAAAAGCTATACAATCTAATCCGTAAATAGTCAGAATAGCAGTCATCAACACGTTATTGAATGGAATGATATAGCTTAAGCAAGAGAACAATAATCAACAGTGGCCAATTAAATCTATCATAAAGTGTATAAGATTAACTATTTTATTCTGTTGCAACCACAATGTAAAACATATGAATTTTCTCTAAATCTTAGGTTAGAAACAGAAATATTTGTACATAAAAAATATAAAATAAAACTCAACAAATTGATGCCTGCTCTCCACCCTTCCATATTGGGTCATGGAGCCTGATGGGCTCTCATGGAATCCCCAAACAAGAATATACATTAGCCACCACTCTGATCAATGTTGAAATGCATTTTGCTTATTACAATCAATTTAGGGTACATTAGGATCTAATTGTCTATTTGACCATTGTTACCAATTTTGCAGTCACTATCATTATTCTAAAAGGTTGTTTGCAACATATTAGTCCACCAAATTCTAGATTATGGCTGGAGCGTGGTCTACTAGAATAACAAAAATGTGTGAAGTTTAGTGTGGTGATTATGCAAAACAGAATGAACTACATAATATTAACTATTTTATTCCATTATAGTCATCGCCACAGAAAGCTAAAACTCACAGCTACAGTCCTATGCAAAACCTTTTATAGAAAGTTGAGACCATAGACAACTTATGTGTATAGAAAGTGTGAATCTTAGTGTAGTGATCATGTCTAATTCATAGAGTTCTATACTTTATAAAACAAACCTTTCTTTGCACTTGTAATGGGATGAATAAACTAATTATAATTTAGCCATACCTGGTGCATGTGGCAGAATCTAGTATGTACACAACAAAACAAGGCCTGATTTCTACCCTACCATATTAGCTCATGGAGTGTCATGCACTCTCACCAAACCCCTGAGCAAGAAAATAAATTATCCACCACTCTGATCAATGGTGAAAGCAATGTTTCGGCCACTACTGACTTAATACAAGATCTAATTGTATTAGAAAGCCCATGAAGCATAATTGTTTGGGTTGTGTCTAGCTCCAAGCATGAAAGGATTATCCTACTTGCTTAGTGTAATAAACACGTACCATTGGTATGCAATAAATAAATCAAAAAATATAAAGAGTTATACAATTAATTACAAATAAGATGCAATGTAATCATGAGGTATCAAACTTTTGTATGTTATAAAACATAATTTACTTTGTACTTGTATTGGGGTGAATGAAGTAATTATAGTTTAGTCATACCTCATGCATGTGGCAGAATGTAGTATGTACACAACAAAACAAGGCCTAATTTTCACCCTACCATATTGGCTCATGGAGCATCGTGCGCTCTCACCAAACCCTCGAGCTAGAAAATAAATTGTCCACCACTATGATCAATGGTGAAAGAAATATTTCAGCCACTACTAACTCCAGACAAGACCTAATGGCATCAGAAGGTTGGTGAAGGATGATTGTCTAGGTTGTGTCTAGTTGTAAGCATGAAAGGATTATTTGAAGTATAGTGTAATAAACATGTACCATTGGTAGACAATCAATAAATTAGAAAATATAAATAATTATAAAATTAATTACAAATAATGTGCAATACAATTGTAGTAGGACATACTAAGTATATAAAATCTAGGCATACCTTGTGCGCAGAATGGATTAGAGTCTAGACACAAAAAAGGAGGCCTGCTCTCCACCCCACCATATTGGGTCATGGAGCATCATGGGCTCTCAAGAAACCCCCGAGTAGTAACGTTAATAGTCAACAACTTTGATGAATGGTGAAGGAAATTCTTTGGTACATGTCTAAGACAATTTGTTCAGTAGAAATCAACGTTATACATTTTTAATAAATTGACATGGAAAGAAGTATGTAAATTATGACATTTAAATTGCTCTATAATTTATAAGTGAAATATATGTAATACCACAATTACATATCACATATAAAAAATCATGAGGAAGTGAATTTAGACATGGTGAAGATTCTATATGCATAGAGATGAAGACGAAAAGAGAAGCAATTCACCTACCATAAAGAAGAGCAACTTTTGATGATGATGCCAATGAACAGTATTGTTGGAGATGAGAAAATTGTTTGAACTATAGTGCACTCTAATTGTTGGTATGTATCCTGCAGTATCTAGAAAAATACAAACATAGATCTACACATAATCACAAAAGACCCAGTTCAAGTGTCAAATTTCCTAGGATTAATTGTTGTACACTTTCCAGGTAGTTTTTGTGGTTCTAGGTAATTACTTTATAGAAGAACATGTACCCCATGTTTCAGTAGAGAAAGTAAATTTTAATAAATGGATGATGTGGATCTCCAACAGAAAAAATTGCAACTATCAATTGAAACATAGGTACCCATTCTTTTGTTACATGTGATGGTAACTCTTAATCAATAGACAAAAGGCTACATGATAGGAAGCGGGAATAAATTTCTATGTAGAAGTTTAAATATATAGATCAAAGAAAACACAAAACAACCATCACCCATTGAAAAATAATGCTTTTACACCCATCACCTGATGCTAAAAACAAAAAATAACCTCCAACCACCATCACAGAAATTCCACAGCTGATATAGATACTTACATAGACAAATACACCATAGACACAAATATCTACAGAAAACTCTGTCAAGATACGCTATCCACTGAGAACATTGAAAACAAGATGAGAAGAATATTCTCTTTAAAAAAACTCACAAACACCTATAAATCTTGAATTGTGCATGAATATACACATAGATATCCATTACACATATATATCTATGCAAATTTGTATCAGAAAGTTGTAAGCACTAGGAAATTTGAATTGCATGCATGTGTATTTATCTAAATGCATACATAAATGCACATATGCATACAACCATGTCCACAAGTAGATATATGAACAACTGTAGATATTGATACATCTCTTAAAAAGGACAACTCTATATAAATAAACAACATTAAATTAAATAAGAAGTGTACACTTAAAATAGAACAAAATTATAAGCAACATGAATAATATAAAAGGAAACAACAGTATCTTTTTTTCTTAAATATTATATGTTATATTTCATTGTCTTAATATATAAGCAGGCAAACCAACAACAAAGCAATAGCAGTCGAGAGGAAAGGTCTTTTTGATGTGAGAAGCAGTGCAAGGGAAGAAAACGAACTAAATGTCCATTTAACATAAACTATAAGAAATATGCAAATTCACAATTAGGCATGGTTGTTTAAGTGTTCAAGGCAGCACAATAACTATCTCTGGAGACTCTTGCATGACAGGGGAAATAATAGACAATTCTGGCAGTAACAACTTGCACTCAGCTTCGAAGTTAACCCTTGCAACTTTCACTATCGTTGGTTTGAGTCTTGTTTTTGAATTACAAGTCTGAGTTTTAATTAGAACACTGAAAAAAAATGAGGTGTAGGTGACAACATTGATAACAAACTTAGTAGCCATTGCAATGGTAGACTCATATTGCAACATGTAAAGTTGTTTTGCTGACATTTGCAATAGGCTTGTCACAGCCTTGTCAAAAGCAGTTGCCCAAAGCTCACCTATGTGATCTTCCATCTTTAGCTGCAATAAATAATGAAAGTCACAATCAGCTATTGTTGTCTGGAATTTAGGGCAAAACCATTTATTTTGCTCGGATTGTTCACACTTTTTCTTGCATTTCCTGCCCTTCACCTACAATGGACACACAACATAACAAAATGCATCAATTTTGATATATTTTATTGTTTCCTTCAGAGTAGCTTGCAAAGTTTCTGGAAAGCCAAGGAAGTGATCTAATATATATGCAACAATGACTCTCCCATTTCCAAAAGCAACCTTTTGGGGCACTATTCAAGGGGGCTCAATGGTTGGTGGGTCAACATGCCCTCGTTGGATCAAGGGTTGTGCTTCTGGTATGTCAATATTTAAATATAGAAGAGTCCCTGCGGCTATGTTCAAAATTGCTCCATTGAAGTGCCCAACACGTGCATTTTTAACAGCAAGGATGAGAGCTGAACCAGGGGTGTACAACCTCTCCAACTCATCACCCTGTGCTTCCCAATTCGAACCCCACAAATTAAAATCAATTGAAAAGGATGACAAATCATTAAGTTTAATAGTCCTCCAAATTGTTTGGGACTAATCCTTTCTTTGTATAGTCAATACCATTCCTACATACGCAATAGTGCTAATAACATTAATCAAACTGCTACTTGTGCAATTTTTAATTCCATTTAATGGGATGAATTTAAATACTTTCTCTGGCACAAAGGCCTTATCATCACAACATTTTAACATTGAGTTTTGATCCAAAATTATTTCCATCTGGCTGTTTAACTTATTAGATTTCCTATTTTCCTGTCTCACTAATCCCTTTGACACATAAAAAGTATGACCCACCTCAACCCTATCATAATGCAATTCTACTGTCATTGAAGCACATAATCCAAATTTTTGTTCCCTCATCGTCAATAATATCAAATTTGAATACCTAGCCCTCGCGTCCCTATTTGTTGTAATGGTACATATCCCTCTTTCTTATTACCCAAAATTTTATTGCCCATTTGGTTTGGTAAACATTCAACCCTTTAACAGGGCTGATATTCCTAGGAGCATCTTGCTGCCTTGGGGATATATTAATTCCAAATGTTGAGGCTTGTTTGGATGGGGAGGGCGACTCGCAACCAACTATTTGTTCTTCTTAATCTCTAAAAAAATATTTAGGTTTTCCAATTAGTTGGAAATCTATCATTTTGACATTTGCATATAGTATGACAATTTCCCTGGATTGAAATGAACATTAAATACTTTAAAAGGTAGTCCCCACAAACAAAGAAGCAAAAAACTATAAGCATAAGTAAGGCAGAACTATATCTAACCTTTATTCCCACAAATTTCTACACAAATAGTTTGTCAAGCACAAAATCGAGCCTATTTTCAATGCCCCTATAAACAAATGGTCATTGTATTTTGTAGGAAAAGTTCTTATTTGCATGTGCGTTCCATTAGAGAGGAAAAATTTGTACCAGTCAACCAGGCTTTGATCACATCCTATTTTTTGGAAAGACATTAGCTAGAGGATTGGAGATGGGACAACATCTCCAACATCTATATATTATATGGCATGTATTGTTAACGTTGGATTCACATTTTTAGCCTACAAGGCAATTAAACTTGGCATAGTAGAAGCAACGAGATATTCATGACTATGACTCAACTCTAAAAGAAAACATCAATATTGACGCATTTCAAAGCTATGACATTTCCCCCTTTAACACATAAGTCAGTTCCAAATGGCCAGCAAATTTAAATGGAAAGAAAAGACAAAGAGTTCTATTATAAATGAGTTAGAACACATATCATAGCAATTGATAATTCAACTGAAGCATATACTTGGTTTTTTTGGTTCACTTGAGAAAGTGTCAATATCATTGGCAGCAGCAAAAAACTAAACAAGAAAGAGACTTACAGGAATAGTGCTTGAGGATTGTTCCCCAGCCTCAGTAGAGCTAGAGGCAACTGACATTGTTGGGTTTCCTCTTTTAAAAGCTAAGAGTTGCAATGCCGGTGGCTGACTACAAGGTCTATGACTTCAAAACACAACATGGATACTCAATTTTTTTGCATAGGAATTAAGAATATGACAGGAAAGGATTAATAAAAATAAGGACTTAAATGATTCAAATAATACTTAACATACAATTTATTATTCCAAGTTTACTGTTTCAATTTTATAATCCCTCCTATTTTCCCCTAGACACACCAAGAATACAAAGGGAAAGAAATAATTAGGAAAAAGGCTTCAATGTTGTATATACCGCTTAATATACATATACATATATATATCTGAAGTTAGTTGCACATATACACGCATTATTCATTCTACAAAGTTGTGAAAAATGGATAGTCACAAACCAATGGAAGAATATGACCCAAGCCACCCAACAACAATCTACAAAATCTGCATCATCTTTAAAATTTTATTATGTTGCAGACATAAGTAGAAAACAAGATCCATTAAAAGCAGCCCACAAAAAATCACAATACAAACAAAAGTTGCATAAGGTTAAATTTTTTATTGTTTTCCAAACATAGCCACAAAATGTAAGCCATAAAGAGAAACCCACAAAGATTCACAGTAACAAAACAGAGCAAAAATATACCCATTTCTCAACAAAACCTTGTGGGAAAATAAAACAATATAGCATTCCCAATAGCACTTCCTCAGAAATTAACAATAACAAACCCATCCAAAATAGAGTCCCTCCTGAACACAAGCCTATCATAAATTGAAACAATATAACATTTTCAACAACACCTATTCCAAAGTGAAACAATATAGCATAAGACAAAGAATAGTAATCAACAACACCCAATGTAACCAAACATAAAGGGTACAACATTAACAATTTTCTTCCATACCAACCATCACCACAAAATGAAAGGCATAAATAAATAGATATACATATATATATACATAGAAATACATA
>VDFB02193867.1:600663892-600690327 GCA_007258455.2 Sequoia sempervirens | reverse complement strand
GTTAACCCTTGCAACTTTCACTATCGTTGGTTTGAGTCTTATTTTTGAATTACAAGTCTGAGTTTTAATTAGAACACTGAAAAAATGAGGTGTAGGTGACAACATTGATAACAAACTCAGTAGCCATTACAATGGTAGACTCATATTGCAACATGTAAAGTTGTTTTGCTGACATTTGCAATAGGCTTGTCACAGCCTTGTCAAAAGAAGTTGCCCAAAGCTCACCTGTGTGATCTTCCATCTTTAGCTGCAATAAATAATGAAAGTCACAATCAGCTATTGTTGTCTGGAATTTAGGGCAAAACCATTTATTTTGCTCGGATTGTTCACACTTTTTCTTGCATTTCCTGCCATTCACCTACAATGGACACACAACATAACAAAATGCATCAATTTTGATATATTTTATTGTTTCCTTCAGAGTAGCTTGCAAAGTTTCTGGAAAGCCAAGGAATTGATCCAATATATATGCAACAATGACTCTCCCATTTCCAAAAGCAACCTTTCGGGGCACTATCCAGGGGGACTCAATGGTTGGTGGGTCAACATACCCTCGTTGGATCAAGGGTTGTGCTTCTGGTATGTCAATATTTAAATATAGAAGAGTCCATGCGGCTATGTTCAAAACTGCTCCATTGAAGTGCCCAACACGTGCATTTTTAACAGCAAGGATGAGAGCTGAACCAGGGGTGTACAACCTCTCCAACTCATCACCCTGTGCTTCCCAATTTGAACCCCACAAATTAAAATCAATTGAAAAGGATGACAAATCATTAAGTTTAATAGTCCTCCAAATTGTTTGGGACTAATCCTTTTTTGTATAGTCAATACCATTCCTACATGCACAATAGTGCTAATAACATTAATCAAACTGTTACTTGTGCAATTTTTAATTCCATTTAATGGGATGAATTTAAATACTTTCTCTGGCACAAAGGCCTTATCATCACAACATTTTAACATTGAGTTTTGATCCAAAATTATTTCCATCTGGCTGTTTAACTTATTAGATTTCCTATTTTCCTGTCTCACTAATCCCTTTGACACATAAAAAGTATGACCCACCTCAACCCTATCATAATGCAATTCTACTGTCATTGAAGCACATAATCCAAATTTTTGTTCCCTCATCGTCAATAATATCAAATTTGAATACCTATCCCTCGCGTCCCTATCTGTTGTAATGATACATATCCCTCTTTCCTATTACCCAACCTTTTATTGTCCATTTGGTTCAATGGTAAACATTCGGCCCTTTAACAGGGCTGATATTCGTAGGAGCATCTTGCTGCCTTAGGGATGTACTAACTCCAAATGTTGAGGCTCATTTGGATGGGGAGGGTGACTCACAACCAACTATTTGTTCTTCTTGATCTCTAAAAAAATATTTAGGTTTTCCAATTAGTTGGAAATCTATCATTTTGACATTTGCAGACAGTATGACAATTTCCCTGGATTGAAATGAACATTAAATACTTTAAAAGGTAGTCCCCACAAACAAAGAAGCAAAAAACTATAAGTAGAAGTAAGGAAAAACTATATCTAACCTTTATTCCCACAAATTTCTACACAAATAGTTTGTCAAGCACAAAATCGAGCCTATTTTCAATGCCACTATAAACAAATGGTCATTGTATTTTGCAGGAAAAGTTCCTATTTGCATGTGGGTTCCATCAGAGAGGAAAAATTTGTACTGGTCAACCAAGCTTTGATCACATCCTATTTTTTAGAAAGACATTAGCTGGAGGATTGGAGATGGGACAACATCTCCAACATCTATATATTATATGGCATCTGTTGTTAACGTCAGATTCACATTTTTAGCCTACAAGGCAATTAAACTCAGCATAGTAGAAGCAATGAGATATTCATGACTATGACTCAACTCTAAAAGAAAACATCAATATTGATGCATTTCGAAGCTATGGCATTTCCCCCTTTAACACATAAGTCAATCCCAAATGGACAGCAAATTGAAATGGAAAGAAAAGACAAAGAGTTCTATTATAAATGAGTTAGAACACATATCATAGCAATTGATAATTCAACTGAAGCATATACTTGGGTTTTTTGGTTCACTTGAGAAAGTGTCAATATCATTGGCAGTAGCAAAAAACTAAACAAGAAAGAGACTTATAGGAATGGTGCTTGAGGATTGTTCCCCAGCCTCAGTAGAGCTAGAGGCAACCGACATTGTTGGGTTTCCTCTTTTAAAAGCTAAGAGTTGCAACGCCGGTGGCTGACTACAAGGTCTATGACTTCAAAACACAACATGGATACTCATTTTTTTTGCATAGGCATTAAGAATATGATAGGAAAGGATTAATAAAAATAGGGGCTTGAATGATTCACATAATACTTAACATACAATTTGTTATTCCAAGTTTACTGTTTCAATTTTATAATCCCTCCTATTTTCCCCTAGACACACCAAGAATACAAAGGGAAAGAAATAATTAGGAAAAAGGCTTCAATGTTGTATATAATAGCTAATATAAAGTATATGTATATATATATGAAGTTAGATGCACATATACACCATTGTTCATTGCATAAAGCTGGGAAAAATGCAGAGTAGAAAACCAATGGAAGGGTATAACCCAAGCCACCCAACAACAATTGACAAAATATGTATCATCTTTTAAATTTTATTATGTTGCAGGCATAAGTAGAAAACGGGATCCATTAAAAGCAACCCACAAAAAATCACAATACAAACAAAAGTTGCATAACGTTAATAATTTTATTGCATTCCAAACATAGCCACAAAATGCAAGCCATAAGGAGAAACCCACAAAGATTGACAGTAACAAACCGAAGAAAAAATATACCCATTTCTCAACAAAACCTTATGGGAAAATGAAACAATATAGTGTTCCTAATAGCACCTTCTCAGAAATTAACAGTAACAAACCCATCCAAAATAGACTCCCTCCTAAACACAAGCCTATCATAAATTGAAACAATATAGCATAAGACAAAGAATAGTAATCAATAACACCCAATGTAACCAAACAAAAAGGGTACAACATTAACAATTTTATTCCATACCAACCATCACCTCAAATCGAAAGGCATAAATATATACAAATATATATATATATATATATATATGTATGTATGTATATATATATATATGTATGTATATATATATATATACATACATATATGTTTATGTATACATATACATATATACACATACATATATATATAAAAACACACACATATATATATACATATATATGATAGCTGTGAGCAAGGAGGACAAGCTTCTGTGAAGGTGCAAGTGCAATCATTGGTTGTGGGAAGAGGTGCATATTGAGAAAACCATTCCTCGAGTATCTCTAAAAAATTCCATGTTATTTTCCAAAGGGTGGGTATGTGCAGGATCATCATGGAAACAACAGGCCCTTAAGTGGAAAAAAATTCAGAAAAATCAGAGTTACGCAACTTGACGTAAAAATTTGAATAAGTTGTCTATATTATTTCAAAAATATGTGAAAATAGAATCTATAGAAAATTGAATGTAGTTTCTAAACTACTAGGTTTTTTTTTATTTATTTTTAAATCTATTTGGTGAAAATTTGAAATTTCAATTTAGTAGTACTTAAATTTCAAGGAAAAAATAAGATGTAGGTGTTTGTCTAACCACCCCAACCACAAGAATTTAATGATAATATTTTTTTATAAGATTTAAATAGATATAAGTAGATGACTCATGTCCGGATGTGATGCATATTTTTTTAAATTTTTTTTCCAAGTAAATAATTAATTATGAATTTTTTATTACAACCTTTAAAAAAAATAAAAAGCTCGTATGTCTGACCACCTTAACTTGGTCAAATCTTCTTGAAATTCATTTTTTTTGTTTTAATCCTATAGTATGCAAAGCATAGAATGTGACATGTTTTGGATTCAAAAAATGTGATACCGTTTGAAAGCTATAGATGTTTTTCAATCAGCCTATCAATCAAGACTTTAGTCATAATTCAAATAGAAATGAATAATAATAATTTATTAAATTCAAAGTAAATCATAATTTATATTGGTGGAAATCTGAGAATCTCCTTAAAAAACCCTTTTCATTTCATCAATTTTGGGTAAAACAAAAGTCATCAGCCACATACCCATCATATTGCCACTTTTTGGCCCATCATTATCCTGCACATACCTAGGTACAACATATATAGTTATAAACACATACATAAGAGGTACAACATTAACAATTTTATTCCTTACCAACCATCACCACAAAATGAAAGACATAAATATATACATATATATATGTATATATGTATGTATGTATATGTATATATATATGCACATATATACATATATATATATACACACACACACACACAAATATATATATATATATATACATATATATATGTGCATATATATAATAGCGATGAGCAAGGAGGACAAGCTTCTTTGAAGGTGCAAGTGTAATCATTGGTTGTGGGAAGAGGTGCATTTTTAGAAAACCATTCCTCGAGTATTTGTAAAATAGTCCATGTTATTTTCTAAAGGGTACTATTGATTGTTTCAAAGCACAAACAATTGGATAGTAACAAACCAAGGCAAAAAAACAACTCAAGGTAGCCATCAACAATCGACAAAAAATGCAACACCTTAAGAAGAAATGTAAGACTACTCAACAATGCCCTTTTCTGAGGAGGAAACAATATAGCCCAAGAAACACAACAAAAACCAACAAAAACTTCATAACATCAACAATTTTATTTCATTCCAAACAGAGCCACAAAATGGAATCCATAAACAGAAACCCACAAAGATTCATAGAAACAAATCGAAGTTAAAATATAATCATTCGTCAACAAAATCATATTTTAATATTGAAACATTTTCTAAGCCTTCTCAACAGAGCCTTCTCAAAAATTAACAGTGACAAACCCATCCAAAAAATATACTTCTTTCTAAGCACAACCTTATAAAAAATACAAACAATATAGCCTTTTCAATAGCACCTTCTCGGAAATGATACAATATAGCCTAAGAGAGAAAACAATAATGAACAATACCCACTACAACGAAGCATAAAGTGTACAAAATTAACTATTCTATTTTGTACCAACCATAACCACAAAACTATAGCCATGAAACCCAACCAAAACAATAGCCACATAAAAAAAACCCTAAACGAAACAATATTTCTTTCAACAAACAATATAGTATTTTCTCAAAAACACCTCATCGAAAATTGAAACAATATAGCCTCTTGAATAGAACCTTATCGAAAATGGCACAATATAGCCGGAGCTAGACAACATAAATCATCAAAAACTACATAACGACAACAATTTTATTTTGTTGCCAACATAGCAACAAAATGCAAGCCATAAACAAAAACCAACAGGAAATTTACATATATATATTCATGTTTCTATATACATATATTATACATACATACATGCATATATATATATATATATATATATATATATATATATATATATATATATATATATATATATATATATATATATATATATATATATATATATATATATATATATATATATATATTAAAAGTATACTCTTTCGTGAACAAAAGCTTATTTAAAAATTGGGAGAATCTAGCCTTTTCAATAGCACGCTATTTAAAATTGAAATAATATAGCCTCTTCAACAGGACCCTATCGAAAATTAAATAACATAGCCTAAACCAGAGGACAACAATTAACAATCAATAGTGGAAACAAACATAAATTGTATAACATCCAGGATACACAACAACCAACAAAAACTACATAAGGTTAACAATTATATTTTTTTCCAAACATAGCCACAAAAAAAAACCCATAAAAAGAAACCAACAAAGATTCATAGAAACCAACCCAAGTAAAAATACACTTATTTCTCAAGAGAAGTGTATCACAAATAAAAACAATATAGCCTTCTTAACAACACCCTCTCGAAAATTAACAGTGACAAACACATAAAAAATATACTCCTTTCTGAAGAAAACCTTATTGAAAATTGAAAAAATACAACCTTTTCAACAACACCTCATCCAAAATGATACAATATAGCCTAAGACAAAGAATGATAATCAACAATACCTAATGTAACCAAACATGGACTATACAACATTAACTATTTCATTTTGTTCCACCCATAACCACAAAATGGAAGCCATAAATCAACCAACATTGGTTTCAACAGTGACCTAGACATAGAAACCCACAAAACCATAGCCACAAAATCCATGCAAAATGATAGCCACATAACACAACCACAAAGGAAACAATATTTATTTTAACAAGCAATATAGTCTTTCCTCAACAACACCCTATCAAGAATTGAAACAATATAGCCTTTTGAAAAGAACCTTTTTGAAAATGAGACAATATAGCCCAAGCTATACAATAACAATCAATAAAAATTGCATAGCGTCAACAATTTTATATAGTTGCAAACATACCCACAAAACAAAAATTTTAAATAGAAACCTAGCAAAAATTGATAGTTACAAACCCATACAAAAAAATAGTCCTTTCTCAACATAACCTCATCAAAAATTGAAACAATACAACCTTTGCAACTGTTACCAATTTTTCGCTACAGCTCGATTGGTGGAGCTAATTAAATACTGCTATATTTGAAAGTGAAAAAATACATTTTTTTTGCAAATGCTTAAGTGTTGTTTGCACTTTATTCATCATTCATCAAGTGATAGTTATGCATGTGTTTGAGAGAACTAAATTTCAGAAAGTATTGCTCAAATATTTTATAAATCAAATGAAGTACAAAACTAAGTATGCAAATGATTAAGCAACATAATGTTTTCATTTATTTCATAAAGTGATTCATATTTACAACATTTCATTTGATTGCAAGAATTCAAATGATGATACAACTTTTCACTTTGATGCTTTTATTTTAGAATGGAAATGAAAGAATAAAATTTAAATATCCACACAAGCCATGGTTTTAGCCATTCCATTCATGACAAGAAAGGAAATATACAACTGAAAGAGAAAGTGACAAGTAACATGGGAAATATCCGTCATTGCCTAAGTTGGTTTTTGGTTGTTGCCTCGTAGCTTGCTCCATTATGCTTCCACTCTTGAGTGTACCTGCAAAAGATTAGGAAGGGTGTCAATTAAGAGCTTAGGATATGAACTATATTACATGCCATACTAACAGAGATATATTTCAATCATTGCAATGCATAGAACCAACTAAAAAAAAAAGAGAAGAAACATGAACTGAAGAGGGAAACATCATCATCACATATTGTTTTTATGCTAACATCGTTTGTTTCTTTGTGTAGGTGTAGGAAAATTCATGTAGCTAATTATCTCTTAAAGACCAAGCATGTGGGGAAAAAATGGGCTCCCACAAGGGTAGAGCTCGACATGTTGCCCCTTATACATTGCAGATGGGGCTGAGAGAAGGAGTGCAATCATCATGTTCATCAAGAAAGGAAATATACAACTAAAAGAGTAAAACAAAGTTTGTTCATCTAGCCATCAAGCCGACTGATCACTCATAACAATCAGGGAGTATGCTTCTGAAAGCTATAGGTGAGCAGTAGGTTTAAATGAGCTCAATCAATTCAACTAAGTACATCATTTTCATGGTTTAAATCACAGGTATTTCTGAACAGATTGCATTTTTTTGCCATGGGTGTTATTATGCATCTTGTTTCATGATACTATAGCAATGTTCTATCTCATAATCAATGATAGTGAATAGGCATACATAATGCCTCAACAAAGAGAATTGTTACAGATTTTCATTTCAGAAGAGAACAAGGCATAAGACAATTTTCATAATGGAACATAAAAATGAATGAAGAGTGCCAGGTAGAAGAGCATACATTTAAAGGATAGTCAAGCATGGAGACATGTGAGGAGCTCCAGTTTCTCATTTGAATGAAAGGGGACAAGTATCAGAATGAGTAGAGAATGGCAGAGCATGAGGGAAGTGCTTCCCAAAGTGCTAGCTGGCTATAAGAGAGAATGTAGACCATGGAGCTACAATGATTTAATGTGGCATTAAATGAAATGGATGCATTAACTTTAAATGATATCAAGAGAACAAATGCATAGTGCAGGTGAAAGGTAATGCAGGGTATGCCTTGCCAAGGAAATCTTTAAATAAAGTCAAAACAGAATCAAGAGGCCAACCATTCTGAGGTTCTTCAAGGAATATCAATAAAGAGACAACATTAAAAGTAACTAGTAAAGAATACAAATGCAAATGTTTATCATAATTCTTGAGATCATTAAGCAATAAGATCATGATTATTTTCATTCCCAAGTGTATAATATGAGAACAAAAATAAAGTTTGGTGCAAATTAAAATACATGGGTTTTCATTGAAATGCAGTTTCTTCATTATTTCCAGTGAACCCATGTGAGGATTTGAGTTAAATATACATGATTCTTTAATTTTCAAGAATACCCACATTGGGGTTTTGAATCAAAATACAGACACTACAATTTTCAGAGATACCCATGTGAGGGTTTTATAAGGAAATACAAAAGAAGGTAGAGAATCAACATGGGTCAAGCTCCAGTGAGATTAAACACAAATTTATTCAAAATATCAAATACCCACATGAGGTTCTTTTGTCAAAATGCAGATTTACAACCATTTCTAGCTTACCCACATGGGGTTTTTAGTAGAAGAGAAAAAGAAACACATTTTCTCTCAAATTTCAAGGTACCCATATGGGGGGGGTTTTGTTCCAGATACAAAGAATACGCAGTATGCTCTCTTGGGTCAAGCACAAAAGGTAACACAAAAAATCCATTTGGTGCATGAATGGCCACGGCCAAGGAGAGGAATTTTAGCTCTAGAATTTCATTTTTTTTTAAACAGAAAACTTTCAATTACGCATGATGCTCACCAGATCTGAAGTAAACAATAGATATCATCAAAAATTTATTAAGTGAGATGCAATAGAAACACATGAGCATAGTGCGGCCTGTGTATGGCCATGAAATTATAATAAAAGGATGATCTTTTGTAGTTGTATAAAGCTTTTATAAGCTTTTGTTTCAAGAGGAATGCTAACAGAAATAAAAACTTACCATGTGTGCCATATTGGAGCTCTCAAACATACGATCGAGCCTCACATGAACTTCCCAACACAGAGGTCGAGCTCACTCTCATGGCGGCTAGTGAGTAGAAGGGCCACAAAAGTATCAAAAACAAAGCGCAAAAAATGAAGTAAAAGCATCAGGTAAACATATCACTACTGTGGCCAATGATGCCCTTTTTATCCTTAAAAAATCAAAGGAATGAAGAGAAAACAACCAACAATACTTACCCTTGAGTTGGAGGCCGAATATGCAAGACATTGAGAGAAAGGAAGCTCGATTGGAGGCTCGAATGGAGGTTCTAGATCGAAACGCTAGCTCATACATGGCAGCGGCTCAGAAGAATTCTTTCTAGATTCTTCATTTGAAAATGATATGAAATGATAGGGATTCCTTGGTTTTGATATTAGGGTTTTTCCTTTTCCCCTAATTCAAACTTAGGAGTTTTGTGCAAATGTTTGAAAAAAAAAATGCCCAAGTCAAATGCATCATGGTGGTCGATCCAATATGTTTAGGTTTTCCCTTTTTCCTAAGGTATTTTCATATATATGCCTTGAATTTTATGTATACCTTGGCCATAGTTTTATTTGCACTAATGCCTTAGGTTATATTTTTATTGACTTTGAAGAAATCAATTTAAATATTCATGCCTTGATTTTTTTTTGGAAATCAATTATGGATTGGGGAATTATTTTCAAAAGGGGAATATTGATAAGAGATATTCTATATTTTATGATTCTTTAGAAGATCAAGCATTGTAATTGGAGAAATAAGGTTGTGTAATTTTACAAAAGATTTCAAAAAGCTTTGATTGCAAAAATTAATCAAATTGAGATAATATAAAATCCGCAGATCTTGTAAAGCAAGATTAAAGTGATATTTTACAAATTGCTTTAATTCTTCACTATTTTTAGCAGATTTCTTGCTTTTTCTTTGCGTCAGATTTGTGTTTCCTCCTAGAGAGATAAGTTGTTTTTTTTGCTTTAAAAGGAGATTTGGCTTTTTTTTTTAGAAGCTTTTCAGTATGTATTTGCAAAAAGTGTGTTTTTCTGCTTTTGTGTAGACTTTTGAGGCAGTTTTTGATACTTTTCCTTGAGCTTTCTTCTTGACCTCGGATTAGGTTTTTGGAGATATATCTTGAGAAAAACTTAATGTTTTTCTAGTTCACATTGAGTTTCTTGATCTTACACATTTTGGAGCTTGTAAACTTATTTTTACTCAGATTTTGAAAGAGTTTCACTCCTTCATTCAATAAAATAGCAGAGTTTTCCTTTCTCAGTTCTTGTTCATGATTTGCAATAGTAATTTGATTTGTCTTGTGATTCAAATATGTTGAATCCTTTTCTTGTCTTACTGTTGTTAAGTGATTTGCAGGAGTTGCATGCTAGTTCAGGTTATTCCTTGTGTTTATTTCAAACCTTTGCATAAATCACTTTTGCATTATATGTGTTGTGAGATTGTGAGAATCAAATTTTAAAGAGGTGGTGAGAGTGAGTCATTATCAGAATTTTTTTATAGTTGGTCAATGTTTTTAGGTGATAGAATTTTAGTTTTATATTTTAAATCTAGTTTATCTTTCTATCTTTTTTCCCGAAAAGTCACTTAGAAAAGGATCCATCTTTTGAAGAACCAACTCACCCTGGAGATTTTTTTTCACAATGAGTTACCCACAACTTGAGAACATTTCCATGTGTCAATAGATTATTGAACTTTTCATTTTTAGTAGGGTGCAAATCTAATTGATAATAGTTTGAACATTAGATATTTCATTTCATTAGTCTTTCCAAGCCCTAGCTTGGTGGTGAACCATTCTTTAGTTTATAATTAGACCTAGGAAAAACCTATTGCAAGATATTTCCCCTTTCTTCATTGGATTGAGATCTTTAGGGTTTTCCTTAAATGAAAGAGTGTGAAGATTGTTATTCTATGTCCCAAGTATAGAAGCAAAAAAAATCAATCTTTCATTTTGGTGAACTTGCTTTTAGAACATCATAACTCTGATTTGGAGTGCATCATCATCCTAGATCTTGCTTGCATTAACTTTGCATTAGTTTTTGCATTAGTTAATTGGCATTCTAGGGTTTCTAAATCTTGCATTAGTGAAAATGCATATAGGTTGCATTTTTGCATTTCAAATCATTTCAAATCATATAAAATCTGCATTGGAACTTAGGTTAAAGATCATACAAACTAAAAAGCATAAAAATCCCTTAAAATCTTTTGAAAATTGTGCAAAAAAACCCTCACTTAGACTCATATGCCCCTCTACTAAATTTAGTCCCAGTGCAGATTTGAAACTATATTTTACAACATTTAAAACCTTGTTTATGCACTTCTATTTTCTGCCATTAGTTATCTATTTTAGTTGGTTAAATTTTTGTTACATCCATTTAATTAAATCTAGCTTAAAGTGGTTCATTTTAGGCATTGATTAATTCCAAATTTTCATTTACAACATTTCATTTTTAGCTTATTGCATAGTGTAATCAGTAAATTACCTTGTTTGAAATCTGAAGATTGCATTTCATTCTAGGAATTTACATTGCATTTTAAGTTTTCACAAATGTTAGTTTTCGTCTACTCCAAGTTTGAAAAGAAAAAGTTAGTCAATAAGCATGTTATTCATTCTTTCAATACACTTCCTAGTTATGAGAGTCTCTTAGTGCAAGAGAGTAAAAATGTTAACACTCCTATCTCTCCTATTTGTGGGGATGGTGTGATAGAAGAGGTTGCAAGCATAGAAATCCATGATGATCATAATTGTTCTTCTCCTGATACCTATCCTTTTAGTGATGAAGGTATCTTGGTGAAAGAAGATGCAATTGTTGAGAGTAATGAAGGTCTTGTTTTCCCTTCTCCTCATTCCCCTTGGGAAGATAGTATAAAAATAGAAGATGAAATAATTTCCACCACTTTACTTAGTTTACATTCCTCTCCCAACACTTTCCCTACTTATGAGAATGCGACAATCATGAACGACCATAAAAATTACATTTACAAGGACATGTTAGTATTAAGAGATCTAATTATTGTGAGATGTGACAATCATACCTCTCCCACTTCGGAATACATTATAGAGCATAGGGATGTAATGGTAGATAACCATGATAATAGCATTGGTTCTTCTCCTAATATCCTTTATAGCATGGAAGATGGTAGTTTTGTCTTAGAAGATACACTTGAAAGTGATGAGGGAGCAGACCCAAGACACAGAAATAATGCACACAACTAGTAAACTTTATTATTATTCAATAATGAAAATTTTACATGCAGAGGATCCCAAATCCTCGAGCTCTATGATACATGCAAGCTACAGAAGTTTCAGAAAAATTACAGAAATTATAGAAAATCCCCTTTTCACAGCATGCGAACTCTTTCCCTAAAAAGCTACCCAAAAATCAGAAACTAGCTCATAAATAGCCCCTTTCCGGTTTGGAGCCAAAAACAACATTCGAGTTATGAGTTTTGGCGGTTTGGCTCCAAAAATTACAATTTGAAATTCAAATTTAAATTCACATTTGAAAATTAGCACATTTCTAAAAATGCACCAACTTCCGGTAGCCATAACTTTTAATCCAACCATCCGATCTTCAATGATAATACATTTTTGGAAAGCTCTCGAAAAGATGAAGTGCACAAAGTAGGCCTATGGCTAACTACTTTGGGATTTTCGCAAATTTTTAGGCCCATCCGGAACCATTTAGTGCCTCAAATTGGACTCAGAAGGTTTTTCAAGACAAAAAGTAGAAACTGGAACTTGAATAACTTTCAAACTGTGAATGATCTTGACCTGATTCTTTTGCAAAAGTGATTATTTTTCCGTCCTGAACCTTCCCATAAATTTTTGTCTTCCCATGCCTTCAAATTCACACCTGCTAAAAATAGCAGTTGAGCAAAAACAACAGAAAATAAGTTTTGAAAGTTGGAAACTCTTATTCGACAAAAAGGGTCTCCAAAAATGCAAAAAAATCTACAAAAAGAAAGCAATAGGAACATAAATGGAAAACATCTTTTTGGGTGATGCAAGATTGCCCTCACACCACTGGATGCTCCTGCATCAGACACCCAGGGTAATTTGAGAAGTGAACCCGTCACATCTCAGATGGTTGAGGAAAACCCAAATGGTCAACCTCTGCTTTAGACAGCTAGGATGAATCTTCCATAGGCCTTCCTCTCCACTTCACCAAATATTCTTCATACTGCATGTTTCTGATACTCCTTCCCACATGGCTATCTAGGATTTCTTCAATCTCCTCCTTCTCTGAAGTAGGTGTTGGAATGCCACACTGTTCCATTATTGGTACTTCCTCTATGACACCTTCATGATACTCTGTCAAATCTGAAATATTGAACACAGGGGAAATGTTGACTCCATCTGGCAACTCTACCTCATATGCATTCCCTGATTCATGCCTCTTCAAAATTTAATAGGGACCGAACTTCTTCATCTTCAATTTGTTATAGGTTCCCACTGGAAACCTTTCTTTCCTCAAGTGGACCATCACTTCATCACCAATCTAAAACTCTATATACCTCCTCTTTTGATCTCCCTTAGCCTTATACTGCATATTCATCTTGTTAATATGTTCTCTTACCATCTCATGTATATTCTTGATGTGCTCTGCAAAGTCTTCGGCTTTAGCACTTGTCTTCTTCTCTTGGTCCATCTTTCTCAATTCTGAAGTGGTCCTAGGACTACCTCCATACACAATATGCAATGGTAATCTACCAGTGCTTCTATTGATAGAATTGTTGTAAGAAAATTCTGCCTGGGGTAAGATCAAGTCCCATCCCTTGGGTTTATCTCCTACCAAGCATCTCAGTAGGTTACCCAGACTTCTATTCACAACCTCAGTCTGCCCATCAGTTTGTGGATGGTGTGCAGAACTGAACTTCAACTATGTTTTCAACTTCTTCCACAAGGTCCTCCAAAAGCACCCAACAAATTTTGTGTCACGATCTGAGACTATACTCTTTGGAAAACCATGTAGCCTCACCACCTCTCTGAAGAAAAAGTCAACAATGTGGACTGCATCATGGGTCTTCTGGCATGGGATGAAATGTGCCATCTTTGAAAACCTGTCAACTACCACAAATACTGAATCATTCCCTCTTTGCATCCTTGGCAAACCAAGAACAAATTCCATACCTATATCCTCCCATGGCCTCTCTAGTACAGGTAAGGGTTGATACAACCCAGTATTCTGGCTCACTCCTTTAGCCATCTGACATACCCTGCAACTCTACATAAACTTCTTCACATCTTGTGATAACTGAGACCAATAATA
Organism: Sequoia sempervirens; assembly: GCA_007258455.2. Classification (NCBI taxonomy): domain Eukaryota; kingdom Viridiplantae; phylum Streptophyta; class Pinopsida; order Cupressales; family Cupressaceae; genus Sequoia; species Sequoia sempervirens. Next base: position 600,675,962 of record VDFB02193867.1, on the reverse strand, counting down.
ATGCTCACTGATAATGGAAATAGTCTTATCCCGACCAAAATTTCCTCCCATTCCTCCACTGTGTTTCTCCTTTATCAGGTTTTCCCTCATGGAACTCCTCAGAATACACAATTGGCTTCCCTTAAACAACATGCCATCCTACATTATGAAATCTAACCACTTTGTCCTGTCAACTGTAACAAGCTCCTTGCAAGCTTTCCAAGCCTCTATGAAATCAGGATCTTCAGGGTACAATGTCTTGAGTTCATTGAACCCAACCACTTCAATCTACATCTCTGTCAATAATGTTTGCCTCCTACTTAAGGCATCTGTAACCCTGTTTGACTTTCCACTCCTATGCTTTAAAACAAAAGTATAACTCTACAAAAATTCTACCTATTTCATATGCCTCTGATTTAATTTTCCTTGACTACTCAAATACTGTAATGCTTGATGATCAGTAAACAAAACAAATTCCCTCGATAACAAATAATGTCTCTATTTCTTTAATGCTTGAACTATTGCATAAAATTCTTGATCATATACAGAGTACTTTCTCTTTGCATCATTTAACTTTTCACTAAAATAGGCAATGGGCTTACCTTCTTGGCTCATCATTGCTCCAATGGCATAACCACTGGCATCACAATCCACCTAAAACACCTTATTGAAATCTGGGAGGGCTAAAACTAGTTGCTTTGTCACCTTTTGTTTCAACAAATCAAAACTCTTCGCTGCTTCAGTGCTCCACTTGAACTCTTTTCCATCCCCTCTCATTGTTTCAGTCAAGGGTGCACAAATACTACTAAAGTTTCTAATGAAATTTCTATAAAAACTAGCCAAACGATGGAAATATCTCACCTCAGTAGTAGTTCTTGGGGTAGGCCATTCTAGAATAGCCTTCACCTTCTCTGGGTCCATCTTTAGACCCTCTACTGAGACAACAAACCCCAAGTACACTAACTCCTTTTTAACAAAGCTACACTTTTTCAAATTTATCAATAGTTTCTCCTCTCTCAACTTCTCAAAAACCCTAAGAATATGCATTAAATGCTCATCCAAGTTCTTACTAAAAATCAAAATATCATCTAAATACAAAATGACAAAACTTCCCAGAAACTCTTTCAGTACCTCATTCATGAGTCGCATGAATGTGCTTGGTGCATTGGTTAGCCCAAAAGACATGACTAACCACTCATACAGGCCCTCCTTGGTCTTGAAGGCAGTCTTCCATTTATCACCCTCTCGAATCCGGATCTGGTGATTTCTACTCTTCATATCAATCTTCGTGAAGTATTGTGCTCCAGTCAAATAGTCCATCAAGTCATCCATCCTTGGCAGGGTAAATTTATACTTGATTGTTATCTTATTTATGGCCCGAGAGTCTGTACACATCCTCCACTCCCCATCCTTCTTCGGTGCTAGTACTACAGGTACTGCACATGGGCTCAAACTCTCTTGAATTAAACCCTTTCTCAACAACTCCTAAACTTGTTTGTTCAACTCCTTATTTTTTGTAAGAGTCATTCTATGAGCTGCCTTATTTTGCAAACTGGCTCCAGGGATCAAGTCAATCTAATGATTGATCATCCTCATTGGTGGTAAACCCTCAGGCATGTTATTAGAAATAATCTCCTAAAACTCATCCAATAGTCCAAAAAATTCTACTGGCACCTTCTCACTATCTTCCTTTTCCATTCTAGGAATCAATGCATAACACATACGCTCATGCTTCATTCCTTCTAAAAATTTTCTTCCATCGAAAAAACAAATTCTAGCACTATTGCATACCTTTTCTTCGTCCTTCTTCGGGGGTTTCAACTTATGATGGACTACATCCTTCTTTAGGGAATAAGTGTTTGCATGGCCATCATGTACAGCTCTCCTATCGAACTGCCACGGCCTCCCCAACAACATTTGACATGCATCCATGGGAATGATATCACATAGTACCTCATCACGATAGCTTCCAATCTTGAACTTCACCAGGCACTGCTCATTGACCAAAACTTTGTGGTCCTTTTGCAACTAGGCAATCTGATATGGATGTGGGTGCCTTTCCCTTTTCAACTTCAACTTCATAACCATCTCTTCTAACACCAGATTATCTATGCTCCCACTGTCAATAATGACATCACAACATTTGTCTTCACATTTGCACCTTGTGCGAAATAGATTCTTCCTTTGTTCTGGTTCCTTCTCTTCAGTCACTGAGGCTCTTCTAACCACAAGAATTGAAAGAATCTTGTATTTATACTTAATTGCACAAGAATTCCCAAAATTACAACACTACAAGCCGACATTAGATCTAGGAGGATAAAATATTGCTAAGAATTTGAATTAATTTTAATTTTGAGCCACATTGAACTCATACGCCCAAGGTGACATATGAGTCCCATTAGGCATAATTTATGGGACCATTTTCAAAATTGCTTAGAAAGGTGTAAAACCAAGATAGGGACCAAACAAGTCAAGAAAAGTAAAGGGATAATTTCTTCGTTGCTACATTTAGCCCCCACTTTAGTGAGAGAATGAACTTGCTTCAAACTTACACTAAAGTAGACAAACATGCATCAAGAGGGGTCCAAGTGCACCAATGTCGGTAAGATAGGATTGTTGGAAAGAACTGCAAATGTTTTCTAGTGTTGTCATTGCTAGCAACCCTTGTTAGTGATTCGATCTGCATGTCATCGTTTGGTCATACCAGAAAATAGTTTGAAGATCAGTGATTATCTATTAAGTTAAAATAGAGCATCTAACAGTTTTGTGTTCTTCGATTCACATGAATTTTTTTGTTAGTATTTTGAGTTGTGGATCTTAGGGAAGATTTTTTGGTGTATTATTTATGTTATCTATAAATCTTAGTGCCTCGTATCGATTTGTGTGCAAATTAGAAGATTCAGTTGGTTAATTTTTGGTTCATCAGTGCATGAAGGCTGACTAAGTCAATATAGTGTGTTGTGGATATTCGAGGAGTAATTATTTATGTGTTTGTGTGTTCGATCATTTTGATTTGGGTCCTAACTATGTTGTGGCCAACTTTGGTTGATGTGCATTGAATATTATTTATGATTTGAGCCCATAGTTTGTAAATGTTTTTATGTTTGTTGAAGCTGACATGTTGTGATTAAATGTTTAGTCGCAGATATATATAAGTGATCGATTATATCATTTTTATGTATGTTCGATGTATGTTGATATGTGTTACGAATGTCAGTAGAGTTGTAAACTAATTATACATAGTTTCACTTGTGCATTAAGGATCTTGTGAAGCGAATTGAAGTAGAATAGAGGAGAAGTGGAAAATTAGACAAAAGGTCTAGAAATGGATTGATGAGACTAACTAGAACTGTAATCAGGAATTTGTAGATGCTACTTTATTAGTTCAACTCTTTTGGATGTAATCCAAACCTTTGTAAGGCAGTGAGCCTTTTTTTTTTTAGCAGATAGCTCTAGGTAGTGTGCCTAAATGCAAGTGCATTCCCATTTTGTAAACTTTCATTTTGAGTATACTTAGCTAATATTTTGGATTGACCTCCACCGTGGTTTTTCCCCTAACAAGGTTTCCATGTAAAAAATCCTTGTGTTATGGTGTTGTGGTTATTTGTCTTATGTTCATGCATATTTATTTTTGTTGAATTCTATCAATACTTTAAGGATCAGATCAATAAAGTTAAAAATTGTAGAACACTAATTCACCCCCCTCTTAGTGTTCCTTGATTCCAACAAGGATGAAAATCATCAAGAGGGGTGTTCAAGCCCCTAGGATCAAGATTCCATGGCAAACCAACATAGGCACCAAAGAACACACATAAAAATGATATAAAGAGCAGTGACAACGCACATGCATACATTGCGAAAGACAAAATAAAAGAGAAGAAAATAGGGGTGGATCAAGTTTTGATTGTTTTTCCATCATGATGTGGATCAGATCTAGGTTTTTTGTACAAAAAAATACCCACTCTAAGGCAACCGAACTTCAAGTTGTCTGTTGGGTGAGTAATCCAAGAAGGTGAGACATATACACACATGGTTAGTATGTACTCACACAGACATGTGAGTGGCTAAGGGAACTTCATGCTTTAGTTGGATTTCCCATAAAAACCATACCAAAGTTATACCTCATGATAACTTTAATAAGGCACCACAAAAAAATGACCTTCGAGCTTCATGAGGAAACCAAAACTTCATATGCTTGGAGCTCATGAACAAACATGATGGCTCCACAGGCATGCAAGGTGTGGTATGCAAGGTCGCCATATAACTAAAAATGAAAATGCAACAATAAAGCAACGTTCAAAGGAGTCTTGCTTAATTCATGTGAGTTCTTAACTTAGAGAACGTTGTGCCTAATTTTTCCAAGAGAGGACCAATCAAAGAATAAAATATTCACAACTTAGGGAATGCAGTGTGTCACATCAAGCCACTAAGAGGAATATAATATGCTAAGAGAGATCACGCTCTTGAGGGACATCACACCCAATGTCAACCACAGAGAAAAAAATGCATCGTGTAAAGTAAGAAGACTACACCATGAAACATGCAAGAGAAAAATGCAAAATAATAATGTCAACGTATGCCCCCACTTTAAGGAAATTGTTGAACAACATACTGTGAATATTTACTTTAAATTAGAAAATGGAAAATTCCAACAATAAAGAAGACATGAGAGCTAACTTGAAAATCCCTATTCCAAGTCATATGTTTCCAAGTAAAGCTACATCATGCAAAAGAAAAGGAGAAGAGAGGGGTTGCCCCCAAAATTGAAAATCGAAACACATAAGGGATCCATGGGTTTTGGGTCAATACGTTCTTGCTACAATGTTTTAGAGAGCTCGAAGCTATCATCATTCCCCAAATATACATAGAACTAGAATAATTACACAAAGAGAATGGAAACAAAAGAAAAATGTTTTTTTGTCAACATGGAAGAAGCATGAATATTTTGATGCTTTGCGTCATCACAAAAAGGAAAACCCAAGAAAATGAAAAGATAAAGGGGAAAATATTTTTGGGTCAACATGAAAGAGACCTAAATTTCTTGACATCTTGTGTCATCCCCAAAAGGAAAACACAAGACAAATTAAAAAGATAAAAGGAAAAGATTTACAACATAGAGAGGAAAGTCACAAGAGAGAGAGAGAGAGAGAGAGAGAGAGAGAGATCAAATAGGACATCACAGGGGATCACATTATGCACATGCAATCACACAAAAGAAAAATGAATAATGAATAATGCAAAAGACTATTAAGGCACATGTGAGTCAACCTAAATTAGGTCATCTACATCCCAATCATGTTCATTGTATACCAAAGGCAAACAACTAGCCAAAGGGATAATAGCAAGTTTCGAACTATGTCTATCACTAGGTTTGTTAATTTTCTTAGGAGAATTGATTTTTAAGCTCATGGAAGAGGAAAATAATGTGTTCAATTCATTATGCACCTCTTCATAAATTTTAGCAACCTCATCATAATCCAAGTTAATCATAATAGGAGGTCGAATGATAATGTCTAAAGAAGGGTTTAACACATGTGGTTGCATAATTATAGGATCTTTTTGTTTCTAGGAGGGGGTAGACTCATCATGCGTTGCTTCAATCAAGTTTGGGTCTTGATTTTCTTTGTTTATTTCTTCGTGTAACCTACAAGCAAGGGCACGACATCTATGCCTACGCTCTCTAGCACCTCTATTTCTTTTAGTTATATTTTCAAGTTGCATTTGTGTAGGAGTGGGTTGATCAAACATAGGTTTATTTTCTTTCCCAAGGGGAGGAATGGAAGGAACCATGGAAGGTTATTTGACCACTTTCTCTTTAACTTTGTAAACTTGTTTTATTCTAGGAGGCATTACAAGATTGTTTCATTGTATCTTGGTATTTTGTAGGAAGTAGGTGAAGGTTCTATCTTAGGGAGGTCTTGGTTATTTGGAATTTATTTAGGTCCAATCATGGTTTCATCAATGATGGTAGGCTCATTTGTAGGAAGAGGCATGTTTCAGAGGGATAATTATGCTATTTTCTTTGCCTTGAACTTTTGGTAGGATTTGAAAATGAAGTATTCTCATGGTTTGATAGGTTCTATAGGCTTGGTCCAAAAGAAATCTAAGGAAAATTTTCTACAGGGAGACAAGGGTTAAAGCCACTATGATGTAAAGTGAAAATTTCATTGTCAAAGGGGGAATTTAAGCATTTATGTACTATTGACGGGACTACAGTCATGGAGTGAAGCCATGGATAGCCTAACTTTACATGAAATTGGTCCAACTACGAGATGATGGAGAATGAGAAATCTAATGTTTTCAGTCCTAATTGTAAAGGTACAGTGATTGATCCCATCGTAGGGCAAGTGAAACCACTATGCGTCTTGATCCATGCTTTCAGTTTATCATATATATCTTGATAGAGTTCATGCAGAAGTAGGAATTCTTTGGTGATCACATTCTCTCTGTAAGATGGGGTTAGAGAATTCCTAGCCTAGAATAAATGACAACCAACACTTCTAATCTACAAAACCATATCAAACAAGAGAAAACAAAAAATAAGGAATCAAAATGAAAGCATTCCAATGTAAACACTCCCGATTGTAGTTGCTTCACTTCTCTTGTCTCTCCTTCTTCTTATGCCAATATCGCCCTTAGATTTGTTGTTGAAGTTGTGCAAATACCTAGAAATAGTAAGAAAGAAAGTTGGATATAATGGATGTTAAATTGAAAATCAGACAGGAAGGTTGCTTTTATAGACAACCATTCGAATAGACAGTCGAGATTGATCTTCTAGAAAGATTCTAGGATCAAGGGATGAGAATGGATGAGAGGGATGTTATGAAATGGATGAACAAGATCAAAACTTAAGAAAGATGCCAAGATCAACAGTTGAGAATTGATGCACCAAGAATATGCCATTCAAAGGAGCTATGATAGTTATGACGTTGACAGCTATGACGCCCAATGGCTATGACAAAAATGAAGGCTATGACATAAATGAATGACAAGACATCTTTGACCAAGGAGGCATAGATGATTTATTTTAAATTATTTATTAAAAAATGGAGGAAATGGACAAGTGGAAAATAAATAATTCATTCAAATTATTTATTTGGAGAAAATGAAAAAGGAGCATTTAATTAAGTCAATTTGTGAAATAAATTTAATTAAATAGGGAGATGGAAATTAGACATTAAATAATTAAATTGAATTAATTATTTAATGGGGAGAGGCATGACACTTAATTAAATAATCTTGAAAATGATTTAATTATAGAAGAATGAAAATGTCAAATAATAATAATTATTATCTGACTATAGACAAATGATGAAAGATAAATAATTAAATAAATAATGGTTTATTTAATTATTGAAGAAATGGGGTGTTACTGATGCAATTAATTTATTTTAATTGATCAAGATAAAAAAGAGATTAGGAAGTGAATTAATTAAATAATTAAAAATTATTTAATTAATAGAGGAATATGATCAAGCATAATGAAATAATTAAAATTATTCAATTATTGTAGGATGACAACCAAGAAAAATGATGCTCGCATACTTAGGAAATTTTTCAGTGCATACATTTTTCCCCTCTTTGACATAATGTAGTTCATCGAGTTGTGTCAAAGAAATTTAGTCAAAAGGTGGCCCATGATGCCCCAGTGAAAGCAAGGTATAGGTATGGCCCCTCGATAGGATAGGAAGGTTCAAAGATCGCGAATGTGCTCTCAAAATGGATGATAAGACTAGAGGATGAAGGATAGAAGAAATGTTAGCATGGAGAAGATGGATGCTATCATGAACAAGGAAAGGATGATGGAGATGAAAAGCTAGATGGGAAATGACAATGGACCAACTTTCATACTTGTATATTTATCATCATTGGGCATCAAAAATGTCTCAAATGGACCACAAACTCTATGGTATGATATAAATCAAGGTGTGCAAGGTGACTATTTGGGAGAGACAAGCAGTCAAAAGACAATGAATGCCCCGACTCATACTAAGGACCCAATTATCTTTGTCCTTTTTCCAAGACAAACCACAGACAACAAACAAAGAAAAGAGGCCATGATCCATCACCATCCCCATAAATCTATTAATAGAAAATACTTGAGGAGACTAGTAACATGAGCTAGAATCAATCAAAAAGATAAGACAAATCCAAACCAACAAAATGTTTACTAGAGAGTTTTTGTTTGTCGATAGTCTTGATGAGATTGCTTGATGTGATTGATTAGGTTGACCGAAATTGATTGATAAATTGACAAGGATTGATTGATAAGTTGACAAAGGTTGACAAAGTGATTTGATTGACTAAGCCTATCATTAGGAAGGACACATCCTAGTTAAGGCAAGATTTATTGACTTGATAAAGATGAAAATTTTGATTGATTGCACCCGACTTTAGGAAAGACATATCCAAATTAAGGAAAGATTCATTGACAAGGTTGACAAGATTGACTATTTTTTTGAAAGATATTTATTGATATGACTGAACGATGTGACGATACCCAACTTCAAGAAGGAAATATCATGTTTAAGGTAGGGGACACATTTGATAAAGCTGACCAAATGACAATTGTTGACAAGGCACCTAACTGCAAGAAATACGCATCCTGCTTAAGGTGAATGATCAAATTCACAAAGTCTAATCTCAAGAAGGATGCATCCTAATAAAAGACAAGAGATAGGACTAAATGATACAAATGGAATAATGCCCCATTTTGATAAGATTGATGATCTAATAGATTAATTGATGATAGGATGATTGGCTGATTGAAGGATTTTGTTGGTTATCTTTGTTTGTTGATTTGTGATTTGGTTTGAATGATGATTTCTTGTAGACCAAGGACATGACTGGACTCAACAAACCCTAGAGGTTTGACCTAGGTGGCCTCGGGGGTTCATTGATTGATGGGCCTTTCCTACATTATACACGGAGAGACCTTGTAGTTCAACACAACTTGACTTTTCTTTATTTGACAAAAGACTAAGTCATCATTTTATTTGGACAACCTAAAATGATTGAACTAATGTCTTGGGGGGGCCATTTAAGATGAGCCTTTCCTACATAGAAAATTTGTAGAGACAACATAGTTCACCCCTACTTAAAAAAACTGACTCAAACTTAGACTTAGACTCAAACTCTATTTTTGGAAGTTTTGGCATTTTCTAATTTTTTTGGATTTTGAAGTTTTCTGATTTTTTTGGATTTTGATGTTTTCTGATTTTTTTATTTTATTTTGATGTTTTTGATTTTTTTGGATTTTGATGTTTCCTATTATTTTTTGAATTTTTTTGGATTTTTATGTTTTCATATTTTTTTGGATTTTGATGTTTTCAAAAGGCTGATACCATGTGTTATTTTTACATAAAGACGTAGGTTAAGAAATTTTCCCCAGTTAGGTATAGGACCAATTTATTATGCACAAAGGATAGTAGTGAAGGCGAGGGAGGATCAGGATACTAAATGTAAGTGGTTCCTAGGCCATGGAAGGATAATTAAGTTTATTATGAATGAGTGACATGTGCGAGTGGATGAATGGAAATGACAAAGGACTAGATAGAGTGATAGTAGACAAAGGAGCATAGACTGACTACACATGGTGCCTATTTTCTAGGTTTCACCATTGTACTTATCCAAAGCACTGCCAAAGTTCTTTTCACTTTTGGATGAATTATTTTTCTTTACTATTTTTTTTTGTATTTTTGACTTTTTAAAGGGATACTCTGAGAATCAAGTGTATTAATTGCAAAGGTGCATGGTGTTGATAGGTTTTTACAATGGTTCTCCTTCAAGAGTAGAAATTTGATAAGAACTTGATCTATATGATGTTGTGATGATGCCTTGATTCTGTTAGGATGACCGTGCTAGATGAAAGGACCTAATTTGGATGAAGAGTGCAAGTGGAAAAAATGATGGATGATAGATTTGGTGGATGAAATAAGCTAGGGTAGGATCCCTAATGTTCACACTATGTGGGCCATTAGGCTTTAGATTAAAAGGAGTTGGGGTAACCAATGAGCTATAGTATGTGAAGGTTCATCGTCAAAGGTACATTGAGAAACATTTCCAATGGAAGTGGAAAGATGTGACAGATGCATGAGTATGGATGGATGGAACAAGATATATGGAATGAGTCAAAGTGATGATGGTGATGATGGATCAACAAGATTTTATTTTGGAATTCTATTTTGATAGATGTCCCCAGTTTATTTTGATGGAGGTGCATAGTTGGAGATCAATTTTTTCTTAATTTCATTCTTTTGATAAATGTCTCCAGTTATTTTTGATGAAGAGGCACAATTTTGCTTTCTTTCAGTCTTGGCTATTACTTGTATCTTTGACTTGTCCAATAGCTTTTGAATTTGGCTAAAGGACTTTTCTTCATCATTCTTTCTTTGTATTTTTTCTTTTGATACTGGATCTCCATTTGTAAAAGGCACTTTCACCTTTAATTCTTGAGCTTTATCCTTTTTCTTTTCTTGAGATCTGACTTGTTGATCCATGTCTAAGACGCGGGTGGATGTGAGTGAGATAGGTTAGATGGATGGAGTGACAAGAATTTTTAGTGAATGACAAGGAGTGGCAATGCCATCAATGGAATCTTTAGGGCTATCCTTTTTGGTACAATTAGCATCAAAGGAGGCTTGCACGTCCTTAATGACTTGACAAGATAGCTTGGTAGCGGTGATAGTAGAAAATGCATATCCTAGCCTAGGGTAGGTGGGATGGAAGGATGATGATTGGATATCCCCAATGGGATCATGATCAAGTAGTGGGTTACCTTGGACATGGGAGAATTGAGTGGAAGCGGATAGAGAAAAGGAGGATGTAGTATTAGGATCCCAAAAGGTTTCAATCCAAGAATGACCATCTTTTTGTGGTCCTTATACAACCGTCTTGAAAACATTATTAGAATTCTGAACCTTCTCAGCAGCAATAGTATTTTCATTTTCCAGTAAATTATTCATGGGGTATTCTCCACATCCCATATCACGGATTTAGACCTTCGGGTTTGATGGTGTAGTGAATGAAATGGATGATTTGATGAGGTCAGATGGATCAATGTAGTGAGATGAAGTGGATGATGAGGCCTCTTTGATTTATGGGAACTTGATGCTCAACAAATCTTCTCAAGTTAGTACAATACTGAAAAGGATTAGGATCACCGAGAATGGTAATTTCAGTGCCATTATGTGGGAACCTGAGGCATTGATGGTAGGTGGATGGAATAGCCCTCATGACATGAATCCATGGGCATCCAAGGAGGAGATTGTAATAAAAATCTAGATCCAAGACATGAAATATTGTATCCTGTATTGCTAGGCCAACTCTCACAAGAAGTGAAATTATGCCTTTGAAAGAACGTTCAACATTATCAAGAGCTTTGATCACAAATTTCTTGGTTTGATCAATGCAATTCTCAGAGTATCCTAATGCTTTCACCAATTTTAGTGAGAAAATATTCAAAATTTCTCCACTGTCTACTAGGACTCAACTGATCTTGTGCTTATTGACACATACTTCAAGGTTTAGGGGGATATTATGATTAGATTTTTGTGCAAAAAATTCTTGTTCGGAGAAGGCGACATGGTGCAACATAGCTAAGTACCCATCCATGGCCTAAAATTCATTGACATCTAGGTTGATGGGGATAGATGCTTCTTGCAAGGCTTTATCAAGGATGGCTATGTGCTGTGGTGAGATGCGAAGGAGCTCCTTGAAGATAGAAATTTGCATAGGAGTTTTCCCTAGCTACTCTAGGAGGCTATATTGACCTTTTGGTTGGGGATTTGCAGATGGAATTGGAATATTTATCTTGGTTCTATAGGTGGAAACAACACAATCTGATTTTGGCTTGTTTATAGTGATAGTGGCAATGTGATCATCAAAGGATCTCACATTAAGGATGATAGTGTTGTAATCATGTTTGATACCTACATAATTGGCATTATTCTTGTTTCCTGAATTGAAGGCTTTTCCTTTATCATGGTCTTGTAGGGGTGTTTTGAATATGGTGTGATAAGTGTTTTTCTTGGCTTGTGGATTATCAACTAAAATGATTCTATCTTCAATAAGGCATTGAATAATGTTCTTG
>VDFB02193867.1:600568574-600663792 GCA_007258455.2 Sequoia sempervirens | reverse complement strand
CTTGTTCTTCAAAGAGGTGGTGAGGCTACATGGTCTGCCAAAGAGTATTGTTTCAGATCGTGACACCAAATTTGTGGGGTACTTTTGGAGGACCCTATGGAAGAAGTTGAAGATAGAGTTGAAGTTCAATTCTGCACACCATCCACAAATAGATGGGAAGACAGAGGTTGTTAACAGGAGTTTGGGTAACCTACTAAGATTTTTGGTAGGAGATAAACCCAAGGGATGAAACTTGATCTTACCCCAGGCAGAATTTTCTTACAATAATTCTGTCAACAGAAACACTAGTAGATCACCGTTCTAGATTGTGTATGGAGGTAGCTCCAGAATAGCTCCAGAATTGAGGAAGATGGACCAAGAGAAGAAAATAAGTGCTGAAGCCGAAGATTTTGCAAAGCACATCAAGAATATACATGAGAAGGTACGAGAACACATTAATCTTAAGATGAATATGCAATATAAGGCTAAGGCAGATCAGAAAAGGAGGAATATGGAGTTTCAGACTGGCGATGAAGTAATGGTCCACTTGAGGAAGGAAAGGTTTCTTGTGGGAACCTATAACAAATTGAAGATGAAGAAATTCGGTCCCTATAAGATTTTGAAGAAGCATGATTTAGGGAATGCATATGAGGTAGAATTGCCTGATGGAATCAACATTTCCCCTGTGTTCAACATTTCAGATTTGATAGAGTATCATGAAGGTGGAACGGAGGAAGCACCAGCAATAGGGCAGTATGGCATTCCAACACCTACTTCAAAAAGGGAGGAGATTGAAGCAATCTTGGATAGTCCTGTGGGAAGGAGTACCAGAAATAGGCAGTATGAAGAATATCTGGTGAAATGGAGAGGAAGGCATGTGGAAGATTCATCCTGGCTATCTAAGGCAATGGTTGACTAGTTGGGTTTTCCTCAACCATCTGAGACGTGATAGGTCACTTCTCAAATTATCCTGGGTGTCTGATGCAAGAGCATCCAGTGGTGTAAGGGCAATCTTGCATCACCCAAAAATAGTTAAATTTCAAGTTTCTCAGTTTTTAGATGTTTTTACATTTTTGGATACCCTTTTCATCATAATGAGATTCTCAATTTACGGTTTTTATTTTCTTTTCCTGGGTTGAAAGATATTACAATTTTAGTTTCTGAGATGTGCACCTGAAAATCTTCTGAGTTAGATTTGAGGCACTTAGAGTTCCCAGAATGGCCCCAAAAACTTTCCAAAATTGGCGTAACAAATTTTTAGCACATTATTAACTTTGAAACCTTTCCAACAGTTCAAATGGTTCGCGAATCGGAGTCCCGGATCAAAACTTATGGCCCCGGGAAGTTGGCGCACTCTCTAGAAGATACAATTGCAAATGTTCTTTTGAAATTTGAACTTCAAGTTGTAATTTTTCAGCGTCAAACCGCCTAAACTCAAATTTGAATGTTGTTTTGGCTCCAAACTAAAGATGAGCTCTATTTATAGGCAGGTTTCTAATTTTTGGGTAACATTTTGGGGATAAGCTTGCATATTGCGAAAGGGTGATTCTATAGCTTTCTATAACTTGCATGTGTTGTAGAACTTAGGGATTTGAGATCCTCTGCATGTAAGAAGCTCCATTTTTTGAATAATAAAATTATCTTCTTGTTTGTGGGTTATTTTCTAAGTCTCGGGCTGCGTCCTCATCACTCCCTCCTGAACACAAGCCTATCATAAATTGAAACAATATAGCATAAGACAAAGAATAGTAATCAATAACACCTTATGTAACCAAACAAAAAGGGTACAACATTAACGATTTTATTCCATACCAACCATCACCTCAAATTGAAAGGCATAAATATATACAAATATATATATATATATATATATGTGTGTGTGTGTGTGTATATATACATATATATATGTATACATATACATAGACATATATACACATACATATATATAAAAATGCACACATATATATACATATATATGATAGATGTGAGCAAGGAGGACAAGCTTATGTGAAGGTGCAAGTGAAATCATTGGATGTGGGAAGAGGTGCATATTGAGAAAACCGTTCCTCGAATATCTCTAAAAAATTCTATGTTATTTTCCAGAGGGTGGGTATGTGCAGGATCATCATGGAAAAAATAGGCCCTTAAGTGGTAAAAAATTCAGAAAAATCAGAGTTGCGCAACTTGACGTAAAAATTTGAATAAGTTGTCTATATTATTTCAAAAATATGTAAAAATAGAATCTATATAAAATTGAATGTAGTTTCTAAATTACTAGGTTTATTTTTTATTTTTTAAAATCTATTTGGTGAAAATTTGAAATTTCAATTTAGTAGTACTTAAATTTCAAGGAAAAAAATAAGATGTAGGTGTCTGTCTAACCATCCTAACCACAAGAACTTAATGATAATATTTTTTTATAAGATTTTAGATATAAGTAGATGACTCATGTCTGGATGTGATGCATATTTTTTTGTATTTTTTTTCAAGTAATTAATTAATTATGAATTTTTTATTACAACCTTTAAAAAATATAAAAAGCTTGTATATCTGACCACCTTAACTTGGTCAAAACTACTTGAAATTCAGTTTTTTTGTTTTAATCCTATAGTATGTAAAGCATAGAATGTGACACATGTTTTGGATTCAAAAAATGTGATACCATTTGAAAGCTATGGATGTTTTTCAATCAGCCTATCAATCAAGACTTTAGTCGTAATTCAAATAGAAAATGAATAATAATTATTTATTAAATTCAAAGTAAAGCATAATTTATATTGGTGGAAATCTGAGAATCTCCTTTAAAAACCCTTTTCATTTCATCAATTTTGGGTAAAAAAGGTCGTCAGCCACATACCCATCATATTGCCACTTTTTGGCCCATCATTATCCTGCACATACTTGGGTACAACATATATAGTTATAAACACATACATAAGGGGTACAACATTAACAATTTGATTTCATACCAACCATCACCATAAAATGAAAGACATAAATATATACATATATATATGTATATATATATATATGTATGTATGTATATGTATGTATGTATATGTATATATATATGCACATATATATATACATATATATGTGCATATATATAATAGCGATGAGCAAGGAGAACAAGCTTCTTTGAAGGTGCAAGTTTAATCATTGGTTGTGGGAAGAGGTGCATTTTTAGAAAACCATTCCTCGAGTATCTATAAAATAGTCCATGTTATTTTTCAAAGGGTATTGTTGATTGTTTCAAAGCACAAAAAAATGGATAGCAACAAACCAAGGCAAAAAAACAACTCAAGGTAGCCATCAACAATTGACAAAAAACACAACACCTTAAGAAGAAATGGAAGACTACTCAACAATGCCCTTTTCTGAGGAGGAAACAATATAGCCCAAGAAACACAACAAAAACCAACAAAAACTCCATAACATCAACAATTTTATTTCATTCCAAATAGAGCCACAAAATGGAATCCATAAACAGAAACCCACAAAGATTCACAGAAACAAACCGAAGTTAAAATGTAATCATTCCTCAACAGAATCCTATTTTAATATTGAAACAATTTCTAAGCCTTCTCAACAGAACCTTCTAAAAAATTAACAATGACAAACCCATCCAAAAAATATACTTCTTTCTAAGCACAACCTTATAAAAAATGCAAACAATATAGCCTTTTCAATAGCACCTTCTCAGAAATGATACAATATATCTTAAGAGAGAAAACAATAATGAACAATACCCACTGCAATGAAGCATAAAGTGTACAAAATTAACTATTCTATTTTGTACCAACCATAACCACAAAACTATAGCCACGAAACCCAACCAAAACAATAGCCACATAAAAAAACCCTAAACGAAACAATATTTCTTTCAACAAACACTATAGTATTTTCTCAAAAACACCTCATCAAAAATTTAAACAATAAAGCCTCTTGAATAGAACCTTATCAAAAATGGCACAATATAGCCGAAGCTAGACAACATAAATCATCAAAAACTACATAACGACAACAATTTTATTTCGTTTCCAACATAGCAACAAAATGCAAGCCATAAACAAAAACCAATAGGAAATTTAAATATATATATTCATGTTTCTATATACATATATATATACATACATACATGCATATATATATATATATATATATATATATATATATATATATAAGTATACTCTTTCCTATTCAACAAAAGCTTATTTAAAAATTGGGAGTATCTAGTCTTTTCAATAGCACGCTATTTAAAATTGAAATAATATAGCCTCTTCAATAGGACCCTATCAAAAATTAAACAACATAGCCTAAACCAGAGGACAACAATTAACAATCAATAGTGGAAACAAACATAAACTGTATAACATCCAGGATACAGAACAACAACCAACAAAAACTACATAAGGTTAACAATTATATTTTTTTCCAAACATAGCCACAAAAAAACACCCATAAAAAGAAACCAACAAAGATTCATAGAAACCAACCCAAGTAAAAATACACTTATTTCTCAAGAGAAGTGTATGACAAATAAACACAATATAGCCTTCTTAACAACACCCTCTCAAAAATTAACAGTGACAAACACATAAAAAATATACTCCTTTCTCAAGAAAACATTATTGAAAATTGAAACAATACAACCTTTTCAACAACACCTCATCCAAAATGATACAATATAGCCTAAGACAAAGAATGATAATCAACAATACCTAATGTAACCAAACATGGACTATACAACATTAACTATTTCATTTTTTTCCACCCATAACCACAAAATGGAAGCCATAAATCAACCAACATTGGTTTCAACAGTGACCTAGACACAAAAACCCACAAAACCATAGCCACAAAATCCATGCAAAATGATAGACACATAACGCAACCACAAAGGAAACAATATTTCTTTTAACAAGCAATATAGTCTTTCCTCAACAACACCCTATCAAGAATTGAAACAATATAGCCTTTTGAAAAGAACCTTTTCAAAAATGAGACAATATAGCCCAAGCTATACAATAACAATCAATAAAAATTGCATAGCGTCAACAATTTTATACAGTTGCAAACATACCCACAAAACAAAAAAATTAAATAGAAACTTGGCAAAAATTGATAGTTACAAACCCATACAAAAAAAATAGTCCTTTCTCAACATAACCTCATCAAAACTTGAAACAATATAGCCTTTGCAACTATTAACAATTTTTCGCTACAGCTCGATTGGTGGAGTTAATTAAATATTGTTATATTTGAAAGTGAAAAAATACAGTTATTTCTACATATGCTTAAGTGTTGTTTGCACTTTATTCATCATTCATCAAGTGATAGTTATGCATGTGTTTGAGAGAACTGAATTTCAGAAAGTATTGCTCAAATATTTCATAAATCAAATGAAGTATAGAACTGAGTATGCAAATGATTAAGCAACATAATGCTTTCATTTATTTCATAAAGTGATTCATATTTACAACATTTCATTTGATTGCAAGAATTCAAATGATGATACAACTTTTCACTTTGATGCTTTTCTTTTAGAATGGAAATGAAAGAATAAAATTTAAATATCCACACAAGCCATGGTTTTAGCCATTCCATTCATGACAAGAAAGGAAATATACAAATGAAAGAGAAAGTGACAAGTAACATGGGACATATCCGTCATTTCCTGAGTTGGTTTTTGGTTGTTGCCTCGTAGCTTGCTCCATCATGCTTCCACTCCTGAGTGTACCTGTAAAAGATTAGGAAGGGTGTCAATTAAGAGCTCGTGATATGAACTATATTACATGCCATACTAATAGAGATATATTTCAATCCTTGCAATGCATAGAACCAACTAAAAAAAAAGAGAGAAGAAACATGAACTAAAGAGGGAAACATCATCATCACATATTGTTTTTATGCTAACATTGTTTATTTCTTTGTGCAGGTGTAGGAAAATTCATGTAGCTGATTATCTCTTGAAGACCAAGCATGTGGGGAAAAATCAAGCTCCCACAAGGGTAGAGCTCAGCATGCTACCCCTTATACATTGCAGATGGGGCTAAGAGAAGGAGTGCAATCATCATGTTCATCAAGAAAGGAAATATACAACTAAAAGAGTAAAATAGAGTTTTTTCATCAAGCCATCAAGCCAACTGATCACTCATAACAATCAAGTAGTATGCTTCTTGAAAGCTATAGGTGAATAGTAGGTTTAAATGAGATCAATCAATTCAACTGAGTACATCATTTTCATGGTTTAAATCACAGGTATTTCTGAACAGTTTTCATTTTTTTTCCATGGATGTTATTATGCATCTTGTTTCATGATACTATAGCAATGTTCTATCTCATAATCAATGATAGTGAATAGGCATACATAATGTCTCAACAAAGAGAACAAGGCATAAGACAATTTTCATAATGGAACATAAAAATGAATGAAGAGTGCCAAGTAGAAGAGCATACATTTAAAGGATAATCAAGCATGGAGACATGTGAAGAGCTCCAGTTTCTCATTTGAATAAAAGGGGACAAGTATCAGAATGAGCAAAGAATGGCAGAGCATGAGGGAAGTGCTTCTGAAAGTGTTAGCTAGCTGTAAGAGAGAATGTAGACCATGGAGCTACAATGATTTAATGTGGCATTAAATGAAATGGATGTATTAACTTTAAATGATATCAAGAGAACAAATGCATAGTGCAGGTGAAAGGTATTGCAGGGTATGCCTTGCCAAGGAAATCTTTACAGAAAGTGAAAACAGAATCAAGAAGCCAACCATTCTGAGGTTCTTCAAGGAATATCAATAAAGAGACAACATTAAAAGTAACTAGTAAAGAATAAAAATGCAACTTTTTATCATAATTCTTGAGATCATTAAGCAATAAGATCATGATTATTTTAATTTCTTCATTATTTCCAGCGAACCCATGTGAGTATTTGAGTTAAATATACATGATTCTTTAATTTTCAAGAATACCCACATTGGGGTTTTGAATCAAAATATAGATACTACAATTTTTAGAGATACCCATGTGAGGGTTTTATAAGGAAATGCAAAAGAAGGTAGAGAATTGACATGGGTCAAGCTCCAATGAGATTAAACACAAATTTATTCAAAATATCAAATACCCACATGAGGTTCTTTTGTCAAAATGCAGACTTACAACTATTTCTGGCTTACGCACATGGGGTTTTCAGTAGAAGAGCAAAAGAAACACATTTCTCTCAAATTTCAAGGTACCTATATGGGGGGGTTTTGTTCCAGATACAAAGAATATGCAGTGTGCTCTCTTGGGTCGAGCACAAAAGGTAACACAAAAAATCCATTTGGTGCATGAATGGCCGCGGCCAAGGAGAGGAGTTTTAGCTCGAGAATTTCATTTTAAAAAAAATAGAAAACTCTCAATTATGCACGATGCTCACTAGATCTGAAGTAAACAATAGATATCATCAAAAATTTCTTAAGTGAGATGCAATAGAAACACATGAGCATGTTGCGGACTGTGTATGGCCATGAAATTATAATGAAAGGATGATCTTTTGCAGTTGTATAAAGCTTTTATAAGCTTTTGTTTCAAGAGGAATGCTAACAGAAATAAAAACTTACCATGTGCGCCATATTGGAGCTCTCAAACATACGATCGAGCCTCACATGAACTTACCAACATAGAGGTTGAGCTCACTCTCATGGTGGCTAGTGAGTAGAAGGGCCACAAAAGTATAAAAAACAAAGTGCAAAAAATGAAGTAAAAGCATCAGGTAAACATATCACTATCGTGGCCAATGAAGCATTTTTTATCCTTAAAAAATCCAAGGAATGGAGAGAAAACAACCAGAAATACTTACCCTTGAGTTGGAGGCCAAATATGCAAGACATTAAGAGAAAGGAAGCTCGATTGGAGGCTCAAATGGAGGTTCCAAATTGAAACCCTAGCTCATACATGGTAGCGGCTCAGAAGAATTTTTTCTAGAGTCTTCATTTGAAAATGATATGAAATGATAGGGATTCCTTGGTTTTGATATTAGGGTTTTTCCTTTTCCCCTAATTCGAACTTAGTAGTTTTGAGCAAATGTTTAAAAAAAAAAAGCCCAAGTCAAATGCATCATGGTGGTCGATCCAATATGTTTAGGTTTTCCCTTTTTCCTAAGGTATTTTCATATATATGCCTTGAATTTTATGTATACCTTGGCCATAGTTTTATTTGCACTAATGCCTTAGGTTATATTTTTATCGATTTTGAAGAAATCAATTTAATTATTCATGCCTTGTTTTTTTTTGGAAATCAATTATGGATTGGGGAATTATTTTCAAAAGGGGAATATTGATAAGAGATATTCTATATTTTATGATTCTTTAGAAAATCAAGCATTGTAATTGGAGAAATAAGGTTGTGTAATTTTGCAAAAGATTTCAAAAAGCTTTGATTGCAAAAATTAATCAAATTGGGATAATATAAAATCTGCAGATCTTGTAAAGCAAGATTAAAGCAATATTTTACAAATTGTTTTAATTCTTCGCTATTTTTAGTAGATTTCTTACTTTTTCTTTGGGTCAGATTTGTGTTTCCTCCTGGAGAGATAAGTTGTTTTTTTGCTTTAAAAGGAGATTTGGCTTTTTTTTTAGAAGCTTTTCAGTATGTATTTGCAAAAAGTGTGTTTTTCCACTTTTATGTAGACTTTTGAGGCAGTTTTTGATACTTTTCCTTGAGCTTTCTTCTTGACCTTGGATTAGGGTTTTGGAGATATATCTTGAGAAAAACTTAATGTTTTTCTAGTTCAGATTGAGTTTCTTGATCTTACACATTTTTGAGCTTGTAAACTTATTTATGCTCAGATTTTGAAAGAGTTTCACTCCTTCATTCAATAAAATAGCAGAGTTTTCCTTTCTTAGTTCTTGTTCATGATTTGTAATAGTAATTTGATTTGTCTTGCGATTCAAATATGTTGAATCCTTTTCTTGTCTTACTGTTGTTAAGTGTTTTGCAGGAGTTGCATGCTAGTTCAGGTTGTTCCTTGTGTTTATTTCAAACCTTTCCATAAATCACTTTTGCATTATATGTGTTGTGAGATTGTGAGAATCAAATTTTAAGGAGGTGGTGAGAGTGAGTTATTATCAAAATCTTCTTATAGTTGGTCAATGTTTTTAGGTGATAGAATTTCAGTTTTATATTTTAAATCCAGTTTATCTTTCTATCTTTTTTCCTGAAAATTCACTTAGAAAAGGATCCATCTTTTGAAGAACTAGCTCACCTTGGAGATTTTTTTTCACAATGAGTTACCGAGAACTTGAGAACGTTTCCATGTGTCAATAGATTGTTGAACTTTTCATTTCTAGCAGGGTGCAAATCTAATTGATAACAGTTTGAACATTAGATATTTCATTTCATTAGTATTTCCAATCCCTAGCTTGGTGGTGAACCACTCTTTAGTTTATAGTTAGACCCTAGGAAAAACCTATTGCAAGATATTTCCCCTTTCTGCATTGGATTGAGATCTTTAGGGTTTTCCTTAAATGAAAGAGTGTGAAGATTGTTATTCTATGTCCCAAGTATAGAAGCAAAAAAAATCAATCTTTCATTTTGGTGAACTTGCTTTTAGAGCATCATAATTCTGATTTGGAGTGCATCATCATCCTAGATCTTGCTTGCATTAACTTTGCATTAGTTTTTGCATTAGTTAATTGGCATTCTAGGGTTTCTAAATCTTGCATTAGTGAAAATGCATATAGGCTGCATTTTTGCATTTCAAATCATTTCAAATCATATAAAATATGCATTGGAACTTAGGTTAAAGATCATACAAATTAAAAAGCATAACAATCCCTTAAAATCTTTTGAAAATTGTGCAAAAAAACCCTCACTTAGACTCATATGCCCCTCTAGGAAATTTAGTCCTAGTGCAGATTTGAAACTATATTTTACAACATTTAAAACCTTGTTTATGCACTTCTATTTGCTGCCATTAGTTATCTATTTTAGTTGGTTAAGTTTTTGTTACATCCATTTAATTAAATCTAGCTTAAAGTGGTTCATTTTAGGCATTGATTAATTCCAAATTTTCATTTACAACATTTCATTTTTAGCTTATTTCATTATGTAATCAATAAATTACCTTGTTTGAAATCTGAAGATTGCATTTCATTCTAGGTATTTACATTGTATTTTAATTTTTCACAAATGTTAGTTTTCATCTACTCCAAGTTTGAAAAGAAAAAGTTAGTCAATAAGCATGTTATTCATTCTTTCAATACACTTCCTAGTTATGAGAGTCTCTTAGTGCAAGAGAGTAAAAATGTTAACACTCCTATCTCTCCTATTTGTGGGGATGGTGTGATAGAAGAGGTTGCAAGCATAGAAATCCATGATGATCATAATTGTTCTTCTCCTGATACCTATCCTTTTAGTGACGAAGGTATTTTAGTGAAAGAAGATGCAATTGTTGAGAGTAATGAAGGTCTTGTTTTCCCTTCTCCTCATTCCCCTTGGGAAGATAGTATAAAAATAGAAGATGAAATAATTTCCACCACTTTACTTAGTTTACATTCCTCTCCCAACACTTTCCCTACTTGTGAGAATGCTACATTCATGAACGAACATGAAAATTACATTTACAAGGAGGACATGTTAGTATTAAGAGATCTAATTATTGTGAGATGTGACAATCCTACCTCTCCCACTTGGGAAGACATTATAGAGCATAGGGATGTAATGGTAGATAACCATGATAATAGCATTAGTTCTTCTCCTAATATCCTTTATAGCATGGAAGATGATAGTTTTGTCTTAGAAGATACACTTGAAAGTGATGAGGGAGCAAACCCGAGACACAGAAATAATGCACACAACTAGTAAACTTTATTATTATTCAATAATGAAAATATTACATGCAGGGGATCCCAAATCCTCGAGCTCTACAATACATGCAAGCTACAAAAGTTTCAAAAAAATTACAGAAATTACAGAAAATCCCCTTTTCACAGCATGCAAACTCTTTCCCTAAAAAGCTACCCAAAAATTAGAAACTAGCTCATAAATAGCCCCTTTCCAGTTTGGAGCCAAAAACTACATTCAAGTTATGAGTTTTGGTGGTTTGGCACCAAAAATTACAATTTGAAATTAAAATTTAAATTCACATTCGAAAATTAGCACATTTCTAAAAATGCACCAACTTTCGGCAGCCATAACTTTTAATCCGACCATTGGATCTTCAATGATAATACCTTTTTGGAAAGCTCTTGAAAAGATGATGTGCAAAAAGTAGGCTTGTGGCTAACTACTTTTGGATTTTCACAATTTTTTAGGCCCATCCAGAACCATTTAGTGCCTCAAACTGGACTCAGAAGGCTTTTCAGGACAAAAAGTAGAAACTGGAACTTTAACTTTCAAACTGTGAATGATCTTGACTTGATTCTTCCACAAAAGTGATTATTTTTCTGTCTTGAACCTTCCCATAAATTTTTTTCTTCCCATGCCTTCAAATTCACACCTGCTAAAAATAGCAGTTGAGCATAAACAATAGAAAAGAAGTTCTGAAAGTTGGAAACTCTTATTCGACAAAAAAGGTATCCCAAAATGCAAGAACATCTACAAAAAGAAAACAATAGGAATATAAATGGAAAACATCTTTTTGGGTGATGCAAGATTGCCCTCACACCACTGGATGCTCTTGCATCAGACACCCAGGGTAATTTGAGAAGTGACCCCGTCACGTCTCAGATGGTTGAGGAAAACCCAAACGGTCAACCTCTACTTTAGACAGCCAGGATGAATCTTCCATAGGCCTTGCTCTCCACTTCACCAAATATTCTTCATACTGCATGTTTCTGGTACTCCTTCCCACATGGCTATCTAGGATTTCTTCAATCTCCTCCTTCTCTGAAGTAGTTGCTGGAATGCCACACTGTTCCATTATTGGTACTTCCTCTATGACACCTTCATGATACTCTGTCAAATCTGAAATATTGAGCATAGGGGAAATGTTGACTCCATCTGGAAACTCTACCTCATATGTATTCCCTGATTCCTGCCTCTTCAAAATTTTATAGGGACCAAACTTCTTCATCTTCAATTTGTTATAGGTTCCCACTAGAAATCTTTCTTTCCTCAAGTGGACCATCACTTCATCACCAATCTGAAACTCCGTATACCTCCTCTTTTGATCTTCCTTATCCTTATACTACATATTCATCTTGTTAATATGTTCTCTTACATTCTCATGTATATTCTTGATGTGCTCTGCAAAGTCTTCGACTTCAGCACTTGTCTTCTTCTCTTGGTCCATCTTTCTCAATTCTCGAGCGGTCCTAGGACTACCTCCATACACAATCTACAATGGTGATCTACTAGTGTTTCTATTGACATAATTGTTGTAAGAAAATTTTGCCTAGGGTAAGATCAAGTCCCATCCTTTGGGTTTATCTCCTACCAAGCATCTCAGTAGGTTACCCAAACTTCTATTCACAACCTTAGTCTGCCCATCAGTTTGTGGATGGTGTGCGGAACTGAACTTCAACTCTATTTTCAACTTCTTCCACAAGGTCCTCCAAAAGTACCCAACAAATTTTGTGTCACGATCTAAGACTACTCTTTGGAAAACCATGTAGCCTCACCATGTCTCTAAAGAAAAATTCAACAATGTGGACTGCATCATGGGTCTTCTAGCATGGGATGAAATGTGCCATCTTCAAAAACCTGTCAACTACCACAAATACTGAATCATTCCCTCTTTGCATCCTTGGAAAACCAAGAACAAATTCCATACTTATATCCTCCCATGGCCTCTGTGGTATAGGTAAGGGCTAATACAACCCAGTATTCTGGCTCACTCCTTTAGCCATCTGACATACCCTACAACTTTGCATGAACTTCTTCACATCTTGTGATAACTGAGGCCAATAATAATGCTCACTGATAATGGAAATAGTCTTATCCCAACCAAAATGTCCTACCATTCCTCCACTGTGTTTCTCCTTTATTAGGTTCTCCCTCATGGAACTCCTCAGAATACACAATTGGCTTCCTTTAAACAACATGCCATCCTGGATTATGAAATCCAACCACTTCGTCCTATCAACTGTAACAAGCTCCTTGCAAGCTTTCCAAGACTCTACGAGTTCAGGATCTTCAGGGTACAATTTCTTGAGTTCATTGAACCCAACCACTTCAATCTACATCTCTGTCAATAATGTGTGCCTCCTACTTAAGGCATCTGCAACCCTATTCGACTTTCCACTCCTATTCTTTAAAATAAAAGTATAACTCTACAAAAATTCTACCTATTTCATATGCCTCTGATTTAATTTTCCTTGAGTACTTAGATACTGTAATGCTTGATGGTCAGTAAAAAAAAAAATTCCCTCAGTAACAAATAATGTCTCCATTTCTTTAATGCTTGAACAATTGCATAAAATTCTTGATCATATACAGAGTACTTTCTCTTTGCATCATTTAACTTTTCACTGAAATAGGCAATGAGCTTACCTTCTTGGCTCATCATTGCTCCAATGGCGCAACCACTGGCATCACAATCCACCTGAAAAACCTTATTGAAATCTGGGAGGGCTAAAACTGGTTGCTTGGTCACCTTTTGTTTCAACAGATCAAAACTCTTTGTTGTTCCAGTGCTCCACTTGAACTCTTTTCTATCCCCTCTCATTGTTTCAGTCAGGGGTGCACAAATACTACTAAAGTTTCTAATGAATTTTCTATAAAAATTGGCCAAACCATGGAAAGATCTCACCTCTGTAGTAGTTCTTGGGTAGGCCATTCTAGAATAGCCTTCACCTTCTCTGGGTCCATCTTTAGACCCTCTGCTGAGACAACAACCCCCAAGTACACTAACTCCTTTTTAACAAAGCTACACTTTTTCAAATTTATCAACAATTTCTCCTCTCTCAACTTCTCAAAAACCCTAAGAATATGCATTAAATTCTCATCCAAGTTCTTACTAAAAATCAAAATATCATCTAAATACACAATGACAAAACTTCCTAGAAACTCTTTCAGTACCTCATTCATGAGTCGCATGAATGTGCTTGGTGCATTGGTTAGCCCAAAAGGCATGACTATCCACTCGTACAGGCCCTCCTTGGTCTTGAAGGTAGTCTTCCATTCATCACCCTCTCGAATCCGGATCTGGTGATATCCACTCTTCATATCAATCTTCGTGAAGTATTGTGCTCCACTCAAATAGTCCATCAGGTCATCCATCCTTGGTAGGGGAAATTTGTACTTGATTGTTATCTTATTTATGTCCAGGGAGTCTATGCACATCCTCCACTCCCCATCCTTCTTCGGTGCTAGTACTATAGGTACTGCACATGGGCTCAGACTCTCTGGAATCAAACCCTTTCTCAAAAACTCCTGAACTTGTTTGTTTAACTCCTTATTTTCTGTAGGAGTCATTCTATGAGCTGCCTTATTTTGCAAACTAGCTCTAGGGATCAAGTCAATCTGATGACTAATCTTCCTCATTGGTGGTAAACCCTCAGGCATGTTATCAGAAATAATCTCCTGAAACTCATCCAATAGTCCAAAAACTTCTACTGGCACCTTCTCACTATCTTCCTTTTCCATTCTAGGAATCAATACATAATGCATACGCTCATGCTTCAATCCTTCTAAAAATTTCCTTCCATCGAAAAAAAATTCTAGCGCTACTGCATACATTTTCTTCATCCTTCTTCAGGGGTTTCAACTTATGATGGACTTCATCCTTCATCAGGGAATAAGTGTTTGCATGGCCATCATGTACAACTCTCCTATCGAACTGCCACGGCCTCCCCAACAACATATGACATGCATCCATGGGAATGATATCTCATAGTACCTCAACACGATAGCTTCCAATCTTGAACTTCACTAGGCACTGCTCATTGACCAAAACTTTATGGTCCTTTTGCAACCAGGCAATCCGATATGGATGTGGGTTCCTTTCCCTTTTCAACTTCAACTTCATCACCATCTCTTTTGACACTAGATTATTTGTGCTCCCACTGTCAATAATGACATCACATTTGTCTTCACACTTGCACCTTGTGCAAAATAGATTCTTCCTTCCTTCTAGTTCCTTCTCTTCAGTCACCAAGGCTCTTCTAACCACAAGAATTGAAAGAATCTTATATTTATACTTAATTACACAATAATTCCCAAAATTACAACACTACAAGCCGACATTAGATCTAGGAGGATAAAATACTACTAAGAATTTGAATTAATTTTAATTTTGGGCCACACTGAACTCATATGCCCAAGGTGACATATGAGTCCCATTAGGCATAATTTATGGGACCATTTTCAAAATTGCTTAGAAAGGTGTAAAACCAAGATAGGGACCAAACAAGTCAAGAAAAGTAAAGGGATAATTTCTTCATTGCTACATTTAGCCCCCACTTTAGTGAGAGGATGAACTTGCTTCAAACTTACACTAAAGTAGACAAACATGCATCAAGAGGGGTCTAAGTGCACCAATGTCAGTAAGATAGGATTGTTGGAAAGAACTGTAAATGTTTTCTGGTGTTGTCATTGCTAGCAACCCTTTTTAGGGATTCGATCTACATGTCATCGTTTGGTCATACCAGAAAATAGTTTGAAGATCAGTGATTATCTATTAAGTTAAAATAGAGCATCTGACAGTTTTGTGTTCTTCGATTCACATGAAATTTTCTGTTAGTATTTTGACTTTTGGATCTTAGGGAAGATTTTTTGGTGTATTATTTATGTTATCTATAAATCTTAGTGCCTCGTATCAATTTTTGTGCAAATTAGAAGATTCAGTTGGTTAATTTTTTGTTCATCAGTGCATGAAGGCCGACTAAGTCAATATAGTGTGTTGTGGATATTCGAGGAGTAATTATTTATGTGTTTGTGTGTTCGATCATTTTGATTTGGGTCCTAAATATGTTGTGGCTAACTTTGGTTGATGTGCATTGAATATTATTTATGATTTGAGTCCATAGTTTGTAAATGTTTTTATGTTTGTTGAAGCCGACATGTTGCAATTAAATGTTTAGTCACAGATATATATAAGTGATTGATTATATCATTTTTATGTATGTTCGATGTATGTTGATGTGTTACGAATGTCAGTAGAGTTGTAAACTGATTATACATAGTTTCACTTGTGCATTAAGGATCTTGTGAAGCAAATTGAAGTAGAACAGAGGAGAAGTTCAAAATCAGACAGAAGGTCTATAAATGGATTGATGAGCCTAACTAGAACTGTAATCAGGAATTTGTAGATGCTACTTTATTAGTTCAACTCTTTTGGATGTAATCCAAACCTTTGTAAGGTAGTGTGCCTGAATGCAAGTGCATTCCCATTTTGTAAACTTTCATTTTGAGTATACTCAGATAATATTTTGGATTGACCTCCACCGTGGTTTTTCCCCTAACAAGGTTTCCACATAAAAAATCCTTGTGTTATGGTGTTGTGGTTATTTGTCTTATGTTCATGCATATTTATTTTTGTTGAATTCTATCAATACTTTAAGGATCAGATCAATAAAGTTAAAAATTGTAGAACACTAATTCACCCCCCTCTTAGTGTTCCTTGATTCCAACAAGGATGACAATGATCAAGAGGGGTGATCAAGCCCCCAGGATCAAGATTCCATGGAAAACCAACATAGGCACCAAAGAACACACATAAAAAATGATATAAAGAGCAGTGACAATGCACATGCATACATTGTGAAAGACAAAATAAAAGAGAAGAAAATAGGGGTGGATCAAGTTTTGATTGTTTTTCCATCATGATGTGGATCAGATCTAGGTTTTTTGTACAAAAAAATAACCCACTCTAAGGCAACGAAACTTCAAGTTGTCCATTGGGTGAGTAATCCAAGAAGGTGAGACGTATACACACATGGTTAGTATGTACTCACACACATATGTGAGTGGCTAAGGGAACTTCATGCTTCAATTGGATTTCCCATAAAAACCATACCAAAGTTATACCTCATGATAACTTTAATAAGGCACCACAAAAAAATGACCTTCAAGCTTCATGAGGAAACCAAAACTTCGTATGCTTGGAGCTCATGAACAAACATGATGGCTTCAAGGGCATGCAAGGTGTGTTATGCAAGGTTGCCATATAACTGAAAATGCAAATACAACAATAAAGAAACGATCAAAGGATTCTTGCTTAATTCATGTGAGGTCTTAACTTAGGTAACATTGTGCCTAATGTTTCCAAGAGAGGACCAATCAAAGAATAAAATATTCACAACTTAGGGAATGCAGTGTGTCGCATCAAGCCACTAAGAGGAATACAATATGCTAAGAGAGATCACGCTCTTGAGGGACATCACACCCAATGTCAACCACAAAGGAAAAAAATGCATCACATAAAGTAAGAAGACTACACCATGAAACATGCGAGAGAAAAATGCAAAATAATAATGCCAATGCATGCCCCCACTTTAAGGAAATTGTTGAACAACATACTATGAATATTTACTTTAAATTAGAAAATGGAAAATTCCAACAATAAAGAAGACATGAGAGCTAACTTGAAAATCCCTATTCCAAGTCATATGTTTCCAAGTAAAGCTACATCATGCAAGAGGAAAGGAGAAGAGAGGGGTTGCCCCCAAAATTGAAACTCAAAACACATAAGGGATCCATGGATTTTGGGTCAATACGTTCTTGCTACAATGTTTTAGAGAGCTCGAAGCTATCATCATTCCCCAAATATACATAGAACTAGAATAATTACACAAAGAGAATGAAAACAAAAGAAAAATTCTTTTTTGTCAACATGCAAGAAGCATGAATATTTTGATGCTTTACGTCATCACAAAAAGGAAAACCCAAGAAAAATGAAAAGATAAAAGGGAAAATCTTTTTGGGTCAACATGACAGAGATCTAAATTTCTTGACATCTTGTGTCATCCCCAAAAGGAAAACACAAGACAAATTAAAAAGATAAAAGGAAAAGATTTACGACATAGAGAGGAATGTCACAAAGAGAGAGAGAGAGAGAGAGAGAGAGAGAGAGAGAGAGAGAGAGAGAGAGAGAGAGAGAGAGAGAGAGATCAAATAGGACATCACAGGGGATCACATTATGCACATGCAATCACACAAAAGAAAAATGAATAATGAATAATGCAAAAGACTATTAAGGCACATGTGAGTCAACCTAAATTAGGTCATCTACATCCCAATCATGTTCATTGTATACCAAAGGCAAACAACTAGCCAAAGGGATAATAGCAAGTTTCGAACTATGTCTATCACTAGGTTTGTTAATTTTCTTAGGAGAATTGATTTTTAAGCTCATGGAAGAGGAAAATAATGTGTTCAATTCATTATGCACCTCTTCATAAATTTTAGCAACCTCATCATAATCCAAGTTAATCATAATAGGAGGTCGAATGATAATGTCTAAAGAAGGGTTTAACACATGTGGTTGCATAATTATAGGATCTTTTTGTTTCTAGGAGGGGGTAGACTCATCATGCGTTGCTTCAATCAAGTTTGGGTCTTGATTTTCTTTGTTTATTTCTTCGTGTAACCTACAAGCAAGGGCACGACATCTATGCCTACGCTCTCTAGCACCTCTATTTCTTTTAGTTATATTTTCAAGTTGCATTTGTGTAGGAGTGGGTTGATCAAACATAGGTTTATTTTCTTTCCCAAGGGGAGGAATGGAAGGAACCATGGAAGGTTATTTGACCACTTTCTCTTTAACTTTGTAAACTTGTTTTATTCTAGGAGGCATTACAAGATTGTTTCATTGTATCTTGGTATTTTGTAGGAAGTAGGTGAAGGTTCTATCTTAGGGAGGTCTTGGTTATTTGGAATTTATTTAGGTCCAATCATGGTTTCATCAATGATGGTAGGCTCATTTGTAGGAAGAGGCATGTTTCAGAGGGATAATTATGCTATTTTCTTTGCCTTGAACTTTTGGTAGGATTTGAAAATGAAGTATTCTCATGGTTTGATAGGTTCTATAGGCTTGGTCCAAAAGAAATCTAAGGAAAATTTTCTACAGGGAGACAAGGGTTAAAGCCACTATGATGTAAAGTGAAAATTTCATTGTCAAAGGGGGAATTTAAGCATTTATGTACTATTGACGGGACTACAGTCATGGAGTGAAGCCATGGATAGCCTAACTTTACATGAAATTGGTCCAACTACGAGATGATGGAGAATGAGAAATCTAATGTTTTCAGTCCTAATTGTAAAGGTACAGTGATTGATCCCATCGTAGGGCAAGTGAAACCACTATGCGTCTTGATCCATGCTTTCAGTTTATCATATATATCTTGATAGAGTTCATGCAGAAGTAGGAATTCTTTGGTGATCACATTCTCTCTATAAGATGGGGTTAGAGAATTCCTAGCCTAGAATAAATGACAACCAACACTTCTAATCTACAAAACCACATCAAACAAGAGAAAACAAAAAATAAGGAATCAAAATGAAAGCATTCCAATGTAAACACTCCCGATTTTAGTTGCTTCACTTCTCTTGTCTCTTCTTCTTCTTATGCCAATATCGCCCTAAGATTTGTTGTTGAAGTTGTGTAAATACCTAGAAATAGTAAGAAATAAAGTTGGAGATAATGGATGTTAAATTGAAAATCAGAGCGGAAGGTTGCTTTTATAGACAACCATTCGAATAGACAGTCGAGATTGATCTTCTAGAAAGATTCCAGGATTGAGGGATGAGAATGGATGAGAGGGATGTTATGAAATGGATGAACAAGATCAAAATTTTAGAAAGATGCCAAGATCAATAGTTGAGAATTGATGCACCAAGAATATGCCATTCAAAGGAGCTATGATAGTTATGACACTGATGGCTATGACGTCCAATGGCTATGACAAAAATGAAGGCTATGACATAAATGAATGACAAGACATCTTTGACCAAGGAGGCATAGATGATTTATTTTAAATTATTTATTCAAAAATGGAGGAAATGGACAAGTGGAAAATAAATAATTCATTCAAATTATTTATTTGGAGAAAATGAAAAAGGAGCATTTAATTAAGTCAATTTGTGAAATAAATTTAATTAAATAGGGAGATGGAAATTAGACATTAAATAATTAAATTGAATTAATTATTTAATGGGGAGAGGCATGACACTTAATTAAATAATCTTGAAAATGATTTAATTATAGAAGAATGAAAATGTCAAATAATAATAATTATTATCTGACTATAGACAAATGATGAAAGATAAATAATTAAATAAATAATGGTTTATTTAATTATTGAAGAAATGGGGTGTTACTGATGCAATTAATTTATTTTAATTGATCAAGATAAAAAAGAGATTAGGAAGTGAATTAATTAAATAATTAAAAATTATTTAATTAATAGAGGAATATGATCAAGCATAATGAAATAATTAAAATTATTCAATTATTGTAGGATGACAACCAAGAAAAATGATGCTCGCATACTTAGGAAATTTTTCAGTGCATACATTTTTCCCCTCTTTGACATAATGTAGTTCATCGAGTTGTGTCAAAGAAATTTAGTCAAAAGGTGGCCCATGATGCCCCAGTGAAAGCAAGGTATAGGTATGGCCCCTCGATAGGATAGGAAGGTTCAAAGATCGCGAATGTGCTCTCAAAATGGATGATAAGACTAGAGGATGAAGGATAGAAGAAATGTTAGCATGGAGAAGATGGATGCTATCATGAACAAGGAAAGGATGATGGAGATGAAAAGCTAGATGGGAAATGACAATGGACCAACTTTCATACTTGTATATTTATCATCATTGGGCATCAAAAATGTCTCAAATGGACCACAAACTCTATGGTATGATATAAATCAAGGTGTGCAAGGTGACTATTTGGGAGAGACAAGCAGTCAAAAGACAATGAATGCCCCGACTCATACTAAGGACCCAATTATCTTTGTCCTTTTTCCAAGACAAACCACAGACAACAAACAAAGAAAAGAGGCCATGATCCATCACCATCCCCATAAATCTATTAATAGAAAATACTTGAGGAGACTAGTAACATGAGCTAGAATCAATCAAAAAGATAAGACAAATCCAAACCAACAAAATGTTTACTAGAGAGTTTTTGTTTGTCGATAGTCTTGATGAGATTGCTTGATGTGATTGATTAGGTTGACCGAAATTGATTGATAAATTGACAAGGATTGATTGATAAGTTGACAAAGGTTGACAAAGTGATTTGATTGACTAAGCCTATCATTAGGAAGGACACATCCTAGTTAAGGCAAGATTTATTGACTTGATAAAGATGAAAATTTTGATTGATTGCACCCGACTTTAGGAAAGACATATCCAAATTAAGGAAAGATTCATTGACAAGGTTGACAAGATTGACTATTTTTTTGAAAGATATTTATTGATATGACTGAACGATGTGACGATACCCAACTTCAAGAAGGAAATATCATGTTTAAGGTAGGGGACACATTTGATAAAGCTGACCAAATGACAATTGTTGACAAGGCACCTAACTGCAAGAAATACGCATCCTGCTTAAGGTGAATGATCAAATTCACAAAGTCTAATCTCAAGAAGGATGCATCCTAATAAAAGACAAGAGATAGGACTAAATGATACAAATGGAATAATGCCCCATTTTGATAAGATTGATGATCTAATAGATTAATTGATGATAGGATGATTGGCTGATTGAAGGATTTTGTTGGTTATCTTTGTTTGTTGATTTGTGATTTGGTTTGAATGATGATTTCTTGTAGACCAAGGACATGACTGGACTCAACAAACCCTAGAGGTTTGACCTAGGTGGCCTCGGGGGTTCATTGATTGATGGGCCTTTCCTACATTATACACGGAGAGACCTTGTAGTTCAACACAACTTGACTTTTCTTTATTTGACAAAAGACTAAGTCATCATTTTATTTGGACAACCTAAAATGATTGAACTAATGTCTTGGGGGGGCCATTTAAGATGAGCCTTTCCTACATAGAAAATTTGTAGAGACAACATAGTTCACCCCTACTTAAAAAAACTGACTCAAACTTAGACTTAGACTCAAACTCTATTTTTGGAAGTTTTGGCATTTTCTAATTTTTTTGGATTTTGAAGTTTTCTGATTTTTTTGGATTTTGATGTTTTCTGATTTTTTTATTTTATTTTGATGTTTTTGATTTTTTTGGATTTTGATGTTTCCTATTATTTTTTGAATTTTTTTGGATTTTTATGTTTTCA
Source organism: Sequoia sempervirens (assembly GCA_007258455.2). Taxonomy (NCBI): domain Eukaryota; kingdom Viridiplantae; phylum Streptophyta; class Pinopsida; order Cupressales; family Cupressaceae; genus Sequoia; species Sequoia sempervirens. The sequence goes on along the minus strand of VDFB02193867.1, from coordinate 600,641,640 downwards.
TATTTTTTTGGATTTTGATGTTTTCAAAAGGCTGATACCATGTGTTATTTTTACATAAAGACGTAGGTTAAGAAATTTTCCCCAGTTAGGTATAGGACCAATTTATTATGCACAAAGGATAGTAGTGAAGGCGAGGGAGGATCAGGATACTAAATGTAAGTGGTTCCTAGGCCATGGAAGGATAATTAAGTTTATTATGAATGAGTGACATGTGCGAGTGGATGAATGGAAATGACAAAGGACTAGATAGAGTGATAGTAGACAAAGGAGCATAGACTGACTACACATGGTGCCTATTTTCTAGGTTTCACCATTGTACTTATCCAAAGCACTGCCAAAGTTCTTTTCACTTTTGGATGAATTATTTTTCTTTACTATTTTTTTTTGTATTTTTGACTTTTTAAAGGGATACTCTGAGAATCAAGTGTATTAATTGCAAAGGTGCATGGTGTTGATAGGTTTTTACAATGGTTCTCCTTCAAGAGTAGAAATTTGATAAGAACTTGATCTATATGATGTTGTGATGATGCCTTGATTCTGTTAGGATGACCGTGCTAGATGAAAGGACCTAATTTGGATGAAGAGTGCAAGTGGAAAAAATGATGGATGATAGATTTGGTGGATGAAATAAGCTAGGGTAGGATCCCTAATGTTCACACTATGTGGGCCATTAGGCTTTAGATTAAAAGGAGTTGGGGTAACCAATGAGCTATAGTATGTGAAGGTTCATCGTCAAAGGTACATTGAGAAACATTTCCAATGGAAGTGGAAAGATGTGACAGATGCATGAGTATGGATGGATGGAACAAGATATATGGAATGAGTCAAAGTGATGATGGTGATGATGGATCAACAAGATTTTATTTTGGAATTCTATTTTGATAGATGTCCCCAGTTTATTTTGATGGAGGTGCATAGTTGGAGATCAATTTTTTCTTAATTTCATTCTTTTGATAAATGTCTCCAGTTATTTTTGATGAAGAGGCACAATTTTGCTTTCTTTCAGTCTTGGCTATTACTTGTATCTTTGACTTGTCCAATAGCTTTTGAATTTGGCTAAAGGACTTTTCTTCATCATTCTTTCTTTGTATTTTTTCTTTTGATACTGGATCTCCATTTGTAAAAGGCACTTTCACCTTTAATTCTTGAGCTTTATCCTTTTTCTTTTCTTGAGATCTGACTTGTTGATCCATGTCTAAGACGCGGGTGGATGTGAGTGAGATAGGTTAGATGGATGGAGTGACAAGAATTTTTAGTGAATGACAAGGAGTGGCAATGCCATCAATGGAATCTTTAGGGCTATCCTTTTTGGTACAATTAGCATCAAAGGAGGCTTGCACGTCCTTAATGACTTGACAAGATAGCTTGGTAGCGGTGATAGTAGAAAATGCATATCCTAGCCTAGGGTAGGTGGGATGGAAGGATGATGATTGGATATCCCCAATGGGATCATGATCAAGTAGTGGGTTACCTTGGACATGGGAGAATTGAGTGGAAGCGGATAGAGAAAAGGAGGATGTAGTATTAGGATCCCAAAAGGTTTCAATCCAAGAATGACCATCTTTTTGTGGTCCTTATACAACCGTCTTGAAAACATTATTAGAATTCTGAACCTTCTCAGCAGCAATAGTATTTTCATTTTCCAGTAAATTATTCATGGGGTATTCTCCACATCCCATATCACGGATTTAGACCTTCGGGTTTGATGGTGTAGTGAATGAAATGGATGATTTGATGAGGTCAGATGGATCAATGTAGTGAGATGAAGTGGATGATGAGGCCTCTTTGATTTATGGGAACTTGATGCTCAACAAATCTTCTCAAGTTAGTACAATACTGAAAAGGATTAGGATCACCGAGAATGGTAATTTCAGTGCCATTATGTGGGAACCTGAGGCATTGATGGTAGGTGGATGGAATAGCCCTCATGACATGAATCCATGGGCATCCAAGGAGGAGATTGTAATAAAAATCTAGATCCAAGACATGAAATATTGTATCCTGTATTGCTAGGCCAACTCTCACAAGAAGTGAAATTATGCCTTTGAAAGAACGTTCAACATTATCAAGAGCTTTGATCACAAATTTCTTGGTTTGATCAATGCAATTCTCAGAGTATCCTAATGCTTTCACCAATTTTAGTGAGAAAATATTCAAAATTTCTCCACTGTCTACTAGGACTCAACTGATCTTGTGCTTATTGACACATACTTCAAGGTTTAGGGGGATATTATGATTAGATTTTTGTGCAAAAAATTCTTGTTCGGAGAAGGCGACATGGTGCAACATAGCTAAGTACCCATCCATGGCCTAAAATTCATTGACATCTAGGTTGATGGGGATAGATGCTTCTTGCAAGGCTTTATCAAGGATGGCTATGTGCTGTGGTGAGATGCGAAGGAGCTCCTTGAAGATAGAAATTTGCATAGGAGTTTTCCCTAGCTACTCTAGGAGGCTATATTGACCTTTTGGTTGGGGATTTGCAGATGGAATTGGAATATTTATCTTGGTTCTATAGGTGGAAACAACACAATCTGATTTTGGCTTGTTTATAGTGATAGTGGCAATGTGATCATCAAAGGATCTCACATTAAGGATGATAGTGTTGTAATCATGTTTGATACCTACATAATTGGCATTATTCTTGTTTCCTGAATTGAAGGCTTTTCCTTTATCATGGTCTTGTAGGGGTGTTTTGAATATGGTGTGATAAGTGTTTTTCTTGGCTTGTGGATTATCAACTAAAATGATTCTATCTTCAATAAGGCATTGAATAATGTTCTTGATTGTCCAAAATCTAGGTGTTTTGTGTCCTTTGGAATGGTGGTATTCACAGTATTCATCTTCCTTCCACCACTTAGGCTTGAGCAATGAAGGTTCATAATTTTTGGTATCTAGTAGTGTGATGAAATATTCTTGTAGAATTTGTTTAAGAATTGATTCGATGGGTTCACCCAAAGGGGTGTATGTTCTCTTAGCATAGGGAGGACCTTTGCATTGTTGATTGTTTTGGTTTGTGTTTAGTGTTTGGTTTTTTCCTTGTGTTTGTGTGTTTGGTGTATTGGATGCATTTGATGAAGAAGGACCTTTAAGCTAAATGATTGGACCTTTGGCTATTAGTTTGGCATCAAAAACTCCATTTGTGACATTTTTGTTTCGAGACTAGTATTTTCTCTTGTCATTGTTAGGTTTGGGATTTTCTTTGTTGAATTTGACTATCCCTTTTTCAATAAGACCCTTTTCAATAAGTACGCCTTTCTCAAGAATCTCCTAAAAAGTTGTGCAACATTAGATTTGAATTCAACTCATCAATTCTTCGTTAAGGTTTTCTACAAACATGGTGAAAAGTTGTCTTTTAGGAACATGACAAGGGAACTTGCTCACCAAGAACCACCATCTCTAGTAGACCGAGGTAAGAGATTCCCCATCTTCTTGTTTGGTTGTGATCAATGTTGCAAGGGTGACATCATTTTTAATGTTGAAGGAAAAGTTATTGCTGAATTTGTTGGCTAGTTCACCTCATGTTTTGATTACTGGTGGGAGGTGTGTAAACCAATCTAAGGTTGCTCCTGTGAGGCTTCGTGGGAATAGTCTCATCAGATATGTAGGGTCATATGAGACTTTCATACATGGTGTGTTAAATTCTTGAATGTGTTCAATTGGATCCCTTGTCCCCTTATACTTTGGCCAAGGTAGTGTTGAGACATTTATAGGTTTCGATCAAATGGAAAGGAGCACAGTTCCTCCAAAGAATAGGTCTTCTTGTTGGTTCCCAATTGCATGTTTTTCATACATAGTTCAAGGAACTGCATATGTTGTATCAAGAGGTCTGAAAGAGATGGTGTTGCATTGCTTTGGTTAGGTGCCATGATGTTGGTGTTAAGGTCATATGCTGGATTTGAATTGGGATTGATGCTTTGGGACAAAGGACCTTGGTTGCAATATGGATGTATGTTGCTTGGGTTTAGAATGAAGTTGGAATTTAAGTTTTTGCCAAAGTCCATGTTGGCATTTGTTATCGTGTTTTGGAATTGAGGTGTGGAACCTTGATTCATGTTTGGGTTTTGAAAATTCATTCCTTGATTTAAAAGTGAGGGTATGGATCCTTGGTTAATATTTTTATATGAAGGGATAGGCCCTTGATTGATGTTTTGATATGAAGGAATGTTCCCTTGATTGATGTTTTGAAATGAAGGAATTGTTCCTTGATTGACATTTTGAATTGAAGGTGTGGGTCCTTGGCTAATATTTTGACATGTAGGTGTAGGTCCTTGAGTAAATTTTTGGAATGAGGGAAGGGACCCTTGATTGGAATTTGAAGGTGTAGGTCCTTGGTTGGTATTTTGAAGTGAAGTAAAGGTTCCTTGGGTAGGATTTTGGAATGATGGAAGAGCCCCTTGATTAGTGTTTTGGAGTGATGGGGCTGATCCTTGATTTGCATTTTTATTTGGGGTTCTTTGTGAGACAATGTAAACCTTTCTATATTTAGTTGGTGGGTTTTGACTTGATGAAGGGGAACCTTGAAATTGGAATGAGGAACCTTGATTTATGTTGTAAAATGTAGATTTAGGACCTTGGTTTGCATTTTGGGTCAAAGGGGTAGGACCTTGTGATGTGGAACCTTGGTTTGTGTTTTGGATCAAAGGTGTGTGACCTTGTGATATGGCACCTTGATTGGTATGTTGGAAAATGGGGTTTGTGAAGGTCTTTCCCATGGTATTCAAGGGACCTCCAAGTGTGAAACTTTGTCTTTGTGTAGTGATGTTGGTTTCTTTGTTTCCAAATGTTGAGACGCTTGGGATGTGTGTAGTAGTGGTAGTCATGTGTGTAGTTGTACCAAGAGGTACATGTTTGATGTTTTTTGAGATGAGGTCATGCCAAATGAAAATAGATTTTCATTTTCTTTCTCCATAATGGTTGATATGTCAAAACCTTGAGGTAATTTGGACCCTTATTTAGCTAGCACATAAAAGTATCTGTTAGGTTCTGCACTAACAAGTTGATCAATCATGCTCAAAATTTGTGGGTCACTATAAGCTTCTTCACTCTCTTCTTAGGTCAATTGACTGTTGGGATCTTCTTGGCTCATGTTTTCCCATGTTTGGTCTCTTAGCGGTGTGTCTCTTGGAGGTGTAGAATTATTTGAATCTACTCCAAGGTTAGAGTCATGAAAAGGGTTGCTTGAAAAATCCATGTTCTTTCTTTTGGTTTGGGACCTTGTTTCAACCATATGAGACTTTTGCAAGTTATGGGACTATGCTATGTTTTTGGATTTTTAGATTTTAGGAAATGAAAATACAAGGATGATAATATCCAAAGGGGTGCTAAAGGATATTAAAATATTGATTGATGTTCAAGGTGAGTGACTAGATGATGTTAATTAAAAATCAAGGTGATAATGCAATTAAGCTATGTTTTTTTGTTTTTGTATTTTTGGAGTATAAGGGTGAAAAGTGCAATCTTAAGCAATATGATTCTAAATGAGAACAAGGTAATGCAAAGGGATTCTAAAATTTTGAACAAAGAGTGGTAATCAAGCTAAGGTGAACTCAAGGCAACAAATTCCAAATGTCATTGACCATAAGAGGATGACTTTGACAAAGTAGAGCTAGGACTAGGACACAAGACTATGACTCAAACTTGGTAAGATGATAATGACAAGAAAATGACAAGGGCAATGGTTAATGAAAAATAGAATATGTAACCCAAAATTTCCAAGAGCTCAAAGGTCTCCCTATGTTCAATATCTAAAGGTCTAGATGCAACCTAAGAGTCAAGGTCTAATTTGTGCAATGCAAAGGATTGAGGAATGCAACCTATAATGTAATGTATTTTTAATGGGAATGCTAAAATGAGCTGGTAAAACTTGCAAGTCTTTGGTTTATCAGATATAGGTTACTATGGATTTGTTTTGATTAGATTTTGGACATAGATTTCAAGAATTTTTGTTTAGTAGATAATTATGGTTCAGTTTTCAACAAATGTGTTGCATAGTTGTTGTTCAGGTTATTAGATGTGGCTCTATTTTTGGAAAATGCATTTTAGAAATTTAGTTGTGATTTTCTAGCTTATAGTTGTGGATCATAGTAATCGTTGTGGGTCTGTGTCTGACAGTTGTGGTTCCAGAATGTTATTTTTGATAGTTTTGATATTTTGCAATTATTTTGATCCAATTTTTTGACTTTTCCAATGAAATATGACTAGAAAACATAGAAAATAGTATCAAGCACTTTGTTTTGGTCTAGTTTGATGTGAAAATGTTTGATTTTTAAGAAGAAAAGCATAATCCTAAGGTTGGAAAGGACAACATTCACTGAGTTCCCACTTGGATTTCTTCAGCCATGCTTATTCAAAGCGAAGAGCCTAGGAACTTGGTAGCATTGGCTCCCCTCCATAGCACTCACTTCTACAGGCATACCAAGTTCTGAATTCTTGGGTAGTCACTTCCTAGGAATTTGTTCTCTACAAAGAACTGCAAGTATGTGGGATGACTTTAGAGGTCTGACCTCTTACACTAGCAAATAGAAGGATTTTGGCTACTACAAACAAAAGGTTTCCAGTAAGGGCATTTAGTTTAGGGGGTACTATGATAAATTCCATTAAGATGCCTCCCAACCCTTAAAACAAGGGATTTTTGTATCATAAAGATACTAGGGGAGGGCTATAATGTACTACTTCCCATTGATTGCAAACTTTCCTTGCAATAAAAAAATTATATAACAGTTCAAAAGGACTTGGATTTATCTCATTACAACTTGGGTCGTTCGCTTGGGGTGAGTAGTTTTTCCCACCAAGGTAGGCCTTCTAGTGGGTAAACATAAAAACAAATGGGTCTATCTTTTTTATCACCAAGTTTACATAAGGTGAGAGCATAATACCAACCATCCTTCAAACACTAAGACATGTGGTTCATTACCCTGCATTTAAATCTATATGAGAGAGGATAATTGTTATTTTTAAAGCACCAAATGAAATGTTATCTAATCTAAAGCAAACAATATTATGCTTTCAAAATAAGATCTTGGATATTCGAATCTACAAAACCACATACTAGTAGTTTCACAAAAGAGATCTTGGACAAACGACAAGTTGGAAAGATCAAGTTAGCACAATAGCTTTTAAAAACTAAACTAAATGGTGATCCCACAATAGTGGCTTACAATTTTTGGCCAAACTGGACACTAAAATTATTATTTTTAACTAAATCTTCACATTCGAGCACCTATAGCGGCTAAACCGTAAGGAATTTGAAGATTATGCAAACTAGAGTCTCATCACATTTTGTCTGTAGATTTTAAAAATATGTTTTTCAAAAATTTTAGAATCAAAATGCACTTCTTTTTGCATTTCCCACAAAAACTGGTTTTTTTTCTTCAGAAAACAACAATTTAAAAAGTGACGCACACCGTATAAAGCATAACTTTTTTCCATGAAGGATAAAATTCTAATTCTTTCAAATTTAGATTTTTAACTATGATATCTAGTGCTTCCACTTGGTTATATAGTTTTTTACTGAATATTTTTCTTTAATCAAGTTTCGTAGTCAAACCAATTACAAATTCAGACATAGCGCGACTGTATAAAGCATAACTTTTTCTGTATATATCAAAATTCAATTTTTATTTTTTGTTGGATCAAGGACTTCAATATCTGGTGCACTTATATTTAAAATAAAATAAAATTGATAATCTGCTATTTTTCCACATGTGCAGAATAGAGACCTTCATTTTCGATGAAAAACCTATGTTTAATAAAACTAAAAAAACAAATACATAATAAAACCAAAACATATTAAAATTATATTCGTTGGATAGCTCATTCTGAGGAATGTATACCTGATTCCAATTGGGTTTGTGAAGATTTCTCCATTTTCATCCTCAACCCGAGCTCCGAAGTGCCAAAATTTAGATTTCTTTTGTGTCTCGGGGGGTGGGGGATGAAGCATAAGGGGGGTTCGACCAAACCCTGGTTCAACCGAACCCATTCAAGGGGGTTCGCTCGAACCCCTTTACATGCTATTTTTTTTTTTTGGTGGGCATAGTTTAAAGGGGTTTGGTCAAACCCCTTATGGGTTTGGTCGAACCAACAGGTTCGTACGAACCCCCAAAAACACTTTTTCTACCTTTGGGTTATTTTTTGTGAGTTTTCCTTCCTCACTTGAATTGTAAACCACTATTGTGGCTTCACCCTAAACTAGAAAATGAAGGAAATAAACTAAATTAAGAAAAGCTTAAATAAGACTAAAAACTAGGAGCTCAATTTTTTTTGTTGCTTCAAAAGAAGTAGTTTTGGGGAGCTCCACTCCAAAGAAACATGCTACAAATAGAAAATCAGTAACCCATAAATTCTACTTTACTAACACAAACCAAAAGAAAAATGAAAAAGATGCTAAAACTGAAACTTTATACCCAATAAGCAAATGCAACATTCCTTTCAATAGTTGCTTCACTGTGTTGCATCACATGAGATCAATTGCATTGCTTTTTTGAATTCAAATTCCCTCCTCATGGATGCCTCCAATAGATGCATAATTTCTCATCAAATGTGTCACTACATTTATCAAATGCGTCACTTCTTGGAAAATGTGTCACTACTCCTATCAGTTGCGTCGTTTTGTACCTAAAATATGTAAAAACAAGCCAAAAACTATACAACAAAATTGCAAAACTAGTGTTCATGTTAGGTTCACCAATGTAAGATGGGGTTAGAGAATTCATAGTTGTAGAATAAATGATAGCCAACACTTCTAAGCTACAAAACCATGTTAAACAAGAGAAAACAAACAATAAGGAATCAAAATGAAAGAAAATACTTCCCAATATTTCCCTCAAATTTTTTGTTGAAGTTGTGCAAATACCTGCAAATAGTAAGCAAGAAAGTTGGAGATAATGGTTGTTAAGTTGAAAATGGGAGAGGAAGGTTTCTTTTATAGAAAATCATTCAAACAAATGGTCAAGATCGATCTTCTAGAAAAATTCCAAGATTGACAGATGAGAATGGATGAGAGGGAGGTTACGAAGTGGATGGCCAAGATCAAAATTCTAGAAAGATGCCAAGATCAACATTTGAGAATTGATGCACCAAGAATATGCCATTCAAAGAAGGAGCTATGATAGTTATGACACCGACGGCTATGACGCTCGATGGCTATGACATAAATGAAGGCTATGATAGAAATGAATGACATGGAATCTTTGACCAAGGAGGCATAAATGATTTATTTTAAATTATTTATTCAAGAATGGAGGAAATGGACAAGTGGAAAATAAATAATTCATTTGAATTATTTATTTGGAGAAAATGAAAAGGAGCATTTAATTAAATCAAATTGTGAAATCAATTTAGTTAAATGGGTGGATGGAAATTAGGCATTAAATAATTAATTTTAATTAATTATTTAATTAAAGAAGAATGAAAAGGTCAAATAATAATTATTATTATCTGATTATAGAAAAATGATGAAAGAAAAATAAGTAAATAAATAATGATTTATTTAATTATTGAAGAAAGGGGGTGTTAGTGACACAATTAATTTATTTTAATTGATCAAGATAGAAAAGAGATTAGGAAATGAATTAATTAAATAATTTAAAATAATTTAATTAATAGAGGAATATCATCAAGCATAATTAAATAATTAAAATTATTCAATTATCAGAGGATGACAACCAAGAAAAATGACACTAGTAGACTTAGGAAATTTTTCAATGTCTACACTCTCCACAAACATGATCTATTAATATCCCATTAGTGGGCTTGTCATAGATTCGTTCAACTATGTAAAGAGGACCATCAAGTGCATGTTTAAGTATATCTTGTGAGGAGAAAATAGTCTCAAAAGGCTTTTTAGGTTGGCCTTTATGAGGGATGACGTCTATCACTCCTAGCATATCATCCATAGGATCATTATCTATATGATCATATGGGTATGTGCAGGATCATCATGGAAAAAATAGGCCCTTAAGTGGCCAAAAATTCAAAAAAATCAAAGTTAGGAAACTTGACATAAAAATTTGAATAAGTTATCTATATTATTTCAAAAATATGTAAGAATAGAATCTATATCAAATTGAATGTAGTTTCTAAACTACTAGGTTTGTTTAAAAAAATAATCTATTTGGTGAAAATTTGAAATTTCAATGCATTGGTACTTAAATTTAGGGAAAAAATAAGAACTAGGTGTAACCACCCTAACCACAATAAAATGATAATATTTTTTATAATATTTTAGATATAAGTAGATGACTCATGCCCCAATGTGATGCATATTTTTTGTAATTTTTTCCAAGTAAATAATTAATTTTGATTTTTTATTACAACTTTTAAAAAATATAAAAACTTGTATGTCGACCACCTTAACTTGGTCAAAACTTCATGAAATTCAATTTTATTTTTTTAATCCTATAGTATGTGAAGCATAGAATGTGATGCATGTTTTGGATTCAAAAATGTGATACCGTTTGAAAGCTATAGATGTTTTTCAATCAGCCTATCAATCAGGACTTTAGTCGTAATCTGAATAGAAAATAAATAATAATTACTTACTAAATTCAAAGTAAAGCATAATTTATATCAGTGGAAAGCTGAGAATCTTCTTTAAAAACCCTTTTCATTTCATTAATTTTGGGTAAAAAAAAGTCATCAGCCACATACCCATCATATTGCCACTTTTTGGCCCATCATGATCGTGCACATACCCATATTGAATAGTATCATTGTTATCATCATCCGTATCAACATTCATCACATAATTCTTTGTAGTTTCACTTGCTTTGACAAAGAATATTTTATGATTAAGCATAGGTTTGGTAAAAATTTGCAAGTTTTGGTTAGGAGGGGCAACAGACTTATTTCCTTGATCACTAACAGCTCCAATGGAAAGAAAATCGAAATCAATGAGGTCTTGCACAAGATGTTTAAGATGCTTACAATGTTTCATTTCATGTCCATTTTTTCAATGATAATGGAAATAAGCATTTGATCTAAAGGTTGGAGGTAAAAGCTTATTAGGATCGAGTGTTTTAATAGGAGGCAAGGTAATCATTTGTTGTTCTAAAGTTGTGACATTGTGCTATGAAGGGTATTGGGTAGGGTAGTGAATTTCCTTTTTGGGTCCCCATAGCTAAAGGGTATCGTTTCTTTAACATCACCTACTTGGTTATTCACATTCTGAGTTTTTTGTTCAGGTGTATTGAATTGAAGGAACCCTTTATTCTATTTTCTAAAAGGCTAAGAATTTTTTTGGTTTGTGGACTCAGACTTCTCAGTATGGCTAGAGGTGGATTTTGTATCTCGACTACTCACCAAATTTGGATAATCATGGAGGTTAGTAAACAAGTGCATGAAGGAGGAGAATTTCATCATGGTCAATTTGTCTTGAATCTTACTCTGCAAATTATCTATGAACATCTTTCGAAGGTGAGGATCAATAACCTTGACATCAATTTGGGAATCAAGCGATTGACATCGCGAGATAAAATCTGTAATCTTTTCTTCTTCTTTATGCTTGCATCTCATCAAATTAGCCAAGGTCATTTTAGGAGGCATATGCACTTGGAAATGGTTGAAAAATGCCTCAAAAAACTCATTGAATGAACAAATTAAGTTGTTTGGTAAAGAAGAAAACCAATCTAAGGCAATATCCTTCAAGGACCTAAGGAAAAGCTTAGCCAAGAGTTTATCATCAATGAAAAAGTCACTACATAAGGCAGTATAAGTATTAACATCATTAGAAGGATCTCCCTTCTCTCCATATTTCTCGAATCTAGGAACCTCTATACCTTGTGGCATGGTGTTTGCAATATCTCCAAAGATAATGGGTTTCTTTTGACATAATATGTAGGTGGTCCATTTGGATTTTGGTTGATGGTGGTAACTTTCTTTTGAAGGGATGAAATGGTTTGCAAAAGTTGATTTATGAGAGGGTCATTGCTTGTGTTATGAGATGGAGGTGAAAAATGTGGAGCTGTGTATGTGTTTGAGGGAAAAGTGAATGGAATTATTATAAGTGGTAAATTGGTAGGCGATATAGCATGCAATGCCACAAAGGTAATAGGGATGCTAGTGGAAATACCCAAGGAAGGAATCACATTACTAGTTGGTTGCATTGTTGTTGTGACTTGAGGGTTGGTATAGGTAGGAATAGTGGAAATGGTTGTGAGGGGAGGAATTTGAGTTCCTCCTTGGCTTGCAACATTGTTCATAGATAAAGGACAACTAGTGGTTGAGGTGAGATGTTTTCCAAAGATTTGAACTACGTTTTTTACAAGGTCAAGTCCATCTTCACTTTCAAGCATGTGATGAATGATATCTATTGTAGGGATGCCAGTGGTTAAAATGTTGTCATTTTGTACTTGATGTTGTAGGTTTACTAAATCTTCATGAATTTTAATTATTTTTTCTTGTGGAACACTATCAATCCTTGGTTTGGCATCCATCACACTACTTGAAGGCAAAGAGTTACTAAGGGTATGGTCCATACCTAGTGTACTAGTGTCAATACTAGGAGTGAAAGAGCTAGACAACCCAAGATCCATGATGATTATACTATCATGAGATGACATGAGTCTCGAATTTCATCTCACTATAGTATTTGCAACAGAACAACAAATATTCATGCAAGGGATACTAAATGCAAGATGAATGTAAATGAAAATTAAGCTAAGAACAAGGAAATGATTATAGCAGAAAATTTGTAAACTGAAATAAAAAGGTATCCACAACAAACAGGAGTATACAAACAGAGTTTTAAATTCTAGAAAATGCAATGTAGAATCTGCACTGGGATTGATTCATCCAGAGGGGCGTATGAGTCCCAGTGAGGATTTTTTTCAAAAATTTCAAAACAATTAAATTGATTTTTATAATTTTTGTTTTGTATGATCTATAAAATAAATGAAAATACAAATTTTATATGATTTGAGATGATTTGAGATGCAAAAATGCAACCTATATACACTTTCACTAATGCAAAATTGAAAACCCTAGAATTCCAATTAACTAATGCAAACCCTAATGCAATGCTAATGCAAGCAAGATCTAGGATGATAATGCACTCCAAATCAAAATTATGATGTTATAAATGCAGATTTGCCAAAATGAAACAATAAAAAATGGGACTGGTGCTTTCATATGGTTTAGGAGATAGAGCAAACCCACTTTCCAATTATCTCATTCAAGGATAACCTTAGAGATCTCAATGCAAAGGAGAAAGAGATCTTGCAATAGGGTTGTCCTAGGTTATGATTATAAAATAATGAGGGATTCACCACAAAGTTAGGACTTGGAAAGACAAATAAAATGAAAGATATAATGCTTAACCCTAATTTGATGCAATCTCTAACCAAATGACGTAGAAATGCATGTAAAATAGAATAAAAAGTTGTAAGAAGGAATGCGTACACCTGGAAATCTGAAGGAGGTTGGATGAGGCTTTGAAATGTTGGAAATTATAATTTTAATGTTGAATAGGACTAATATGCTAGCTTGGGCGAATCAGTACAAGATCTAGCTTTTTATGCAGGAACAAGAATCTAGCAAATGGGTATCTGAAACTATAAAATTTTGAAAAATTGACCTAAACTATGTGACTCATATGTGCCAGAACTAGTGTATCAATCTAGTTAGGGTTTTCTAAAGCTTCAAACTCTGAATTTATTCTTCAAGGTTTTCTTTTTGATTCCTAATTGTTTTTTGGATCTGAAACACTGATTTGCAACCTGTAGAAGTCCTCCAAGTATATCCAATGCAAAGTGACAACTTTGAAAACTTTGAACACTTTGATAACTTTTTCCAAACTTTCTCTTCAATGTGCTTTCAACCTAAATCTACAAATCACACACTAAAGAGAGGGGAAAATTTTGTTTTGTTAGTGAAAAGGGGTTTTCCTTGGTCAAACCCCATTTTGGTAATCAAACCTTGAAATGAAATGAAATAGGAATGGAGAATGATGATTGAACAAAATATGATGTTGCAACTCACCAAACACTAGTAATAAAGTGCTAAGAACATGTATGAGATGGCCCCAATGGATGTAGATCTTGACTCTCACTTGAATAGGATAAATCTTGAATGAAATCCTAGCTTGAATCATAAAACCCTACATCACAATTGTTAGCTCAAAAAAACATGATGCATGAAGACTTTGACATGATGCTTGATGCTTGAATAATGCTCTTGAATGCTCTTGTAAACACTTGAATTATCTTGTGAACTCCAATGCATGAATACTTGAAGGCTTAGGATGATCTCTTGAATGTTTAGAATGTTAGGATGAAAATGAGTGAAATAACCTTGTATTTATACTTGATTATGCCAAATTTCTTGAAATTATAATGTACTATAGGCCAACATCAGATCTAGGAGGATAAAATGCTGCCAAAAATTTGAATTAATTTTAATTTTGGGCCACACAGGACTCATATGCCCAAGGTGGCATATTATTCCCATTAGGCATAATTTATGGTATGATTTTCAAAAATTCTTAGAAAGGTGTAAAACTAGGATTGGGACTCAAAAGTTTAGTTGGGACTCATACACCCAAGGTTGCATATGAGTCCCAGATCACAAAATCTAGGCCACACAACCTAAAAACACCTAAATTATGATTGTATGTTGATTTTTGTTGGGATTATCCTAGAAAAGATGCATTAAATGAGGCTTGGGATGCAAAATAAGGCCAATTATGGCATAAAGAAGCCCAATCATTTATGAAAACCTTAGAAAAGTGTGAAAGTGTGTTACAACACTTTACATCACTCTAAATAAGGCATGATTAAGTTTATTTAGTTCACAAGGGCCCAAGACCTAATGTGAATTTGTCAAACACATTACAACACTAAATGAAGGCACCATTAAGTTTAGTTTAACAAAGAGTGCCCAAACAAGCCAATAAAAGTAAAGGGATACTTTTTGTGTTGCCACAATCACATTTATCCTTCTCCTAATATCCCTCCTAGTTGTGAAGAAGATATTTTGGGTGTTAGAAGATCAAGGCAATGCGAGTCGCAAGGATACTATTTGCTTCTCTCCCTTAGAAAAAACATTATTGAACAAGAGAATGCCATCATTGATAAACAAGACAATACAACCATTGATAATTCCATTGTTTGTGATGAAGTCATTTTAGAAGAACAAACCTTTGAATTTCATGAACATCTAACTTGTAGTTCTCCTAAAAACTCTCCTCCTAGGGAGGATATCATGGTGCAAGAAAATGATAACATTGATAATAGTGATATAGTTTCCTTAGTTGAAGATGATAAAGTAACATTAGACTCTCCTTCACTAAGGGATGTTAATATTATTCAACCTCAACTCATCCTTTACACACCTTCACAAAAACAAAAAACTCAAAATAAACCTAAACTTGTCCTTTACCCACCTAAGAATAGTGTGTCACAACAACCGAGTCATAATACCATTTCTTATTCTTATAACACTAGAAACAATCCACAACCAAGACAAACACCTTCAAAATCCCTCCCATTTTCTCCAATCTTGTCTAGTGCTCCTCATTTGATGAAAAACAATGGAAAGGAATATAATCTTGTTGAACACCTTAAGAGTACTCCTGCTGAGATTTTTGTATGGGAACTACATCAAGTATCGCCTGTTATCATAGCATACTCCAAGAGGATTTACAACAAGTTACAACTCCTTCTAACACTATTTAAAATGATCTAGTAGCTCTAGTTCAATGAATGAATGAAATGAACTTGGACATTATTTTCCACCAAAATGAGCTCTCTCCTTTGGAAGTGCAAAAAAAAATGATGCTTTCATGATAATAACTATACATAATTGGCTGGGTATAAAAAGAACCCTTGTGTAAAATGGATTTTCCCTTAATGTGTGTAGTGTATCCATTTTGGATAAGCTTGGTGTGGATAAATCAAAAATTCAACCCGACTATGTATCTATTAAGGGATTTGACAATGTAGGAAAACAACTACTTGTTGTGATCACTTTGCCTATTACAACTAGAAAGGCCACATTAGAAACACCAATCCATGTTATGCCTAATGATATTTTATATAACCTCCTTTAGAAAGAACATGGATTCATGCAATGAATGGAGTTCTTTCTACTCTTCATTGTAAAATCAAGTATATTTACAACCACAGAGTATGCAAACTTGAAGCTGACCTTGACCTAAATAGTTGTTTGAGCCTTGAGAAAGGAAAGGAAAATACTTTAAAAACATTAAAACCAACTACACAAGAAGAACACATGCAACAAAAAGACAAAGCAAAACACATTGAGGAGGTCATGAAGCTATTAGAAGATGATTGGGGTTCCTTAGACTTCAAACCAACATTCATGGGATAATATAAGATGATAAATGAAGAATTTGAAAAGGGAAAAGAAAAAGTGATAATGTGAACACAAAATTTGGAAGCATCCACCTCAACCAAATTAGACAAAAATTCAAATTATACAACAAACTTTGACAAAACTGACTATCGACAACCAATGAATCCTAAAGAAATGAAAAATTTTTATGGAAGAGGTTATGAACTTTTGAAACAACTAGGATATAGTGGAAAAGGATGTGGTTCTAGAGAACATGGTATCTGTGTCCTTATAGAGCCTAACATGCAAGAAACAACTTGTGGTCATGGTTATTGTCCTTCAATAGAAATAAAACCAACAAACAAAACTTCACTCAATCTCAACACCCATACACAAGATTCTTCTAAGATGACTTTAACAATAGTGCATCCTGAATTAATAAACACTAGTGGTCTTGATTGTTATCATTTAATAGAAATATAAAAGTCCTTGCTTAACATTAATGTCATCACACAAAATAGTAATGATTTGAATTTTTTATATTTTACACCCTCTTGTAAAGGAGAGAATAAAATCTCACAATCTAAAGAGTCTTGTGTAAGTATGAAACCTAATACCAAGCAATAGATATCTTTATCAGAAAATAAAGGAACATCTACTTTTAATCAAGAGAGTATCTTGATGAGATTCCTCCAAGATCAAGTAATATCCCTCCCTCCAAGAACACGAAATAAATTCTACTACAATAGTTCATTTTGTGCATATCATAGAGTTCATGGTCATGCTACTAATGAATGTAAGGCTTTAAGTGATAAAATTAAGCATCTTAAGGACTATGGTGCCCTTCCTTGTGTTGAGGCACCTAATTCCTCTAACCCATATTGATTTTCACCCTAGCATGTTTCTCATCAATCATTTCGAATGATCCTCATCCTGCACTAAGTGGGTGCAAGAGGTTAGTTAGCCTTGTCCTTGTATGTCACTTATTGTTGTCTCTTTTGGCTAGTTGACCACCTTTCATGTAGATAAAGAGCAAGCTTGGGATGTTGATGAAATTCCTTAAGTTGGCTCACATATGACATACTTATTCATGATGTAGCTTATTGGAAACATATGAATTGGCATAGGGATTTTTTAGTAAGCTCTCATGTCTTATTCTATTTGAAAGAACTTTCTCATAACAATGGTGCTGGAAATGGCCTTAAAGTGGGGGCATACATCGACACTCATGTTTCATTGTGTGATTTTATTTCTTCTTGTGATGCGTCCTTTTCTTGTTGGTGTCATTGGGTTTGATTTCCTTCGAGGGCATGATAATTCTTTGACTTCTCCTCTATTGGAGACATTAGGCATGATGTTCCCTAAGAAGAGACCTTACATGAACTAATTAAAATCCATTTGAATATAACTTACACTATTTCCCATTCACAACAATCATTATAAGGCCACCTTGCATAATACACTTTGTTTGCATGCGGTGCCATCCTGCTTGTTCATGAGTATCAAGAATATGAATCTTTTCTTAACTCATGAAGCTCAAAGTTCATTTTTTTGTGGTGCCTTGTCAAAGTTGTCAGGAGGTATAGCTTTTGTATGGTTAACATATGATGAGAAGCTTAAACATGGGCATGGATTTCTCATTATATGGTGAGAAGCTGATGCAAAGGCATGTATTTCTCACTAAGCTTCCCTTTTGGATACTCACCCAATGGACATCCTAAAATTCCATTGCCTCAAATTGAGTGTGCACTTTTGGAAAAAAAACCTAGATATGATCCATATCATGTTGGACAAATGGTTGAAGCTTGATCCACCTCTTTTTATTTTTGCTTGTTTTTCTTTCTTTTAGTTATTGACATTGCATGTTTTCATATCTTGATGTTGCATATCATACACCTTGTGCATTTACTTTTACACTTATGTTATTTTAACGTAGGATCTCAAATCCTAGGGGCTTGACCACTCCCTTGATCTTTATCATCCTAGACCATCTGCATCGATACATTGGGACCCCTCTTGAATGTCTACTTTAGTGTGAGTTTGAAGCAAGTTCATACTCTCACTAAAGTGGGGGCTAAATGTAGTTTCAAAAAATGTCATCACTTAATTTGGGAATAATTAATGTTTGAATTAACCTAATGTCACCTTAATCTAGTGTTGTAATGTGTTGTACACATTCACATGGGATTTAGGGCCCTTCTAAGTTAAATAAACCTAACTCTGCCCTAATTTAATGTTGTAAAGTGTATTTATTGAAACCTTCACATTAAATTTAGGAGGCTTGTAAAATAAATGAACCTAATCTAGTGTTGTAATGTGGTGTACATATTCACATGGGCTTTTGGGCTCTTCTAAGCTAAATAGACACAATTTTACCTTAATTTAATGTTGTGAAGTATATTTATTTACATTTTCACATTCAATTTTGGGCTCTCTTGTATTTATGATCTTAATATGATCATTAATAGGCCCCTAAGACCCTATATTGTGCATCTCAAGGTATATTTTAACCAAAATCCTGACATAGACATCAAATAAACTTAATTTCTTAACACCCCAACACTTTTTCCACCTAAAAGGCCTTGTGGGACTCATATGCCACCTTGGATGTATGAGTCCCACCCAAGTGGGACCCATATTCCAAATGTGACGTATGAGTCCCATTTAGCCCTTTTTAACAGTTTTGAGTAGGAAATCTAGGTTTTAAATTCAATTTTTTTAATGTCGGCCTCTGGGATCTAATAAATGGTAACTTGGGTGGATTTCCTATATAAAAAAGATCTCAAATCATTATTTTAGGAATCCTTCATGCTATCAATTCAAGAAATCAATAGTTAAGCATTCCAAGACTTGACAAGAGTATCAAGAGAGCATTCAAGAGCATTTTTAAGGCTTTTAAGGGAAGGTTTCTTTATCAATTATTGTAGCAATTAAAGATCCAACATCATGACAAGATTATCAAGCATCAAGCATGTTGTTGATGTTGGATATTGTTGATGTGTGGTTTTCATTGATGTCAACACTACTGGAATTAATGTCTTTAAGGATGTATATGTCGAGGATATTGAGAAAATTGTAATAAAATAGGTTGCAGGTTGTCAGTGATGCAGTGAATTTCAATTTAGCAATCTTGTTGTTGGATAACTCATTATATTGATGATAAGAGGTTGGATCAAATGGTTTTTTGTCAAGTATATCTAGTTTATCCACATAAATTTTCAAAGATCTGCATGAAGATTTGATCAAGTTATGAGTATCTGTGTTCTGAAAATTGTTATGTTGTTTCAGTTGGTGTTCCTGAAAGAAGATATTGTGATTCTAGTAATTTGAGTTGTTGCAAATGCTTTTGTAGTGATTCATGATGCTTGTGGATGTTTCTAGATCATTCTCTATCTGTGTTGTACATCTGCATTGATTGTTCTTCTCGCGATTGGTGATTTTCTATTGTGAGTTTATGTTTTTCATGTTCATGGCCGACAAGGTGATTGTAGCATGTTGTGAATCTTTGAGGAATAATTTTTGGAGGTGTTTCATGTTCAAGGATGTTGTTTTGGGTCTTCACTATGTTTTGGCCAACATTGGTTGGTGCACATTGAAAATTGTTTATGTTTTGGGCCGAAAGTTTGTACACCTTATATATTTTGTTGAAGCCGACATGTAGATGATGTTATTCTTAGTTGCAGATATATATGAGTGATTGTTTATTCCATTTGAAGATATGTGTGTTGTGAAGTGTGTGATTCTTGTGTGAAAATAATGTTCTAATGTTCCGAAGGCAGAAGTAAACTGTGTAGAAGAGTGAGTAGAGTTTATGTGCTTAACCAGAACTATAATCAGGCATTAGCAGATGCTATTTTCTTAGTTCAAAATTTTTTGGATGTAATCTGAATGTTTATGTAAGATAGTGTGTCTTCATTTGGGCAGTAAGCCTTTTGCAATTGAGCAGTGAGATCTAGGTAGTGTGCTTGAATGCATGTTCATTCCCATTTATAATTCTTTTATACTTTTAACAGAGTATAATCTTGTGGACTAACCTCCACCGTGGTTTTTCCCCTAATAGGGTTTCCACGTAAAAAAAAATCCGTGTTATGTGTGTTTCTGATGTAGTAATGGTTTATTCTTTCAGGTTTATTTATTAGTTCTGAGAATAAGTTTAATTTCTATGACAGCTGATTCAACCCCCCTCTCAGTTGTCTACCCTTGTGTTTCCAACAATTGGTATCAAAGTAGGTTCCTCAAAATAAGTTTAATAGCTTGAGGTGATTTGAGATGCTGACATATAAAGATAGTCTAAGATTTGATGGAACTAATTATTCTCTATGGAAGACTCGAATGGAGTGTCATCTAAGATGCATTGATGAGCCTTATTAAAAAATTACAAAGAATAGGTATATCATTCCACAGAATGATCCTTCTACTACATATGAGATTAAGGAAGTCGAGTGCAATATCAAGGCTAAGGAAGCATTGTTGAGTGCTCTAACTGATTCTGAGATGACAAATGTAATTGATCTAAAGACTACTTATGAGATCTAGAAAAAGTTGGAAACCTTGTATGAAGGTGATGCTCATGTGAAGATTGCTAAGTTGCAAAGCTTGAAATGGAAATATGAAATGTTGAGAATGGGTGAAGATGAGAACATCACTTCTTTTATGCAGAGAGTGAATGAACTAGTGTGTAGTATCAGATGTGTTGGTGGAACATTGAAAGAATCAGAGATTGTTGCTAAAGTGCTTAGATCCTTGCCTGCTGCATACAAAGCCAAAGCTATAGCTATTGAGGAGATCTAGACTGTAATAAATGTAACCAGAGACATGTTGATAGGTAAGCTTACTGATTTTGAGTTAAGTGAGTTTGGTGATTCTCTTCCTAAGACAAAATCTGCATTCAAAGCTACTATCTTTGGAAAAGATAAGTAGAGATATGATCTAGGTGAAAGTTCTTCTAGAAAGGTGTTCAAGTATGATGAGGAAATGAGAGAGATTGGAGAAGAAAAGAGAAAAATAGATGATCTTGAAGCACTTATTGTCAAGAGGGAAGCCAGAGAAGAAGGTAAGTATAAAGGGAAATTTCCTATTAAATGTTTTTCTTGCAATAAGATAGGTCATTTTTCCACATGTGTTTGGAAAGAGTTCCTAAGCCAAGATATAACAAGCCTAGATTCCAAAGAAAGTGTTATTTTATTGCTGATGAAGGTGTCAAAAATGATGAATCTGATAAAGGGAATGTAAGTGGGGAAAAATGGGTATTTATTGCTATAAAGGAAAATGATCTTGTACCTACTAAATCTGCTAGTTGCATGAATGTAGAGAAATCCCTTGCTTCTTGAGTTGAAGAAAAAGATGAATGGGTGATTGACAGTGGATGCTCTCATCACATGATAGGTGATAAAAGTAATTTTTTGAGCTTGGAAAAGTATGATGGTGGTGTTGTAAGATTTGGTGATGACAAAGATGGTGTAATCTGTGGCAAAGGATCCATTTCTCTTGATGGTAAGCATAATACTAGTGATGTTCTATATGTGGAAGGTTTGAATCATAATTTCTTAAGTGTTGGACAGATGGTTGACAAGGGATACAATCTTCAGTTCAAGGATGGAAAGTGTAGAATATTGGGGATTTACAAAAATGTGATTGTATATGGTACAAAAACAAAAGGTAATATCTTTCACTTGAATGTTGCTAGTAAAAGTTGTCTAATTGCTCAAGTTGATGAAAGTTGTTTGTGGCATAGGAGAATGTGTCATGTAAACTTTGATAACATTATCAAGATAAGTTCTACTCAAGCTGTGAGAGATATTCCTAAGTTGATAAAATATACTAATACTATATGCAAGGAATGTCAGTTAGGGAAGCAAACTAGAGTTTCATTTTGGGGAAAACAACATTGTTCAAATGAAGTGTTGGAGCTTGTGCATACTGACTTGTGTGGTCCTTCTAGAGTTAGAATTTTACAAGGATATAGGTATTTCATGTTACTTATTGATGATTATTCTAGAATGATGTAGGTTACTTTCTTAAGGGAAAAATTTGAAGCTCTAGAGAAATTCAAGATTTTTAAAGCTATGGTTGAGATAGAGATAGGTCTAAAGATTAAATGTCTAAGATCAGATAGAGGTGGTTAATTCACTTCTGGTGAGTTTAATTATTTTCATGAATAGCATGGGATAAAGAGACAATTATCTGTACCACAGACCCCTCAGCAAAATGAAGTTGTGGAAAGGAAGAGTATGACAATTCAAGAATCTTCTAGGACTATGATACTGGAAGGAAATGTTCCTCATATCTACTGGAAAGAAGTTGTGAGTATTGTCGTTTACACTCTCAACTAGGTACAAATCAAAGGTGATACCGGTAAGACTCTTTATGGACTATGGTATGGTAATAAGCTTACTATTAGATATTTCAAAATCGTTGGGAGTAAATGCTATATCAAAAGAGATGAAGATGTTGGAAGTGAATTCACTCTGAGAGGGGGGGTGAATCAGAGTGATATAAGTTTTGAACTCTTTGATTTGAATGCACAACTTAAATGTTTTGACCTTGAAACAATGTGGAAGATTTAACCAAACAAATGAACACTTAAACTTTGCATAAAGATATGCAATAGAATCAAATCATATTAAAAGCATCATGTAGCATTGTTCCATTAAATTGTGAACAACCTTATTTATGTTTTTTGAAATAGGACTTCAACTTTACACAATGTAGATTTAACTTGCTTTATGGAATGCTTTTTGAACAATCATAAATTATCTTTTAAACAAACTAAAAGCATCAGAGCATTGACTAATTGAGCACATTAACTTGAAATAGAATGAGAGACAAAATAACATCACATAACACAAAGATTTCCTGAGTGCAAAAACCCTCTTGGGGTATAAAAAACCACTTGCAAACTAATTCTTTAATTCATTCAAAAGAGCAGAAACTCTGTTACAATGTGGAGCAACAACTCTAATAACTTTTCTGAAGCACCAACTTCATTAAAAACTCAAGGTATTGCAACCTATTAGAACCTTATACCTACAATGACTATCTGTAGTTACAAAATTACAATAGGATACAAAATGATTTTGCAATAATACCCAACTCAGAAAATCTTTGTAATACAACCAAAGATGAAAACAATATGAGCCCACTTTTCCTCTTTATAGAATGATATCACAATAAACAATACTTTGTTCAGACTATTTCATCTCATAAATTTGAATGATATCTCTATTATAAGAACTAGATATTTCAAAAAATAAAACCCTCTATCCTCTTCTCAAATATTGCAAATATAACAATGATATGACCAACAAATGCTCTGTATTCTCCTCATACATGTCCATCCAAACAATGGCTGAAAGCCATGTTTACTTAGAGCACATGAAACCCGTGTAACTGAAATGAAAAACCCTCGAGTTAGGATTTCATCAAACTGAAAAAAAAAATAGTTGCATATAAAACCACATTTTTTTTTCAACTGAAATTTCTATTTCTTTCCTTTTTAGAAAAACATGAATTTGGAAAAGTAATTCTTTTCAAAACTAATAACAATAACCAAAAATGAAGTAATTCTTCTTTCATTTTTACTCTTCTATTTACCAAATTTACCTTCGAAAGATTAAAGCAAATGTATAAATATTACCTCGGTTATGGTGGGTTTAACCTGCAAAGAAAATCCTTGAAGATCTTCATGAAAACTGCCCAAACCTCTACTTCTAGCTCAAGCGAAGACCACCATCTCTCTTGCCACTCATCAAAGACCAACATAACTGAAAACTAGGTTAGAATACCACAACAACTTTGCTCAATCTGTGACTACAATTCCAACATGGTGGCGCTAGGGTTCGAGCAGAAATGAAACTATCACTAGTCTTCTTTTCATTTAGTACTAAAATATAATCAATAATCATTTGAAATCCGTGAACCAAAACATAATCATTTTCAAATTCATTTACCATCGACCAAATGAAAGACAAGTCATTTCCCAAAAACTCACATCCACATGAGTTATTATATCTGCCAAGCTATCATGGTGTTGGTGTCAAAGAAACTCGATAAGCCTCGTTAAGAATCAAACTCTAATGAGTATGTTGACATGCATGATGAAGACTAAAGTCTTAAAAATAAATAATAACATTCTAATGAAAGTCGACAATGAAATGGAGTAATAGGAGCCCGATGGTCTTTTTTATAGACTTAAATCAATGAAAAGGCTGGCAGTCATATATAGTATGACTTTAAACCTTTTAACAAAGGCCGATATCAATAAAGTATGAACTATATGTCATATGGTAAGCCCAAGCCTTTTATTATAGAGGTTTTTAATAATATTTAAAAATAAATAAAATCAAATATTCATAGCCTCAAAATCCATATATGATGGTGATCACAAAATTTATGCCATGCCAGGTTAAAGCCATGTGTGTCTGTATCTCCAATAAAAATGTCATCTAAAAGCTTAAGGATAATTGAATATCATATGTCAAGATCAACTTGATTAATAAAACCAAGATCAAACTGAAGCAATACCTTTATGTTCACCGATATTCACAACTATAATGTTGTTCTATACCTTGCAATTAGTAAGATTTATGATTCCATGAATCAAATGATATCTTACTAAAATGAATCTTCCCACTACAATGCCATAACCTGTATGTGCCATGCCAAAACTAAATTCACCATAGAACCAAGTGAAACTATTGTCTACACATGAAGCTCCAAACATTGGTACCACAAAATATCAAATATGAATGTTAAAAAACATCACAATGCTATAAACTGATCCACAAGATAATCATTGAATATTCCAAAGCCATAATATTGTCCATAGCCAAGATACTGAATTCCAAAACAAGAATAGACCAATAGTAAGCCAAGACTAAATCAAGTATCACAATATCAATACCAAAATTCCATGAGTCATAATACTAAAGTGCCAAAAATGAACCAATGAGTATGCCAAGACCAAAGTGCCATATTATCGGTTTTGACATCAAGGACAAATATGCACAAAGAGAAGGTCAACATAAGACATAGGAAAGTTTGATGCTAGAAGTGATGAAGGAATCTTTCTTGGTTATTCTACTAAAAGTAAAGCCTACCGGTGTTACAATAAGAGATTGATGAAAGAAATTGAGAGTGGTAATGTCAAGGTTGATGAAGACATGGTTAGAACATCTAGAACCTATGGATATGATTCAGATGATCAGAATGATAGTTTAGATAAAGGAAAGAAAGTTCAGATTTCAAATCAAGTTCAAATCATTTCGGTGAATCAAGAAAATCAAGAGGAAGGAACTAGTGAAAGTGTAGAAGTGATATCACAAGAGCCTAAAGTTCAAGAACATCCTAAGACTCCAAGGTATGTAAGAATAAATTATTTAGAAGATCAGATTATTGGTGATAAGAACAAAGGAGTTCAAACTAGAAGAAGAATTGTAGAAGAATACTATTTGATCTCCAAGACTGAGCCTAATAGTGTCAATGAAGCATGAAAAGATGAACATTGGGTGGAAGCAATGAAAGAACTACTACAAATTGAGAAAAATGATACATGGATTCTTTTTCCTGGACCTAAGGACAAAAATGTAATTGGAAATAAATGGGTCTTTTGGAATAAACTAAATGAGCAAGGTGAAGTTATTAGGAACAAAGCAAGACTAGTGTGCAAAGGATATTCTTAGATCAAAAGTATTGACTTTGAAGAAAAAATTTCTCTTGTTGCTAGGATTGAAGCTGTGAGACTATTTCTTGCTTATGATACTTAAAAAAACTTCAAGGTTTATCAAATGGATGTCAAGTTAGCATTTCTAAATGGTGAACTAGAAGAAGAAGTGTATGTTGAGCAACTTGATGGATTTCAATTGACTGATCAGGGAGATATGGTTTGTTAGTTGGAGAAAGCACTGTATAGACTTAAGCAAGCCCCAAGAACATGGTATGCCAGATTGGACAAGTATTTATTGAAGCTTGGATTTAATAAAGGTATTGCTGATAGTAATCTGTATTTCAAGATTGATCATGATAAAGATTTGATTGTTGAAGTCTTTGTTGATGATCATTTTTGGAGGAGATGATAGTTTGTGCATGAAGTTTGTTGATGAGATTTAGAGTGAGTTTGAGATGTCTATGATTGGAGAAATGAAATTCTTTTGGGGTTGCAAATTACTTAGCTAGATAAATGGATCTTTATATCTCAGTCCAAGTATGTGAAAGAATTGCTAAAGAAGTTTGGTATGGAAGATTCAAAGCCATTTGGTACACCTATGGTGACCGAATGTAAGCTAACACAAGATGATGATTCTCCTAAAATAAATCAAACCTAGATACAAATCCATGATTGGTGGATTGCTTTATTTGACTCAAACTAGACCTGATATCATGAATTCCATATGCATTGTTGCAATATTTCAAGCTTATCCTAAGGAATCTCATGTGACAACTATGAAGAGGATTTTTTAGGTACTTGAAGGGGATAGTTGATTTTGGCCTGTGGTATCCTAAAGATGACGACCTTACTTTGAGTGCTTTTACTGATGATGATTGGGCAGAGGATGCGAATGATATAAAGAGTACTAGTGGTGGTTCATTTTTCTTGGGAAAGAAGTTGATTTCATGGTTAAGTAAGAAGCAGAATGTCATTTCCTTATCTACTGCAAAGGAAAAATACATTGTTGCTGCTAACAATTATACTCAAGTATTGGGGATGAAACATATGTTGAAAGATATAAGAGTTGTGTATGATGAATCTATTGCTATATTCGGTGATAATTCAAGTTTAATTAACATTTCTAATAATCTTGTGTTGTATTCAAAAACCAATCATATATCTATCAAGTTTCACTTTTTGAGAGAGAAGGTGAGTGAAAAGGAAGTCAGATTAGAGTATGTGCCCACTAAGGAACAAATTTTAGATATCTTTACCAAGCCCTTTCCTAAGGATAATTTTGAGTATCTAAGAGGAAAACTAGGGGTGATTACCCATCCTAATCAAAATTAAGATAAATTGTCTTGCATTAGTCTGTGCATTTCATATTCATATCTGGATCCAAATTGATATTGTGGTGGTTGCTACTCAAGGGGAATAGTCAGATGTTTAGAAATTTTGGTTTAGAGCTTTTGTGGAGAAAGATAATCTATATCTTTTTCATTGATGTCAAAGGAGGAGAAGAGTCATGTCAAAAATTGTGAAAGAGTTAAGGAGAAAAGATTCAAAATATAAGGGGGAGAAAGTGCTAAGAAAAAGTTGCGTTGATGGTGTTTTTCACATCATGTGTTACCATCAATTCCAAATGGGGAGATAGTTGGATATTGTTGATATGTGGGTTTCATTGATGTCAACCCTATTGGAATTAATGTTTTAAGGCTGTATATGTTGAGGATATTGAGAGAATTGTAATAAAATAGGTTGTAGGTTGTCAATGATGCAATGAAGTTTAGTTTATCCATCATGATGTTGGGTAGCTCAGTATATTGATGATAAGAGGTTGTGGATCAAAGGGTTTGTTTTTTATTATATCTCTTTTATCCACATTAAGTTTCAGCTTGATCTACGTGAAGATTTTATCAAGTTATGAGTATCTGTGTTGTGATAGTTCTATTTCTTTAGTTGGTGTTCCTGAAAGAAGATAATATGATTCTAGTAATTTGAGTTGTTTTGGATACTTCTATAGTGATTCATGATGCTTTTGGATGTTTCTAGATCATGTTCTATCTGTGTTGTACATCCACATTGATCGTTGTGCTCACGATTGGTGTTTTTCTGTTGTCATTTTATGTTTTTCATGTTCATGGTTGACAAGGTGATTGTAGCATGTTGTGGATCTTAGAGGCATAATTTTTGGAGGTGTTTCATGTATGAGGATGTTTTTTTGGGTCTTCACTATGTTGTGGGAAACATTGGCTGGTGCGCATTGAAAATTGTTTATGTTTTGGGCTGACAATTTGTACACATTTTATATTTTGTTGAAGCTGAAACGTAGATGATATTCTTAGTTGCGGATATATATGAACAATTTTTTATTTCATTTGAAGATATGTGTGGTACAGAGTGTGTGATTCCTATGTGCGAATAATGTTCTAATCTTTCAAAGGTAGAAGTAAAGTGTGTAGAAGAGTGCGCAAAGTTCATTTGCTTAACCGAAATTGTAATCAGGAATTACTAGATTTTATTTTCTTAGTTCAAAATATTTTAGATGTAATTTGAATGTTTCTATAAGAAAGTGTGTCTTCCTTTGGGTAGTAAGCCTTTTGTAATTGAGTAGTGAGCTCTAGGCAGTGCACCTGAATGCATGTGCATTCCCATTTATAATTATTTTATACTTTTAATAGAGTATAATATTGTGGACTAAACTCCACCATGGTTTTTCCCCTAATAGGGTTTCCACATAAAAAAATTTCTTGGTGTTATGTGTTTTTCTGATGTCCTGATGGTTTATGCTTTCATGTTTATTTATCAGATTTGAGAATAAGTTTAATAATTTTAATTTATATGACAATTGATTCACCCCCCCTCTCAGTTGTCTACCCTTGTGTTGCCAATAGTTGAGCTAGTGTTTTGATGTTGCATTCAAGATTCAAGGTTAAGTATTGTTCTACACTTATTTCAAGATCTAGATCTACATCCTTCATGGCCACTTCATGTTGAGTTCCAGATTTACAAGAAATCATTTACAAGACATCATTCAAGGTATCATTGTTCATTTTTCATGTTCCATATTTCATGTTTCATGTCCTTATTTCATTATCTCATCATTTGGTTTAATTACCTCAAAGGGGTTTGAACAAGGAAAATACCTATCCGCTAACAATTAACAAGTTTTTCTTGTCGTTACATGTGTGATTATAGATCTAGGTTCCTTGGATCTTGAAGATCCTTTGAATATTAGATTGCAAGGTTGAAGAAAGTCATCAAGTAGTCACACATTTGTCATCTTCACAAAAAGTGTTCTACGGGCCTGAAATTAGAGTTTTAGATCTAGAAACAAAGTGGAGTAGAAAGAGTAGAGATTGGAGACCTGATTTAGATATTAACCCTCCAAAAAGGACTAGTTGGAATGATACAATACTTGTGGTGTATGAGTCCCATTACAGTGATTTTCTAGGTTTTAGTGGATTCAGATTAGACATTGCCAGATTCTTATTTTGGCCCAGAAACCCTAGTCTAGGACTGATATGCCCAGACTAGTGAATGAGCCCAATTCAATATCAACATTATTTTTTTCATTATTTCTAGTCCTCATTCAGGCCTCTTCAAGTTTCTAGGTGCATGCCTCTAATTTTATAGCTTTTTGTTCTGATTTATATGCATTTCTAGGTCATTGATTCAAGTTTCACGCATCACTAGGTTTGAAAATTAGATCTTGCATTTCATTATTCTTTCCAAGCCCTAGCTTGGTGGTGAACCCATCTTTAGTTTATAATCAAATCCTAGGACAACCCTATTGTAAGATTTGTTTCCCCTTTCTTCATTAGATTGAGATCTCTAGGGTTTTCCTTAAATGAAAGCGTGAAGATTATTATTCTATCTCCCTAGTATAGAAGCAAAAAAAATCAATCTTTCACTAGTATCAAATAATTCCTAACCAAGGGAGACAAGTGGGGCATCAATGTCACACTCTGAAAATCGCACACAACAATGACACATCTTTCTTTCTATGTTGATGGATGTAGAAAATTGTCATTTTCATATCAATGCATATTGGGGCACCACATTTTGCATGTTATAACATATCTATTTTTATAGCTATTAGAGCCATCAGGGAGTTATGGAGCACCTAAGATTGACTATTTTTCATTGGTTGTGGACTAGGAACCCATATGAAGGCCTTGTGATGTTTAATTACCATTTATTGTGTTTATTGGTTATTCACTATATAGGTGAAAAATAGGGTAGACCCAAATGCATGAACAAGTGGATATACAACTTAATTTTCTAAGGCCCTTACACTTAAAATTATGTAAAATAATATGCTAATAACAATAAAAAAATGCAACCTAATTTTTATAGCAACTATGGGGGATGTTTTTAGAGCATAAAAAGTTGTGTACCTAGCTAGAATATTGTTGTTTTAGAGCTATGGAGGACTCATGCACCTTTAGTGGCAAATGGGTCCTTTTAGAGTTTCAAAAAACTAATTTCAGGATCCTATTCCTTAATGTTTGCACTCTCAAGCTCCCTGTTATCAAGTTTTGGAATACTGTATGCAATTCTGTAGAGATATTTCCATGATCTTGCACTTTGAATGATAACTTTTGCAACTTTGCAACTTTGACAATTTTTCTCCAAATTTTTCTTTAACTTGATCTTCAACCTATAAATCTGCAGTTAAACACTCAAGGACAAAAAGGCTTGTTGATTTGTTAGTGAATTGTTGTTTTTCTCAGTCAAACCCCTTGTAGGTAATTAAACCAAATGATGAAAATGAAGAAATTGAAGCATGAACATGAAATAATGTAAATGATATCACCTTGGATGAAGTCTTGTAAAACATATCTGCAAACTATCATGTAGTGGCTATGAAGAATGTAGATCTAGGTTCCTTGAAAATGATGTGAATAGTAGTTGCAAGTAGATCTTCAATGCTACATCAACCTCTTTGGCTCAAAAACATGAATGCATGCATCAAACCCTTGAAATGATGATATGATCTTGAATTGTTGCAATAAACTCTTGAAATCTGCCTTGAAATGCCTTATGAATTCCTTTGAAATGCTCTAATTCTTGATAAATTGAATGCTTGAGTTCTTTCTAGATTGTGTTAGGACAAACAATGTGAATTAATCCCTTATTTATACTAAATTAGGAGATTAACCACAAAATTCAAAGAATTAAGACTGACACTGGATCTGGAAAGAAAGATAATTAAATTCCTTCCAAAATGAAATTCAAAAAGGGGGATCAAATTAAGGGAGGATGCATTCACCATCTTGGGTGAATGGGTCTTGGCTACGTTTCCAAGACCAAGCTTTAGGGGATTGAAAGAAGGCGAAAAACCCATTCCAGATGAACTAAGAAAGGGGAGGTCCTATTAAGGGAGGACCCATTGCCATCAAGGGTGAATGGGCCTTGGCTCAACTTACCAAGACCAAATTTTCCCAATGAAATAATATTTTAACTAAATTATGATTTTCAAGATAGATCTTTGGGAGGTGTCAAAATTAAAGCCTAGATTTGAATCAAAGGGGGTTAATAACTCCAATTAACCACAATTAACTAAGACCACCTAGATAAATGTGAAACTACTTTAAAACACTTTACAACACTTAAAGAAGGCAAGCATTATGTACATTTTTTTATTGAAAAGGATCCCATTAGGCTTAATTAAGCAAATACATCCTAGAAAAGCTTGAAAGTGTGATACACCACTTTAGAACATCCTTGCAAAGGATCAATTAAGGCATGTTTTAGTTAAATATGTTAGAAACCATGATCATATTTGCAAACAAGAATAGACCTTCCACATAAGAGAAAAATCAAAAGGCAGAGATTTGCAAGAAGATGTGCAAATTGATATATTCAAGAATTCAATAATTACATGATAATGATTTGCTTTATAAAATTAAAGATATGCATAACCCTAATCTTATCTTGAGCAACAAGATAGCTCAACAAGATAAGGATGACAACTAATTAACCTAGGAATTAAACCTAAGTAACTTATAAAGTGTAATTAAATATTAATTACATTCAACACCCCCATGAGTGCAACTTAGGGAGAAGCAAAATTATTATGCAAAGATGAGTCCCCGGCAATAAGGCCCGGACGTATCTACATTTACAAATGCAATGATGAGGTAGAGAAGGAAAATGCAGTGGGAAAAAACCCCCTACAATGAGATGACTGCTGCAAATAAGCACTGGAAGAACACTGTGGAGTAACACTGGAACCACAATTTGAAAAGCAAGGAAAGATACTTCTTTCTACAACTGAAACCAAAACTAGAATCATGATAATGTGATAGCAGACTCGATGCCACGGAACACTGGAAAACTCACAAACTGGAACAACCCTAGAATCTATGAAGCAACAGTAGATGATGTGATGAAGGAATCTAGAAGCCATGTATCTCGATGTTGATGTCAAACTGTGACTGAAACTGTTCCATGGGAAGGAGTACCAAAAATAGACTCTGGAACAATAACCATAAAAACATGGCCCTCAAACTAAGAAGAATCTAAACCAATGTGGATCAATAAACATAATCTCTCAACTAAAGTGTGAAACAATGAATCCGATATGTGTCAAGAAATAGCAAGAATATGGCCAAAATAAACTAGGTAGCCAGATAACCCATACGAGTTGCCAAGAAATCAAAATGTATATGGAGATCAAAGTGAAAACTACACTCTAATCAGATTATTATGCAAGAAACCCCCCTGAATGGAACTTTATCATAGTTCATTTATTACAATAACCCAATTATTGTAAGGAGAGAATGCTAAACATGCATAAACATAAAATATGATGAAGTGGTACTGAAATGAAGTACAAATGTTCAATTTTCACCTTTCCAACTGCCAAAACATCCAAGTAATCTCCAAAAGACCCATCAAGACAACTCTAGAATAATGAAAAACTTGGGAAAAATATAGAAAAAAGTGTATGGACAAATAGATAGAGCTCCTCAATACCTTTCCAACGCCTCAAACAAGACGAAAATCGGAGATCGTGGCAAAAAGTTCTAAGCTCTAAAGCCCAAAATGAACATCTAACTTCAAACAGAAAAAAAAAGTAGATAAAAAGAAAATTCTAAAAAATAACCTATACCACTGGAAAGTTCTTGGAACTAGCTTTCCAGTGATATCTCATTTGCTTGATTTCGATACCATATACCCAAGTTATGACCAAAAGAAAAAAACTGCTCCTTTAGGAAAAATCAAGGCAAGAAGGGGGCTTGGAGCGTCGTACGGATGTTCACGTCATGCTGACGTTACCAATTCATGAGCTCAAAATTGACGGCCATGTGGCTATTGGGGAAAAAAATGCCCCCTATCAGGAAAAAATGGACGACTACTGGAATATTCCCTATGGGTTCAGAATATTCAGAAGAATCTGGATGTGCCGGTATATACTTTTCTTCCGGTATATGCTTCGCCATCACTGGAATATTCTGATGTCGGTCGCTTGGGTGACATGGGGCTCCTGGTCCCCATAGGACCGCTAGCCTAGCTGAATGGGCCTACGGGGGTGGAGCGGAGGGCCCCCGATCCTCCATGTGACCAGGGGTGCTAGTGGAGGAGCTCGCAGGGGTTGATAGAAGCACCGACGCGACAAATGAGAACCTCATTTTTTAATTTTTTTTTAAAATGTGCCTCGATATACATGATGGGGAGGTTGTATGGCCCCCCAGACAATTTTTTTTTTCCTCCTAGATCAACTCCACCAAAATGCTCCAAAAATTTGGCTACCCCCAAAACTTGCAAAAAATCTCCTAGTCTGAAACCCTCACAGATCTGGCAAATGATGGCCAAAATCTACAAAATAAAAGTCAATCCTGACATTTTCCAGCACTATGAATCCAATGGTGAAGCCTGATCTGATCCAAAATGCCACATGAATGAACTCAAGGCATGATACCCTCAAGGAATCCTGAACGAACCCTGCAATGATTTTCTCAAAAATATGAGAAGGGGCTATAAATCAAGGCTCTGATACCATGTTAGAAACCAAGATCAGATTTGCAAACCAGAATAGACCTTCCACAGAAGAGAAAAATCAAAAGGTAGAGATTTTCAAGTAGATGTGCAAATTGATATATTCAAGAATTCAATAATTACATGATAATGATTTGCTTTATAAAAGCAAAGATATGCATAACCCTAATCTTATCTTGAGCAACAAGATAGCTCAACAAGATAAGGATGACAACTAATTAACCTAGGAATTAAATAATTACCTCAGTAAACTTATGCAAAGTGTAATTAAATATTAATTACACCAACAAAATAAAGGTCATATAATAGCGTGAATGTGTACAAAAAATTACAACACCACTCCAAGACATCATTAGTTCAACTTTAATGTCAATTATCAAACCAAGCAAGGGAAAAGCTACTTTTTCTATTACTACATTTTTCCCCCACTTTAGTGAGAGGATGACCCCATATCAAATTCACACTAAAGTATACATCCAAAACACTTAAAATTATGCAGCAATAACAAAGACACATGATCATACCCTATCAAAGGCCAAGAAAAATAAAAACAAAAACAAAGGATCAAGCACAACCGATTCAACATTATGTGAGGCAGTGGCTATTTTTCCATAACATATGATGCTCACTCTACGGTAGTGGAACCTTAGTCTATCCACTAGGTGAGTTATCCCAACAAGGTGGAAAATAAGAGAATCATATTAGCCTCTCATACCATACTGAAGCTATCCTCCTGACAACTTCGATAAGGCACCACAATGACAATGCTTTTGTAAATGTTTTTTGAATTTCATGTAAAACAATTTCTTAAAGGGTATTTTGCTTTGTTCGTGTACTGATATTCCTCTTAGGGAGCATTATTCCTAATGTCTCCAAGAGAGGACAAGTAAAAAGTGTAAGATCATTGCCCATGGGAAGCCTCATTTCCATCAATCCATGATAGTAGATTGTACACTCTTAGACATCATCAAACCTAATGAAACAACCAAGAAGAGGACACATCACAAAAAAAAAAGAAGGAAAATCACACCATGAAATTTTCCAAAATATGTCATCGATGTATGCCCCCACTTTAAAGTGGTTTATACACCATTAGTGTGAGTAATTTCTTTAAAGTAGCCAATGGTTTTCCTAGGACATGAGAGCCTTCCTTAGAAAACCCTATGCCAAGTCATATGTTTCCAAAGCAAGCTACATCATGAAATAGGAAGGAAGGGTTGCCCCCACAAATACATAAGGGATCTATGGATTTAGGGTCAGTATGTTTGTGCTACAATGTTTTCATAGAGCATGGAACTATCATAATTCCCCAAATACTCACAAAAATAGAAGAATGACACAAAGAAAGGGAAAAAAAAGAAACCCCTTTTGGGTCAACATGGAAGAAACGTGAATGTATCAATGCCTTGCAACATCATCAAAAAAGGAAAACACAAGACAAATGAAAAAGATAAAGAATTTTTTTTGGGTCAACATGGAAGAGACATAAAGGTCTCAATGCCTCTCGTCATCCCCAAAAGGAAAACATAAGAAAAATGAAAAAGATAAAGAAGAATATGTTGGGTCAACATGGAATAGACATAAATGTCTCGATGCCTTGCATCTTCCCCTAAAGGAAAATACGAGGGAAATGAAAAATAAAATTTTGACATAGAGAAGAATGAAGCTACATATAGAAGAATGCACAAAAGATAAAGGAACATCAAACGAAATATCATGGGGGATCATATTATGCACACACAATCACATAAAGAAACATGAAAAAGCAAAACACTAGTAAGGCATATGGGAGTCAACCTAAAGCAGGTCGTTTACCTCCCAATCTTGGTCAGTATAAATAGAAGGTGGGAAACTAGCCAAAGGGACAACATCAAGTGTTGAACTAGGAAATGCACCAATTTCAATACTCTTATTAGGATATTTGTCATTTAAGCTCATGGAAGAAGAAAACAATGTATTCAACTCATCATACACTTGTTCATCAATCTTTGCAATGTCAATGTCATTGTCAAAGTTAATCATAGCAGAAGATCGAATAAAAATGGCCATACAATGTTCTTGTTTATGTTGAGGGGAGGGTTGAGAGTCATCATACATTGCTTTAGATAGGTTTAAATTTTTATTTTCTATGCTATTATTGTTTTCTTGAGTTTGCAATCTACGAGCAATAGCATGACGTCTACATATATGCTCTCTCACACTTTGATTTCTTTTTAGTTTGTTTACAATTTTTTTTTGTGTAAGAGTGGATTTTTCAATCATAGGTTCCTTATCTTCCATAGGAGGACTAGAAGAAGCAATAGGAGGTTTATCAACCACTTTCTATTTGAATTTGTAAAACTATTTTACTCGAGGAGGGACAATAATATTGTTTGTATTATCTCATGGTATCTTGTGGGAAATTGTAGGAGGTTGTTCTATAGATTGTTCTTATATGTTTGGAATTGTTTTTGGTTCAATCATTGTCTCATCAAGGATGGTTGGTTCAGCCATAGGTTGAGGCATGTTTCAAAGGAATAGTTCTGCTATTTTCTCTACCCTGAATTTTTGATATGATTTGAAAAAGAAACCTTCACGAGGCTTGATAGGTTGCATAGGCTTGGGCCAAGAGTAATCTAGTGAAAAATTCTCTTTTTTTGAGGCAGTATATAATCTGCTATGATGCATAGTGAAGATGCCATTAACAAATGGAAACTTTAGACATTTATGGAGCAAAGCCATGGACAACCTAGATTCACATGAAATTGGTCTGATTGTGGGATGATGGAGAATGAGACTGTTAATAATTTTGGTCCCACTTTTAAAGGGAGATCTATCAAGCCTATCGTAGGGAAATCAAATCCACTATGTTTCTTGATATAGCTCATGCACATATAAGAATTCTTCTATGATCACATTCTCTCCACAAACAAGATCAATCAATATCCCATAAGGGGGCTTATTATTGATTCAGCTAGGTATGCAAAGAGGACCATTAGGTGCATGTTTAAGTGTGTCATTTTGTGAGAAAGCGGTGTCAAGAGGTTTTTTAGTTAAGCCCTTATGAGTTCTAGCTTTGATAAATGCTATCATGTCATTCATCAGATGTTGTTCAATGGTATTTGTATTGTCATAATTTGTTTCAACATTCATCACATCAGTCTTTGTTTCACTAGCTTTGACAAATGAAATATTATGCTTAGGCATGGGATTTGTAAATATTTGAAAATTTAGATTAGGAGGAGCTACAAACTTATTACCTTGATCATTCACACCTCTGATTAGTAAATAATTAGAATCAATAAGTTCTTACACAAGATGTTTAAGATGCTTACAGTATTCTATACTATGTCCATTTGTTTAATGGTAATGATAATAAGCATTTTTTTGAAAGCCTTTGGGCAATGGAATAGTAGGGTCACATTCTCTAACAGGAGATAAGGTAAGTATGTTTTTGTCAATCAGCTGCAACATGATATTATGAAGGGTATTGGGTAAAGGAGAAAACTCTCTCTCTCTATCCCCGAAAGGAGTTGTCATTTTCATAGCATCTACTTGGTTATTGTTTTGTTGATGTGTTTGAGGAGGATTTAATTGTAATAAGCCTATATTTTGTTTCTTTAATGGTTGATAATTGTTTTGAGTTGTGGATTCAAACTTTTCAGGATGAATAGGGGGTTTTCACATCATGGCCACCAATGTAGTTTTTATGATCACGAAGGACTGTATATAACAGTGTGAAGGATGGAAACCTAAAAATTTCAAGTTTTCTTTGGAGTTTATCTTGTAAGTTGGAAATGAACATTATTTTAAGGTTGGAATTAGGAATCTCAATGTTCACTTATAAAGTGTTTGGTATCTTCCTATGAAATCATTCACTTTTCATCCTCTTTTTGATTGAATGTCATTAAATTAGCAAGGGTCATTTTGGGACCCATGTGAATATGGAAGTGGTTATAAAAGACATCAATCAATTCATTGAAGGAACCGATTGAATGGTTCGATAAAGATGAAAACCACTCTAAGGAAGTATCTTTCAAGGACTAGAGAATAACTTAGCCAAAAGTTTATCCTCAAAAATGAAATCACTACACAAGATTGTGAAGGAAAACACATGGCTTATGGGATTTCCTTTCCCACCATATTTTTCAAAACAATGGACCTCTATTCCTTGTGGAATTTGTGCTCTTAATATTTCACGGGAAAACGATGTAGACTTGATGTATTGCAAAGGTTGAAAATTATTGTTCTTTTGTAATGTTGCCACTTATTGTTGAAGGGATGTCATGGTTTGCAAAAGTGAGTTAATGAGAGGGTCATTTCGGTTATAAGGTTGATGAGAATAAGGTAGTGTAGTGTATGTATGTGGAGGGCTAGTGAATTATAGGTTATCGAAGGTGGATTGTTGAGGTACTATTGTGTTTGGAGTGTTTCCTATGGTAGTAGGTATGACTATTTTGGTTGGTTGAATGGTATTTATGGGTTGAAATTTTGTTGTAGGTTGGAATGTTGTTGTAGGTTGGAATTTTTTGGTAGGTTGGAATGTTGTGGTAGGTTGTGTACTAGTATATGTAGGAATGGATATTGGTATCATGGAGGATGGGATTGGAATTCCACCTTGAATTTGAGTAGACCCCAAAGCTTGAGTGGAAGTGGTAATTGTAGGGATGGTGTTGGTAACATTAAATAATTTGGTTGTAGGATGTGATTTCATGGGCAATGAAGTATGCTAAATATGATCCATGGAGGGTTGATTCTCAACACTATCAGAAAAAGAGTTAGGAAACCCAAGATACATGGTGAGTGAGATATCGTGGGATGACATGAGCCTCAAACTTTTTCTTATAATAGTATTGTGAATAGGACACCAACTTGTAAAGCTCATACAAGTTTTACAACCCCAATGTGCAAACTCTAGACTAGCAAAGGGACAATGCAATAACCTAGAATGAAATGAAATTTTCATAATCTAAGCAATGTAGTTTACTGATTACACAATGCAATAAGCTGAAAATGAAATGTTTTGATGTAATTTTGAACTTTTAACAATGTACAAAAAATGAAGCCATTTAAGCTAAATGCAATGAAATTGATGAAACAACAAATCAAGAAATTGAAATAGCAAGATAATAGCACCAAACAGAAGCTAAAAACTAAGATTTTAATGTTCTCAAAATTCATATTTGTACCTAATAGGGACTCATTTTCCAATAAGGGCGAATGGGTCCTAGTTAGGTGTTTCTGAGATTTTTTCTATTAATTTTAGAGTGAATTTTGATACTTTTTCAATTTCCAGAAGGTTCAGATCAGACCTGACCAGGGACTTATTTTCTAGTAAAGGAAAATGGATCTTGGTTAGGTATTTTAAACCTTTTTTAATTATTTGCAAGTTTTCAGTTATATCTTTTAGTTCTAGGTTTGATACAGTAAAATGCAACTTCATATTTTCTAGAAATTCAATGCAAAAATGCTATGAAAAGATGAAATGCAAGGCCTAGGTTGAGATGCAATTTTTTTTTCAAATGCAACTAAATGAGATCTAAATGAATGCAAAATGAGTGATTTTTTTTTGTAATTTTCATATTTAAGAAGTGTAAAACAATGCAAATCTAAACCCTATATGATATGCAAGATTTCAATGCAAAAGAAGAAACCCTAAATGATATCTTAATTCAATGTAAATATAAATACAATGAATGAAACATTTTAACTTAAGACACAATGAGAGACTCCAAAAATCAGAAAATTGCAATGTTGAATATGTTGGGTTCACAAATAAATGTATAGGTGAAAATAGGGTAGGCCCAAATGCATGAAAAGGATGATCTAAAAATTATTTTTCTAAGGCCCTTACACTTAAAATTATGTAAAATAAGATGCTAATAACAACCAAAAATGCAACCTAACTGTTATAGACAATATGGAGGATGTTTTTAGAGCATAAAAATTTGTGTACCTGGCCAAAAAGTTGTTGTTTTTGAGTTATGGAGGACTCATTCACATTCAAAGAAAAATGGGTCCTTTTAGGGTTTCAGAAAACTAATTTCAAGATCTTGTTCCT
This sequence comes from Sequoia sempervirens, assembly GCA_007258455.2. Lineage (NCBI taxonomy): Eukaryota > Viridiplantae > Streptophyta > Pinopsida > Cupressales > Cupressaceae > Sequoia > Sequoia sempervirens. The sequence goes on along the minus strand of VDFB02193867.1, from coordinate 600,601,654 downwards.
TGATGTTTGCACTCTCAAATTCTCTTTTATCAAGATTTGGAAGCCTATATGCAATTCTCTAGATGATCCAGGTGGATCTCAAAACTCTAAAAATTCAATTGTTCCAATTTCCCTCAAAATAAGCACCATGTCAAAGTGTTCAGGAAACTAGACTCAACACAACTTGAATGAGTGAAAAAGGAGTTCATACGTCAAAGTTATGGATAGTTAGAGTTTGGTCAAACCTTACAACTAGGCAGATATTTTTAGGTGAAAATTTGATCTCAAAATTCATCAAAATTGGCATCAAAATGAAGAGATAATTTCCATGATCCCAACATTTCTTGTTTCATAGAAAAAGGAGCTTGTAAGGTGAAGATATGGCCAATAAAAGTTGAAGGTTGATTGGATGTTGACATGACAGTTGACTGGACGTGGACATGGAAAGTGCAAGTGATGTGGAAAAAATGTCTTCATCTACCACCACTACACCATGCTTTATTTTTGATAAATAAAGTGGTGGAGGTTTATTTTATTTCACAAAATCCATTTTGTGGGATTCCAAGCAGATTTTGTGGGATCCCATGCAAATTTGGTGGGATTTAAAGGTAATGGATTAAAACCAAATCTCCTAAAAATTAAAAAATTAACCCCTTTAAAAAAATAATGAATAAGCCTGAATTTATAACTAAAACAACCTTTAATGATTATTAAATAAAAGAAAAAATAATCTAATGAATAAAAATAAACACCCAAACCAATATAGCCCATGAATGAAAAATGATAAGGGCTTAAAAAACAAATTAAAATGGTTTTTAATGGGGAATTTTATTTTTTTATTTGTAAAATAAGGGGGTTGGTTAAATCCTAACCCTGGGGAAAAAGGAAAAATTTATGGTTTCAACCAAATGGGCCAATTTCAAGTATAAAAGGAGATATGAGTTATGCTTTCAAGACATCTTGGAATTGTGGAATAAAGCATCCATTGATCTAATTCATTCAAAATCAAGCATCCAATTCAAATAAAAAAATTTAGAGTATGATCTTCAGAATCCAAGTGAGGAGATTTTGCAAGATGATGATGCAGGAGCATCCTTGGTTCTTGGAAAATTTGCATCAACCAAAAATATTTTCTTTCAGTTTTTTGTTCTTGTTGATTTCTTGTTTAGTTCAAGTTGGTGGATTTATCATATTTTCTCACCAGACCTTGTGGATCTATGTTTACATTATGGATATGCTCAATTTCCTTATTCCAAGATTTTAGCATGATTGGATCTTTTTTTGGCAAGTTATTGCTTTTGGATTAAGTGGCAGTTTCTTGAACTGGCACCAGAATAATTTTCAAGCCTAACGGCTAGTTTGATTGTTTGTGGATATTTATCGTAACTTGTGGATCTTGACAATTTTATTTGAATTGTTCTATGGAGTGTCCCCTACCTTAATTATAGGTCCACACTTCATCCTATGAACCTATTGATGAGAAATTCAAATTTGAGGACAACCTATTTCATGCATACATTACATTTTCTTTCATTGGAGATTCTAGATCTGCTGATATGATATAAAGGTTGTAATAGATCATTAGAATAGAAGAAGTTGATCAATTAGGTTAAGATAGATCTGATACGTAAGAGTTTTTCTCATGTTAATAAGCATGTAGGAATGTTGTAATTGAGCAGGTAGTATCAGGCCTGTGAGCCGAATCTATAAGCCCAGATGTTGCCGACTGATTGTAGTTGAAACTTATAATAATAAGAGTGTTTGAATCTACATTTGCCTCCATATTTTGTGTTGCTCCTATTGTGTGACTCTTGTTGCATGGTCCAGATTGTTCTCTTTGAGGACCCTCCTAGAGTGGCTGCACAGATTGGTACCAGAGTGAGGTTTGATCCATGAGAGATCATCAAAATTCATGGAGTCCTGTTGAATATTTTTTGTGGGGTGGAAAACTGAGGATCCAACCTACATCTGCTGAGGAATTGTGTAAAGATGGCAGCAAGAAGAAATGTTAGAGGAAATAGAGTGCATGGATTAGGGAAAGAGAAAGATCAAGAAGAGGTAGAAGTACAAGAAGAAAGGGAAAGAGAAGATCAACCTGGCCTGGATTAGGGAGAAGAGAGGTTCATAAGAGCCCTAACTAGAGAAAATACTAAACCACATTTCAATCCATCAAATTATAGAGGTAAGTTGGATTCAGATAAATTGCTTGATTGGATAAAAAAGATGGAAAAGTATTTTGATTTTGAAGTAACCATTGAAGACAAGAAGGTGAATTTTTCTTGTACAAAGTTGAAAGGACATGCATCCCTTTGGTGGGAAAATTTGTAGAAAGATAGGAAAAGAAGAGGAAAGGAGAAGATAAAATCATGGGATCAGATGGCGAATAAGTTGAAAACAAAGTTTATGCTTGCAGATTATTAGATTAGTGATAGGGTATGGTTGGATGGAACACTCATTGTTCCATGCTCTGGGTCTCACCTTGGCAAACCCCTTTAGTGTCACTCTCCACCACCTTAACCTATAGGCCCTAATGCTTGTTAGGCACCCTGGTTCTCCTGACCAACCCTACTATCATCTAGATTTCCCTAACCAAGCCAATCTTGGTGCTCTCTCTGCCATTCTCTCCTTAACCCTTAATCTTCCTAAAGGCTAGCTAAATCTCCAACATTCACTAATGCGATGCAGGCATGTGTGATGTCTCCCATGGCTTCAAGATCATTCCTCTAGGGTTCTTGATCATCCACCAATCTCTAATTCTCCATCGCTCCCACCAAACCCTCTTCTAGGGTTAAAAGGGATACTAGCCCTTGAGCCCCAATTAGGTCTCCTAACCCGAGAAAAGTGGAAACCACTCGAAAAACCTCCAAATGACCTAGGATCTTTTCTTGGGGTTTATGTTTCCTATGGCCACACCTTGAATATTTTTGGGGTTTGATGCCTATACTGTTCGTACACTGCCCTAGCCATGAACTTAGCACTTTTAGGTTTGTTTTAAGCCAATTTCTAACCTCCTTGAGATCAATTAGTTTGTTTTCCACTTCCTGGTCTATGTTAAGCCTCCTTCTTGTTACCAATCCTCTGTAAGGCAATCCACATCCTCTCCACACCATGGTTCACTAGGAGATTGGCACCCCTGCAACCTTAGTGCTCTGCACTCTTTAACTGTCCTAGCTGGGCACTGCCAAGCTTGCTTAGGAACAGTCTTTTGCCATGGATTTTTGACTCCTAAGGACTCCTACCTCTACCTTATGTACAAAAATGGATTCTAGCCTCTGTTTCCAAGAACCCATACTCCAAGTAGAGGGGAAACACAGTCTAGAGCTCCATCTTTGTCGGTCTGACAGTCAAGACAAAAACAAATTGCAAGAAATGAACTAACCTAACAAAAAAAATGCTTGAACTGATGCAACAAGCTAACTACTGAACTAACCAATGCTTGAAAAATGAATTACACTACCTACTCTACTCTTAGCATCTGATCAAACCATCAATGCATAAATCCAAAAAACCATAAAACTAGAATATGTTCTTCAATATCATAGTCTTAATTGCCCTCCATGAAATTATTACAAATTAAAAAAAAATAAAACCAACCTTGCTCTCAGCTTGAGAAACTCCTTATAACTCCTCTCCAAGGTAGTTACCAATCCCTTGTGTTGGATATAACCATCACATTAGGCCAAAATTGCACAAATGCAACATTTTGGGCTTTATTTCCAATTCCTAGTGAATCCTAGTGGAAACAAGTTGCTAAACTCTTCCATTCTACCATGAGCTACTGATCAACCTTCCTTATAACATGTTCTAACACCTCTAACTCAAAACTAAATGGTCAACATGACCTTAAATCATTAAAACCACAAAATTTCATCCTAGGCTCACAAATTTTCCTAGTGCTAGCTAATGCTTCCTAGGTGCTCCTGCACCATTCTCCCCCTCTCTGCCCAAACACTAAGGAATGAAAAGAGAGATCAATGACAGGTCAATACCAAACTTCTTGAACTGATCTTCTTGTACCCATGTGGCTTTTGATTCATGCTTGTTCTTCCACTTGATAAGGTGCTCCATGTACACCTTATGCCTTGTAGACTTTTGCACTCTTGACTCCAAGATTGTTCTGCTTGTTGCTTGTCTAGAGTAGGTAGGGGTATGTTGCTTACATCCTTGAAGATTTCCCTATTGTTCTGATCCAAATCTTTGACTGATCCCTTGTACTTGATCAAATTAGCTACATTGAACACTGGAGAGATCCCTAGATCGGTAGGTAACTCCACCTTGTATGCATTCTTCCCATACTTGGCCAATACCTTGCATGGACCCACTCTCTTCATCTGAAACTTGGTTGATGTACCCTTCTATAACCTTGATTTGTTGAGGTGGACCATGACATAGTCTCCTACTGCAAATTGCACATCTTTCCTTGACAAATCTGCCTTCTCCTTCAACTTTTGTGTAGCCTCAGTGACTATCTTCTTTACCTACTCCTGAATCTCCTTCATGGTTTGACTGAAGTATTCTGCATGTTCACTTCTATTCTCCATAGCTCCAAGATCTCTGAGCTCACACACACCTCGTGGGTGCATCCCATACACTATTTCAAAAGGACTCTTCCCTATGGTCTGGTTTCACACTATCATTGTAAGCATACTCAGCTTGTGAGATAACCATATCCCATGTATTATCCATAATCCTTAGTTAGGCACCTTAGAAGGTTACCTAGCACCCTATTAACCACCTCTATTTGACCATCAGTCTGAGGATGGTAAGAAAATCCAAATGATAGGTTGGTACCCAATCTACTCCATAGAGTCTTCCAAAAGTGACTCATGAACTTCACATCCCTGTCTGAAACAATGCTCAAAGGAAATCCATGGATCCTTACAACTTCCTTGAAGAAGAGATGAGCTATGTAACTAGCATCATGAGTATTTTTGCAAGGAATAAAATGACTCATTTTGCTAAATCTGTCCACTACTACATAGACACTGTCAAAACCAGTCTTGGTCTTAGGAAGGCCTACCACAAAATCCATGCTCACACACTCCCATGGTCTATTAGGAATGGGTAGGGGTTGATATAAATCAGCATTACTAGCTCCTCCCTTAGCTTTCATACACACCACACATTGCTCCACATATTTTCTGACATCTCTTGCCAACTTAGGCCAATAGTAGAACCTCTGCACTAGTTCCAATGTCTTGTTGATGCCAAAATGTCCACTAAGACTGCCATTATGCTTCTCTTGAATGAGGTTTTCTCTCATTGATGCTCTTGGAACACACAACTGATTTCCTTTGAACAACAAACCACTTTGCAAAGTATACTCAGAGTATTGGCTATGAAAATGATTCTCAAAGTCTAAACATACCTTGTAGACCTCTGAAAAGTCTTCATCTTCCCCATTGAGATCCTTGAAACTCTCTATGCCAATGCTCTTGATCTATATCTCTTGCACTGTCAACAATCTCCTGCTTAGTGCATCGACTACCTTGTTCAACTGTCCCTTCTTGTGCTTGATGGTAAAAGTAAAAGCTTGGATGTATTCCATCCATTTCAAATGCCTATTACTCAACTTCTCTTGAGTGTTGATATAGCTAAGTGCCTGATTGTCAGTAAAGACTACAAACTCCTTGGGTAGAAGGTAATGCCTCCACTTCCTAAGTGACTGAACCAAAGCATAAAGTTTTAAGTCGTAGGATGAATACTTCTTCTTTGCTTCATTGAGCTTCTCACTAAAGAATGCTATAGGCATGCCTTCTTGGCTGAGTACTCCTCCTACTACAACTCCACTAGCATCACATTCCACAGTAAACAACTTGTCAAAACTAGGTAATAAGAGAATAGGTTGAGTTTCCACTTCTTGTTTCAGTTTCTCAAAACCTTTCTCAACTTCTTGAGTCCACTTAAACTTAGTTTTCAAACCACCTTTTATTGTATCTAGGACTGGTGCACATATGCCACTAAAGTTCCTTATGAATTTTTAATAAAATTGAGCCAATCCATGAAAAATTCTTTCCTCTATCCCTATGGTTGGTGTAGGCCAGTTTAGGATGGATTCCACCTTGCTTGGATCCATCTTCAATGATCCTTGGGATACTACAAAGCCCAAATACACAAGATCCCATTTGAAGAACTCACATTTCTCTAGATTGATGGCTAAGTTCTCTTCTTGCAATCTTCTAAGGACCATTTCCACATGCTTTAGGTGTTTTGTTGTCTTACTAAAAATGAGTATATCATCAAGATACACTACCACAAATATCCCTGTAAAGTCTTTAAGCACTTCATTCATGAGCCTCATGAATGTGCTAGGGGCATTAGAGAGTCCAAATGGCATAACTCTCCACTCATACAACCCATCATTTGTCTTAAAGGCTATTTTCCACTCATCTCCATCCTTGATTCAGATCTGATGGTATCCGCTCTTGAGATCCAACTTGGTGAAGTACTGATCTCCTCCAAGACAATCCATCAAGTCCTCAATTCTAGGAATAGGGAACCTATGCCTGATTGTAATTTTGTTTATAGCTCTTGAGTCAGTGAATAATCTCTACGTGCCTCCTTTCTTGGTTGCTAAGACCACTAGTACTGCACATGGGCTGATGCTCTTCCTAATCAAGCCTTGATCCAATAACTCTTGCACTTGTCTAGCTACCTCTAGATTCTGATATGGTGTCAACTTGTATGCTACTTTGTTTGGAAATGAAGCCCCTGGTATGAAGTCAATTTGATGACTAATGGTTCTTTGTGGAGGTATGGTTGCTGGTGTTCCATCACTCACTATGTCCTTGTACTTCTCAGGTAACTTTTGGACTGCTTCTAGTATGACTGTTTTCTCAGTCTTGTCCTCTTCTTTAGGTTGCAACATAATCACATATCCTTCACCTCCTTGATGTAGGTTGTTAAGGAACTCCTTACTACTGCTCAACAAGACAATAGGTGTCTTTGACTATCCTTCTTCCTCATTTGACAATGAATGCAAATTAAATTTCTTCCCATCATGCATCCATGGGTAAAAAATCACAAACTAACTTTTCTTTGTATCCTCCAATGGAGAACTCCACCATTGTCTACTCATTGACAAGAACACTCTGTCCTTTGTTCAACCATGTCACCTTGTAGGGATTGGTGTGGGGTGCTTTCTCTAATTTCAACTTCCTTACTACCTCCTTAGAGATGATGTTATCAGTTGAACCTGAATCCACAATGACCTTGCATACTTTCCAAAGTATCTTGCATCTCACTCTAAATAAAGCTCTTCTCTATTTTGGCTCTTCCTTGACTATTTGTCTGATCAAAACTCTAATGAACATCAGATTCTCCCCCACTTCTGATTCAATATGATTGACCTCTAGTGATTTGACACTCATGGTGTCCTCTTGTGCATATGCCACTCTCTTCTCAGTATTTGATGAAGATGCTTTCTCCAGGCACCTATAAGTTGGATGTCCTACTTGTCCACAATGGTAACACTTCATATTAGCAAAGTAAGAATTGATCCTGCCTGCTCCTCTTCCTCTATTTGAACCTCCTTGAGGTCCTCTACCTTTGTTATACCCTCATCTAGAAGGTGTTTCATTGCCATGATCTGTGGATTTAAACTTTCCTTGGTTTCTTTGGTCATTGCCTCTACCTTGGTAGCCACCTCCCTGTCCTCTTTGATCTCTTTGATCTCTACCTTTTCCTCTACCCTTAGAAGCCTAGTCTTGCTTCCTCTTGTTTCTTTCCTCAATCTTGATAGCTATTTGGTAACATTGATGTACTATCTCAGGACTTAAAAGAGACATCTCCTCTTGAATGTTCCATTTAAAACCATTAAGGTACCTAGCCACCTTGAGACTTTCATCTTCTGAAACATTAGACCTCATACAAAGTTTTTGGAACTCCTCTGTGTAGGTATTCACATCTTGGTCTTTCTGCCTTAGGCTTTGTCTCTTCTTGTGTAATTGAATCTCATAATCATCTGGCATGTATGCTTCCCTCACTTTGGCAACCCTTCCTTTCCAAATTGAAATAGGTTGCTTGCCTTCCTTTTCCCTCTCTATCTAAATGAATTTCCACCATGTCAAGAAAAAACCTCTTAATCTTGATTTGGCCACCTTTACCTTATGTGCTTCAATGACTCCATCACATTCAAAATGGTTTTACATTCCCTCTATCGAATCAATAACTAAATCAGCTTCCATTTTTCCACTGAATAGTGGTATGCCTTCAAGTGCTTTTCCACTCAAAGCCTTTAATGCCTTCAAGAAAGGTTCTTTCAAAATAGGGTCAAGTTTAGGGATCTTTTCTTCCTCTACAACCTCTTCTTTCTTTGGTGCCCTTCCTTCTACCTGCACATCATTCAGTGCTTGCTCAAGTTGGTAAATTCTTTCCCTCAATAATCTATTGTCTTCCTCCTGCCCTTCAACCATCTTGTCCAATGTGCATTTGTCACCATGATGGTAGAATCACTAGAATCAACCTATGACATATTATTCTATCCCAAATATTTTACTTTCTCTGATACCAATCTAATAGGGTAGGGTTGGATGGAACACTCACTGTTCCATGCTTTGGGTCTCACTCTCCACCACCTTAACCTATAGGCCCTAATTCTTGTTAGGCACCCCTAGTTCTCCTGAGAAACCCTACTCTCATTTCCATTTTCCTAACCAAGCCAATATTGGTGCTCTCTCTACCATTCTCTCCTTAGCCCTTAATCTTCCTAAAGGCTAGCTAAATCTCCAACCTTCACTAATTCGATGTAGGGATGTGTGATGTCTCCCATGGCTTCAAGATCATTCCTCTAGGGTTCTTGATCATCCACCAATCTCCAATTCTCCATCGCTCCCACCAAACCCTCTTCTAGGGTTAAAAAGGCTACTAGCACCTAAGCCCCAATTAGGTCTCCTAACCCGAGAAAAGTGGAAACCACTCGAAAAACCTCCAAATGACCTAGGATCTTTTCTTGGGGTTTATGTTTCCTATGGCCACACCTTGAATATTTTTGGGGTTTGATGTTTGTACTGTCCGTACACTACCCTAGCCATGAACTTAGCACTTTTAGGTTTGTTTTAAGCCAATTTCTAACCTCCTTGAGATCAGTCAGTTTGTTTGCCACTTCCCAGTCTATGTTTAGCCTCCTTGTTACCAAGCCTCTGCAAGGAAATCCACCTCCTCTCCACACCATGGTTCACTAGGAGATAGGCACCCCTACAACCTTAGTGCTCTACACTCTTTGACTATCCTAGCCGGGCACTACCAAGCTCGCCTAGGAATAGTCTTTTGGCATGGATTTTTGACTCCTAAGGACTCCTACCTCTACCTTATGTACAATCATGGAGTCTAGCCTCTGTTTCCAAGAACCCATACTCCAGGTAGAGGGGAAACATGGTCTAGAGCTCCATCTCTGCCGGTTTGACAGTCAGGACAAAAACAAATTGCAAGAAATGAACTAACCTAACAAAAACAAATGCTTGAGCTAATGCAACAAGCTAACTACTGAACTAAGCAATCCCTGAAAAAAAAATTACACTACCTACTCTACTCTCAACATCTAATCAAACCATCAATGCATAAATCCAAAAAACCATAAAACCAAAAGATGTTCTTCAATATCACAGTCTTAATTGCCCTCCATGAAATTATTACAATTCAAAAAAAAAAACCAACCTTTCTCTCAGCTCGAGCAACTCCTTATAACTCCTCTCCAAGGTAGTTACCAATCCCTTGGATCGGACATAACCACCAGATTAGGGAAAAATTGCACAAATGCAACATTTTGGGCTTTATTTCCAATTCCTAGTGAATCCTAGTGGAAACAAGTTGCTAAACTCATCCATTCTACCATGATCTATTGATCAACCTTCCTTCTAACATGTTCTAACACATCTAACTCAAAACTAAATGGTCAACATGACCTTAAAGCATTAAAACCACAAAATTTCATCCTAGGCTAACAAATTTGCCTAGTGCTACCTGATGCTTCCTAGGTACTCCTGCACCAATTAGTTTGTTCTAAAAGTTACAAAACTTGAAGCAAAAGGAGTCAATTGTGATAGAGTATACTGAGTAGTTCTACAAGTTGAATATTAGATCTGGACATTTGGAGGATGAGATCGAGCAAGTAGCCAAATATGTGAATTGTTTGAGGTTGTCTATACAAGATGAGATTAGTTTGATGAATTTTGTAGAGTGTGGAAGAGGCATATCAATGTGCCCTAAAGGCAGAAGAGAAGTTGAATAAAAGAAATGAGTAGAGACAGAGAGGAAGAAATTTTACTAGAGGAGGAAGAGGATCTTTTGTAGATCAAAATAAATATAAGTAAGTTAGTAAGAATGATAATCCATACCATAGAGGTGATGGAAAATCTTACCGGAGAGGAGGATATGGTGGTTCCTGGAATGAGGGTTATAGAAAAGATGATAAGGAGAAAAGAGTATTAAAGGGAACTTGTTTTAAGTGTGGTGGAGAAGGAAATAGAGCATTTGAATGCAATCAAGGAGAGACAAGAAGAAAGATAGAAAAAAATAGAAGAACAACCTTTTTTGAAGAGGATCATGTTGGATCATCTAACAAACCAGAAGATGGAGAAGTGTTGGTGAATAGAAGAGTATTGTGTCAAAGTGAGATGGAGTAGGAACCATTGCAGAGAAAGAATTTGTTTTGGACTAGATGCAAGGTAGCTAGTAAATGTTGCAAAGTAATTGTTTACAATGGAAGCTCAAAGAACTTGGTTTTTGACGAAATGGTGACCAAATTGAAGCTAGAAAGATTGGAACACTTGAAGCCATCTCAGATAGTGTGGATTCAAGATGAGCATGAGATATTGGTAAGTGAACAATGTTTGGTAAAATTGAAGATAGGAAGTTACCATGATGATGTTTTGTGTGATATCATGCCTATGGATGTATGCCATGTTTTTTTGGGAAGACCTTGGTAGTATGATAGACAAGCTACTCATGATGGAGATAAGAAAACATATACCATTGTTGCTAATGGAATGAAGCAGACTTTGTTGCCATTGGAGGATGTTCCTAAAGTTGAGGTTTGTATGAGTGTTATATTTTTTTTGGTTGATGGAAGGAGATTTCTAGATGGATTGAGACATGAGAACATGTGCTATGCCTTGGTTCCTAAGAAGGATGAAGAATTGAAGCATGTAGAAGAAAAACTGGAGGAGATAAAGGAGTTGCTGACAGAGTATGAGGAGACCATTTAAGATAATGTACCTAATGGATTACCACCTGTGAGGAGTATTAGTCATTTAATAGATCTAATTCCTGGAGCTAGTTTTCCTAATAAAGCAACACACTAGATGACACTGGAAGAGAATGAAGAGTTGAATAGACAAGTGCAATAGTTCTTGAGGAAGGGTTTGATCAAAGAAAGCTTCATTCCTTATGTTGTACATATTGTACTAGAACCTAAGAAGGATGGAGAATGGAGGATGTGTACAGACTCTAGAGCCATAAACAAAATCACAGTGAAGTATAGATTTCCTTTGCCCTAGATGGATGACATTATAGATTTTTTGAGTGGAGCTAGATACTTTACAAAGATAGATTTGAAGAGTGGATATCATCATATCATAATCCGAGGGAATGAGTGGAAGACTTCAAGAAAAATAAAGGATTGTATGAGTGGTTGGTGATGCCTTTTGGGCTAACAAATTCACCGAGTACTTTCATGGGGTTGATGAATGAGGTATTGAAGAAATTCTTGGGTAAGTTTGTGATTTTTTATTTGGATGACATCTTGATTTTCAGTAAGACTAGAGAAGAACATTTGTTGCATATAAGACAAGTTTTGTAGAGGTTGAGAGAAGAGCAGTTGTTGATAAACATTAAGAAGTATATTTTCATGAAGGAAGAATTGGTATATCTAAGATTTGTGATATTTGTGGATTGATTGAAGATGGATCCTAAGAAGGTAAGAGAAATTATTTAATGGCCTACACCAGAAAGCATTGGAGAGGTAAGATCATTTCATGGATTGGCTAGTTTCTATTGAAAGTTCATTAGAAATTTCAGTTCTATTTGCAATCCTATGAAAGAAACAATGGGAGGAGATAAGAAGGATTTTAGGTGGACATCTGGAGCAAACCGGATTTTTGAGTTGTTGAAACAAAAGGTGACTAAGTAGCCTGTGTTGGCTTTACTAGACTTTAATAAGGTATTTCAGGTAGACTATGATGCAAGTGGAAATGCAATTGGAGCAGTATTGATTCAAGAAGGGAGAGCAGTAGCTTATTTCAGTGAGAAATTGAATGATTCTAGGAGAAGATATTTAGTGTATGACTAGGAGTTTTATGCAATAGTTCAAGCCTTGAAGAAGTGGAGACATTACTCTTTTCCTAAGGAGTTTGTGTTGTATATGGATCATCAGGCATTGTAGTATTTGAACAATCAAGGTAAGTTGAATTAGATACACATGAGATGGGTAGAATTATTGTAGAGTTATACTTTTTTTTTGAAGCATAGGAGTGAAAATTCAAAGAGTTGTTGATTCTTTGAGTAGGAGAATGAATTTATTGGAAGAGATGAGAGTGGAGGTATTAGGCTTTGATGAATTAAAGAACTTGTATGAGGAAGACCTAGATTTTGCAGAACCTTGGAAACCTTGTAAAGAACCATTTTTGGAGGATACGAGTCAGTTGTTGGATTATTTCACTCATGAGGATATGTTGTTTAGAGGAAATCAATTGTGTATACCCCAGAGTTCAATGAGGGATAACTTGGTGAAAGAAAAACATGGTGGAGGATTGGAAAGATAATTTGGGATTGATAAGATAGTAGGATTGGTAAGTGAGAATTAATTTTGGCTACAGATTCATAAGGATGTTAGGAATTTTTTGTAGAGTTATAGAGTTTGTCAAGTGGAAAGAGGGAGCAGTCAAAATGTTGGATTGTATAAGCCTTTGACAGTTCTGAAGAGACCTTGGGAGGATATCAACATGGATTTCATACTTAGTTTTCTGAAGACACAAAGAGGTAATGATTCCATATTTGTGGTGGTGGATAGATTTTCTAAAATGACACATTTCATACCTTGCAAGAAGACAATAGATGCAGTACATGTAGAAGACTTTTTTTTCAAGGAAGTGGTCTGATTGCATGGATTACCTAGGAGTATTGTTTTAGACAGAGATACAAAGTTTGTTGGTTACTTTTGGAGGACACTTTGGAAGAAGTTAAAGAAAAATTTGAAGTTTTATTTATACTTTTCACCATAGATGAATGGATAGAAAAAGGTAGTAAACAGGAGTTTGGGGAATTTGTTGAGATGCTTGATTGGAGAGAAGACCGAAAGTTGGGATTTAGTCCTTGCATAAGTAGAGTTTTCTTACAATAATTGAGTGAACAAAAGTATCGAAAAAAAAACTTTTGAGATTGTTAATGGAGTTCATCCTAGAGGTATATCAGAGTTGTGAGAAATCAGTATGGAAAATAAGAAGAGTGCAGAAGAAGAGGAATTTGTAGAAAATTTGAAGAAAGTACATACTCAAGTAAAATAGCAATTGGAAGATATGAACCAAAAGTCTAAGGAGAAAGAAAATGAAAAGAGGAGACATAAGGAGTTTGACGTTGGAGATGAAGTGATGGTGTATTTGAGGAAGGAAATATTTCTAGTTGGTACATACAATAAGCTCAAGATGAGGAAGTTTGGACCATGTAATATTTTGAAGAAATTTGATTCAGGAAATGCATATGAATTGCAGTTACCAGATAACATGGGTATATCACCTATATTCAACATTGCAGATCTACATTAGTATCATGAAGAAAAATTTAGTGAAGATAGTGAAGTAAAATTGGAGAATTAGTTTCCTAAACAACAATCAGATGAGATTGAAGAAATTTTGGATGTCAGAGATGGGAGAAAAAATTGTGGAAGACAGTAAAAGAATATCCTATGAAGTGGAAAGGCAGACTAGTGGAGGATTCTTCTTGGATTTCTCAGGCTGAGGTAGACCATTTTGGTTTTCCTTTAGCCCCTAAAAATTGAGGGAATCACTTTTCAAATAACCTTGGATGTCTGATGCAGGAGAATCCTTGGTTCTTGGAAATCTTGCATCAACCAAAAATATTTTCTTTTAGTTTTTTGTTCTTGTTTAGTTCTTGTTCAGTTCAAGTTGGTGGATTCATCATATTTCTCACTAGACCTTGTGGATCTATGTTTACATCATGGACATGCTCATTTTACTTATTCCTAGATTTGAGCACAATTGGATCTTTTTCTGGGAAGTTATCACTTCCCGATTAAGTGCCAGTTTCTTGAACCGGAACTAGAATAATTTTCAAGCCTAACGACTAGTTTGATCATTTGTAGATATTTCTCATAACCTGCAGATCTTGATGGAGTGATTCAAATTGTTCCTTGGAGTGTCCCTAAACTTAATTATAGGTCCACACTTCATCCTATGCACCTGTTGAGGAGAAATTCAAATTTGAGGCCAACCTATTTCATGCGCATGTTACATTTTCTTTCATTGGAGATTGTGGTGATCTTTGGCCAACATGGGAGATTCTAGATCTGTGGATATGATATAAATCTTGTAATAGATCATTAGAATAGAAAAATTTGATCAAGTAGGTTAAGATAGATCTGATATGTAATATTTTTTCTCATGTTAAGGAGCATATAGGAATGTTGTAATTGAGCATGTAGTATTAGGCCTATGAGCCGAATCTGTAAGCCTGAATGTTGTCAGTCAATTGCAATTGAAATTTATGATAATAAGAATGTTTGAATCTGCATTTTCCTCCATATTCTATGTTTCTTCCATTGTGTGACTCTTGTTTCTCAGTCCAAATTGTTCTCTTTGAGGACCCTCCTATTGTGGCTACACTAGATGACCTGAGAGGAGAAATTTTATTTTGAGACTCTATGTAGATACGTCACAAGACTAAGCAATTTGAACTTGAAGGAGTATTACATACGAAGTGCAGATTGAAGAATTCTCTCTTGCAAGGTTGGAGCTCCAACATCAGGTATAACTAGAGTTTTTTTGATACTTGAATTTATTTTGGAATGATGTATCCAGTATTGTCTGAATCATGCTTAGTATAGATTTTGTAAACGAGGAAAGATACCTTTGTAACTAGTTAATATTCAATTATTCTTTAAGAACTAGGAATGCTATGTTGTTCTTGTTGGAAGCACTTGTTTAGTGTGGATTGAGGAAGTGATTGTAGGGCTTGAAACTTCCTTGTAGTGAAATTTTTTTATATGCAGATAGAAGACTAGATGTTGTAAGCAATTTGTAGGTGACAACATTAATGGCAATTGTTCACTTGTTGAGCAGATCTGGAGACATAGCCCTAAGAGGTGAAATCTGTAATCAAATGTGTCTCTGATCTTTTTTTTTCTTAATGATGTATTATGTTTTAATTCCAAAAATAGATTAATCAATGAGCTCAATAAATTGATGGATTGAGTTTTCATATTGGATTCAAACCATTAATTAAAAATCTTGGCACAAATTTGAGATTAAGTAGGTTAAGAAATTGATTTCAAGTCTGATAGATGAAGAACTTAGTTGAGTAAGCACACTATAGAGTTTTTTAGATCACTAGAGCTCCTTCCATGATCTTGCACTTTGAATGATAACTTTTGCAACTTTGCAACTTTGATAATTTTTCTCCAAATCTTGCTCAACTTGATCTTCAACCTGTAAATCTGCAACTACACACTCAAGCGAAAAAAAACTTGTTGATTTATTAGTGAATGGGGATTTTCCTTAGTCAAACCCCTTGTAGTTAATTAAACCAAATGATGAAATGAAGAAATTGAAGCATGAACATGAAATAATGTAAATGATATCACCATGGATGAAGTCTTGTAAAACAAATCTACAAACTATCATGTAGTGGCCATGAAGAATGTAGATCTAGGATCCATGAAAATGATGTGAACAATAGTTGTAAGTAGATCTTCAATGCTACATCCACCTATTTAGCTCAACAAAATGAATGCATGCATCAAACCCTTGAAATGATGATATTCAATATTGAGTTTCTGCAATAAACTCTTGAAATCCTCCTTTAAATGCCTTATGAATACCTTTGAAATGCTCTAATTCTTGATCATTTGAATGCTTGAATGCTGGCAAGATTGTGTTAGGAGAAATAATGTGAATTAACCCCTTATTTATACTAAATTAGGAGATTAACCCTATAATTCAAAGAAATAAGGTTGACCCCAGATCTAGAAAGAAAGATAATTAAATTCCCGCCATAATGAAATTCAAAAAGGGGGGTCTCATGAAGGGAGGACCCATTCACCATCTTTGCAAAATGGGTCATGGCTAAGTTTCCAGGACCAAGCTTTAGGGGATTGAAAGAAGGCTAAAAACCCATTCCAAATCAATTGAGAAAGGGGTCATGTTAAGGGAGGACCCACTCACCATCAAGGGAAAATGGGTCCTATCTCAACTTATTAGGACCAAACTTTTCCCAATGAAATAATTTGTTAATTAAATTATGGTTCTTGGGATAAATCTTATGGAGGTGTCAAAAGTAAGGCTTGAATTTGAATCAAAAGGGGTTAATAACTCCTATGTGTGTGAATATGTGATCTAACTAAAGAGATATAAACCAACACACCAATAAGACATTAAATCAAAGGAAACTAATTGAAAAGTAAAGCAAACTCTTAAAACAATAGCTCCTTCGAAAGCATCTTATTGTGCTCTATCTCCAAGGATTCATTGCAAGTACTGGCCCTCAGTTGGTGTAAGCAACAACTTGTTAGAATGACAACTTCGGAGAACGAGCCTATGCAAAATGCATGTCTATTTGCTAAATGATTTAAGCTATGATGTGAAAACTAAGATGCTATGAACTTGAAATAAAAATGCCTGAAAAGATTGCTAAATGCTGATTAGAATGCAACTATAGTAATAGCACTAAATTCACAAATTTAGGATTGTTTTCAACTCACAAAGAGGGTATTTATAGGGTTTTTGAAGGAAAAAGCTTAGTTGGCAAAGATCAACGGTTGAGATTCAGTCTGGTAAGATGAATGGTGAGAGATGGAGAAGTTGGAGAGAAAGATGGAAGCTAGAAAGAAAGAAGATGTTTCCTTCCCACAAAACCTTTCACTCAAAAATGAAGGCAACTTGCCATTTGTCAAGTTTAGTTATGAGTTGGTTTTGGTGGTTGAAGATAATTTATCAATTAAATAATAAAATTATTTAATTTCATGTGACATGTGGTTTTTGGAAACTTCTAATTAAATATTGAAAAATATTTAATTATGTGTGGAATGTGGATAAGAAGATTCTAATTAAATATTTAAAATATTTAATTAAATGTGAGATGGCTTTTTAGAAGATTTTAAAGATGATTTTATGATTTTGGAAAAAAAAGAATATTTACTTTATTTAAAATAAAGCAATGTGATTTTTAGAAGATTTAAAGATGATTTCATGATTTTGGAAAAAGAAGAATAAAGCAATGTGATAATTAAATGAAATAAATTGTAAAACTTATTTAATTTAACTAAGAAGAATTAGAAAAGTGATTAAATTAAATAAGTAATTAAACTTAATTAAGATAGAAGAATTAGAAAATGAACAATATAAATCAATAATTAAATTTATTTATATGTAGATTGAATTAGAAATTTAATTAAATAACTTGCATTTAATTAATTACCAGACTTATTATAATGTGACCATTTTTAGATGTATACATTCTCCCTCTTTGATGCTGATGTGTTTTACGCATTGCTTCAAAGAATTAAAAAGTTTGCCCCAAATGTGAATTTTGTAAAACTGATACCTACATGCCCCCTCAGGCGATGAATCGGATAAAATTTTGAATTTTTCAGATTTTTTATTTTTTTTTGGAATTTTTTGATGATTTTGAAAATTTACATTGATTTGATGTCTAATTCATCAGCCGATAAAGATGATTTGATAAAAACCGCTATTGAAAGATTGATATTAAATGATGATGATGATGATTTTGATAATTGATCTCATGATAGGTGAGATTCAATGATAGGATGATGATGATTGACCTCATGATAGGTGAGGATCAATGATAGGTTGATAGATGATGGATTGATTAGATGAAAGGAGAGATGAGGAAGATGATGCAAAATGATGGACAATAGATAATGATAAGAGATAGGAGATTGGGAAGATAAAATGAGAAGAAAGAAAGCACAAATGGATTCAAAAATAAATATGATGTTGCCTCAATAAAACTACAATAAGATGGATTGATTATGATGATGATAGTGTTGTTGATGAGGGAAGGATACATCCCAATGATGATGATGATGAGTGTGTTGTTGATAAGGGAAGGATACATCCTGAAAAAACACAAGGATAGGGAAGGATACATCCTGATGATGATGATGATGATGAGAGTGTTGTTGATGAGGGAAGGATACATCCCAAAACAACACAAGGATAGGGAAGGATACATCCCGATGATGATGATGATAAGAGTGTTGTTGATGAGGGAAGGATACATCATGAAACAACAAAAGGATAGGGAAGGATACATCCTGATGATGATGATAATGATCAAGGCTTGCAGTAAGGCTAGGAACAAGATCAAAGGTATGATTAAATGATTTGTGCTAGATTGAATGGATTTATTAGATGAGATTGGAAGAAAGGATTGGATGAATTGATTGAGATGAGATTGGAAGAAATGATTGGATGGATTGATTGAGATAATGCAAATGAGATTTGATGGATATGATAATGCTCATGCACAAACTAATATGGATGTCATCTATATTAACCATGCAGATTTTAACTATGCAAAATGAACTACACACTATTGTCATTCTGTGAGCCAACTTTATGCTTATTTATCATCATTGATCCTTTTGATATGTTGAAAGTTAGTACAAGAATCGATGGTATAATGTAGACCATGATGACCTGAGTACAACTTCCATAGAACTTTCGTTGAGATTTGATAGTGCAAGATAACATAAGCATCTAGGTATAATGAGACTGAGATGACCTAAGGATCTCTTGCATAAACAAGCAAAAATTAATCATTTTCATATGCAAATTTGAAATTTCATCAATAATACTTTGTAGAGCATGTCCCGTGACAATTTGCACAGTAATATTGATTAACTCACAGGGAGCAGACAAAGAAAATATCATTCTCCTTCCTAGCCCCTCTAGTTTTAGACATCATCGAGGTACTCTAGAGAAATGATAACAACAATCAAGATAAAACAATTGAACATAAGTGTTAAAGTGATCAAACCATGATTCAGAAGAGATCATCCAATGAGAGTTGATTTGTTTTGTTTTTGATGTTGATTTGGATGGTCGATTGTTTGATTCATTGCGATTGATGTTCAGCTTGATGTTTAGGATGATTGATGTTTTCACTAGGTTGTCTTGTTGTTGCTTGTCTGTTGATTTAAGCTCAAAACAAGTTGCCCCCAATGAGTTCAAGATTTTTCCCCCAGTCTAGGATGAGACATGACCACTTTATTGATGAAAGCATACGATTTATTGAATTTGTTTTGGATTTTGGAAATATTTTGGTTTTTTTAGATTTTGACGTTTTTTGATTTTTTTTGGATTTTGATGTTGTTTTGATTTTTTTTGGATTTTGATGTTGTTTTGATTTATTTTTGGATTTTGATGTTGTTTTGATTTTCTTTGGATTTTGATGTTGTTTTTATTTTTTTGGATTTTTCAAGGACATTTAAGATGGAATGGGATGACCAATTGAAGAAACAAGATGCCCCACAATATAAGAGAAGATGCATGATGAAAGGATATGGTATGGAAGATTTGGATGAAGTGAATAGGATAAGATGCATGATTTTCAAGAAGATCCTTAACCTTGTCAAGATCAAAGGTGAAAATGAGGATAATGACCATGAATGATAAGAGAAAATGGAAGATAGTATATGGATAGGGAGATGGATATGAAAGATAATATTTGCATGATAGGGGGATGGAGGAAGGGTTTAAGCATCAAGTTTCATGACTAATATCCCTCAAATATGTGCTCTAATAGACCATGGGAATGGGAATTAGACTTATAAATGTTGGCATGATAGTAGAAGCTAAGGCCTTATTCAAAGCTTTGAATTAAATGAGGAGAATGGGGATTGGATGTTGGATAATGGATAGGAGGTTGGAAGGCTTGGTGATGGATAGATGGAAAGGATGGCAAGATTAACATTGGCACACACCTTAAAGGGTGATGGAGTGATGGAGGAAAAGTGGATTTGGAAGGTGATATGTTTTTAGATGGGAGATGAGGAGAAGCTTTCAAATTAGCAAATTTGGATGCCAATTTTGATTTTATTGCTTCTATGAGACTTTTAGGAATCCACATGACTTTTTATTTTGATATTTGCTTTATGGGCCTTTGTGGCCTTTGAGATTTTTCTCTCTGATTTATGGACCTTTGCAGTCTTTGAAAGTTTTCTTTTGAATTGATGGGCCTTTGTGGCTTTTGAATTTTTATTTTCCTTTGATGCACCTTTGTGGCCTTTTGAATTTATTTATTTATTTTTGGATCAAATTTTCTTTTATTTTTGCATGACTCTTCGAGGAGACATGTTGATCCTTTGATACATGTGGATTTTTATATTGAAGCTTTTGACATTTGGCACCCAAATTGCTTCCAAAAGAAATGGGAGGAGTGTATTGAGATGACCGATATGGAGGTATGATGGATGAGTTAGTGTAGGAAGAATTTTGAAAGTGGATCAAGGATGTGTGCCTTTGGTTTTCTTGAAGAATAGGAGATGGAGAAATGTGGGACCCTAATATGGATGGAAGGTTTGATGAGCTAGGGTTGGGATGATAAGGACCAAGGGTAGATGAAGGGTTTGATGAACTAGGATAAGGACCTAGGATAGATGGAGTGTTTGATGGACTAGAATAAGGACCTAGGATGGATGGAGAGTTTGATGGACTAGGATGCCAAGGTTGAGTATGAGGTGCATAACCAAGGCCATGAGAATATGGATGTGCTTGGACAGAAAGGGGTTCTAGGATACCTTTCTCATGAAGGCCTAAGCCTTTTCCTTTGTAATTCATAAATTTTCACATTTGTTTACCCATGGGATATGCATTGTTTGTGAAACAAGATGCGAGTCCATTTTGAGGAGGATATGATATGGATGAAAGGATAGGTGTTGGAAGTAAATTGGAGTGGATAAAGGTGGAGGATCCCACTTTATAGGTTTGGGGTTCATGGATAGCTTGAAGAGGTGTGAGAGGCTCTTGAAATGAGGATGATGGGATACTTTGATCTTGAGTAGGAAAAGAATCGTTAGGTGAAGGAGATGGAGTAGCTTGATCATCAGATGGAAGGGAATCTTTGGATAGGATGGAAAAATTATTCTGCTCCTGGGATGTGATGGAATCATAAGAGAGTATGGATTCATTGAATGGGTGGACGAAGAACTTGGAAGAACATTTTGTTCTTGAGATGGAAGCAGATTATCATGGGTGAATAATGAAAGGAGGGGATCATCATATGGTTCTTGAGAGATGGGATCTTGATCAAAGATAGGAAGGGTTTGTAGAATTTTGGTATCATGGGATGGAATCGAAAGAATGTTTTGATCGAGATGTGTAGATTGAAATGAATCATTGGATGTAGAGGATATGATAGAAGAAGGTGATTGAATGGAATCGTTATCTTGGGTGAAATAATTGTGAGGTTCATTTTGAATTATGGGGGATGAAGATAAATGCATGACATGATAGGATTGGTCAATTTTATTTGATGGCTTAGATTTAGGCTTCTCATTTAACCTTTAAAAAAATTCAAAAAACATTGAATTTGGATGATGTTGTTTTTGGAGGAGAAGAGGTTACATTCATATTTTCGTCAAAGGAAATCTTAGTTGTGTCCCCTTGTATTTCCTTGATTTTCCTTTGGAGTGCTCATATTTGTTGGGTAAGAGTACTAAGATCATTTAAGGGAGTTTTATTCTTTTCAGGATCTTCCTTAATTTTCTCCATATTGTAGTCAGAGGTCAATTTGGCACCTTGGTTTTCCAATAAAAGAAAGTATCCTTGTTTATTTTGCTCTAAGATCTTGTCCAAAATTATGTGAAACTGTGGATCCTATTCAACTTCTTGAATCATTTCATTGGTTATTTCATCATTTGAGCTATTTTGAGTACGAAACCTATGAAAAGGATTTTCTTCCCTATCACCCATGTTGTAAAGTGGATCTCTTCTTTCGTCTTCTTCTTTGTGTTTTTTAAACCTTGTGACAATAGGCATATGCTTGTTCCAAATTTTTACTAACTTTGATCACAAATGGGAGAGTGCAATTTGTTGGATACCTTAATCATAATAGAATGATGGATTCTATTGATATGACTAAGGAATTTCTAATTTTTAGTTCGTGATTCCCTAGATTGAAGGATGATGATCTTGTTATGGGAACTAAACTAGAAATTAGAAATGGATGTGATTATGCACTTTGTAATGTTTTGATCTTAGTTTGAGAAAATAAGGAATTTACAAAAGCCTAATGTTTCCAAGTTTTTCTCTATTGTTGATTTCCAATCCCTTAACATAAATTTCATGGTTTGATTTGTCAACTTCTTGGATGATCTTATCTAAATTAATGTTTTGAAAACAAAGCATGCAATAGGAAGACAATTGTTCTATAAGTTCTAGAATCTAAACAATGAGTGTATGTTCAAAATATTTTCAAAAAAAATGTTTTCACAGGTTCAACACAGAACATACAATTCAGGAAGACTCACTCTTAGTGCTCAAGTAGGTCATCATAATAATCAACAACCCACATCTTAGAACTGCATCAACTCACACAGTCTTGTCACCCCTGAAGGGCTCCTGTGTTTTTGTCTTTTCTAGGTGTGTACTTAGAGTGACAAAAGTGGATATTGGATCCCCTGAGCAAACGATCCTTGGCAGTTATATGGTGAGTATCTTGGGGGCAGATTCTTCCCTCCCCTTGCACTGTGATTATTAGGATGTTCAGAAACTAACTCGGCTAGCTTCTACACTAAGTTCTTAGTAAAGGTTTTCATTCGATGCGAAAAATGATAAACTCCCTTAGGAGACCTCCCAACCTTTATAACAAAGGCTTTGGGGATGGTTATCTTGCACACTACCATGAAATTGTGGACTTTCCTTGAATTTTCTTTTGATTATAGTGGGTTGGAAAACTTGGCTTTAGTTGTTCCCACTTAGGTCATTCCTCTTGGGTAAGTACTTTTTTCCCATAAGAGCAGGCCTTCTAAAGGATGTAATAAAACATAAAATGCATAAAATGAAAAGGTAAGTCTGGTGTTTTGGTCACCCAGTTAAGGGGCGAGCATAATACTATTACCCTAAAATCACAACAAACAATTTGTTCAATTTTAAATCCCAAATGACAATTTTCTACATTAAGTGAAGATATTGCTTCACAACAAGGATGGGATTCATTTTATCAAAGATATATCAATTGTTTGGTGAGTACCATAGGATTGGTTTATTTTAAATTTGAATCACTACCCTAGGATTGGTTCATTTTAATCCAAAAGCAGTAATAAAACCACTGGTCGTGGTTGCGTCAGATCCAAAGAGTAAATTATACAAATTACAAATGTGCTAGAAAAAAAGTTATATGCACTGAAGAATATGTGAGAATTTGAAAATTTTAACTCTATCAAAGTTGATAAAGCCTACACCATTTGATAGCTTATGAAATTCTACCCAATTTCAAAAACAAAAGCTCTAAAAAAGACCAAAATATGACCAAGATATGGCCATTTTAATATTGACTATAAAAGCGCTAAAACAGAGGTCATATGCGCTAAAATAGTCCTTGTATGCACTAAAAGAAGTGTCAAATGTGCTAAAAGAAGTGCCATAAGCCCTAAAAAAAGTGTCAGATGAGCTAAAATAGTCCTCGTATGCGCTAAACTATGAGTTCTTCTGAAAAGCTAAACTCTAGAACACAAAACTCTATAAAAAAAACTACAAGTAGTTGTTAAAAATGGGGCAAATGCCCCACGGTGGGTGCCAAATATGTGTGTGTGAATATGTGATCTAACTAAAGAGATATAAACCAACATGTTGAAAAATAAGGTGTTTTCTTAGCTTAATACTCTATAAAACTTTAATATTGCTGATCTAAGTAAGCTTTTTTCTTTGTTACATATATTCTTTGTAGGTGATTATCTTGATTAATCCATTTTACTATTGTAGAATGTAGAGAGAAATTGATAGAAGAACTAGACAAGATATTAGAAAGAATACACAAGATATAACGTGGAGAAACCCTTTCGGTAAAAAACTCCACCAAGAATTATTCTATTATTCAATCTCTGAAATATAATAGCTCCAATTCTTGCTTGAGAATGCTTCTTCTATTTTTACTAATCTTCTTCACACCTGCAAATAACAATTATGAAAACTTTCTTCAACTTGAATGAGATATAGAGACAATATGCAACCTTGTAATCTCCAAATGGTGATAATTACAATGCAAAAGCTCAAGCCCTTGAAAAGGTACGCATTATTGCTTCAATTTGAGTTACTATGTGAAGACTAAAGCTTACAACATGTGCTTCATGCATTTGGGCGTCCCAAACTAAAGGTACAACTTATCCTTCACTTTGGTGATAATTCCAAAGCTCTTCCTCAAAGTTGGCACCCATAAGTAATCCTACTTAACTGACCCTTCAAAAATATCTTATCATGCAAGAGAGGTAAATCCAAGAAAGCATATTGGGCGCCCAAGTTGGCTCCAAGTGATTTCAAGTTAACTGAAACATTTACTCAACACCATTCATGCAAGAATGGTCATCCCTTGTTAATTGGAGGTATTCCTTGTTATCTTTCATACAACTCAATGTTATTAGCCATGCATTCCAAGTTAACTGAAGTTAACTAACATACAACTAAAACTAATTGAAGACAATTGAACCATAACTGAACTGAACTAAACTAAACTAAACTAAACTAAACTAAACTGATTCTAAACTAAACTGAACTGAACTTCAAGCATGCAAACATCAAATCCTAACTCCTAGGATCTTTACATGCATTCATAAGTGTTAACTGTTACTCTGTATAGTTAACTGAACACAAGGTGAGTGTCACCTTACCATGTGGGTGTCCCATGTGCCCCTGTTATTTAGGAACTCACTATGGACGCCCTCACATGCTCCTACATTTAGAATTAATTACACAAATGTCAATAATCATGATTATTTCATCCAAATATTAATCTCATCCCTAATCTTAGTGTTGTTGAACACATTCCAATAATTTAGGAGATACATGAAATAATTAATGTTTAGGATTTGCAATTAAATGGCATCCTATTTCCAACATTCTCCCACTTGACATTATACATTGCAATTATTCTAAACAAGGAATAATAAATTAAAATCAAGTACACGACTCACAGCTAATGGCCTTCCTGCACCATGAGAACTTATCTGTAGGAACTGGCTTCATAAGATAATCTGCAGCATTAATCAAAGTGTCAAAATTTTCAATTAATACTTTCCCACTCTCAACCATTTCTCACACAAAGTGATACTGAACATCTACATGTTTAGCATGAGCATGATACATAGGATTTTTGGCCAAACAAATAGCACTCTGACTATCACATTCAAGCCTAACTTGCTTGCAATTAAAACCAATACCTGACCCAAGTCTCTGTAATCAAACTGCCTCTTTAGAGGCATGTGTGGCAGCCATGTACTCTGCTTTTGTGGTGGACAAAGCAACCGTGGGCTGCCTCTTACTCATCCAACTAACTACAGCTCTAAACAAAGTGTACACATAACCACTTGTTGACCTCCGACTATCCAGATCTCCTGCCCAATCTTAATCAACAAACCCCTATATGTCCAATGATCTATTCATAGTATCAATATTATTAGAACCATGATAAACTAAACAATAATGTGAAGTCCCTCATAAATATCTAAACACCCTCTTAACATAAGTCTAATGTTCTTTACCAGGGTTAGACATAAACCTACTAAGAACTCCCAAGTGTTGCTTGTGCTATATCCGGTCTCATACAAACCATTGCATACATTAAACTACCAATTGCACTAGCATACGAAATTTCAAACATTTCCTCAAAATAAAAATCAGATTTAGGACTCATATCTAAACTTAACTTCTTGCCAACTGGTAAAGGAATATTAACTGGTCTACTATCCTGCATGTTAAATATTTTCAAAATAGTATCAACATAATTACTCTGACTTAACCAAAGCTTTATGTTACCTCTTTCTCTATTGATCTCCATACCGAGGATATATTTTTCAGCCCCTAGATCTTTCATCTCAAATGTGCTCAAGAGTTGTGCTTTCAATTCTCTGATCATTACCTTGCTATTACCAATAAACATGTCATCAACATACAAGATAATAATTAAAAGTTGATCATCAATAATTTTTATATAAACACAATGATCTTCCTCACTCCTAACATAACCAATTTTGATTGTGAAAGCATCAAACTTCTGGTACCACATTCTAGGTGACTGTTTCAATCCATATAAAGATCTCTTTAACCTGCAAACCAATTCTTCTTTTCATTTTACAACAAAACCTTCAGGTTGCTTCATATAAATCTCCTCATCAAGATTCCCATGCAAAAAAGCAATTTTCACATCCATTTGCTCAATTTCAAAATCATAAGTAGCAACAATAGATAAAAGGAATCTAACAACAACTCCTTTGAAAGTGTCTTATTGTGCTCTATCTCCAAGGATTGGTTGCAAGTACTAGTCCTCAGTTGGTGTAAGCAACAATTTGTTAGAATGAAAACTTCAAAGAATGAGCTTACGCAAAATGCATGTCTATTTGCTAAATGATTTAAGCTATGATGTGAAAACTAAGATGCTATGAACTTGAAATAACAATTCCTAAAAATATTGCTAAATGCTGATTAGAATGCAACTATAGTAATAGCACTAAATTCACAAATTCTAGCATTCTTTTCAACTCACAAAGAGGTTGTATTTATAGGTTTTTTTGAAGGAAAAAGCCTAGTTAGAAAAGATCAACAGTTGAGATTCAATCTGGTAAGATGAACGGTGAGAGATGGAGAAGTTGGAGAGAAAGATGGAAGCTAGAAAAAAAAAGAAAAAGATGTTTCCTTCCCACAAAACCTTTCACTGAAAAATGAAGGCAACTTTCAATTTGTCATCTTTAGTTATGAGTTGGTTTTGGTGGTTGAAGATAATTCATCAATTAAATAATAAAAATTATTTAATTTCATGTGACATGTGGTTTTTGTAAACTTCTAATTAAATATTGAAAAATATTCAATTCTATGTGAAATGTGGATAAAAAGATTCTAATTAAATATTTAAAAATCTTTAATTAAATGTGAGATGGCTTTTTAGAAGATTTTAAAGATGATTTTATGATTTTGGAAAAAAGAAGAATATTTACTTTATTCAAAATAAAGCAATGTGATAATTAAATTAAATAAATTGTGAAACTTACTTAATTTAACTAAGAAGAATTAGAAAAGTGATTAAATTAAATAAGTAATTAAACTTGTTTAATTAAGATAGAAGAATTAGAAAATGAACAATATAAATAAATAATTAAATTTATTTATATGTAGATTGAATTAGAGATTTAATTAAATAACTTGTATTTAATTAATTACCAGACTTATTATAATGTGACCATTTTTAGGTGTATACAGTGTGCAAGTTAGAAGATCCAGTTTGTTGTTTTTTTTGTTTAATAATGTGAAAAGGCCGACTTGATGAATGTAGCATGTTGTGGATGTTCGAGGCAAAATCGTTTAAGGTGTTTCATGTTCAAACATGGTGTTTTGGGTCCTCACTATGTTTTGGCTGACTTTGGTTGGTGTGCATTGATAATTATTTATGGATTGAGCTAACAATTTGTACATTTTTTATATTTTGTTGAAGCTGACATGTAGTTGTTGAAATCTCTTGTTGAGGATATATATAAGCGATTGTTTATATCATTTTGATAGATGTTGCGATGTGATGCGAAAGTCAAAAGAATTATTGATTGACTGTGTGCAGTTTCACTTGAGCAGAAAAAAGATTTGTGATTCAAATTAAAGTAGACAAAGTTTCAGGAGCAGAAGAGCAGAATCAGAAAGAGTGTGAAGAATGTTGCAAAAGTGCTTAACCAGAACTGTAATCACGCATTACAGATGCTATTTTCTCAGTTCAAATCTTTTAGATGTAATCCAAATGTTTTGTAAGACAATGAGTCTTCTTTTGAGCAATGAGCTCTAGGAAGTGTGTATGAATGAATGTGCATTCCATTTGTAAACACTTATATTGAGTATACTCATATTGTGGATTGACCTCCACCGTGGTTTTTCCCCTAATAGGGTTTCCATGTAAAAAAAATCTTTGTGTTATGGTGTTGTGGTTGATTTCTTTGTGTTCTTGCATCCTTATTTTGCTTCAATGCTATAAGTGGTTTAAGGATCAGATTAATAAAGTTAAATTTTGTAGAACACTGATTCACCCCCCCTCTCAGTGTTCCTTGATTCCAAAATAATTATATTGTGTATGCTAGTTTTGAAGGGCCATAGAATTGAAACCAATAGCATGGTTGGATTGATATGACTGATGATGAGGTGAATAGGTAGAATTTTCATGATATAGTGGATGATATGACATGTTATCATGAAGCATAGATGTTCCTAATCATTCAAAGGTTGAAAAGCAAGAAAAAATTAAAATCTTTAAAAATAAATATACTAGCACCTGATCATTCAAAAATTAGAAAAATGCTTCTCAGAGTCGCCATGGTGTTTGGTGATCTTGAAATTTAACTCTAAAAAAAACTTCCAGAGTCCCATCGGGTGTGCCAAAAACTATTGGCAATCAGGATTGCACCCTTAGGCAAGTTGCACTCGTCTATCCTGTCACAACATGGAAACACTCTTTGGTTTGTCAGTAAACCAATTGGAGAGAGTGGATCTCTAGAGTGAGCTGGTTCCCTCTAGCTAATCACCTAATCTATGACTTTTAGGGGAAAGGGGAGTATGGAGAAAACTAAAATTTAACACCTACAACTTATGATGACCAACTAGAAAATGAGATTCTGATAAAACTTAACTCACAACACCTCTTTCAAAACAATCAACTCTAACAATTCACCTTAATGCATTTCTAGCTCATTAGTGCTTTGTTTAAATACTCTTTGAAAGCTAAATACAATATGCAACCTAAACCTATTTACAAATCTTGAAAATAACCCACAACAACAAGACAAAGAAGGATCCACTAATCTGAATCACAACAAAATCCAACTATCACTATGAGCTCATGACAAGAATGTAGAAAAGGAAAACTCTGCTTCTTTATTGCAAGTGAAAGAGTAAGACATCAAAATATGATTCAAAACAAGCTTACAAAACTCTCAAAGTGACCAAGAGAGCAAGAAACTAGAAAATTTTGAACCCCTGATAAATATGAAATTTCTCCAACTTATAGGCATCAAGTGACCTTCATAGTACCAAAATAGAAAAATCAACTCCACTGCAGCATCAAAAAGCAACTCCTCATTTTCGAGCTCCCCAGAAAAGCCTAGAAATCAACCTCCTAAATTGCTCCAAAAAGCACCAAAAATATTGAAAGTTGTCATCTCCCAAGGGTTGATCCAAAAATGCCCCAAAAAATTAGTTTCCAACTGTCTAGAACTAAAAATAGAAAGATCAAACTGCCTCTCTTTCTTCAAATTCACCAAGAACTCCTAGCTAAGAAATGGTAGGTTTCAAAACTTAAGTGCACCAATAAACTACATTTAAATAACAATTAATTAAGCAATTTATAGAAATACTGCTTAATTAATGTTTTACAATCTTGCAGTTTCACAATTTAAAAATAGAATGTTTAACTTACATTTGATTAGATTTTTTTTACAAAGTAAAAACCTTCCTAATCTAAGCCTTGATTTTTACAACTTGATCTTGATTACTCTAATTTTTATAGTAAAATCTTGATATTTTGCAAAAAATCAAAGTTCCACACTTGGACTATCAATGATATTTGACTTTTTATGAAATCCTAAATTCCTTTAAGGGCATTTGGATATAGTGATTTTCTTTTTAAAAAAATCATAAACACTCAAGGCATATTTGATTTTCTAATAAAATCATAAAAACTCCTAGAATACCTAGCATTGTGACCTTCTTCAAAGTCAGGAAATAATTATAAGGCATAAAGCCTAGGTTTAGAATACATGTGTAAAGAAAGGTATTTGTTTGAGGCTTTTTATTTTGTAAATCAATGTGCTACAATACTTAAGCTCGACTTAGGGAAAAAATTTCTAACCCTAGAACAAAACATTGAACCCCTAATTCTCCTCATTCACTTCATACTCCCAACTTTTGAAAAAAAAAATACTTTGCACAAGCGGTTGCCATGGGAGGGCTAGAGCTTGAGCTTTGCACTTCACCATTTTGTTGTTTTTCATGTCAAATCATGGGTGGTTTCTTGAATATTCTTAACAAGAGAAGGCAGAGGTAAATCATTTTGTCACTTTCCTACCTTTTTGAGGCATTCCTAACCTTCTTGGCCATGACTATTATTTATTTTTGGATGTATTTTTCATTCTACTATATTTTTTGTTGGTGCCTATTGCCTTCAAC
The DNA here is from genome assembly GCA_007258455.2 of Sequoia sempervirens. Taxonomy (NCBI): domain Eukaryota; kingdom Viridiplantae; phylum Streptophyta; class Pinopsida; order Cupressales; family Cupressaceae; genus Sequoia; species Sequoia sempervirens. Next base: position 600,571,076 of record VDFB02193867.1, on the reverse strand, counting down.
CATTATTGGAGAGCCTTGTTTTGGGCCTTAGAGAGGGAAAAATGAGAGAGAACTCGTGGTTGTACATGTATCTTCTCCTAGCCAGCGAATGTGGGTAAGCTTTCCCTATTGAAAGTTGTATCTCTCTTCTCTATTTTCTACTGGTAAAAGTTTGAGTTGAGTCTCATAGCAACTGCATTTATTTCTTTCTTGCATTTCATGAAAAGGCCATGGAGATTTTTGTATATTTCCTCTTTGAAGGTCGTGGCTTCCTCATTCATTTCTCCTTGTTTCTACAAAGACAGTTCAATTTGAAATCAACCCATGATAGAACAATGAGAAATTTGTAAAGAAAATAGCTTCTTACACCTTATTTTACCAATTTATGGGTTTTGAAACCACTCCATGGCCGTGGCACTGTAGCTCTTCATTTCACTATTTTCAAGATGTTTCAGTTTTGCTAAAGGCTTGAACCCTTATTGTTTTTGTAACGCCCTGTCGTGCAAACCCCAAAGGACAACTAAACAATAATTACCGCACAATTATTATTTTTAAAGTAAATCTAAACATACATGAGATGCACATTGATTCATAAGTCATAAAACTTATTAAGACAAATTCGCTAACACCTACATCCCTTGGGGTACACAAGGATTCATTACAAAACTTAAATCCAAACAACGACGATAAATAATGAATTCCAAAGATATAATCCATAACAAGTAAACATTTACCAATATAACACATACATGACAAACATTAATAAGAAACCATCCATGTACGTCATTACTTCATATACATGACTAACTCAAAACTCATAATGATAAACTCTCTATCATCATACAAACTCAAGGGACATACTGGCACAGATACAACATATTGAATAACATCTGTCATGGATCAATATTTACACAACGTTTATCAAGGATAGAATATTACATCGCATCTATTTCAACACAATACAATGCTCAAGAATTACAAAGATATGAAAGTGTACCCCAACATGATCGGGGACCAGATAACAAGATAGAATGATACAATTAAGTAGCGAAATACAAGATATCATAACCAGCTCCAATACAGATACTCTCTAGAGTTGCCGCAACGGGTATCAATTAGCACCTCTCGATCCTCAGCTGGGGACCCAATGGGGTGCTTAGCATGTTCCACCTGACCACGTGGGTTCGAAGACCCACCCCCCGTGCTAAGGAGCTGACAAGAAAGAATCCTCGAACAAGATCATCCAACAGAGAACCACAAGACTCAACATCATACAAGAGTGATGAAAACTCAAGGATAATCACAACATCAATAAACCACGACTAGAAACATGACATCCAAACATGGCATCAATAAATTACTTCAAAACAATGATAAACCATTTCTAAAACAAAGTAATAATAAATCATAACATCAATAAATTGCATCTAAAACATAACAACAGTAAACCACTTTCCAACATAACAACAATAAATCACTTTTCAGAGGCTTGCAAAGGTAGCAATCATAAGGGGTACTAGGGGAGAGTGTCATCACATAGCTCTCAAGGGTTATCCTGGCCCTTCCTCCAACTTGAGGCACCGGCCCCCATCTATGGATATCCTAGCCCTTCCTCCTACTTGAGGCGCCGACACCATAGGGTAGCTCATGCGGAGTCGTCAACCTCTCGTGAGGACGAGGTTACGACTTTTTTGACCACGGCCTTCTCAATCTATTATTAGTCTGTGATAGCCCTAATGCATAGACGAGGTATCTAATATTATTATCTTATCTATTTTACTACCCATCCCCCTAAATTCTATTTTTAGGTTATCACTTGTTGTACTACTCTTATGTGGGTTATCCTATGCTCTTCCTCCTTTCGAGGCGTCGGCCCCCATGAAGAGCCACTCTCCCTAGAGACCCAAAACATAAACCAAAAACCAAGGGTTGTACCAAAAAAGAAACATTAAATCCAATCTCAATTGAAATACATGCAAGGCATTACCCATCCTGCCAAAATCACAATCCAGAATTCCCATTTACATGGTACAACCCAAGCCTAAGCTCAAAATCTTGGCAAAATCAGATCAATAAAGAATCAATATGAAACAAGTAAATTCCCTTGCCTCCAGGAGTCCAAGAAGAGAACTACCCACAAACTAAGATAAAAGAAGCAATACCATTCCAACATGATAACTTAACATTAGAAAATCTCCTCAGACAAAATGACTCAAACGGAAGAAAAATTAATAGGGAACCATCCTAATCATTCAGTGTTCCAACACAAACCCGACGAATAAAATATCCTCCAAAATCCAGTTAACTCAAGAGTATAAACACAATGAAATGACAACATCAAAACAACTTCCCGACACACAAATACACCTAATGAATTGACCGCAACGAATAATAAAAGTCAACGTTTGTTTACACATCCCAAAAAAAACATTCACTAATCAAGGGACTATGTACATGAATATCAACAAAGCTAAAAGGAACATCTACAATGAACAACTTATGATTGTAACTTTAGTACATACA
>VDFB02193867.1:600492089-600568474 GCA_007258455.2 Sequoia sempervirens | reverse complement strand
GATAAAGTTTTTTTAAAGGTTTAGGGATCATTGGCCCAGAGTAAAGATGAGGGAGGCGGTAGTTAATGCCTATTTTAAGATTTGTGCTTCCCTATTATTATAGGGCATGTATTGATCCAGGCTACATTGGGCAATGTGTCTAGGCCGACCTTGACGATGTATCAGCATTTAATGTGTGCCTTATTTTGAATTCCTAAGGCTGACCTATTTTGGTTGTTTTATTTTGTAAATGTTTGGCTAGGCCGACATGTCTTGAGAATTTGCTATAAAGGGAATTCTTGCCTCATTGTAAGAACATTAGAGAGAAAAATAATAGAAACAAGTAAGAGCAAAAAAGAGCTAGAGCATTTTGTAGTAGAAGTAGTAGTTGATTTCTTGAAGCAAATATTGTAACAGAATAGTGGAATTGTTGCAGCATTTTGATGATCTAATACAATTGAAGACATTGTGGTTTTCCTGGTGAAATCTCTTGTGTTGGTTTATCTCGCATGGTTCTTGTTGTTCCATCTTTCAAATTGCTTGAAGATTTAGGGTTTAATGATTAGAAGTAAATTATTTTGGTGAATGATGTTCATGATTTCATATTTGGAATGTTTGTGGCAATCTCTGGTCTATACTCCCAGTAACTATCTGATTGTAGTAAGCTGGTGAAGTCAACCTGGACCATATATTCATGTGTGCTTAGTTTGATTGTGGATGAATATCTATGATTTGAAAATCTATACACCTTAGAAGATCGCATCATTCTTGTGATATTGCATTGTGGGTTAAGCAAGAATTGGTTGTTTGAGGTTGGTCCATTCCAGATATCAATCATTTGCACTGTTCATTCTAGGAATAGTTTAGATCTTATCATATCCTTGCACCCTTATCTTTTGCTGTTTCTTTATTATCTGGTTAGATTTAGGACTTAAGATTATCATATTGCAAAATCTGATAAATTGGAAAGGTACAGTTTGCTTGTAGTAAGGTCTGATTGTGATTACCAGCATTTTCACATATTATTTGAGTTGTTTATGCATCATCATGACCTGACACCCGAGAGACCTTGGGGTGATTTTCAGTAATTTATAGTTGAAGATTACCTTTCAAGAGAGATAGAATACTGCATTCTATCTAAGTTGTTGCTATGTAGAAAACACCATCAACAGCTAGTATGTTGAACCATTCCAAGGTAGTATCTTTCAAGGACCTAGGGAAAATCTAATAACATTGGTTCTTCTATCTTAACTTAATCTTAGATTTGATGAATAAGAAATTAAACATAAACAATTAGCACATCAGAGAGACAAAGAACACCAAGATTTTTTTACGTGGAAATCTTGTTAGGGGAAAAACCATGGTGGAGGTTAGTCCACAATATTATACCTTATTAAAAGTATAATGAGAAATAATAAGGGGAATGCACATGCACTCAGACACACTTCCTAGAGCTCACTACTCAAATACAAAAGAGGAATCACTGTCCAAAAGGAGTATGGATTAAAACCATCCAAAATGTGAACTGGGAAAATAGCTTCTACACAAGCCTGATTATAGTTCCAGTTAAGCACAAAAAAACCTTCTTCACTCTTCACTCAAATTTCTTCACACTTTGCTCAATCTTCTTCACAGTCTTCTCTACAAATGATATTCACACATACACACATAGGAGCACACTGAGCACTCTAATTATTCGAGGCACACTTTTCACCAGTGAAACAATCACTCTTATATATCTACATCATGAATTACATCAACAACTTAGTCGACCAAGAGATATAAAACATATTTCAAATGTCGGCTCAAATTTACAAATAAATTTGCAATGAAAATCTACCAAGGTCGGTCACAACATAGTGGAGACCAAAATTAACAACTCCAACAAAAGAAGACTTCAATTAATTTCAGCTCAAAAATCCACAACACGCTACCATCATCATGTTAAACATCTTCCTTCTTTTTCTCTAGCTTCCATCTTTCTCTCCAACTTCTCCATCTCTCACTGTTCATATTACCAGACTGAATCTCAATCGTTGATCTTTGCCAACTAATCTTTTTCCTTCAAAAACCCTATAAATACATCCTCTTTGTGAGTTGAAAAGAATCCTAGATTTTTTGAATTTAGCGCTATTACTATAGTCACATTCTAATCAGTATTTAGCAATCTTTTCATGCATTTTTATTTCAATATTCATAGCATCTTAGTTCTACATCATAGCTTAAATCATTTAGGAAATAGACATGCATTTTGCATAAGATCATTCTCTGAAGTTATCATTCTAACAAGATGTTGCTTACACCAATTGAGGGCCAATACTTGCAATGAATCCTTGGAGATAGAGCACAATAAGACGCTTTTGAAGGAGTTGTAGTTTTAAGAATTTGTTTTACTTTTTGATTAGTTTCCTTTGATTTAATGTCTTATTGTTGTGTTGGTTTATATTTCTTTAGTTAGCTCACACATAATCAAACACATATTTTTGGCGCCCACCGTGGGGCTCTTGCCCCATTTTTTAAATTTTTTTATTGTAGATTTTCTGATAGGTGAAGGGATTGAGTTGCGGTTTAGTGCATATGAGGACTTTTTTAGTGCATACGAGGATTTTTTTAGCGCATCTACAAAAATTTTAGCACATATGGCCTCTATTTTAGCATTTTTATAGTCAATCTTAAAATGGCCATATCTTGGTCATATTTTGGTCTTTTTTCAAGCTTTTTTTTTTAAAATGGGGTAGAATTTCATAAGATATCCAATGGTGTAGATCTTTATTAACTTTGATAGATTTAAATTTTTAAATTCTCACATATTCTCTAGCGCATATAACTTTTGTCCTAGTGCATTTGTAATTTGTATAATTTACTCTCTAGATCCGATGCGACTGCGACCAGTGGTTTTATTGTTGCTTTTGGATTAAAATGAACCAATCCTAGGGTAGTCATTCAAATTTAAAATAAACCAATCCTAGGGTAGTCACCAAACAATTGATATATCTTGGATAAAATGAATCATATGCTTGTTGTGAAGCAATATCTTCACTTAGTGTAGAAAATTGTCATTTGGGATTTAAAATTAAAAAAATTGTTTGTTGTGATTGTCGGGTAATAGGCTTATGCTCTCCACTTAACTAGGTGACCAAAACGCCAGACTTACCTTTTCATTTTATGCATTTTATGTTTTATTACATCCTTTAGAAGGCCTACTCTTGTGGAAAAAAGTACTCACCCAAGAGGAACAACCTAAGTGGGAACACCTAAAGCCAAGGTTTCTAACCCACTAAAAAAAAACAAGTTGTTTATGAAATTCCAACTCGAAAGTAGTGTGCAAAGATAACCATCCACAAAGCCTTTGTTTTAAAGGTTGGGAGGTCTCCTAAGGGAGTATATCATTTTCCACACTGAATAGAAAACCTTACTATGAACCTTAGTGTAGAAGCCAACCGTGTTAGTTTTTGAACATCCTAATAATCACAATGCAAGGGGAGGGAAGAATTTTCCCCCAAGACACTCATGATATAACTGCTAAAGACCATTTGCTTAGGGGATCTAGTATCCACTTCTGTCACTTTGAGTACGTTCCTAGAAAAGACAAAAACACGAACGCCCCTTCGGGGGTGACACAGATGTGTGAGTCGACACAATTCTAAGATGTGGGCTATGATTATTATGATGACCCTTTTTACAATTAAGAGTGAGTCTTTTTGAAGAGTTTGTTTTGTTCAATACCCATGAAAATCTCAAGAACATACACTCAATGTTTAGATTCTAGAACTTTAAGAACAATTGTCTTCCTATTGCATGCTTTGTTTCCAAAACATTAATTCAAATTAGATCAAATTAGATCATCCAAAAAACACAAGAAGTTGACAAATCAAAATGTGAAATTTATGTTAAGGGATTGGAAATCAACAATAGAGAAAAACTTGGAAACATTAGGCTTTTGCAAATTCCTTTTCTCAAACTAAGATCCAAACATCACAAAGTGCATCATCACTCCATTTCTGATTTCTAGTTTAATTCCCATAACAGGATCATCATCCTTCAATCCAGGAAATCATAAACTAAAAATTAGAAATTCCTTAATCATATCAATAGAATCCATCATTCTATTCTGATTAAGGTATCCAACAAATTTCACTCTCCCATTTGTGATCAAAGTTAGTAAAAAAAAATTATAAGCATATGCCTATTGTCACAAGGTCCCAAAAACACAAAGAAGAGAAAAGAAGAGATCCACTTTACAACATGGGTGATAGGGAAGAAAATATTTTTCATAGGTTTCATACTAGGAATAGTTCAAATGATGAAATAACAGATGAAATGATTCAAGAAGCTGAACAAGATCCACAGTTTCACATAATTTTGGACAAGATCTTAGAGCAAAATAAAGAAGGATACTTTCTTTTATTAGCAAACCAAGGTGCCAAATTTCCCTCTAACTACGATATGGAGAAAATTAAGGAAGATCCTGAAAAGACTAAAACTCCCTTAAATGATCTTAGTACTCTTACCCAACAAATAAGAGCACTCCAAAGGAAAATCAAGGAAATGCAAGGGGGAACAACTAAGAAGTCCTTTGATGGAAATATGAATGTAACCTCTTCTCCTCCAAAAATAACATCATCCAAATTCAATGTTTTTGAATTTTTGCAAAGGTTAAATGAGAAGCCCAAATCTAATCCATCAAATAAAATTGACCAATCCTATCATGTTATGTATTTATCTTCATCCCCCATAATTCATAATGAACCTCATGATTCTTTCACCCAAGATAATGATTCCATTCAATCACCTTCTTTTATCATATCCTCTACATCCAATGATTCATTTCAATCTACACATCTCGATCAAAACATTCTTTCCACTCCATCTCATGATACCAAAATTATACAAACCATTCCTATCTTTGATCAATATCCTATCTCTCAAGAACCATATGATGATCCCCTCCTTTCATTATTCACCCATGATGATCATCTTCCATCTTAAGAAAAAAATGTTCTTCCAAGTTCTCTATCCACCCCATTCAATGAATCCATACTCTCTTATGATTCCATCGCATCCCAGGAACAGAAAAATTATTCCATCCTATCCAAATATTCCCTTCTATTTGATGATCAAGCTACTCCATCTCCTTCATCTAATGATTCTTTTCCTAGTCAAAATCAAAGTATTCCATCATCCTCATGTCAAGAGCCTCTCACACCTCTTCAAGCTATCCATGAACCCCACACCTATAAATTGGGATCCTCCACCTTTATCCACTCCAGTAAATACTTCCAACACCTATCATTTCATCCATATCATATCCTCCTCAAAATGGACTCTCATCTTGTTTCACAAAAAATGCATATCCCATGGGTAAACAAATGTGCAAAATTATGAATTAAAAAGGAAAAGGATTAGGCCTTCATGAGCAAGGTATCCTAGAACCCCTTTCTATTCAAGCACATCCATATTCTCATGGCCCTGGTTATACATCTCATGCTCAACCTAGGTATCCTAGTCCATCAAACTCTCCATCCATCCTAGGTCCTTATCCTAGTCCATCAAACACTCCATCTATCCTAGGTCCTTATCCTAGTTCGTCAAACCTTCCATCTATCCTTGGTCCTTAGCATCCCAACCCTATCCCATCAACCCTTCCATCCATATTAGGGTCCCACATTTCTCCATCTCCTATTCTTCAAGAACAACAAAGGCACAAATCCTTGATCCACTTTCAAAATTCAAAAAAAAAAAAAAAAATTGATCCAAAAATCAAAAGAAAATTTCAAAAGGCCATAAAGGCCCATCAAAGCAAAACAAAAATTTGAAAGGCCATAAAGGCCCATCAATTCAAAAGAAAATTTTCAAAGACCGTAAAGGTCCATAAATCAAAGAGAAAAATTTCAAAGGCCACAAAGGCCCATAAAGAAAATATCAAAATCAAAAGTCATGTGGATTCCTAAAAGTCTCATAGAAGCAATAAAATCAAAATTGGCATCCAAATTTGCTAATCCCAAAGCTTCTCACCATCTCCCATCTAAAAACATATCACCTTCCAAATCCACTTTTCCTCCATCACTCCATCACCCTTCAAGGTGTGTGCCAATGTTAATCTTGCCATCCTTTCCATCTATCCATCACCAAGCCTTCCAACCTCCTACATCCAATCCCCATTCTCCTCCTTTAATTCAAAGCTTTGAATAAGGCCTTAGCTTCTACTATCATGCCAACATTTATAAGTCTAATTCCCATTCCCATGGTCTATTAGAGCACATATTCGAGGGATATTAGTCGTGAAACTTGATGCTTAAACCCTTCCTCCATTCCCCTATCATGCAAATATTATCTTTCATATCCATCTCCCTATCCATATACTATCTTCCATTTTCCTCTTATCATTCATGGTCATTATCCTCATTTTCACCTTTGATCTTTACAAGGTTAAGGATCTTCTTGAAAATCATGCATCTTATCCTATTCACTTCATCCAAATCTTCCATACCATATCCTTCATCATGCATCTTCTCTTATATTGTGGGGCATCTTGTTTCTTCAATTGGTCATCCCACTCCATCTTAAATGTCCTTGAAAAATCCAAAAAAATCAAAACAACATCAAAATCCAAAAAAAATCAAAATATTTCCAAAATCCAAAAAAAATTTCAATAAATCGTATGCTTTCATCAATAAAATGGTCATGTCTCATCCTAGACGGGGGAAAAAATCCTGAACTCACTGGGGGCAACTTGTTTTGAGCTTAAATCAATAGACAAGCAACAACAAGACAACCTAGTGAAAACATCAATCATCCTAAACATCAAGTTGAACATCAATCACAATCAATCAAACAACTGACCATCCAAATCAACATAAAAAAAATAAAAATCAACTCTCATTGGATGATCTCTTCTGAATCATGGTTTGATCACTTTAACACTTATGTTTAATTGTTTTATCTTGATTGTTGTTATCATTTCTCTAAAGTACCTCAATGATGTTTGGAACTAGAGGGGCTAGGAAGGAGAACGATATTTTCTTTGTCTGCTCTCTGTGAGTTAATTAGTATTACTGTGCAAATTGTCACGGTACATGCTCTACAAATTATTATTGATGACATTTCGAATTTGCATAGGAAATTGATTAATTCTTGCTTGTTTATGCAAGTGATGCTCAGGTCATCTCAGTCTCATTATACCTAGATGCTTGTGCTATCTTGCACTATCAAATATCAACGAAATTTGTATGGAAGTTGTACTCAGGTCATCATGGTCTACATTATATCATCGATACTTGTACTAACTTTCAACATATCAAAAGGCTCAATGATGATAAATAAGCATAAAGTTGGTTCATAGAATGACAATGGTGTGTAGTTCATTTTGCATAGTTAAAATCTGCATGGTTAATATAGATGACATCCATATTAGTTTGTGCATGAGCATTATCATATCCATCACATCTCATCTGCATTATCTCAATCAATCCATCCAATCATTTCTTCCAATCTCATCTCAATCAATTCATCTAATCCTTTCTTCCAATCTCATCTAATCAATCCATTCAATCTAGCACATATCATTTAATCATACCTTTGATCTTGTTCCTAGCGTTACTGCAAGCCTTGATCATTATCATCATCATCGGGATGTATCCTTCCCTATCCTTGTGTTGTTTTGGGATGTATCCTTCCTTCATCAACAACACTCTCATCATCATCATCGAGATGTATCCTTCCCTATCCTTGGGTTGTTTCGGGATGTATCCTTCCCTCATCAACAACACTCATCATCATCATCATTGGGATGTATCCTTCCCTCATCAACAACACTCCAATCATCATCATTGGGATGTATCCTTCCCTCATCAACAACACTATCATCATCATAATCAATCCATCTTATTGTAGTTTTGATTGAGGCAACATCATATTTATTTTTGAATCCATTTGTGCTTTCTTTCTTCTCATTTTATCTTCCCAATCTCCTATCGCTTATCATTATCTATTGTCCATCATTTTGCATCATCTTCCTCATCTCTCCTTTCATCTAATCAATCCATCATCTATCAACCTATCATTGATCCTCGCCTATCATGAGGTCAATCATCATCATCCTATCATTGACTCTCACCTATCATGAGATCAATTAACAAAATCATCATCATCATCATTTCATATCAATCTTTCAATAGTGGTTTTTATCAAATCATCTTTATCAGCCGATGAATTAGACATCAAATCAATGTAAATTTTCAAAATCATCAAAAAATTCCAAAAAAAAATCAAAAATCTGAAAAATTCAAAATTTTATCTGATTCATCGCTTGAGGGGGTATGCAGGTATCAGTTTTACAAAATTCACATTTGGGGAAAACTTTTTAATTCTTTGAAGCAATGCATAAAACACATCACTTCAAAGAGGGAAAATTGTATACACCTAAAAATGGTCACATTATAATAAGTCTGGTAATTAATTAAATACAAGTTATTTAATTAAATCTCTAATTCAATCTACATATAATTAAATTTAATTATTTATTTATATTGTTCATTTTCTAATTCTTCTTTTAATTAAATAATTTTAATTACTTATTTAATTTAATCACTTTTCTAATTCTTTTTAGTTAAATTAAATAAGTTTCACAATTTATTTAATTTAATTATCACATTGTTTTATTTTGAATAAAGTAAATATTCTTCTTTTTTCCAAAATCATAAAATCATCTTTAAATCTTCTAAATCTTCTTCTTTTTTCCAAAATCATAAAATCATCTTCAAAATCTTCTAAAAATCCATCTCACATTTAATTAAATATTTTTAAATATTTAATTAGAATCTTCTTATCCACATTTCACACAGAATTAAATATTTTTCAATATTTAATTAGAAGTTTCCAAAAACCACATGTCACATGAAATGAAATATTTTTTATTATTTAATTGATGAATTATCTTCAACCACCAAAACCAACTCATAACTAAAGATGACAAATGGAAAGTTTCCTTCATTTTTGAGTGAAAGGTTTTGTGGGAAGGAAACATCTTCTTTCTTTTTTTCTAGCTTCCATTTGTCTCTCCATCTTCTCCATCTCTCACCGTTCATCTTACCAAACTGAATCTCAACCATTGATATTTTCCAACTAAGATTTTTCCTTCAAAAAAACCTATAAATACAACCTCTTTGTGAGTTGAAAAGAATCCTAGAATTTGTGAATTTAGTGCTATTACTATAGTTGCATTCTAATAAACATTTAGCAATATTTTCAGTCATTTTTATTTCAAGTTCATAGCATCTTAGTTTTCACATCATAGCTTAAATCATTTAGCAAATAGACATGCATTTTGCATAAGCTCATTCTTTGAAGTCATTTTAACAAGCTGCTGCTTACACCAACTGAGGGCTAGTACTTGCAACGAATCCTTAGAGATAGAGCATAATAAGACGCTTTCGAAGGAGTTGTTGTTTTAAGAGTTTGTTTTACTTTTCAATTAGTTTCCTTTGATTTAATGTCTTATTGGTGTGTTGGTTTATATCTCTTTAGTTAGATCACATATTCACACACACACACAAACCAATCAATACGAGGCTCTATGATTCAAGGATAAGATAGATTATACATCAAAAAACCTTCCCTGAGATCCACAACACAAAATTATAACAGAGAATTGCATATGAATCGATATACACAATTTTGTCGGAGGCTTTGTTCTAGCTTTGACAATTAAACACAAAACTTCAATTTGACTTCCAGTACGAGCAAACACTGAAGTGTTGATCGGATTTCTGAATAGGGTTGCCATAAATGACATCACCAGATGACATGTATAGTGTCTCTTGCCAACAATCTCCCCCTTTGGCATTTATGGAAACACTTAGTAAAAAATGACTAAGTGTTGGAATCAATACCAACATGAATACACTGCCAACCTTCAAAACTTCAAAACACAACTTCCCCTAAGATGAATATAACATTTTTCACTGTCCCACTCTCCCCCTTTGACATCGATGGCAAAGGTGGGAATCCACATACCAAAAATTAAACAAAATTGCTATGAACAAATTGTATATGTACATACATGCGTTTCAAACTTACATGAACTTGAATATATATGCAAAATTATTCTTCAACGAGCTTAAACTAGTGTCCCAACCCTTTTTGAGACTCTCCAAAATAGTCATGTGACCATAGAATAGATAGGATTGCATCTCTACTGACTCAAGATTTTCTGGATCACTAATAGCCATAACATCTTGTGCTTCCTTCAATGCACTAAGCATTGTCTCCATCTTAGGACTGATTAGTCCTCTAAGTTCACATATTCTTTCAACAATTCCACCTTCTTTATGCTTCAAACTTTTAATTTTTTCAAGCAAGGATATGACTTGACCTTCTTGCTTACTCACAAAAATGGTTAGAGGATCAAATGCTTGAGAAATATCTACTAACTATTTCTCATATTCCTTCATTTTCTTCTTAGTGACCTTAGTGAACTTAGACAATGATAAGATTGAATTGTAAATATTTCCACCTTTAGATAATGCACCTTGAATGTTCTTTACATAGGTAGCTAATAAATATTTTTCATTAGCTATTATACCCTTCAATCTATTGAACCTGTTTGCATCAAATTATTTTTGAACCTTATCCACAACTAACTTTTCAAGAGACTCAAAGTGAGTACTTACCAAGTTAATAACCCTCTTCAGCTGACTAAATGGAGAATCGAATGAGTCCTTGACATATGTAGGCATGATCTTCTCCAAGATACTAGATGCAAGACTTAGTAGCTCACTATCTTCAATGTGAGATTTCAATATCTCCTCCCTTGCCTTGGGTTGAGAAAATGATGCTACCTTCAACTTCTGAATAGGAGATAGAGTGGCCAAGTTGATAGGACCTTCAACTAATTCAGGGTCAAACTTCTCTTTTTGTTCTTCTAAAAACTCCTTTACTGCCTTTGCAGTGTCTCTTGCTTCCACAATAACCTCTTTTACCTCAGCCTTCTTTTCTTCAATCACTGATTCTTGCTTGGCTTTAGGAATCTCTGCTTCATCAACTAACACATATTTAGGAGCTTCAGTCTCCATGGAAATTTCAGTATCTTGCATATCAAGAGGATTCAGCGTATCCTCAACTATGTCCTCTTTCCCTTCTTCAATCACTAGACTAGATGAAACATCTTCATCATGAGCTTCTTTAGAAACAACATTGTATCTATTCTTTAACAAAACCGCCTTAAGAATTTTCTCAGTATCTTTTGCAACTTCATCAGTCTGTCTGATCATAAGCTTATTCACCCTTGTTTTGCTCTTAAAATCCCTTTTTACATCATTGAGTATCTTCTTCATCTCTTCTATTGACATTACCGGACATAGATGAACAAGTATCTGTTCTCTCATTTGTTCTTCTTCAGTTCTTGCATTTACTCTCCTCATTTCTAAGAATTCATATAGCCCTTTAGGAAAATATGGCATTATTTCTATGAGAGTCATATTGAAATTATTCAAGTACTTTATTGTGGCTTCTTCAAGAATTCTCTGACCAACACTGTCAAAGGTTTCATACCATTTAGAAAGTGGCTTGAGATTACCATCCTTAATCAAATATTTTTCCACTTCCCCTACAGACATACCTGATCTATCAATTTTCATCTTCTTCTTTACTTTCTCTTCACCGAAGGGCTTGTCCTTAGATACTTTTTATGCTTTTGTGCCCTTTTGATTAATTTCTCTTACCTCTTCATTAGATTCAATTTATTGCAAACAAAATAGTATCCATTGAAATTTTGAGCATTAGGTTGTCCTATCAGATACCTTCTAGGTTTTTTCATCTGATTTCCTTGCCTAAAATTCCTTTGACCAAATCTCGAGCTTTCTCCTTTCTCATATCCAAGACCTCGTTTGTCACTTCCAGTCCTCTAAATTTGAATTAGTTCATCAAGCTTAGCTGAGCTAATCTTGAACTTCTCCTTGTATTCAATTGCAGTAGAAAGTTCATCCCTGAGAGTAACAATTTGTCTTTCAAGCTCTTCTTCATTGTTTCTAGATTGCTACAATTCAAGCTCAAACTGATTGAATCCATCATTAATTCTGCTGCATTCTTTAGGTTTTTCTTTCAAGGACTGAGCAAGATTCTCTTCATTCTTCTTTTTTCCTTCAATCTCCTTGGTCATCCTCATCACAATAGATTCCATCTCATGCTTTAGGAAAACATTAATATTGGTAATATTTTCACATTCTTCTATCTTTTCCTTCAAGGCTTGATTCAAGTGTTCATCTTCCATGATTTTACTCTATTTATGCTTGAGTTGATCACAAAGTTCCTTTCTCTTTTCCCTGGACTTATTGATTTTATCTTTCAATGATTGAATGAATTTCTCAGCATTCATGAGGCTTACTTGAAATTCCTTGACTTCATATTTGGATTGATCAAGATCATCTAGTGCCACCAAAAGTTGTTGTTGAAGACAATCAAAATCCATTGAATCACCTTCCCGGATCTTCCCCAAGCTATCAAACTTCTTCTGAGGAACTAAGCTCTAATATCGATTGTTGGAATCAAGGAACACTGAGAGGGGGGTGAATTAGTGTTCTACAAATTTTAACTTTATTAATCTAATCCTTAAACCACTTATAACATTGAAGAAAAAGAAGGATGCAAGAACACAAAGCAATCAACCACAACACCATAACACAAGGATTTTTTTTTGCTTGGAAACCCTGTTAGGGGAAAAACCACAATGGAGGTCAATCCACAATATGAGTATACTCAATATAAGTGTTTACAAATGGAATTCACATACATTCAGGCACATTTCCTAGAGTTCACTTCTCAAAAGAAGACTCATTGTCTTACAAAACATTTGGATTACATCTAGAAGATTTGAACTAAGAAAATAACATATGCTAATGCTTGATTATAGTTCTAGTTAAGAAATTTTGTAGAATTCTTCACACTCTATTTGATTTTGCTCTTCTACTCTTGAAACTCTGTCTACTTTAATTTGAATCACAAATCTTCTTTCTGCTCAAGTGAAACTGTGCACAATCGATCAATATTTTTTCTGAATTTCACATCACATCATAACATATATCAAAATGATATAAACAATCACTTATATATATCTACAACAAGAGATTTCAACAATACATGTCAGCTTCAACAAAATATAAAACATGTACAAACTGTCGGCTCAATCCATAAATAATTATCAATGTGCACCAACCAAAGTTGGCCAAAACATAGTGAGGACCCAAAACAACATGTTCGAACATGAAACACCTTAAAATAAATTTCCTCAAACATCCACAACACACTACATTCATCAAGTCGACCTTTTTCTCATTGTTAAAGAAAAAAACCAACAAACTGGATCTTCTAACTTGCACACCAATCAATACGATAATAGATTACACATCGAAAAACCTTCCCTAAGATCCAAAACATAAAATGATAATAGAGAATTGCATATGAATCGATATACACATTTTTTTTAGATGCTTTATTCTAGCTTTGACAATTAAACACAAAACTTCAATCTGACTTCTAGTACGAGCAAACACTAAAGTGTGGATCAAATTATTGGCTAGGGTTGCCATCAATGACAACACCAGATGACATGTGTAGTGTCTCTTTCCAAAAAATTACCACCCGCTCAACCCTGCTTAACCTCCATCTTAGCCTTCATATGCTCAAAATCAGCCCCAAAATTTTGAAGACTTGAGATTCAGAGATATAAGGTTGAGCTGTGAAAGGTAGATGATTGAAATAGAAAAACAAAGGAATCGGGTAAATCAACAAGATGAGATTGCAAGCCTATAGAGCGAGTTGCTTGACATCATGCTTAACTTCAAAAATCAAATAGAGGAGATCAAGACACATCATGAGTACAATCAGTAGCAAGAAGAGATGGCTTATCAGGCCTATCTCTATGAGTAGGAGTTGGAGGAAAAAAAGAATGAATTTGAAGCAACTCTTGTAGTTCTAGAACAACCTACTCAAGGGGAGGTCTGTAAGTATAAATTCCCAAGTTTTAGACTAGGTGAGTCTCCTAGACCTTCCCAAGCTAAAAATCCAAGTTTTAGAAGCTTCCCTTCATTTCGAGAGCCTGCAGTTGAGCAAGAAGCTAGCCCAACTGCTAATTTTCCAAACCCATTTTTTGAAAAGACATCCCTAGATTCAATACACTATGCTTCATAGAAGATGAGTCTCTTCTTGAGTAGATCCAGCCTAGTATAGTCTCGAAGAAACCCATTGAACAACATCTTTCCTTGCAAGAAACCCATGAAGCTCCCCAAGTTTCCTTACTGGATAAACCCAAGGATAAGCTCTTTGATTGAAATACCTTACTCCATATCGAGAAACTTAGAAAAATAAATCCATTAAGTTCAGCCTTGAATGTTTATCGCTTGCAGCAGCAAAAGGAGGAGGAGGAAAAGGTTTCTCAAGATGAGTCCTTGCTGATTTTTACTAACAAGTTTCTTGATTTTCTGAAAAATGATCAATCTATTTTAATAGATCAATCAGGATAGTAGGAGGGAGGAGCAAATGAGGTTGGTCAAGAAGATCATCCCATGATTCATTCGGATGAATTACCCGCTTTCGTTGGGAACAATGGCATGAATGTTGTTGTTGAGTAGTTAGAAGAGCCCAAAAAATGTGATGAGACACTTTTTGAGGAGAGAAAATGTGGTGATGAAGCAATGATTCCATAAGAAGAGTGCAAGTATGGATATCTTGAGGAACTTAAAGAGATTGATGAGTGCTACCATAAGAAAATATAAGAAAGAAGCCTTGAGTCAAATGATCAAGAGCCTAAGGAGGATCCATTCCAAGATAAGATTGAGCTTTTCTGCTCATGTTTAGATGTTATAGCAGCTCCTTTGGAAGGGGATTGTCTGGAGCAGCAAAAGCAATAGGTGGAAGTGGCTATCATCCCAAGTGAGCCACTTGTTTTGGGGTAGCCTAGTCAACAAAATGAAGAAATAGACATTTTCATCCCCTCTTGTATCACTAAATCAGAGAAACTAGTTTTGGATCCATAGGGGGAAAGTGGTCTTCATGGGATCCAAGAAACCTCTTGTGAAGTTGAGAAACATGATCTTGGCTGGTTGGAGGAGCTGCCTTTCTATTATGTAGAGGGGTTTGAAGTTGAGGTGCTAATTGAAGGTCTGATAGAGGAGACTATTTCATCAACCAAGCATTTTCCTTCCTTCATTGAAGAGCAAGAGCATGATTTGGAGTTTTCTCCTTTTAATAAAGGTAAGGAAAGCATGTTCACACCCACAATAGCTGCAAGTCAAGGGCAAGAGAAATTTTGGGAAAAGAAAGACTAGCTAGGACAATAGTATATTGACAACTATTTTGAGGTATCTAGCTACTACAGTGATGAGGAAGAGCTAGAAAACCAAGAACAACTGGTTGTTGAGATGGAGAAAAATGTTGAGGTTCCTATCTTAACTAATTTACTTGAAGAGCTTCCTTTGTTCGTTCCTTTTGGTGAAGAGAATGTGTGCGAGCTAATATAATTATCAAGTTGTGATCAACAAGAGTATGAAAACCACATTGATGGAGATTTGATCTATGAACCAATAGGTGAGGAAAACATTGTTGTGGAGGCTCAATATTGTGGTGTGCCTGATGGCAGGCCTAAAATGGAGCAAAACCAGGAGATTGAAGGCATGACTCAGATAGAGCAAGGCAGGGTGATGGGTGAAGAGTCAATTGATAAAGATGAAGCTGGCATGAAAACATTGGAGGAAGATTCCCTTGAAGAATAGTTGAGAGAACTGATGGGAGAGATTCATTCCTTCCATGTCATTTCAATCCTCAAGTTTCAAGATCCCACTTGTCTAGCTTGTAGAGATCTTGCTACCTTGTTGGGTTCTTGTGGAGATCAAATGAAAGATGACAACAAAGAGAAGCAAGTCCCTAAACATGCCTTGTTTGCAGTGAAACAAGATGAAACTAATCAGTTTAAGGACTGTTGGGAAAACATGTTACTAAAGCCCTTGGAGGAGGAGGCCAAATTCCAAGAAATGTTTCATGGAGCTCATTTGCATGATCATAGCTGGTTGGAGGAGCTTCCTTTCCATTGTGTGAAGGAGCTTAAGACTAATGTTCCATTTAAAGGTTTAATGGAAAAGCATGGTCCATTGATCGTAGAGGAGGAGTTAACATAGAAAGCTATCATGTAGGCTGATGTTGTTGTTGCTGATCACCTAAATTGTTTTCTCCCAAATCCAAATCCTTCAAGGGGATGCCCTATTAAGCATCTAGCTTGGTTTGAAGCAAATGAGAAGGAGCAACCCCATGACAATACCAATCTCGAGCATCAAGAGAGGTATCATTTTGAACACAACCAGTTCATTTTTTCACTTGATCACCAATGGTTCACGAGTCAAGAAAAGTGGGTAAGTGATTTTATCTTTCTCCTTGAAAGAATGTTGAGGAAAATTGTTGAATACTTGATTTTTCTCCACATCTTCTGGTGGATTCACAAGCAATCAGAGCATTGTAAGTTGATTAGAAGGGGGAGCTATTTTTCAAAACCAGTGAATGGTTTTGTTTGAGTGTTATTTTCACTGGTCACTATAGGATAGAGTTAGTTGTTGCAAATAAGTGCTCTTGAAGCACATTTCATTTCAGTTTTCTTTCATAAGTGTTGTTGCACATGGTTTTCTAGCCATTAGGGCCTGTTGGTTGTTGTTGTTTTAGTTTTAGTTTTCCTTGGTGCTACTATTTGAAGGAGTTTCAGTTTTTGATTCATGAGTTTTCTAAGTTTTGGAGGAACAGAATTAACTCCATGCCCAATGGAATTCGTAAGCCAACTAGCCCAATGCTTAGCAAGAAAGCATCTAGCAGAGGTCACCAAAAGTGTTATCAAATTTTCACCACGACTCAATTTCACAGAGCTGATTGATTCAAGGTTTACTTTAAGGTGAAAAGTTTCAGTTTACTTCTATGGATGTTTTAACCATTGCAAATGATTGAGTTGTGAAATAAGAAGTACAATGTGTTTTAGTGGCTTGTTATGATTTGTAGCATTAAGTATTGCATCAAAAAATAAAAATAAGTGCTTTCATTCTATTGTTCATTCACAATGTTCAATACATTGTTTACAAGAAAAGAAAGTAAGAAATTGAGCAAGTATTTCAAAAATGTTATTTTTTGTATTCAGTGGGAAAAAAAGGAGAATCAATTGTCCCACACAATCTGTGGGAGTAGTTGGAACAATGAACCATAATGAATATCCTACGCTATTGAAGATTAAAAGGAGGAGAAAGAGCATGTAAGAAAGAACATAATTGTCATTGCATGATGGTGTTTTTGAGCTACCTCTAGAGTTCAGCTCTCCTTCCTACTTTTGTGCTCCAAGTGAACCTACAAGAGTGGATGAAATTTTTTTTAGAGCTCAGAATAGGAACATTCCTACATGATCCATCAATAGTATTGTAGGATATTGTCTATGATGCATTGAAACAACTGGCAAAAGAAATAAGTGTGACAAAATCCAAAGAGGAAGCATTATAATAACATATTGTTTTAATATAACATTGTTTGCTTCCTATGCAAGTATAGGAAAAGTCATGTTGTTGATCCAATTTGAAATTTTAAAAGCATGCAGTGTAAACGGGCACCCACAAGCATTGAGACTTGGCATGCTATCCCTCAAGAATTCAAAGAGGGATTGAGAAAGAAACAAATCCAAACTACTCAAAGAGAGATGTTCATCAAAAGGAATGCATCATAAAGGCCATAAGGACTCAAACAACTGACCATCCAGGATAGTCAAGTCTCATATGCAATGAATTGAAAATCATGAATGATCAATTGCTCAAGTGCAATATCATGAATGCGATAGTGAACATGCATACATAATGCATTGTTTGTAAATCATCAATTAAAACTGAAGTAAATGGAAGGGCTCTAGAATGTCATGATTGGTTGTTCTTATTTCAAAATCTTCCATGCAAAGATTATTTCCAAATGATCATTATTATTCTCTAGGAGAACAACAGGGCATAAAGAGTACAAAAGCGGATTTTTCCTTCATCAAAGAATGAATTCAGAAGTGACTGTGGAAAGAGCTTGACAATCAGAAAGGAGACATTATTGATTGAAGAGTCAAATACAATAAGGTTTGAATGAAAGATAATGTGAAACAACATCATTCATGAAGGTAATCTGCAAAGTTTGAGTTTGTTTCAGTATGCCACAATTGTGAGGGAAATTTTATTGCATAATTCTATGTTCTCAATAAAGCATAAAACTATGGTAAAAGGTGAGAATGTGTGTGTTTTCTGAAACATCCAAGTGCATGATAATTATGACAAGTGGTTGCAAATGAACCACTGAAAGCATCACTAAAGTGAGAAAAGCATAGAAATCAAATCTCTTACATTACATTGACTCACATTATAATAGGATTGAAGCTAAATGAGTGTATTCAAAATTTCAAATGTTTTCTCTAAATGTAGTTCATGACAACATCATAAGTGAGAGAAATTTGTAGAATGAAGTGAGTTTTCCTCAATATTTTCAATGCTAAAAGCATAAGGGAAAGACACATTGCATTGATTCATTTAGAAAGTGAAGCTCAAAATACATTTTCTGAAGCATTCAAGTGCACATAATGTGATAATGAACAAGTGACCTCCAAGGATGCCATGGTGAATGAGTGTAGTTTTACAAGCTATGTTATATAGTGATGAGAATGTGCATTGAATATATAAAATACAAAATGTCACTTGAACAGCATATCAACTTGCATCATTAAGAAGACTGCTGAGTGGAGTAAACTCTACATTCTGAAAGCAAGTAAGTTGAGCTACAACAGTAATATGAAATGAAGTTATCTTGTTCTTTCAAAATAATGCACTTATGCCATGATAATACAATGTCAAACAAGCTAAAATTTCGAGGGGAAACAAATGCAACATAACCCATTTTGAGATGGAAAGAGGAAACCCACATAATTATATGTGATGGAATTTCAAATGGAAAAGTTTGAGTCTTTCAAACAATGGAGAAAACCCTAATCTATGTCCTCATACTTGCAATATGGAAAGGTATTTTTCTCCTTCATAAATTACAATGCCCATTTAGGGTTTTTGAATACAAATGAAAATATAAGGAGAAACAACAAGGGTTCAAACCCTTAGCAACACAAAAACATCTTCAAAATAGTGAAATGAAGAGCTACAAGCATGCGACCATGGAGGGGTTTCAAAACCAAGAAATTGGTAAAATAAGGTGTAAGAAGCTATTTTCTTTACAAATTTCTCATTGTTCTATCATGGGTCGATTTCAAATTGAATTGTATTTGTACAAATAAGGAGAAATGCACGAGCAAGTCGTGGCCTTCAATGAGGAAATATACAAAATTCTCCATGGCCTTTTCATAAAATGCAAGAAAGAAATAAATACAGTTGCTATGAGACTTAGCTCAAACTTTTACCAGCAGAAAATAGAGAAGAGAGATACAATTTCAATAGGGAAAGCTTACCCACATTCATTGGCCAGGAGAAGATACATGTATAGCTGCGAGATCTCTCTCATTTTTCCCTCTCTAAGGCCCAAAACAAGGCTCTCCAATAAAGGATGAATGTAATAGGCACCAATAGAAAATACATTAGAATAAAAAATAAATCAGAAAATATATAATAGCCACAGCCAAGAAGGCAAGGAATGCCTCAAAAATGGAGGAAAATATTCAATATTGTGACAAAACGATTTACTTTTTCCTTCTCTTGTTAAGAATCTTTAGGAAGGCACCTAGGATTTGACTTGAAAAACAACAAAATGGCGAAGCTCGAAGCTCAAACTCTAGCTCTCCCATAGCGGCCACTTGTACAGAGTATTTTTTCTCAAAAGTTGGGAGTATGAAGTGAATGAGGAGAGTTAGGGGGTTTGATGTCTTGTTCTAGGGTTAGAAAAAGTTTCCCTAATTTGAGCTTAAGTATTTTAGCACTTTGATTTACAAAATCAAAAGCCTCAAATGAATACCTTGCTTTACACATGTATTTTGAACCTAGGTTTTATGCCTTAGAATTATTTCCTAACTTTGGAGAAGGTCACAATGCTAGGTATTCTAGGAGTTTTTATGACTTTATTAGAAAATCAAATATGCCTTGAGTGTTTATGATATTTTTTAAAAGAAAATCACTATATCGAAATGCCCTTAAAGGACTTTAGGATTTCATAGAAAATCAAATATGATTGATAGTCCAAGTGTGTCACTTTGATTTTTTGCAAAATGTCAATATTTTATTGCAAAAATCAGAGTAATCAAGATCAAGTTGTAAAAATCAAGGCTCAAATTAGGAAGGTTTTTAATTTGCAAAAAAAATCAAATGAAATGGAAGTTGAACCTTCTATTTTGGAATTGTGAAATTGCAAGATTGTAAAACGTTAATTAAGCAATATTTCTATAAATTGCTTAATTAATTGTTCTTCAAATGTAGTTTATTGGTGCACTTAAGTTTTGAAACTTGCCATTTTTGAGCTAGGAGCTCTTGGGAGAATTTGAAGAAAGAGAGGCAGTTTGAGCTTTCTATTTTCAGTTCTGGATAGTTGAAACCTGATTTTTTGGGGCCTTTTTGGATCAACCCTTGGGAGATAACAACTTTCAATATTTTTGGTGTTTTTTGGAGCAGTTTAGGAGGCTGATTTCTAGGATTTTTTGAGGAGCTGAAAAATGAGGAGTTGCTTTTTGATGATGCAGTGGAGTTTATTTTTCTATTTTGGCACTATGAAGGTCACTTGATGCCTATAAGTTGGAGAAATTTTGAATTTCTTAGGGGTTCAGAATTTTCCAGTTTCTTGCTCTCTTAGTCACTTTGAGAGTTTTATAAGCTTGTTTTGAATTAGATTTTGATGTCTTACTCCTTCACTTGCAATAAAGCAGCAAATTTTTCCTTTTCTCCTTTCTTGTCATGAGCTCATAGTGATAGTCGTATTTTGTTGTGATCTAGACTAGTGGATCCTTCTTTGTCCTATTGTTGTGGGTTAATGTCAATATTTGTAAATAGGTTTAGGTTGCATATTGTATTCAGCTTTCAAGGAGTCTTTATGCAAAATAATAATGAGCTAAATGCATTAAGGTGAATTGTGAAAGTTGATTGTTTTGAAAGAGGTGTTGTGAGTTAAGTTTTATTAGAATCTCATTTTCTAGTTGGTCATCATAAGTTGTAGGTGTTAAATTTTAGTTTTCTCCCTACTCCCCTTTCCCCTAAAAGTCATAGATTATGTGATTAGTTAGAGGGAACCATCCCACTCTGGAGATTCAAACTCTCCAATTGGTTTACCCAAAAACCAGAGAGTATTTCCATGTTGTGATAGGATAGACAAGTGCAAATTTCCTAAGGGTGCAATCTTGATTGCCAATAGTAACATATACTATAATTCTATAAAGTTTTAGGAACATTTGTTTTATGCATCTAGGTCAAAAGCATCAATTTAGGGTAGTCATTTTTTAAAACATTACAATATTAAGCATCATTAGATCTGAAAATGTTCACATTTTTGAAACTTTGCATCATATGGATAAATGTACTTTTCAATTTTGCATATACAATGTTTACATTCATAAAACTTTGCATAATTTTGATAAAAGTTCTTTTCATTTTTGGATATACATTGTTTGCATTCTTAAAGTTTTACATAGATTGGCTAAAAGTGATTTTCATATTTGGATATGAATTGTTTACATTCCTAAATCATTGCATAAGATGGTTAGAAGTACTTTTCATTTTTGTTCAAACAATGTTAGTACCTTACCTTTCTAGGCATGCTAAGAAAAAGTTCATATCCCCTCCCTATGGGAGTGTTTTAGTGAAAGAGAATACAACCTTGGACATTCCTAACGATCAAATTAATTTTTCTCCTAATATCTCTCCTATTAGTGAAGAATACATTTTGGTGTTAGAAGAACCAATCAATGAGAGTTTTGAGAATCCTAGTTGTTTCTCTCCTACCTCTCTTATTAGTCAAGAAATTGATGAACAAGATGAAACAACCATGGGTAATCATGAAGATAACATATCACAACAAGAAACCATTGAAACTTCAACTAGCCTATATTCATCTCCCAACATCTTCCCCTCTTGTGATATTTTTTTAGATTATGAAAGCATAAGTGAGGAAGATATGTTGGTTTTGGATGATCAAACCTTTAAGGCCTATAACAACTCTCTCTATGATCATTCTCCTACCTATCCTATTTTGGAATACATTAGGGAACAAAGGAATGAAATCATAAATGATCATGGAAATCATATTTGTTCTTCTCCTAGTATCTCTCATAGTTGTGAAGAAGATATTGTGATGTTAGAAAATACAATTGATGAAAGTCATGGGAATATTTATTTCCTCTCTTCCCCTAGAGAAAAAAATTAGTGAAGAAGGAAACACCATCATTGAAAAGCAAGAAAATCCAACCATCGATCATTCCCCTATTGGAAATTAAGTCATTTTGGAAGAACCAATCCTTGAATGTCAAGAACATTTGATTTGTAGTTCTCCTAAAAACGCTCCTCTTAGGGAGGATATCAAGGTGCAAGAAAATGAAAACAATAGTAATGTGACTTCCTTGAATTATAGTGAAAAGATGATGCTACATTTCCCTTTATTGGAAGTACATCAAACCAAGACTGATGAGGTTATGAATGCACAAGTTTCCATTAGATCCCCCTTGATTATTGGACCTCCTACATATCCTATGGGACATCCTAAGAATCCTCTAATTCTTTACCCACCCTCACAATGACTGTAAACTCAAAAAAACATGAACTTATCCTTTACCCACCTAAGAATAATGTGTTGTAGCAGCTGGGCCATAATACCATTGCTCATACATATACCACTAGAAGCAATCTGCAACCAAGACAAACAACATCCCTTCCATTTCCCAATCCTATCCTACCTAGTCCCCCTCGTTTGCTTGCACAAAGTGGAAAGGAGAATGATCTTGTTGAACAACTTAAGAACACTCTTGCTAAGATATCATTGTGGGACCTTATTCAAGCCTCCCCCCACTATCATAACATGATTCAAAGTGTCTTGCAACAAGTTCCTATCCCTTCTAATGCACAACTAAATGAAATATCAACCCTAATTCAATAAATAAAAGCTGACATTATTTTCCACCAAAGTGAACTCCCCCCTTTGGAAGTGCAAAAACAAAATGATGCTTTTATAATAATAGCTAAATATAATAGAACAGGGATAAAGCGAGCCCTTGTCAAAAATGGATCTACTCTTAATGTGTGTAGCGTAAACCTTTTGGATAGGCATGGTGTGGATAAATAAAAAATTCAACTTGATTCTTTATCTCCTTGTGATCACTTTTCCTATTACAACTGGAAAGGCTACATTAGAGACACAAATCCATGTTATGCCTCATGATCTTTCATATAATCTCCTTTTAGGCAGATCATGGATTCATTCAATGAAATGGGTACCTTCCACTCTTCATCGAATAATGAAATATATTTACAACAACAAAGTGTACATGCTCAAAGTTGACCCTAATCCAAATAGTTGTTTGAACATTGAGAAAAATAAAGAGAATCCTTTGAAAACATTAACACCAACTGCACAAGCAGAACTCGTTCAATAGAAAGAAAATGAAAAAAATATTGAGAAAACCACAAAGCTATTAGAAGTTGATTGGGGTTCCTTAGACTTCAAAAAACATTCATGGGAGAATACAAAACCATAAAAAAAGACTCTGAAAAGGGAAAAGAAAAAGCAATAATGTCAACACAAAATTTAGAAGAACCTTCAAAAGAATCCACCTCAACCACTTTAGAAAATGAAACAAATTATACAACAAACTTTGATGAACTTAACTATGAACAACCACCGAATCCAAAAGAGATGAAAAATCTTTATGGAAGAGGTTGTGAACTCATGAAACAACTAGGATATAGTGGAAAATGATGTGGTGCTAGAGAACAAGGTATTTGTGTCCCTAGAAAGCCTAACACACAAGAAACAACTCATGGTATTGGTTATTTTCCTTTGATAGAAATCAAACCAACAAGCAAGCCTTCACTCAATACCAACACTCTAACAAAAGATTCCTCTAAGTCAACTTTAACATTAGTGCATCTTGAATTGATTGAAAATAGTGGTCTTGATTGTTATCCTTTACAAGAACTGAAACAAACAAAGAAATCTTTGCTTAATGTCAATGTCATCATGCAAAACACTAATGATTCAAATTCGTTAGATTTTACACCCTCCTATAAAGGAGAGAAAAAAATATCGCAATCTAAATAGTCTTGTGTAATTATGACACCTTGTACTAAACAAGAGATATCTTTGTCACAAAATAAAGCAACATCTTCTACTATTGATCAAGAGAGTATCTTTCCAAGACTCCTCCAAGATCATTTGATATATCTCCATCCAAGAACATGAAATAAATTTTACTAAAACATTCATTTTGTGCATATCATAGAATTCATGGTCATTACACTAATGAATGTAAGGCTTTGACAAACAAAATTTAATAACTTAAGGATTGTTGTGCCCCCCCTTGGGTAGAGGCACCTAATTCCTCTAACTGATACTTAATTTCATCCTATTCGGCTCATCCTTGTCCTGCACTAATTGGGGGAAAGGGGTTAGATAGCCTTGTCCTCGTATGTCACTTGTCATTGTCTCTTTTGTCTAGTTGACCACCTTTCATGTAAATATAAGAGCAAGCTTGGGATGTGGACAACATGCCTTAAGTTTGCTCACATGTGACATACTTATCCATGATGTAGTTTGACTCAGAAACATATGACTTGGCATAGGGCTTTCCAAATAAGCTCTCATGTCTTCTACTTTAAAGCAATTTCTCACAATAACAATGTTAGCAACCACTTTAAAGTGGGGGCATACATCGACACTCATGTTTCATGGTACGATTTTCTTTCTTCTTGTTATGCGTCATTTTCTTGGTGGTATCATTGGGCTTGATTTCCTTTGAGAGCATGATATTTCTTTGACTTGTCTTCTCTTGGAGACATTAGGAATGATGTCCCCTAAGAAGAGACCTTATGTGAACTAAGAAAAATCCCTTTGAACATTCCTTACACTATTTCACATTTAAGATATTTGTTATATGGCCACCTTACATAACACACCTTGCATTCCTGTGGTGTCATCTTTTTTGTTCATGAGTCCCAAGCATCTAAAGTTTTCCTTTCCTCATGAAGCTTGAAGCTAGTTATTTTTTCATGAGCCCCAATAATTTGAAGTTTTTCTTGTATCGTAAAGCTCGATGATCATTATTACATGGAACCTTATCAAAGTTATCATGAGGTATATATTTGGTTTGGTTGTATGGGAACTGAATGAAGGCATGTCTTCCCTTATCCACTCGCATATGTCAGCACATACTGGTCATGTGTCTCACCCTTTCAGATACTCACCTCACATACGACATGTAGTTTCATGGCCCCAGAGTGAGCATATTGTGGATACTAACCCTGCAAATTAGCTGAAGTTCTGTGTGTTGGAATATGGTTTTGAGAGATGTTTTTTGGATTCTAGTGTTTTCATTGATGGAAACTAAAGTCATCCCCATGGTCCATAGATCTCTATCCAGTAATACTGGTAGATGAAGTGGAATACTATGTATTTCTGGCAGAATACTTGTGGAACAGGGTATCTGGTCAGATAGCTTCACTAGATCATTGTTTT
Organism: Sequoia sempervirens; assembly: GCA_007258455.2. Lineage (NCBI taxonomy): Eukaryota > Viridiplantae > Streptophyta > Pinopsida > Cupressales > Cupressaceae > Sequoia > Sequoia sempervirens. The sequence goes on along the minus strand of VDFB02193867.1, from coordinate 600,542,812 downwards.
GCACTATGGATCTCTGGAATTTCTTGTTGAGCACATGGATAATCTTATCATTGAGCTTTTTTGTGTTGCATTAGTTGCTATATGATTTTGGAGGTCCGGTAGGGAATTTTCTATCTATTTTCTTAATAGAGCCAACTCAGTGTAAGTGGTGTGTTGTCGATGTATAAAGTGAACTTATTTAAGTTGTTTTCAAATTCAAATGTTTAATTATTGGTCCTAGCTATTTTCCAGCTAACTTGTTTGATATGCATCAAAATTGTTCATGATTTGGGCTAACAAGTTACAAATATTACTAAGTTTTGTTGAGCCAAATTGTGGCAATTAAATCCTTAGTCACAGATATATTTAGATGATTGGATATATCATTGTAAGTAATGAAGGTGTATTGGTGTATGTTGCGAATATCTAAGGAGTATTTGACTGATATAATGCATAGTTTCACTTGCGTATAAAGATTTTGTGTGTGAACTTGAGCAGAGCAGAGAAAAAGTTCGGTATTAGTCATCAGGACAAAAATTTGTCATCAAAGCTTAACTGGAACTAAAATCAAGCAATGATAAATGCTATATATTCATTTCATTCTCTTTTGGATCTATTCCAAACTATTGTAAGGGTAGTGAGTCCATCTTTGAGTAGTGAGCTCTAGGAAGTGAGCCTAAATGCAAGTGTATTCCCATTTTGTAATATTTCTTTTGATTATACTCAAAACTTATTGTGGATTGGCCATCCACCATGGTTTTTCCCCTAACAGGGTTTCCATGAAAAAAATTCTTGTGTTATGGTTGTTTGGTTTCTTGCTTTCAATTTCTGGATATTGATTTTAATTAAATGTTTTAAGAGGATTAAAGATTAGAATAAAAAGATTAATTTTTCCAGAACACTGATTCACACCCCCCCTCTTAGTGTTTCTTGTTTCCAAAAATTGGTATCAGAGCAGGTTCCTTGAAAGAAGTCTAATAGCTTGGGGAATCTTGGAAAGTTTTCTAAATGGATACAAGTAGTCTTCAACAACAACTCATGGTGGCCTTGGATGATCTTGACAGTCAAAATTTGAGATTTGAGAACTGCAAGAAAATCTTGAAAATGCAAAAAAAATCATCCAGTCATTGAAAGAGAAGATCAATGAATCAAGGGAGAAAAGAAAGGAATTATGTGGTTAGCTCAAGCAGAAGGGAAAAAACATTGAAGATGAAAAACTCAGTGAAGCCCTGAAAGAGAAAACAAAAGAATGTGAAAAGTTTTCCCAAGAGAATGTTGCTTTGAAGCGTGAGATAGAATCCATCATGATGAAGATGACCAATGATTTTGAGGACATAAAGAAGAAATAAGAAAAGATTGCACAATCCTTCAAAGAAAATTTTGAATGATGCAGTCGACTAGAAAATGAATTGGAGCAATCCAAGAACAATGAAGAGGATCTTGAAAAACAACTTGATGATCTTAGAGATGAACTTACTACTGCAAATGAGTTTAAGGAGAAATTCAAAGCAAGCTTAGCCAAACTTGATGAATTAATCAAGGGACAAAGAACTAATGGTGACAGATGAGGTCTTGGATATGAAGAAGGAGAAAGCTTTAGATCTGGACAAAGGAGCTCTAGACAGAGGACCTCAGGACAAGGAAAACTTAGACAAGGAAACCATATGAATGGACCCAGAAGGAATCCGGTAAGGAAACCTAATGCTCAAAGATTTAATAGTTATTTCTATACTTGCAACAAATTTAGTCATATGGATTCTCAGTGTAGGAGTAGGGTGAATACAAGTTGACCATCATTCTCAGGTCAATTCTTTAATTTCTACAAGTATGGTCATAAGTCAAGTGAATGTAGAATTATGATGCATAACCCTCATAGAGATGTTAGATGTTATGCATGCAATGGATTTGGACATATTTCTAACCAATGCAGATCAAGACAAAATCAGTGGAATGGTTGGCCTAGACAGAAAAGTGTTGTGTGCTATAGCTGCAACAAATTTGGTCACACTTCTAGATTTTGTTGAAACAAAAGAGGTCCGATAAAACAAAACTTGCAACCGGATGTTAAGGGAAAAGGAAAAATCACTACTAATGAGATCAAGAAGTAGATGTGGAAGAAATGGGTGAAGAAGAATCCCTTGCAGAAGGAAATGGATCAACACCAGAAGTCACTTTTGATAATACCTCTAGAAATTAATTTTAGGTCTCTTCCTTAGGGGGAGCTGTCAAGGAAATTTACTAAACCCCCTACAAGTGATTAATACTAGAATTCATATGATTCCAGTAGGAAATTTGATATTTTGCAGACATTGTGAAATGAATCTAAGGCATCAATGGAGAATATTGTAGATCCACACAAGAATTATCTACCCCAAAACATAAAAGATAGAGAACCAGTTGAATTAGGGCAAGGGCATTTATTGCAAAAGTATGGAGTTAGGTTCGATGAAAATAAAAGAATGGGATTCACTTTCTTTTTTCACATTGCATTCAGATGAAAGAAGTTTGGAGTGCTCTGAGGTGATCTTTTCCAAATCGAGAAGGGATCCAAGCAAAGAGGAGAATCTATGATCAATTTTCCTTTCATCTTTGAAATGTATTTATTTCAAAACCTGTGAATTTGTCTGCTCGCAATTATGTCTACCCCTATTATAGTTGAAGTCAAGGATAGGCCATGTCCAAAGTTCAAATGGAAACCATATAAGTTCATAGAAACAAAACCCCTAGGGGCATTTTCATCGGTTCCAAACATAGTTCTACCTATTGAAGATATTAGGGCATATGTGCACACTAATATTGAGGATTTGGGTAGTTCACAGCTAGTGGAATTGTATTATAATCACATAGTTCAAGGGGATTTCTCTGTGAAACCTGAATTCAAAACCCTAGTAGACAAGAAATTTACTCAATTTGCAAAGTTTCCTATATTTGAGGAAGATTAGTGGGTTCAATACATACTGAGCCGTGTGCATGATGAATTCATGTGGTTTGAAGTTCCATTCAAAATTACCAAGGAAGCTATTTGTGCAGTTACAGGCTTAAATTCCACTGATAGACTTCTAGTTTTGAAGTCTGTAAAGAATGATGAGGTTACTAGAGTGATTGGTTCACATTGGGACAAAAGGGAAATGACAATAAACGATATTGCCAAAATTGATGTAAAATTTGCATCTATGGTTATAGGTTACAAGATTTACCACTCAAGTCGGGAGAATTTTGTATCTGACACTACCATCTATACAACATATGAAATGATCAAACAAAATGAATATTATGATCTATGTGAATTACTTAGAGGTCAACTATTGGAGAACCTAAAGAAGATCAAGAAGGACAAGAAGAATGTATTCAAGTTTGGAAACTTGTTAATCTACCTGTATTTCTACTTCTTAGGTGAGGTACTGGGAATTGGTAAAGCCCAATGGCAAAATGATATTCTGGTAGCCATTTAGATGTGGGATATTCTATGTAGTCTTGGTGATCTGCAGACTCGCAACACAATCCTGTGGGGACATTTTAAAAATTTCCAAAGCTTGATGCACGCCAAAGAGAGAATTCCTGAAGCCTTAGTGGAACAATATAAAGACTCTATATATTCTTCACGGTAGACATTGACCAATGTCACATGGAAGCTGCTAATGCTAGAATAGTTTGGATCATGTCTATGGGCTATGAAGTGGATGAAAACATTCTAAGGATGTATGCAAAACATCTACTAAATTCACCACTGGATCCTAATGAAGAAAGGTTTGGTACCTATGCAGAGAAAAGCTTACAAGTTCACTTAGATTTGAGAAAGCCCATATCAATCAGAAAGGTAAGAAAGGAAACAAAAGATTTTGTAGAAAGTATGGGTCTTCCAGTTGAAAAAATGAAAGAAATAAGGAGACAAAGAGATGAAGCTAAAGCAGCCAAAAAGAAGGAAAAGGTAACATTAGCTAGTCTAGGAACATTTTCTACTAGAACAACCAGGAGTTCCCCTACAGCACAGCCAAATCAGGCCGAAGCCTTCAAAAGAAGAAAAAGGAACAAAAGCTCAAAAACTTACAAAGCTACATCTACATATGAAGACGAAGAGACAAACTCAGAAGAAATAGTAAGAGATTTAAAGGCTACTAGGACTCATGTTGTCAAACTTAACAAGAGAAATCCTTTTGGAAAAAGTGAAGGAGTCCAAAAGAAGTCAAAAGTTGATAAGCCCAGTATGTTTGTGGAGGAAGTTGAAAATGCAGTAGTAGAAGACGAAAATATCATGCCACTTTGTGACCTATATGAGACTTTTGATGAATCCGGTAAGAAGATTCTTGAAGAAGCTACAGTTAAGCACTTAATTTTTTTCAATAAAACTCTAGTTGAAATCATGTCTGGCTTTCCTACAAGCCTATATAATGCTTTGGAATCAAGGAGAGAGAGTGCCAAAATTGAGGAAGAAAACTTGAGGAAAAGAGTTCTTGCTGACTTGTGCCTAGAAATGGGAATTGAAGAAATGGATTTTCTTCTCCAAAGAGCTAAAAAGGATTTCAGAAGCAAGCCAAGAATAAATAAACTCATGATTGGTGACAGTGATGTTGTTATCAGTGAGACTAAGACAATTCTAGAAGAGTAATTGTCCAAGGAAAAGGTAAATATTGAGGAGATCAATACTAAATATGTTGAAGGTCATGAGGAAGTGAATGTGGAGGTGAATAAGTCAAAAGAAGGAAATGAAAATGAGAACATAAATGTATCTAATCCTCCAGTATTTTAGGATATTTTGACTTCCCCCAATGTTGAAAACATTGAGAAATTTGTGGTGACTAAAGTCCAAATTGAGGTGATTGCTAAAGAGAAAGAAGTGCCTGATGAAGAAAAAGAAATACCAAAAGTCATTTTAGAAGATCAATCTAAGATTGATAAGGGAGATAATCAAGAGATCAGTCCAAAAGAGGTAAAAGATTCCCTAGTGGAGCAATAAGTAGAATTAGATCCTGAGTTTGATGAGAGTTCAATCAACTTATCCACTTTGTCCCCAATCTAGATGCTGAAAGTTGCCAAAATAGCTCAAGATAAAGCCAATGAGAAAATATTGAAATCTCACATTGAAGATAGTGAACTGTTGGAACTCACTTCTAGATTTCTACATAAATTGATGCCTACCCATGTTATGGACCCAATAGGCTCCTCCTTCGGTGAGCTAAAGAGATTAATAAACTTTGTAGATTCTTATTTCAAATCTTTTGAGGATTCAACTCTAGTTAAAGTGAAAATGGAATTTAAGGAGGGAAGAATTGGCAACCTAATTAAATTGATTGCCAAAGACAAAGCTCTGTTGAGTACTTGCATAGAGAATGTTCAAGGTGCTATAACTAAAGGAGGAAATGTGTACAAAACCTACTTAATCTTTGGAGGTTTCTATTGAGTCTTCACCTACTTTGACTTCTTCATTGGTTGAGGTCACACCTACTTCTGTGGAGACATCTTGGGCTACACCTATTCCAACTTCAGAGATTTCTTTCATTCGGCCTCTTCCCTCTCACTTCTTTTAGGATATGCAGTTTCTTTTTTTTATTTTGGAGTTACTTCATTCTAGGGGAGATTTGTGGTCTCTTTCTTCCTCTCTTATGGGGGGATTTACTTATGTATCTTTGTGATGGATGGTGTCCTTGGGGGGTCTTATGGATTCCTCCATCTTTCATCACTTAGTTAGTTTATTGCATTCTATTTTGGGGAGGAGTTTTGTTCCAATGTGGTTTTCTCCTTTACCCCATTTGATTTAGTTTGCATTGCATTTGTAAATGAGTACCTGATTAGGCCTTGTTGTCGAGACTCATCTTTGCATAATAATTTGCTTCTCCCTAAGTTGCACTTATGGGGGGGTGTTGGTGTAATTAATTATTTAATTACACTTTAGCATAAGTTTACTTAGGCATATTTTATTTCCTAGGTTTATTATTCTCATCCTTATCTTGTTGAGCTATCTTGTTGCTCAAGATAAGATTAAGGTTATGCATCTTTGCTTTTATAAAGCAAATCATTATTATGTAATTATGAATTCTTGAATATTATTTTGTGAATGAAAATATGCATATCAAATATGTAAATCAAAGTTGAATCAAACACACCAATGAAACTTTAAATCAGAGCATAAACTAAAGGAAGAGAAAAAAAAATCCATTTATGCTTCGAAGATGTCCCATTGTCCTCTATCTCTAGTGTTTTTGCTGAACCTAGCTTGCTCTCAGATTTTGTATACTAAGCTCAACAAAATGTCTTCCTAGAGAACGAGATTTAGAATAAATGCATGCTGATGCTAAGATGCCATTAACAAGACGAAAAATGATAGCTAAAATATGAGATTACTAAATGTAATGATTGCTAAAACTGATAAATGCTAGATGATATTAAAACAACGTGTGCATGTGAATGTAAGTATATGCAAGTGTAACCAATGCTTGGATTCATAGAGGTATTTATAGAGTTTTCGAAAGACTCTGATTGGCTAATGTAATCAACGATTGAGATCAAGCTTGTCAAGATGAACGGTGAGAGATTTTTGAAAGGTGAGAGAGAAATAGAAGGTTTCCTCGTACACAAATTTTCTCATTCAGATCTAAAGGAAAGTTTCCATTTGAGGAGTGAGTTGGGGATAAGTTTCATAATTAAATAAATAAATTTATTTAATTATATGTGAGGATGAATTTAGAAGTTTGCATAATTAAATTAGTAATATTTAATTATGTGTGAGAGATGAAAATGGAAGGTAATTAAATATTAGAAATATTTAATTATGTGTGGAGATGAAAATGGAAGGTAATTAAATATTTAAAATATTTAATTATGTGTGAGAGATGAAAATGGAAGGTCATTTAATATTATAAATATTTAATTATGTGTGAGAGATGAAAATGGAAGGTAATTAAATATTAGAAATATTTAATTATGTGTGAGAGATGAAAATGGAAGGTAATTAAATATTAGAAATATTTAATTATGTATGAGAGATGAAAATGGAAGGTAATTAAATATTAGAAATATTTAATTATGCAAGAGAGATGAAAATGGAAGGTAATTAAATATTAAAAATATTTAATTATGTGTAATAGAGAAAAGGTGTTAAATTAAATATTTGTAATATTTAATTTAACTGTGAGATGAAGAAAGTGTTTGGAGGAATATTTCATTATTTGAATTTAGAATAACATGATAATTAATATAAATAAATTATAAAATTTATTTAATTTAATTAAGAGGAATATGGAAGATGGTAATAATTAAATAAAGTTATTTATTTAATTAAGGTAGAAGAATTATAAAAAGTGAACAATATAAATAAATAATTAAATTTATTTATATGTAGATGATTTAGAAGATTAATTAAATAATTTATATTTAATTAATTAACAAGTTGATTAACCATGACCATTTTTAGACGTATACATTTTTCCCCTCTTTGAAGTGATGTGTGAAACACATTGCTTCAAAGAAAATATTCCTGGTCTTAAAATTTTCCCCTGATTGGAAAAATGTGATTGATATGCCCCTGATTTGAACTTGATATGTTTTTGATGTTGATATTGATGATGCCCCCTTGGGAGGTAAATCACTGATGATGAGAAAAAAATGTTGAGTTGATGATGAAATTCTAATGATGAGAGGGATTCCATGATTTAGCTCCCGATAATTGATGTATAAAGATTCCCCTTTTGAAATGATGCCCTTTTTGATGGAAATGATGAAATGATGATGATTAATTGATAACTTTGCTTCCCGAAAATAGAAAAAAAGAGAGTAGGTAGCTGATAACTTTGTTTCTCTTGAATGAAAAACAAAGAGTAGAATGATTGATGGATTGTCTGATAACTTTGCTTTTAGAAAATAAAGAGTAGATGCTTGATATGACTTCTAATAAATTTTCTTTCTGTGATAGAAACCAAATAGTAGATAATATGATTCAAACATATTCGTATTCGTGACTGAAGTACAAATAAGAAAATGATTTGATCTTTCATAAATTTTCTTTCCTGAAAAAGAAAACAAATAGTAAAATGATGATAGAGTAGCTTGATTTGATATTCAGATAGATCGATTTAGCATTGAGTTCATGATATGAGTCACTTAGATAGAGCACTTGATATGGTTCACTTGATATGGGTCATTTGATATGGTTCACTGATATGGGTCACTGTTATGGGTCACTAGTATGAGTCACTGATATGGGTTGTTGATATGGGTCATTGATATGGGTCACTTGATATGGTTCACTGATATGGGTCACTGATATGGGTCATCACTGATATGGGCCACTTGATATGGTTCACTGATATGGGTCACTTGATATGGTTCACTGATATGGGTCACTTGATATGGGTCACTGATATGGGTCACGTGATATGGGTCACTTGAAATGGTTCACTAATATGGGTCACTTGATATGGGTCACTGATATGGGTCACTGATATGGGTCACTTGATAAGGGTCACTAATATGGGTCACTTGATATGGTTCACTGATATGGGCCACTTGATATGGTTCACTGATATGGGTCACTTGATATGGGTCACTGATATGGTTCACTGATATGGGTCACTTGGTATGGTTCACTGATATGGGTCACTTGATAGATAGATATGGGTTGTGATTGCATCATGTGAGGCATTGATAGAGATCTTGGGGCAGGAGGTGTAGGAGGTAGTGGACTTCCACCACAGAGGCCAACTCCATCAAGGGGCTCTAGTAGTTAGAGTTATGAGACTCGTGATATTTTTGTTGTATCATTATTGATTCATTCACATATCTTGATGTATATTATTTTTGGAGCATGTACGTTATTTTGGTCATATCTCATGTATCTTTCTTTGAAATTTTTAGCTTCATTGGACATTGGACATTTGTACTATTTTTGATGAGTGATGATATGCAACGGTGATGATTTTTGATGGTGTGATGTGCATTTATGAGATTATTATGTGATATGAATTTATTTCTATATGTTATGGATTTTGATATGCATTTTAATGATTTGATGACTAACATGATATGCAGGATGATTTGATATGATGTGTTTATGATGATGATGAAAAATGATTGATAATGTGTACTAATGATGTCATGCAGGTGGATGACTTATGATGTGATTATGAAAATATGCCATGGGATATTTGATATGTTTTATGAAAAATGTTGTTTGGCAAATGATATGAAAATTTATGTATGGAATGTTTGTTTTTGGATTTTCAAATGCAAGTAAATAATGATAATATGATGGAAAATGAATGTTGTGTTTATGATATGCATCATTAATTTGTAATATGAATTGATATGAAAAATGATAGGATGATTAAAGATATGATATGAATGTAATGTGACAAATGATAAATGATATGAATAATGATATGAAGTGAAATGGTTAATAATAATGAGATGTATGATAAGATGATAAATGATATGTGATCAAATGTAATGATTTGTAATGATGATGAAATGAAATGATAAATGAGAGGATAATGAAATGAACGATAATGAAATGAGAAATGAGATGATAATGAAATGATAAGTGATAAGTTTCAAATGAAATGAAGTGATAAATGGGATGCAAATGTGCAAAATGAAAATGAAATGAATATGAAAATGATAAGTGAGATGTTAATGATATGAAGATGATAGATAATATGAAAATGAAGGTGATATGAAAATATAAAATGGATAAATGAATGATATGAAATGATGAGGAATTAAAATGATATGAAATGATAATGATAAATGATAAATGATAATATGAAAATGAAAGTGATATGAAATACCTAAGAGATGAATGATATGAAATGATAAAGGATCTAAATGATATGCAAATGAATGATAAGTGATAAATGATAGGACCTAGATGAAAGGTGATGATGAAACAAATGTCCGAATGTCCTCCACAAATAGTCCAAAGAGACATGATAGTCGTTGATGTTTTTGTTAGCCTTTCAAAACTCTGATGCAAATCTAGTATGCAAATATGTACAATGAGTGAGATGAAATGCAACTAAATGAAACCAACCATTTGTTGAGCCTCTTGTTAGCTTTCTTGAATCATCATAGAGCGTTTTAAAATGTTGGAAGTATGTACAAGCATTAGAGGGGAAATTAGCACCAATGATGGCATGAGTACAACTTTCATGATTTTTGATATAGCAAGTGAACACAAGCATCAAGGTATAATTGAATCGAGATGACCTAAGCATTTCTTGCATAAACAGACAAAGACTAACCATCTTCTGATGCAAATTTGAAACTGTCATCAATGATAAAATCTGGAAATCATGTCTCACTACATATTTGCAATAGATGGATAGTTAACCTCAAGACAACAGACAAAGAAAAATCATCCTCTTTCCTTGCCACTCTAGTTGAGTACATTATTGAGTGTGCTCTAGAGAGATGATATCAAAAATTAAACAACCATTGTTCAAAATTTAGTACTGCTATGCTAAACATTATTTAGATTTTAGATCATCTAGATATGTGTCATGATATGGTATTTGCTAAAAATTGTTATGATATGGATCAATGATTGGATAGTTGTTCATAGGATTTGATTGTTTGTTCGCACGATTGGATTTGATGTCATTGTCTAGCTGTTTTGGTAAAACCAGAAAGTTGATTGCCCCCAGTATGTCAACGTTTGCCCCCAATATTGACACAACTTGCTAAAATGAATATGTACAATGATCAAGCCATGGTAAGATGTTTATCACTCTTTAGGAAAATAATGGCGGTATAATGTTGTTATGACCCTAAGATGATGGAAAGATGCATGAAATGAAGGCTGAGAAGCCAAGTGCATAACATGAACTAATAGATGGAGAGCCACAAATAGCGTATGTTTTCCAAATTTTCACTATTTGTTTTTATTGCATTTTTCTTGTCAATAGACTGCCTATTGCCAGGTTTTCACCCTATGATGATTTTTTGATTTTTTTTGTTTGTTTGCTTCTTTTTTTTTTTTTGTTGCTACCGAGATGCCTGTCTGCCAGGTTTTCACCAAGGTAACCATTTTTTCAGGACATTTTCTGCTATTTTTGTGATTTCTTCAGGACCTTTTCTGATGTTTTTGTATTTTTTTAGGACTTTTTCTGCTGGTTTTGTATTTTTTTCAAGACTTTTTTTGCTGTTTTTGATATTTTTTAGGACTTTTTCTACTGTTTTTGATATTTTTTTAGGACTTTTTCTGTTGTTTTATATTTTTCAAGACTTTTTTTGTGCACTCTAAAGCTAGATATAGAATTGATAAATTCCAGATCTATAGACTGCCTTAACGATGCCGCTCTCCTATGTGGATGACTGTGTTGGATGAAAGGACCTAATCAGAATGAGGAGTACGAGTGGCAAGTATGAAGGACAATAAATGTAGTGAATGGAAGAGGCTAGGATAGGATCCCTAATGTGCACAATACGTGGGCCATCAGGCTTTAGTCAAAAAGGAGCTTGGGCGACCAATGAGTTATAGTACATGAAGGGGTCATCATCAAAGACACATCAAAATACATCACCAATGGAGATGTAATGATATGACAGGTATGAGAACATGGATGGGTGGAAAGGGCTATATGGTATGAGTGATAATGAGGTGGATGGAGACCTTATATCAAAAAAGTATTTCTTTGATTTTCTTTCTTGATAGATGCCCCCAGTGATTTTTGATGGAGAGGCATGTTTGGAGATTGACTTTTGCTTGCTTTTATCTTTGAATTTTATTTTTGATTTGTCCGATAGCTTTTGATTTTGGCTAGTGGACTTGTATGGATCTTTCTTTATTGTTGATTTGTCCAATAGCTTTTGATTTTGGCTAAGGGACTTTTCTTGATCTTTCTTTCCTTGCAAGCTCTCTTTTGATTTTAGATCTCCCTTTGAAAAAGGAACTTTGACCTTTGATTCTTGAATTACCTCCTTTATATTTTCTTTGAATGATACTTGTTGATCCATGTCTATAAGGTGGATGGATGTAGGTGAGATGGAAGGAGTAGTGATGTCATCAATAGAGTCTTTGAGACTATCCTTTTCGGTAGGACTAACATCAAAGGAAGCTTGCACATCCTTAGCGAATTGGAAAGATGGATTTGCAGAGGCCACAATAGGAGATTCATACCCTAGTCCAGGGTAGTTGGAATGGAATGATGATGGTTGGATATCCTTAGTGGGATCATGATCAAAGAGTGGGTTATCATAGAAGTTTTGATCAAATAGTGGATTATCAGTGATATGAAAAGATTGAGTGGTAGTAGATATGGAACATGTAAGTGTATCATCAAGATCCCAAGTGGTTTCAATCTCAGCACGGTCATCTTTTTGTATTCCTTCTGTAGTTGTCTCAACATCATTATTAGAACTCCGACCCTTCTCAACAATAGTAGCAGTATCTTTTACTGGAAAATTGTCCAAACGATATTCTCCATTTCCCAGATCATAGACTTGGACCTTAGAATTTGATATTGTAATTGATGAAGTGGATGCTTTTGAAGATTTAGGATTAATACATGCTTGAGTATGTAGTGCTTTACTTTTTCTAGGGATGTTGATTTCAGCTTTAGGACTGAGATTATGACAAGGTATGGAAGGATTTGAATCTTCTTGTATGGTAATTTCAACTCCATCATGAGGGAATTTCAAGCATTGATGGTATGTAGAGGACACTGCTTTCATTTCATGTATCCAAGGAGGAACCAACAAGATGTTGTATGCAAGATCATGGTCTAATACTTGATAGAAAGTATTCTTGATAACATGTCCCACTCGGATTGGCAGCATGATTAAACCCTTGGACGCTCTTTCCTCATCATCGTAGGCTTTAATAGTAATATTTCTTCTGGGATCAATGGAGTCCTCAGAAAATCCTAAAGCCTGAACTAATGTCATGGTACATATGTTCAAACCAGCACCTCCATCTATTAGAATCCATCTGACATGAAACTTGTGGACCATGACTTCTAAGTATAATGATGAATTATGGGGATGAGTTATGGAAACGTCATATTTTTCAGAGAATGAGAGGAATGTGGGTGAGGAAAAGTGTCCCACCATGGCTTGAAATTGATCCACATCCAGATTAGTGGATACAGTTGTTTCAACCAGGGCCTTTTCTAGAATTTCCTTATGTGTTGGGGAAATCTTCAAGAGTTCTAAGATAGAAATCTGAGCAGGAGTTTTTCTAAGTTGGCTGACTAAGTCAAATTGATGTTGAGGCAGGGGCACAGTGGATTTTAAAGAAGAACCCTTTAAGACAACTTTAGCTTGTGCCCTTGTTGTTGCGTTGACCTCGCTATATTCCATCTTTTCCTTGACTTTTATAACATTGACCCACTCGTCGTTAGTGTAGATATGATTGATTATATGATCAGCATGGATATGATTCACACTTTTTCCAAAAGATTCACCCTTTTGATAATTGGGTAAAGGATTGCGAAATGCATGGTGGTCTTCATTCAATTGTTGGTGTCCTTCTACCTTAATGGTGCCATTTTATATCAAGTCTTAGATTACATTCTTCAAGGCTTGAAAATTATTTGTGCGATGGCCCTTTCATCAATGATAATCACAATAGTATGCATCATTCCATGATGGAGGCTTCACACTAAGTTCGTAATTTCGTTGAGGTGGTAGGGTGATAACGTTCTTTTCCATCAACTCTTTAAGGGAAGATTCTAGAGATTGACCCAGTGGAGTAAAAGTTCTTCTGCTAGAGAAAAATGAAGATCGTTGCGGATTCATGTTTGAGGTATTGCCTAAGGCATTGTTGTTGTTATTTTTTCCACGGTAACCTTGATTGTTGGCATTCCCTTGATGGGGAGTAAAAGTTTGATTCACGCTATTCCTCAGAGGAGGAGGGTTGTTTCCTTGATTTGTGACTGAATTGACATTGTTATAGTTATTGTTGTGGGGAGCACTTGGAGCACTAAGAACAAATGGCTTAGTTGAGACATGATTTGCATCTACAACACCATAATTCACCATGTTTTTGTTGCAGGTCCAGAACTTAGATTTGTCTTTGTGGTGATTTGAAGAGCTAGTATTGTCTTTATCAAGTTTTATTATCCCTCTTTGGACCAATGCATTTTCAATGGTGATGGCCTTTTCAATCAATTTTTAAAAAAAGGGAGGATAATGAATATTAAGATGATAGCTCATCTCTTGATCTAAGTTGTTTATGAAAGTGGTGATCTTTTCGTTTTCAGGAACATGACGTGGGTATCTAGCAAATAATCTTCTCCATCTTTGAAGAAACGTAATGAATGGTTCACTAGGTTTTTGTTTAGCTTTGCAAAGATCAATCATGGTTAATTTATGTTGTATGTTGTAGGAATATTGTGATATGAATTTGTTAATCAATTCCTCAAATGTCTTGACAGGTGGTGTGATTTTTGATAGCCATTCCATAGATTGGCCTCCAAGACTTCTAGGAAACAAATGCATCAAGTATGTGTCCTCATGAGCAAACTCTAAAGTCATATTTCAAAAGTCCCTAATATGATCAATTGGATCCGATTTCCCATTATAACGATGAAACTTTGGGATTTCACAATGTTTGGAAAATGGGATCATGTTGAGACGTCGGTCAAAAGGATAAGGACAAATGTCATCAAGAGCATATGTCTTTGTTGTGGCTCCCCCTTGTAGATCTTTAATTTTTCCTTGTAGTGCTTTAATCTGTTGAGACAAAGCACTAATATCAAACAAGGGTGTTTCCTCGGGATTACTCTTTATATTTTCAGTATCAAAGTCATGAGGCAACTTAGCTCCTTTTTCAGCTAGATATAGAAAATATTTTTCTTTGTTGCGCTCCAAAATCTTTTCTAAGGCTTTGTGAAATTTGGGATCTTGCTCGGCCTCTCTAAGACATTCTTCATCTCGTTCATTATCACTATCTATATGGGTTTTTCTCATATCCCTGTATTTGTGGAATGGATTTTCTTCTCTTTCACCCATGTCGTCGTTAAAAAGAGGATTTCGAATCACACTATAAAGGGGACTACTACTCTCACCTTCTTCTTGAATATCCTCTTTCAGTTTATTGTATTGAGATCTTGTAAAAGTAGGCATATGATTTTGAAATGTTCTTCTAGACTTAGATCACAGTATGATAAGTGCGAAAATGATGATGTATTGATCTGATAAGATGAAAATATTATGATATGATCAAGGACATTCCTAATCTTTGATTGTGGCTTCCAATGATAAAGGATATTAGAATCCTATTGGGGAAGCTGAATCAAATAATTAGAAATTTGTTTGAAAGGTGCACTTTTTAAGATTTTGATCCTTGTTTTCGAAGAATGATAAATATATCAAATGGCCTAATTCACTTACTGAAGAATTTGACTGGGATGTGTGGGATATTCAATAGAAGGTTGTGGTAGATAATCAATCTCAAGAGGCTGATTGTGATTGTGTCGTTGAGATAAAGCTCTTCTTTGAAAATAGGTTCGTGAATATAAAGGCTCTATAGCATACTCATTAGTGAATCCCCTAGAAAAATCTTGGTACCTATGGAGAAACTCACGATAATGGAGCAAAACGTTTCAAATTTTATACAAAAACTTTCTACGTTGCAAGGTTTTCTTGTAACCTAAATGTTTCTTAGGCTTCTTGATCCTATTGGCAATCGATTTCCTAACAAACTTGGTTGATTTCCACTCTCTAAGCATGAGAGAAATGTCAAGATGCTACTGGACCAAGGATGTTATAAACTCAGATCTGTCAAAAGTGAAAATTCTAGAAAATGATAGATGTGCTACTCTATGTCCTATATGCGCTACAGAAATAGGCATATGCGCTAGAGAAACAATCAAATGTGCTACAACAGACCTTAGATGCACTACAATATGTCTCAAATGTGCTTCAGAAAATGTTTTTGACAGTGACCCAAAAACTATTTGTAGAATACTCAGCCTATGCGCTAAAACAGACTCCAAATGCGCTGAACTAACCAGTGAATGTGCTAGAACAGATGTTGTATGCGCTAAGACACTCCCTAGATGTGCTAAAACAGTTTTCCAAAACAATTTTCTGAACAGTTGAGAATAGTTTTCAGCTAAATTTTTGCATGTTCATTTTGGATGATCTTTTATCTAAGTTAATGTGATGGAAGAAACAACAAACATTTTGAAAACAGTTGTTTTTTAAACCCTATACTAAACATCAAGTGTATGATCAAATTGTTTTTCAAAAATTATTTTCACAGGTTTAACACATGAAAGAAAATTTAGGCAGACTCACTCTTAGTACTCAAGCAGGTCATCCTTATAATCAACAACCCAGATCTTAGAACTGTGTCGACTCACACAGCTGTGTCACCCCCGAAGGGGCGCCCATGTTTTTGTCTTTTCCAGGCGCATACTCAGAGTGACAGAAGTGGATACCAGATCCCTTGAGCAAATGGTCCTTGGCAGTTATATGGTGAGTGTGTTGGGGGTAGATTCTTCCCTCCCCTTGCACTGTGATTATTACGATGTTCAGAAACTGACTTCGGTTGGCTACTACACTAGGTTCTTAGTAAGGGTTTCCGTTCGGTGCGGAAATAATAAACTCCCTCAGGAGACCTCCAAACCTTTAGAACAAAGGCTTTGGGGATGGTTATCTTGCACACTATTGGCAAAAGAGGGTTTCCCCAGATTTTCTTTAAATTTTATAGTGGGGCAGAATAGCCTAGTTTTGGCTTGAATCCACTTGATTTGTTCCTCTTGGGTGAGTACTTTTTCCCACAAGAGAATGCCCTCTAAAGGATGTGTAGACACCGAAATTTGGTTTAGGCCTACGATTTCCATATTCTTCATAATTCATATTCTTCATGGTCATGATTAAATAATGTCAATTATTTAATTATTCTCTATAGTCTTCATTTCTTCTATTGATTAAATAATCTTAATTATTTAATTAATTCATCTTCTATTAATTCTTCTATTAATTAAATAATATTAATTATTTAATTAATTCACATTTTCTTTAGTCTATCTGATTAATTAAATAAACACTTTTTATTTAATTATCTTACTAATTAACCTTATCCTTCTTGTCAAATTAAATAAATTCTTATTTAATTTACTCTTTATCATATTTCAACTATAAATTAAATAAATTCATTATTTATTTAATTATTCATTTAAATCCTTCATCATTTAATTAAATAAATCTTATTTATTTAATTATTCTTCGAATATTGAGTCTTGAATTAAATGAATTATTTAATTCATTAATTCTACTTTTAACACATTCCTCTATATTTTAGATAATTATGTGAGTTATCTAATATTCACTTTTACCGACTACATCTATTTTAATCGCTCGTTAACTATTGATTTAATAATGGCCGCCTCGAAATCTCTTCGTCAAAGTCAATCGCCCAGTTCTAACTCATTTGCGTGCACATGCATATTAATTAAATATTATTATTTAATTAATTAAGTGTTGTGCGTGCGTTCGAACAGAGAGTTGCTTTAATCAATCTTTATATTTGTCATGCAAAGATAATTCTTATGTCTTCGAATGCCGAACTGAAGATTAAATCATTTATTTAATCTTTAATTCTATTTCTAATTTGAATCACTCGTGTCATCACTGTCAGTTAACATGATGCATGCCTAATTAGACAATCTCAACCATCCGTTGATCTTTCAATCTTGGCCTGTCATTCGAATAATCAATTTTCTATAAATTGATTTGTCATTCTTCATTCCAATCTCTCTTGCAAATTTTGTAACTTTGGAGAGCACTTTTGTCTTGAATCTTCGATATATTGCTAATCACTATCTTAGGCTATACTTGCACGAACTTGAAAATCTGAGTGCAATTATACTACACAAGCAAAATGGAGAAGGGCAATCGAGATGAATCATGGAAATACGTTTGAAGATTGGTGAGATTGTTCTAGTTTTTAATTACTTTTTACTTTCCCATGTTCTTTGTTGCTTAACGAATGAATTTGCATTTTAGATTTTAGTATTGTATGCATGTGTGCTTCTAATGATCTTCTTTGTTGTCTATTGTGCAAAGCTTTTATTTGGTGTTACATTTAGTGAACCCGATGTGAATTACTAACCCTCTTGATTAACATTCTTTGTTTGGAAGTTTTTGGTGTTTTTTGTGTTGAAAGGTGTAGGTACTTTTGGAAGAATCTTGAAAATCACACATTTTGGAGTCTTTTGAGGTCAAATAAATAGCATGGTTGCATCCATAAGGGTCGAGAGACGAAGATTCATATATTATACTGCATATTTTCGTTAAGGGAAGCATTTTTTACAAGAAAAACACGATTTTTTTGCGGCTGCGAGCCAGAATGACGCATTTGCAAGCAGAATGACGCATTTGCGAAAAGAATGACGCATTTGACTTTCTGTGATGCATTTGCAAAAAGAATGACGCATTTGACTTTCTGTGACACATTTGCAAAAAGAATGACGCATTTGACTTTCTGAACCGCATCTGACAGAGAAACGACGCATTTGACAATTCCTGAACCGCAATTGACTTCCTAAACCGCATCTGACAATTCCTGAACTGCAATTGATTTCCTGAGCCGCAACTGAAATAGAAACGACGCATTTGACTAGTAACGAAGCAACGCATTTGACTGGTAAAATTTTATTTTTGCTTTCGGCAATCTCGAATTTTCAATTGATTTTCGTGTTACTAATATTTGATTTTCAACGTGTGGCCACTTGGAGTTAACAAGCTTTTACAGGACGATTGACGAAGACAATATTGAAAATTACTAATGAGATCTTCTGCAGGACGCTTGTCGAAGACCCTAGTTAAATTTTGAAATAGATTGTTTGGTAGCGTAGCAAATCTTTCGTTTGGTTAAAATTAACAAGTGTCTACTGTGTTTGGTGCAAAAGTACAAGTTTGGTCACCCTTACAACTTGGTACACCGAAGTATCCTCTCCCCTTGTGCATCCGTGTGATCCTGGGTGTAAGAGAAACGGTTACCAACTCTAGAACTTGGGCCTGTTCTGGTGGGAAAAAGTACTCACCCCAGGACGACTCAGACTGGTAGCACCCTAAACTCGAGGGACTTCCAGCTAGTATACAAAAGTGGGTTCTTGGGGAAACCCCAAGAATCATAAGTGTGGTTCCAATGAGATGGATCCGAAAGGGGACTCGCGCCGTATGGATCACACCCCACGAATGGAATGCTCGAATTAAACACCTTTTGTTTTAGAGACCAACCTATTTGTGGTCGTTGCTTGGTATTAGTGTAGGGTATAGTATCATGCTCGAAGATACTCACCACTGATCCCCTTGAGTAGAGATAGCAGTTCTTGGGAGGTCATTGCCCAAAGAATTCGGAATTGGTGTGCTCGAAAGATGTTAATGAGCCGTGGAGGGGAGCCAATGCCACCAAATTCCTAAGCTATCCGCTCTCGAGAAGGAAAGGTGTTCATCACCAATCAGGGGTATAATAGGTGGGCTATACCAAGTATACAAACCCTAGGCCTTTGGCCTATTAGGATGTGCTTGTCTGTTGTCACTTTAAACATTCTTTGAGTCCAAAATTGAAACTGAAAACACTTTGTCTTACGATTGTCTTTGATTGTCAAAATTTGATCACAGAAAATGGAGTTAGTTTAAATTTCATGTCACTGAAAATTCACAGAGAGTCACAACTGTTCACCAGAAACATGCATCTGATTTTTAGAGTCGCACCTGTTAGGTTTTGAGTCGCATCTGTTAATATTGAGTCGCATCTGTCGGTGTAGCTCACATTTGATTTATAAAAATCGCATGCGTTATATTCTGGGTCGCATATGTAATTTTTGAGTCACATCTGTCAGTTTGGACCACAACTGTTAAACTTGGACCGCATCTGTTAAATCCTGCAACGCATCTGTTTGATTATCAGAAAACCAAAATTCACAGTCACTGTCCAGTCAACACAGTTATACCAGTTTCAGTTGTCTTCACACAAATAGTCTTTGAAATAGAAAGCTGAAACGATTTGCTCAATTTTGCATCCTTTAGGTTCATTTAGTCATTACCATAGTTGTCTTTAGTTAGAGTTTAACTTCATCTTAGGGTACATATCACCTTGCATTAGACTTCTAGAAAGGTCACTTTTACAAACTTTAGGAGTAGTCCACCATCTATACTCTAGAAAAGTCATAGTGTCAACGAAATTTGTCATTGAACCTAGTCTTATCATCTTATACTTTGTCCTACAGAGAATCATCCTAGCTCATCAGTCTAGTTAGGAAACTCAAAATTGTCTTTTGATCCTTGTCCTACATTGGTTCTTTGACTTCACTAAATTGACACCTTGGTTAGACTTTATGTATTTGGTCCCTTCGTCTTAAGGTTTATAGAATTGACTATTTTAGAACCTTGCTTAGACTTTGCATCTTTAGCATCTAGACTAGCGTCATCGTAGAACATTCTTAATTTTACATTCAAAAAAATCCCAAAAACATAGCTTAGGTTGCATACCTTAGATTTAAGTCACTCTTTGCATTGTCATACCTTAGTCATACTCCATATCTTGTCATAACCTCACCACCATGTCTGCAATTTACCTTGATATGCGTGCTAGTCAAGTTGAATACCAGTTACTCTGTAATGGTCAATTCCAACAAGCCCTAGACTTCAAAAGACAATATATCCAATCCAAATGCCAATCAACGTCAACCCATGGTCAACTACCCACATATCATTCCTACCAATAATCCATAAGTCCTAGTCCTCCATCCATCTACCCTCATTATCAAGAGTCCCTTAGCATAATCCATGCCATGAATCCACAACAAATGTCCACTTATCACCCTTATCCTAACCTTGACAAGGGAAATCAACCTTCCACTAATCCCTTCCAATCCTCCATGTCCTATCCTAGTCCTTCATCCACTAATTCCTTCCAAGCCTCCATGTCCTATCCTAGTCCTTCATCCACTAATCCCTTCCATGCCACTCCATCTCACTCTACATTTAGTCATGACAACACATCTATTCATGGTCCCCAAAGTCACATCCCATCTACTAAACTTGAGGATACATGTCAAATGGAAAGTCTAAAGCATGACTTCGTGGCTTCACCTTCATGTCAAGATCAAAGTAGTCTATCCCATGACCCTATCTTTAAGTCCATCCAAGAAGTCCTTCTAGATAATCATGGCATCCAAAATACACCTATCCTTGATCAAGATTCCATTCCCAATCATATTATTCAAGACAAACCCGTCTTTGATCAAGACACTACTATTGAGCAAGAAGTCCAAAATGATCCACTCCTTGACCTTTATGCCATTCATGATCAAAAATTTGAAGACGACCCTATCCAAGTACCAAATGCATCCATTTCCCAAAATGAGACACTTGCCTCCTTTGAAAACATAGATGATATTCCTCTAGAATGAGAGTCTCCTACTCTAGACATATTTGCAAATGATCAAGCTATAGCTGAGTTCATTGGACTCTATGACAATGACCATAAAGATGGCTTTGACATCGACTTGGAAGCACCAGTAGAATCCTCTGAATCTGATATGTCACAAAATCACACCAAATATATCCAACATTTCAATGAAGATAAGAGATCCTATCAACTAGGATCATCCACTTTTATCAAATCACGCTTTCTTGTAGATGAGGAGATTCCAAGTAATAGTTTCCACAAACACAATGATGGGTTAGCATCTTGCTTTCAAAACAAAAAATACCCCATCACAAACAGAATCTGTCAGAGCATGCAGTATCAAGGAAAAGGACTAGGCATACATGAGCAAGGAATTCTCGAACCAGTACAGTTTCAAGAAAATCCTAGACATCAAGGTCTTGGTTATCCTTCAGTCAGCAAATCTAATGATGTTAATGGTATCTTCTCGATATTGGGGGAAACTTTATCTGATACAAACATCAAAATGGAGGCCATGAGTAGTTCTTACCATAAGGTTGTTGCCAACACTCCTTCCATCCATACCATAAATTTTCATTCCAACATGAATAAACCTTCCATTTGGAACCAGCAAAAACAAAAGTCTTACAAATTCAAAGTTCAAAATCAAATATCAAAGGCCATTGAATCAATCAAAAATCCAAGTGGACAAATAAAGTTAAAATGGATCCCAAAGAAAATAGTTCAAAACTAAAAGTCAATCAAAATGTGGAGCCACAAGAAAAGAGGACTCCCACATATAATAAATGTCCACCTCCTCCAAAATGGTCATCATACAAGGCATATAAAATTCATGGTTCCAAAAATTATCCCAATTTAAAACCCAGTCTCCATCATCCATCACCCCAAGTTTGGAAAATAAAAATTCCTACATCTAAATTACCAAATGTCTACCATCACCCAACATAATCCTACATCTCGCATAAAGTCTAAAAATCCTACGTCACAAATCCATCACATCTTGGCAACAACTCTTTATTGTAAGGACTCCCATGGCACTCTATTGCGATGTGCGTATTTTGATAAGGCCAACTCTAGTGTCAACAAGGATCACAATGACATCAATCAATTGTATACAAGTGCTATGATCCTGACAAGGCAACTAATTCATCAAGGTTATTATTGGCATATCATGGCACCAGTCTCTACATCAACACCATCAATGGATTCAGCACAATCAGTGATCATCTAAAGCATCACGACCATCCAGAAAATTTAAAAAAAGAAAGAAAGAAGAAGAAAGAAATTCACTGATGAAAACACGGCAAACAGGCATCTTGGTGACACCAAAAGAAACAAAGTCAAGAGAAATTTTTTGTCCAATAGTGAAAACCATTCTTATGGCACTCTAGATAAGTACCATGATGAAAACCTGGCAAACAGGCGTCATGTGTAAGAAATTATCTATGTGGACTATTACACTTGGGGGCAAGTTGTCTCATCTCCCATACCCTTCGTATGACATTTATTATGACATTTCCATCTATCCATCTAAGCCCTACCACTCATGCCCATTTTCCCCCCTACTTTGATCTTGATAAGGATGGGTACAAACATAAATCATGCTTTGAAAAAAATCTTGACATGTCTATCCTTTGGTCATACACTATCCACGAAATATCATGTCATAGCCTTCATAGCATTTTTCCAAACGAGTTATCCTTATACGCAATACCTATCGCATGCCTTGGTTTTTCCCTTGTCAATGGTCTAAGGATCTTCCATCATCCCATCCAATCTTGAAAAGTCATTCCAAATGCAACAAGCCCAATCCATATAGTCTTTCTATGCATTCTAGTGCATCATTCAAAACATTCATTGGCTTTGTTTCTAGCATGGCTGCAAACCTTGATCCTTTAGTCACATTATCATCATCCTCATGTTGTTTCGGGATGTGTCTTTCCTACGTCAAACAACATTGTCACCATCCTCATCACCTATCAATTGGTTTTCAGCTTGACTAGGGGCAAGATCATGGTTGTCCTTGGATTCTTGTGCATGCTTGCTTGGTCGCTTGTAGGCATCATATCCCTATACATACTATATATCCATGTGTATAGTCCACTTCCCTGTACATAGTCCACTACCTTGTGCATAGTCCACTTCCCTGTGCATAGTCCACTTCCCTGTACATAGTCCTTATCCCTGTACATACTACCTATCCTTATATGTATCTCGTATCTTTCATTTCCATCACTTGTATATACCATTCATAATAAGTGGTAGTCTTTCCCATGACTTGGAATGATTGACATCGAGAGCATTTCATATCCCCCATTTTACCATATTCATAGTCAATTGGTCTTATACTCGACTGGGGGAAAACACTTGACATGTGTCATATTGGTTCTTACATTGGCTATGTTGAAGACGTAAAACCATGGACACATCCATAAACATCGCAAAATGGCCTAAGAAAACAAAAAAACATCATAAAATTCAAAAGGACAAAAAAAAAAATCAAAACATTTCAAAAATCCAAAAATAGAGTCAGAGTCAGTCGCACTTGTCAATCTTTGTCAGTTGTCGAACTACGTTGCCTTTGCGACTGGACGTAGGCAAGGCCATCTGTTGATGTGCCCCTGAGGCATTAGGTCAGTCTGTTTAGGTTTGTCTGTATAAAGTCATGAGTCAATCCATATGTCTATATGACAAGGTCATTGGTCGTGTCGAACTACGAGGTCTCTGCGTGTACAATGTAGGCAAGGCCATCACACGATGAGCCCCCGAGGCCACACTAGGTCAGTCCTTTAGGGTTTGTCGTCACACACAGTCAATTGTCAACGCGTCATATCAAGTCATGCATTACTCTGGTGAACAAGTCAGCAATATCTCTAAGTCAAATCAAACACCTTGCCAAACAAAACAATCAAAACAGATCAACTACAGTCTGCTACAGGATGTGTCCTTCTTGGAAACAGACGTTATCAAAACAGTCAACCTATGTCTTATTCAGGATGAGTCCTTCCTACATAATCGATAAGGTCAAACATAGCCTTACACAGGTTATCACATCAATGGCATCTGACTCAACGTCTTATACAATACATGTCTTTCTGAAACCAGGCTTTGTCATGCCTTATACAGATAGTCATAACATCGAAACCAGACTCACAGTCTTATCGTTATTATTATCTCACACTGTCGGGCTCTATCAATCAACAAAATCAAACAAAAATCATGTTTTGGCAAAATATAGCGGCTTTTGACTTTATGGCTTATTTATCTTATCATTTCATTTGACTTTATGATGGGAATCATGTTACTAGCTTTCTCAAGGATGTCCCATGAAGGATTTAGAGAAACAACGATGAATCATAATTCTAGTTTCTTTTGAAGCATTTGTTTGTCGGTACATCTTTTAAATTTGATTTGTTGTCATGTTACTAGTTTCCTCAGGATGTCCATGAAGGATTTAGAGGAGCAATGGCCATTATCATGACCGTCTTTTACTTTTGTTTTTCAATACGTGGTTTGTCTAACAAAGAAATTTGGAACAGCTTGTGTCCTTAGTATGAGTTAATGACAATCCTTGTCTGCTTGTTATTAACATTGGATGACCTTGCACACCTTGATTTATGTCATATCATGGTGTTTTCTCCATTTGTATTAGTCCCGCCCAATGATGATAAAGTGCAACACCTTTAGTGATACATCAAAACATTGAAGATTGCTAATACTAACAACCATGTCTTTTATTCTTCATCTTCTTTTCGCACTAACATTTTTTCTTTTTTACATCTTCACCACCCTTGCATCTATTTTTGTCTCTTCTTTCTTTCATCTTCTAGTTCTCTCATCAATTTAGAGAGCACCTCATGTTCTTTGAATTACGTCACTCAGGGGCATACCTTCTGTTTTACGCAGGAATTCTTGGGGCATATTTTTTATCGATTTTTCTTTGACACAACGCCTAAGCGACATTGTATCAAAGAGGGGCAAATCATGAATAGCGAAATGGTTTTGAGCTGTGACTTCATATTCTTCATAATTAGGTATTCTTCATGGTCATGGTAAATAATGTCAATTATTTAATTATTCTCTATAATCTTCATTTCTTCTATTGATTAAAATAATCTTAATTATTTAATTAATTATCTTCAGCTAATTCTTCTATTAGGTAAAATAATATTAATTATTTAATTAATTCACATTTTCTTTTAGTCTATCTGATTAATTAAATAAATGCTTTTTATTTAATTATCTTACTAATTAACCTTATCCTTCTTGTCAAATTAAATAAATTCTTATTTAATTTACTCTTTATCATATTTCAACTATAAATTAAATAAATTCATTATTTATTTAATTATTCGTTTAAATCCCTTCATCATTTAATTAAATAAATCTTATTTATTTAATTATTCTTCGAATATTGAGTCTTGAATTAAATGAATTATTTAATTCATTAATTCTATTTTAACGCATTCCTCTATATTTTAGATAATTATGTGAGTTATCTAAGTATTCACTTTTACTCAACTCGACATCTATTTTAATCGTTCAGTTAACTATTCATTTGATGTCTGAGTGGCATTCTCGAGTAATCTCCTCATCTAACCATTCAATCGTTCAGTTCTAACTCAATTGCGTGTACATGCAGATTAATTAAATATTCTTATTTAATTAATTAAGTGTTGTGCGTGCGTTCGAACAGAGAGTTGCTTTAATCAATCTTTATATTTGTCATGCAAAGATAATTCTTATGTCTTCGAATGCCGAACTGAAGATTAAATCATTTATTTAATCTTTAATTCTATTTCTAATTTGAATCACTCGTGTCATCACTGTCAGTTAACATGATGCATGCCTAATCAGTCAATCTCAACCATAAATTGGATTTGTCATTCTTCATTCCAATCTCTCTCGTGAATTTTGATTTGTCATTCTTCATTCCAATCTCTCTCGTGAATTTTGTAACTTTGGAGAGCACTTTTGTCTTGAATCTTCGATATTTTGCTAATCACTATCTTAGGCTATACTTGCACGAACTTGAAAATCTGAGGGAAATTATACTACACAAGCAAAATGGAGAAGGGAAATCTAGATGAATCATGGAAATACGTTTGAAGATTGGTGAGATTGTTCTAGTTTTTAATTACGTTTTTACTTTCCCATGTTCTTTGTTGCTTAACGAATGAATTTGCATTTTAGATTTTAGTATTGTATGCATGTGTGCTTCTAATGATCTTCTTTGTTGTCTATTGTGCAAAGCTTTTATTTGGCATTACAGGATGTAATAAAGCAGTAAATTTTCATGAAATTGAAAAGGCAAGTTTGGTATTCTGATCACCCAGTTAAGGGGAGAGCATAGACCTATTGCCACAAACAAAGCAAACAAATATTCTTTTTAAAACCCAAATGACAATGATTTAATCTATGTGAAGATGTTGCTTCACAATAAGCATGGGATTTATTTTAACTGCAAAAAAAAATGATTGTGTGGTGACTATCCTAGACTGCTTCATTTTAAATTCCATGTCTATCCTAGGATTGGTTCATTTTATCTAGATGTGACTATCCTAGGGTTGCTTCCTTTTAACCAGAGAAAGTTCTGTCTGCAGAAGGCGTCAAACTCAAAACTCTATTTAATTACTACCTATAAGCGCTAAAATATTCTGCATATGCATTAAAATAAACAGTAAATGCGCCAAAACAAACTGTAAAAGCGTTATGGAAAACCCCAAATGCACTAAAATAAATCCTATATGCGCTTAATCTAGGAATGCAAGATTTTTACAAAAACTTTAATGAAATGTGTCAGACATATGCACCGTTTTGTTCCTTGGATGCGTTGAAACAGCTCCTGGAAGCACCGTAATAGTTCCTGGATGCACCGAAAAACTTGCAAAAACATCGTTAGAAACCCTGGATGCGCTAAAGAAAGCCACGTAAGTGCTAAAACGAGAAGCTTTGATGGAAAGCCACATTCCAGAATGTAAAAACTTGCAAGCAAATGTTAAAAATGGGGCATAGGCCCCACGGTGGGTGCCAAAAATGTGTGAATGAAAATATGCATATCAAATATGTAAATCAAAGTTGAATCAAACACACCAATGAAACTTTAAATCAGAACATAAACTAAAGGAAGAGAAAACAAACTCCATTTATGCTTTGACGACGTCCCATTGTCCTCTATCTCCATTGTTTTTGCTGAACCTAGCTTGCTCTCAGATTTTGTATACTAAGCTCAACAAAATGTCTTCCTAGAGAACAAGATTTAGAATAAATGCATGCTTATGCTAAGATTCCATTAACAAGACTAAAAATGATAGCTAAAATATGAGATTACTAAATGTAATGATTGCTAAAACTGATAAATGCTAGATGATATTAAAATAACATGTGCACGTGAATGTAAGTATATGCAAGTGTAACCAATGCTTGGATTCATAGAGGTATTTATAGAGTTTTCGAAAGACTCTGATTGGCTGATGTAATCAACGGTTGAGATCAAGCTTGTCAAGATGAACGGTGAGAGATTTTTGAAAGGTGAGAGAGAAATAGAAGGTTTCCTCATACAAAATTTTTCTCATTCAGATCTAAAGGAAAGTTTCCATTTGAGGAGTGAGTTGGAGATAAGTTTCATAATTAAATAAATAAATTTATTTAATTATATGTGAGGATGAATTTAGAAGTTTGCATAATTAAATTAGTAATATTTAATTATGTGTGAGAGATGAAAATGGAAGGTAATTAAATATTAGAAATATTTAATTATGTGTGAGATGAAAATGGAAGGTAATTAAATATTTAAAATATTTAATTATGTGTGAGAGATGAAAATGGAATTAAATATTAGAAATATTTAATTATGCATGAGAGATGAAAATGGAAGGTAATTAAATATTAAAAATATTTAATTATGTGTGTGAGAGAAGGTGTTAAATTAAATATTTGTAATATTTAATTTAACTGTGAGATGAAGAAAGTGTTTGGAGGAATATTCCATTATTTGAATTTAGAATAACATGATAATTAATATAAATAAATTATAAAATTTATTTAATTTAATTAAGAGGAATATGGAAGATGCTGGTATTGGCATGGTGTGATGGTTTATAGGTGGCATTGTTGTTCTTGCCATCGAGGTTCAAACCCGCTAGGTGGTATTGTTGAATGGTTGTATCCGGGTTCATAGCTCCTCAAAAGCATTTACCCCTTGATTAAAAAAAAAGAGGAATATGGAAGATGGTAATAATTAAATAAAGTTATTTATTTAATTAAGGTAGAAGAATTATAAAAGTGAACAATATAAATAAATAATTAAATTTATTTATATGTAGATGACTTTAGAAGATTAATTAAATAATTTATATTTAATTAATTAACAAGATTGATTAACCATGACCATTTTTAGACATATACAATTATTATTTTGCACATCTTTTGCAAAGCCTCTATTTTTTCTTTTTCTCTCTTCTGTGGAAGGCTTTTCTGGTTTGCATTTCAGATCTTGGTTTCTAATAGTCAAAATTTACTGAGGCAAATGAGAAGAAGATAAAAGATATTGAGCAGTAGTTGGTTATTATTTCCAACACCTTTGATCCATTGGTTGACAGTGTTTGTCATCAATATAGTCATGTAATGTCTTTTGTTGACCAAATAAAGACTCTAAAGTTTGAAAATGAAAGGGTTATTAGTAGAGTAAGTGAACTCAGGGGGCTAATAAGTCCAAAAATTGAGACAATGGTAAATGCTCTGAAAGAAGCTAAAGGTGTTGTGACCGCTCCTGATCCAACAAGTTTGGAAGCTACATAAACATTGTCTTATCTTCTTTATGGTCATATTACCATTTTGGAGAGTCTAAGGAGTATCTAGGACTCTAACTTAGGTGGACTGAAGAATGTCTTTTCAGACGTCTTTAAATTTTTGTAAGTCTCCAGATATGTTTGCAATTTTGGATTCCCCAATTTTGTCATTGATGTCAAAGGGGGAGAGAATGAAGTGAAAGATGCCTTGAAATTCTTAGGGGGAGCAGTATTTTGTATTTTGGCAGTGTGCTTATCAGTTTTGACACTTAGTAATTTCTCTCGAAGTGTTGCCATCAATGCCAAAGGGGGAGATTGTTAGCATATGGTTTTGAGAGATGGTTTTTGGCTTCTAGTGTTATCATTGATGGAAACTGAAGTCATCCCCATGGTCCACAGATCTCTGTCCAGTCATACCGACAGATGGAGTGGAATATTATGTATTTCTGGTAGAATACTTGTGGAATAGGGTATCCAGTTAGATAGCTTCACCGGATCATTGTTTTGCACTGTGGATCTCTAGAATTGCTTGTTGAGCACGTGGATCATCTTATCATTGAGTTTTGTGGTGTTTCATTAGTTGCTATACAAGTTTGGAGGTCCGGTAGGACATTTTCTGTCTATTTTCTTGATAGAGCCAACTCAGTATAAGTGGTGCGTTGTGGATGTATAAAGTGAACTTATTTAAGTTGTTTTCAAATTCAAATGTTTAATTATTGGTCCTAGCTATTTTCTAGCTGACTTGTTTGATATGCATAAAAAATGTTCATGATTTGGGCCGACAAGTTGCAAATATTATTAAGTTCTATTGAGCCAACCTGTGGTGATTAAATCCTTGGTCGCGAATATATTTAGATGATCGGATATATCATTGTAAGTAATGAAGAAGGTGTATTGGTGTATGTTGTGAATATCTAAGGAGTATTTGAGTGATATTATGTGCAGTTTCACTTGCACATAAAGATTTTGTGTACGAACTTAAGCAGTGCAGAGAAAAAGTTCGGTATCAGTCATTAGGATAGAAGTTCATCATCAAAGCTTAACTGAAACTACAATCAAGCATTTTTAGATGCTATATATTCAGTTCATTCTCTTTTGGATCTATTCCAAACTATTGTAAGGGTAGTGAGTCCATCTTTGAGCAGTGAGCTCTAGGCAGTGAGATTGAATGCAAGTGCATTCCCATTTTGTAATATTTCTTTTGAGTATACTCAAAACTTATTATGGATTGGCCATCCACCGTGGTTTTTTCCCTAACAGGATTTCCACGAAAAAAATTCTTGTGTTATGGTTGTGTGGTTTCTTGCTTTTAGTTTCTGCATATTGATTTTAATTAAATGTTTTAAGAGGATTAAAGATTAGAATAAAAAGATTAATTTTTCCAAAACATTGATTCACCCCCCCTCTCAGTGTTGCTTGTTTCCAACACCATGGCCCCAAAGTGAGCACATTTTTGTCGAAGCTGGATCCACCCGTCTTATTCTTTTCTTTCATCTTTATCACTTTGGCATTGTATGTTTGTGTATGTTTTTTTAATACAAATCATACACCTTGTGTGCGTCCCTTTGTGCTTATGTCAGTTTGACGTAGGATCTCCTATCTTGGGGGATTGGCCACCTCCTTTGATCTTTGTCATCCTATGTCATTTGCATTGGTGTACTTGGACCCCTCTTGAATGTATACTTTAGTGTGAGTTTGAAGCTAGTTCATCCTCTCACTAAAGTGGGGGTAAATGTGGCAACAAAAAAAGTACACCTTTTCACACCTGATTCAGGAATAATTAATGATAAATTGGGCTTGATATTGCCTTGATCTAGTGTTGTGATGAGTTTTACACATCCACATTAGGTTTTGGGCCCTTCTAAGCTAAATAAAGTTAACTTTTCCCTAATTTAATTTTAAGTGTATTTATTTACACTTTCACATTAAATTTAGGAGGCTTGTAAACAAAGTGGACCTAATCTAGTGATGTAATGTGTTCTACAAATTCACATTGGATTTAGGGCCCTTTTTAGCTAAATAGACCAATTTTTTCCTTAATTTAGTGTTGTAAAGTGTATTTATTTACACTTTCACATTGGATTTTCAGCCCTATTGCATTTATGACCTTAATATAATCATTAATAGGCCCCTATGACCCCATATTATGCATCCCAAGGCATATTTTAATCAAAAACCCAACAAGATCAACAAATAAGCTTAATTTATACACTCCCCGACACTTTAACAATCAAAATAGGGCCTGTGGGACCCATTCACCACTTTGGGAAAATGAGCCCCATCCAGGTGGGACCCATTTTCCACAGATGGTGAATGAGTCCCATTTGGCCTATTTTCAAGGTCTTGAGCTAGAAAAATTGGGTTTTAAGTTTATATTTTATGTATGTGAACCTTTGGGATCTAATCCACATGATATTAGATGGATTTCCTATATAAATGAGCTTTCAAATCATTATTTCAAAAAATTATACATGTTATCAAGTCAAGCAATCAAGAGCTAAGTATTCCAATACTTCACAAGATCGTTAAGAGAGAATTCAAGATCATTTCTAAGGCATTCAAGAGCAAAATTCTTCATCAATTGTTGTAGAAATTTAAGATCCATCATCATGTTAAAGGCTATCAAGCATCGAGCATGTTATTGAGCTAGTTTTTTGATGTAGCATTGAAGATCCAAGACCAAGAATTGTTCTACACCTATTTTCAAGACCAAGATCTACTTCCTTCATGGCCATTTCATGTTGAATTGTAGATTTACAAGACATCATCTAGAAGGCATCATTCAAGGTATTATTTTCCATGATTCATGTTCTTTGTTTCATGTTTCATGCCTTCATTTCATTGTCTCATCATTTAGTTTAATTACCTACAATGGGTTTGACCAAGGTAAACCCCTATTCCCTAACAATCAACACTTTTTCTCTCTTTGTGTAATTTCAGATCTAGGTACTTTGAAGACTTGAAAGATCATTTAAGATTAGGCTACAAGTTTGGAGAAAGTTTTCAGAGTTGTCTCCCCATTTTCAAGGTCATAATATTCACCAAAATGTCACCTACAACCCCAAAATCAAGTTTTCAGATTCAGAGAAAAAGTGGAACAAAAAGAGTAGACATTGAAGACCATATCCAAACTTTGAAATTCTAGAAAACCCTAACTGGACTCATTCACCCAGATTGGTGAATGAGTCCCAATTTAGGTCAATTTTGATATTTTTGTAGTTTCAGATACCCTTTTTCCTAAAACTCGTTCCTATGCAGAAACCCAGATCTGGGACTAATCCATCCTGAATGGTGAATGAGTCCTAGTAGGCCAAAATTTTAGGTATTGAGCATTTTAGACCTCCATTCAAGCTCTCTCAGGTTTCCAGGTGCTCCTATATACTTTTCCAGTTTGTTTTTCTAATTTATTTGCATTTGTAGGCCATTTATTCAAGTTTCATGCATCACTAGGTTTTGTCATTAGATCTTGAATTTCATACATTTTTCCAAGCCCTAGCTTGATGGTGAACCCCTCATTAGTTTATAATCAGCCCCTAGGACAACCCTATTGCAAGATCTCTTTCTCCTTTGCATATAGACCTCTAGGGTTATCCTTGAATGGAATAGCTTGAAAGTGGGTGTGTTATAGCTCCTAAACCATATGATAGCACTTCATCCCCCATTTTCAGAGGTTCCATCTACCTTTCCTTGAAGTTTTAGGTGTTGAGTTGTTCCATAAATTTGTTTGATGTTTTGGATGTCTATGACAGTATGTCTAATTGAATAAAATGAAGGTTTTCTTGAGTTTTAGGTGGTTTTAGTAGTTGTGGCGAATATTTTGATGATGTGGAATATTTTAAGATGTTGTGGAATGATGATGTGTGGTATGGGAGATGTTTTCAGACCTAGAGAGGTGTTTTTTTATTTGCTTGTTAGTGTTAGTATAGGTTTGGTTGACCTAGTATGATAGTGCTAATTACAAAGGATAACTATTGTTTGATGAAGTGTTGAAAAGTGTGTCGGTGTAGATTTGGTTCTTGGTTAAGATATGGCATGGTTTTCCTTCCCTTATTTATATTGTGGAAATGTTTGATGTTGACCTATGTGATGTTGCATAGTTGAGGTGCATACGTTTCATTAAGGCCAACCTAATTGAGATTGTTTTAAGTCATAGAGGGTATGATCTGAGTGTGTGATGTGAAAGATGTGAATGTGATCAAGTGTTATGATCTGAGTGTGAGCATTAATGCTTATGAATTCCAAATGCAGTGAGAAAAAGGTGTCTACATTTCAATTTTTTTGATGAATAATTTGTGCTTCAGTGGAATTGTACCTTTATCATATGAGAGATGCATTATTAGTAGTTCAAATCATCTATGAGCCACCCCTTCTTCTATTATTCTTTCCTCTGGGTAGTGAGTCCTTTGGTAGTGAGCCACCAACAATGAGCCTTTCTTTATCTTTCTGGGCAGTAAGCCTTATTATATTCAATGTTTCAATTCATATATTAGTGAGCTAATCCTTAACATGGTTTTACCTTTATCGAGTTTCCCATGTAACTCTAGTGTTCTTATGTGTTTGGATGCGCTTGCATTATTGTTTCATATGTATACATTCTACTAATGCATGATAAGGGTTTAATGGTTGTTAAGGGTTTAAGGGCTAATGCAAATCTGAATATTAATGAGGTTTTCTAATTTTTTAAAGTATACAACTAATTCACCCCCCCTCTTAATTTTCTTGCACATCTAAAAGTTGGTATCAAAGTTGTGGTTCTCAAGAATAAGCTTAACCTTTTGGGGTAGATCTGGATGACACACAAGAAAGGTGTCAAAGCTCTTTTATTCGATGGAGCAAATTTTACCTATTGGAAAGCTAGGATGGAGTCCTTTTTTGTTTCTTGGATTTAGTTTTGGTAGTTTATTGAAAAATATTATACTATGCTTGCAAATGGTCAAGCAAGTGATGATGAGATCAAGGATTTTGAAAAAAATGGCAAAGCAAGGAATGCAATCCTAAGTGGTTTCTGAACTTGGAAAGGTGATAAGTCTAAAGTTTGCTAAAGAGATCTGGACAAAGATAGAAGGTATCTCTAAAGGAGATGACAAAGTCAAACAAGTGAAGATGTAGAACTACAAATCCAAATTTGAAACCCTGAGGATGTCATAAAGATGAAGATATTACTGCCTACATGCTCAGAGTTGATAAAGTTGTCAATTCCATCAATGGTCTTGGTTGAAAGCTATATGAAAGCGAAGTTGTAAAAAACATATTAAGAAATTTACCTAAATATTATAGTTCTAAAGTTTTTTCTATTAAGGAAGCTCAAAATTTGGATAATTATTCTAGAGATTAGATGTTTGATTCTTTAACTTCTCTTGAAATAAGAGAGTTTGGTATAAATGCTACAAACAAAGAAAATGCTTTTAAATTCCGCAAGGTGGAAAATGATGATGGGTCAGATATAGATGATCTTGATGAGGTGGAAGAAAACTTTGTGAGGAGATTGAAAAGGGTACTAGAAAATAATGAGGTAAGATACCATTCAAATTTTTCAATTGTGGAAAGATAGGTCATTATGCATCTAAATGTCCAATCAAAGTTACTAATGACAAAAAAAGGATCATAAGGGTAAACTTTCCAAAATGGGTTATTATGTTGAAAAGGACAATATTGTATCTGATGATGAAGAATCAGATTATCTGAATGAAGGAATTGATGAATGCTTGTTCATGGATTTAAATGTTGGAACTAATTCTACTAATCTTGAAATCTGTGTGAAGGAAAGTGCTCCATAAATAGGTCATAACATTGAAGGAACTACGTTGACTACTTTTCATTATAGAGAGGAGAAAAATTACTAGATCATTGATAGTGTATGCTCAAATCATATGACATGTGATAAGAGTAAGTTTTTTAAGCATGAAAAGTATGATGGTGGTTGTTACCATATTTTCACTCATTGGTTCAATCAGGTGGAGTGTATTGATTTTAAACTAAAAAAATGAGGTACATTTTATTAACTTTCCTTCATTACATTCAAATGTATAAATGAAACAATCTAGAAGAGATTACAATTAAAGATTAATGCATTCATACACATGCATGTAACAGAAAAAGGATTATGATCTTTTTCAAAAAAAAGTAATCTTTATTGAATGTATAAGTGTACATTGTCTCATACAAGCCATGAGACTAACCTTTGCTTATTCAATACAAAATTATGAAAAAATTCATACATGAATGAGTAAGAAAAGCAATGAATGTTCATAGAAGGAAGGTAACCATCCATTTCCTATGAATGACTAGTCTTGACTATTGTCTTTTCTTTCTACTGCTATCTCGAGCTTCATCTGTTCCTTCTAGCCCCATTCTGCTTCTAGTCCTACATATGATAGTAACAATGGTGTTAGAGTATACTCTAAATAATGAATGATTACAAACATTACATACACATTCACCCTATGCATGCATAAATCTATCATAATGTGTATTAAATAAGTTATGTGTACATTTTAGGTGTCCTGGAAAACCATTGGAGTCATCAAAGACGCCTAAAATATACATGTTTTTTCTAACTTGTTTGCTTCATGTGCATCTACAGATGTAATCATGTCTTTTTTTTGTTCGATTACAAAATGAGTGGTGAAAATGTGGCTCCCACAAGGTTTGAGCCCAACTCATAATTTATGCACAACCTTTTAGGTACATTTAAGTGCATTCAACACATATTACCATGTCAGGAATCTACAACAAATTTTGAGATATAAATTGCAATTATAATGTGATAATGATAGATACTTGCTCATTTAAATAGTGAAGAAAGCATAAAATAACATGATCATTCAAAAGTACAGCCATTAAGCAACAACATGAAGTGATAAATCCATGGTGTTTAATCCATAAATCCATAATTGCAATCTATGTTAACTTAGTCAAGAGTTCACAATGGTAGACATTAAGCAGATCATAGGATCTTAAAGCATTTTAAAGGATCTTTAAGTAAGTCAAGAAGGAGCAAGTTGAGAGGTACAATAACAACATGAAGCAACAAAAAAATCTATTTTGGAAGTGAAGCAGCATGTTCAATAAGCATAGGATCATGAAGTTCTATGCATGATACAGGGTAAATTTATAAATTAAGAAAGTAAAGCAATCTATGTATCAAAATAGGGAGAATATATTCAATACAAGAAGCAAGAAACATACAACACAGAGGTCCTCGTGCACAATATTGACCCAGAATGCATGATACTTGTGGAAGAGTATGAAAATATACCAATACAGTGGCCGAAGTATTCAGGTAAGGGTTTTAATATCTGCATCATGATTATGATGGCCACGAGATTTGTAGAGATATGGGTTATACAACATAAAAGTGTGATGTCAAGAATAACATAAAAGTTATAAGTAAAGGTAGTGATCAAATGGCTGGCAGAGAGGTCAAACATTCGAAACATATTGCAAGGAGTATAAACCCAGAACAGGTTTTGAAATCCCCAATTTATGAAATGCAGAAGATTCTCAGTCATTGGCAGGGTTTATACCCAAAATGCAAGAAAAATAAAAATCAAAGGACCGAGCATAGATAGGTATAGAGGGTTAAATAAAACCTATATGTTACCTATATTTTAAGATTTTCTCAGATTCATGGAGGTGTGAACATAGAATGTTTGTGGCTATCAAATTTTTTCTGTATAGTATAAGAGCCGAACTATGGCCATAGCAAAGTGAAAAAGAAAAACTACAGGAAAACAATAAAGAGCTTGGGTGAAGATAACCCAAGAATGACTTCAAACTCCTGTAGGATATCATAAGGCTATAGTATGTTAACAATGACCTAGAAGAATGCAATAAAATCATGAAGCCCACAACCATTTCATAGGTCTAGCATTTTTCCTTATTCTGAAGTATATACAAAAGAATTTAAAAAAAAAAACCCTCGAAAGATTTTGAGAAAGGTAAAACAATAAAAGAATGAACTATTTCTTTTGAGAGAGATTACAAGAATGCTTCAAAAGAAAGAGAATGCTAGTGTAAATCTTGTTCATTTCCATATAAATGGGCTCAAATGTGAGCATAATAATGGCAGCCATAAAATGAAGGACCCAGATCAGCCATGAAGATGAGCACAAACAAAGCCATAGAAAATCAAGAAAAAATACAGCCATGGTATTGAGATATCTACAAAGAAAGATAAAAGCATACAATATAAATCTTATAAACCCATGTGGGTTTTTTAGTTTCAAGCACTAAATAGCAGAAGTGTTTTTACAGAGCTCAAATAGGAATTTTCCTATTCAAACATCAAAAGCAGTTGTGACTTTTTTCATGGGTGAACTTAATTTTCTATCAAAAAAAAAAAAATGAAATGAAGTGACAAAATTTACTTACCCAGCTATAGTATTTTGTTCTCCAAGTATTCCTGAGAAAAATTTCTTTCCCAAAATCAATTGCAAATCTCCATGGCAACCCAGGAAGGAAGAGATAGAGAATTGAAACACAGAAATATGAAGAAAATATCATAAATTTTTCTTATAGTCGTGGCTTCATAAGCTTAAAAGATTTCTAAATTTTGAAAAATGGAGAATTCTTTTCTAGGTTTGAAGGCAAGTCGAACATACCTCCAATTTTTTGTCTTTCAAAAATTTTTGAAAATGGTGGTGAATACTGAAATTCCAAGCTCATAGTCAAATAGGGTTTTTTGGTGGTAGTCAAGCTTCTTCAGGAAGATTCTTACAAAATGAAATAATATTGCATTCTTTTACTTTAGGCTTGAAACCCTATTTTGTGTGGTTGAAAAAAGTTAGGAATTTTTCCTTTTCTTTTAAAATTTTCATTGAAATCAATAAGGCCATGGTCAAGACTTTATGTCTTGTTGCTTTTTGTTCATTCACCTTGTAATTTTGGCTTTGCAAATATGCCTTATGACTTAGGCATGTCTAAGTCATTTTTTGACTTAGTAATCCCTATTACTTAGGGATTTATGTTGATGCATGGAATAGGAATTTTATTTTGTAAAATGATTGAATCTAAATGATGATTTATAAATCATTTGATTTAAATCATTATCTTTTAAATGCAAAAGGGCACATGTTATATGACTAAGTCATGAGATTTCCAAGCCATGAAGGGATGAAGATATGCTTCTATTTATGACAGGGAGAGCATATAGGGGAATTGAAGTTTGTTTTCCAACATGAGGAAGAAATTTAGGGATGATTCATCACTTTGTTAAGAGAATATAGGCTATTTTTTTCCATTTTAGAGCATTTTTAGAGGTGTTTATGGTTTGATTAAGTCTTGCATGAATTTTTCATCCATCATGATCTATTTTTGAAAGGATATAGGTGTTATATTTTAGGCCTTATTGATAAATCTGACCCAAGAAGCTTCTCGATCCTTTTTTGGTGGAAGCATTTTTGGGGCTTGCTTACTTAATCTCTTTTGTAACTCTTTTGAGAGTTAGTTCTTTGATGCATTTTTCTGGAGATTGTGACTTTGACAATCCTTTGCTATAGTATTGAGCATGCTTTGTAACTCAACACTTTGCAGTATGAAATATAGAATCTACCTTGGACACCAATGATGATCATATTTTTCCTTCTTGTTCTTGCAAGCTTTGTGCATTACTAGGTGATTGAACAAGTTTTTTGTAAAATTTTCTCTATTTTCCTATAACTTTGTCTCATATATCATGCCTTTCTGCAAACATAAAGTTATGCAGGTTATGAATTGTGTTAAATTTTTTGGCATATGGCTTTGAGAGATCATTTTTGGCTACTTATGTTTTCATTGATGGCAACTGGAGTCAACAGTATGATTTGCAGTGTTTGCATTGCTCCTACCAGCAAGAAAAGTAAGATTCTATAATCTATCGACATAAAGAATGAAGAGTAGAACATCTGGTTGGTAAGCTGATCTGATTTCTTTACCGGATCATTATTTTGTAGTGTGGATCTCTAGGGAAGTCTTCCTAGCATGTGTACTATCCTATTGGTGAGTTTTGTGGTGTTGGATTAGTCAGAGTCTGAGTTAAGAGGTTCGATAGTATAGTTCATGGTTTATTCTCTTATTCTGGCCAACATGTTTTATATGGCATATCACATATGTATTTGGAGTATGTATTTAGTTATTTCTTATGATTGGAACATTGCTTTGGGTTCCTACTAAATTCTAGCCAACTTGTGTGGGTACACATCAACCCTAATTAATGAATTGAACCGACATAAGTAACAATATTATATTTTGTTGTGAATCTGACATACAATGAATTCCTAATTAGTGGGTATATAAAGGAGATCGAAAAATCATTTTGAAGGAGTAGGAGAAGTAGTGAGGTAATTTTGGTAGAGATAGAAGTGTGTGTGTATCAAGGAGAGAAAGTGAAAAAGGACAGATTAGATATTTGAGGGTAGAAAAAGTTTTGTATGTAAAGCAGAGTAGTACAAAGCAGAGTAGAAGTGTGAACTGGCATAAAGATCTAGAACTTGATTATGAGCTTCACTGGAGCTGAATTCAAACATTTGTAGATGTTGTACTCTTAGTTCAATTTTTTTTGTAATTTCAATTATACTTTGTAAGGAAGTGAGCCTTTCTCTCTTAAGCAGTGAGCTCTAGGTAGTGAGCTTGAATGCAAGTGCATTCCCCTCTTTATCATACTTTTAATAGAGTATACATTGTGGATTAATCTCCAACATGGTTTTTCCCTTAACAGGGTTTCGACATAAAAATTTCTGGTGTTATGGTGTTCTTTAATGTGATTGCCTATTTCCATCTGTTTATGTGTTGTGGATGTTGTTTTCAGCTCAATTGTTGTTGTTGATAGTTTTATATCTGATTTGAAAAGTACAATATCATGGAACACTGATTCACCCCCCCTCTTAGTGTTCCTAGTGTCCAAGAATTGGTATTAGAGTAGGTTCCTCTTTTGAGTTTAACAGCTTGAGGTGGATATTAAATTACAATGGATGTTGGTGGTCTTCAACAACAGCTTATGGTGGCACTTGATGATCTTGATCAGTCCAAAGTAGAGGTCATGGAACTAAAAGAAAATCTTGTGGCTGTTGAAAAATTCATTCAATCATTGAAGGATGACATAAATGAGTCAAGGGAAAAGAGGAAGGAACTATGTGTTTAATTAAAGAAAAAAGAAAGCAAAGGTCCAAATGATGTCCATCTAAATCAAACCCTAAGGGAAATAACAAAAGAATTTGTAAATCTTGCTAAGGACAATACAACTCTAAAGCTTGAAATGGAATCTATGGCGATGAATTTTACCAAAGAGATTGAGGAAAGAAAGAAGATTGAGGAGAATCTAGCCTAGTCCCTGAAAGATAAATCTGAAGAATGCAAACAAATCAATAGTGGATTCATTTAGTTGGAAATTGTACTGCAACAATCTAGAAACAATGAACAAGAACTTGAAAGACAGGTAGTTATGCTTGGAAATGAGCTTGCTACTGCAAATGAATTCAAGGAGAAATACAGGATAAGCTCTACTAGGCTTGATGAGATAACCAAAGGACAAAAGGATACAAATGATAAGTGAGGTCTTGGATATGAGAAGGGCGAAAGCTCCAAATCTGAATAGAAGAACCTTGAAAAGAAGCACAAAGGTAGAAGACATCTGGTAAGGCAACCCAATGATAAAAAATTTAATGGATATTGCTTTGCTTGCAATAAATTTGGACATATGGCTTCTCAGTGTAGAAGAAAGATAAACCCTAGCACTCCATCATTTTTTTGGTCAATGTTTTAAATGCAAAAAGATTGGTCATAAGGCATTAGAATGTAGAAGTATGTATGTCAATACTAGTAACATTAAATGCTATATCTATGGAATATTTGGACATGTTTCTAATCAATGTAGGTTGAGAAGAAATCATTGTAATGGATGGTATAGACTGAAAAATCTGGTATGCTATAATTGTAACAATTTTAGGCACATTGCAATATTTTGTAGGAACATAAACCTGAAAAAAATAGGTCTATTTTATCAAGGAATAAATTCATAGAAAAAAAACAAAGGAAAAGAAAAGGCATATGTGGAAGAGATAATAAATTAGATGAAGAAAACATGGGTAAAGAAAAGTGAATCGGATGAAGGAAACAAGGTTGTACCCGAAGCTCCCTCTGGTAACTCTTCCGGAAATTGACTTCAGGCCAATGGCCTAGTAGGAGTGTTTTCATGAAAATATCTTGTCTCCCTATGATATTGTTGGCACCGAATTGCTGGATGTCGTCAGTTGTTGTGTTATTTATTATTGAAAGTCTCAGTAATCATCTATTGAGTTGAATGAAATGGTATAGATCCGCAGTCGGATTGTTCACTTGTTGTTTGAGTTTGCAGAGTAACCAAAACTTTTAGGGAAACACATTTAATGTAGTAGAAAGTTAAGTGAGTGAAGTTATAAAAGGGAATTTGAAACCCTAATTTTTCATTGTGCATTGAAAGAGAATAGTTGTAGAGAACTTACAACAAAATTCCAAAGGATCGAAAGGTCAATCTTGCAGAAAAATCTTGAGGTATTTATGTTGCTTATCAATTTCATATCTATTGGGCGATTTATAGAACCCTGTTCGGTACGAAAAATGAAACAAACTAAAGGAACAGTAACTCTAGATGAGTATAGTAGTCAAAAAGTTAGGGATGAAAGAAATTTGTTGTCTCCTATCGAATTAAGGAGGCTTGGAGGATCGAAGCATAAGAATTTGGATATATGGAATGCATTTCCCCATTTCTTCAATACAAAAGTGATTCGGTTTATCTTAAACATATTGGAGGGAGATATCCTCACTTTGGATGAACCCTATCAAATCCCAGAGGATGTAATCAAGAATCTAACAGGATTGTGCAATGTTGGTGACATTCTAAAGAAGAAATCGATTTGAAATGTTGAGGTCAAAGCCCTAACTGGAATAAGGGGAAATCAGAGAGCTCTGATAATTGTGATGATTAAAGATACATTGGCAAGGTATGTTGCACATGGAATCTCATATAAGATCTTCTTCAGAAAATGAGAAGGATCAACCTCAACAGGTGTTGTATATATTGCTCATAAAATGATAATAGAAAATGAAGACTTTGACCTATGTAGTTTGATGAAGGATCAAATGATGGAGAATGC
The DNA here is from genome assembly GCA_007258455.2 of Sequoia sempervirens. Lineage (NCBI taxonomy): Eukaryota > Viridiplantae > Streptophyta > Pinopsida > Cupressales > Cupressaceae > Sequoia > Sequoia sempervirens. The sequence goes on along the minus strand of VDFB02193867.1, from coordinate 600,500,576 downwards.
ATAATTAACAAAGGATATTGACTACCCCTTTAGGTTTGGAACTCTTGCAATATGCATTATGATGTATTTTCTTAATTGCTTTCTTGTAAATGACAATGTGGTGTGGAAAGAAAATGTGCTGGTTTGCAAGAAAATCTTTGTGCATTACAACTCTTTTGGAAATGGAAAACGATTTTATGAAAACTTCTTTAGAAAGGTGTTGGAAAATTTTGTTGTAAATGTTATCTCTCTTCCGGTAAAAATAACTGAAGCTGGATCATTCTCCAGAAAGACAGAGAAAAATCAAAAGAGGAAAAGATTTGGCTAGTGTCACTCCTCTGACACCCAAATTAGAAAAAGTTGAAGAAAAAGGGAATGGAAAGTTGGTTGTGGATGTAGTGGATGAAGACTCTGATGAATATACTCCAAAAGATCAACCAAAACTACATGAACCAGAAATAATATTAGATGAAGATAGTGATGAAGAAGGTGCTCTGTTCAAATTAAAGATAATGAAAATTATTCAGGATGAAGATGGGATGCAAAAGATATCTAAAATATGGTTGAATGGACCATCTAATGAGTAGGATCTCATTGAAGACACTTTAGGAAGATATTTTTCTAATAACAATATTGAATTAGAGAGTTTGAAGGATGTTCTCCCAGAAGAATTGATTGAGTGTGTTAAGGAAGCTATGGAATTTGTGCCTCTAGATAAGAAGTAGGAGGAAATAATTTCCTATTTGAAGATGTAGTTTAGGTTGTCTCTTGCTAAGCTGAAGAAGAAAATGAATGTGTTGAGGCAGTGCATTGATTCTGCCAATAAAGTCTTCAATTACTGTTTAAGGTGGCCTCATGTGGTTGGCAAGTACAAGGACAAGTTGGAGGAAATTGAAAAAGAGCTTGTCATAATTGGAGACGACTATAGTATGTTTTTGGATAAGGATGGAAAGGTTAAGAAAAAGGTTCATGATATGCAAGCTGAGCATGCAAAGGTTCACTTTTCTATAAATACTCTCATGGAAACCTTTTGCAGAGTTAAAGACCTGACTAAAGGAAGACTAGAGAAAATCATTGAAGTGCTAAGGACAGGAGAAAAGATGGAAGAAGAAATCACCATTCCTAAATCCATTTTCTATATTATCAATAGGACATCAGAGAATAATAGCTTGATTATAGCCATTGGGATTGTGGTGGACTCTTGGAAGAAATTCCTTCCAGAAATTAAAGCTAAGTATAAAATAATCTTCTGATTTTTGCAGCAGTTTCTCAAATTTTGATTCAACTCTCTATTTTGAAAATGAGAAAGAATAAGAAGAGAAGTGTAGTAGAAGCTTTGTCATTGATGTCAAAGGGGGAGAGAATGTAGTGAAAAATTTCCTTGACATTAAAGGGGGAGTAGTAGTCTTGATTTTGTTGAGTTTTTGGTTTTGACACTTCGTCAAACTTTCACTAAGTGTTGCCATCAGTGCCAAAGGAGGAGATTTTTGGCATATGGCTTTGAGAGATTTTTTTTGGCTACTTATGTTATCATTGATGGAAACTAGAGTCAATAGTATGATCTACAATGTTTGCATTGCTCCTACCGGCAAGAAAAGTAAGATTTTGTAATCTACTGGCAAAAAGAATGAAGAGCAAAACATCTGGTTGGTAAGCTGATCTGATTGCTTCACCAGATCATTATTTTGCGGTGTGGATCTCCAGGGAAGTATTCCTAGCATGTTTACTATCCTACTAGTGAGTTTTGTGGTTTTGGATTAGTCAGAGTTCGAGTTAAGAGGTTTGGTAGTATGGTTCATGGTTTATTCTCTTATTCTGGCCGACATATTTTATATGGCGTATCGCATATGTATGTGGATTATGTATTTAGTTATTTCTTATGATTGGAAAATTTCTTTGGGTCCCTACTAAAGTCTAGCCAAGTTTTGTGGGTATGCATCAACTCTAATAAATGAATTGAGCTAACATAAGAAAGAATATTATATTTTGTTGTGAAGCTGATATACAATGAATTCCTGTTGAGTGGGTATATAAAGGAGATCAAAAAATCATTTTGAAGGAGTAGGAGAAGTAGTGAGGTAGTTGTGGTAGAGATAGAAGTGTATGTGTATCAAGGAGAGAAAGCGAAAAAGGACAGATTAGAAATTTGAGGGTAGAAAAAGTTTTGTATGCAGAGCAGAGCATAATAGAGGAGAGCAAAAGTGTGAACTGGTGTAAAGATCCAAAATCTGATTATGAGCTTCACTAGAACTAAATCCAGGCATTTGTAGATGTTGTACTCTTAGTTCAATTTTTTTTTTAATTTCAATTATACTTTGTTAGGCAGTGAGCTCTAGGCAGTGCGCCTAAATGCAAGTGCATTCCCCTCTTTTATCATACTTTTAACAGAGTATACATTGTAGATTAATCCCCACCGTGTTTTTTCCCTTAACAGGGTTTCCACGTAAAATTTCTAGTGTATGGTGTTCTTTAATGTGATTGCAAAATTCCATCCTATTTATGTGTTGTGGATGTTGTTTAAAGTTCAATTATTGTTGTAGATGGTTTTATTTCTAACTTGAAAATTAAAATATCATGGAACACTAATACACCCCTCTCAGTGTTCCCTGAGTGTCCAACACTCTTGTGGTTACATTCTTGTGGCGGTAAAAGTGTCTTGTTGTTGATTTGATGACATTGATTTGATTATCAGTTGCAAAAATATTTTGTTTATCTTTGATTTTGATGGCAGTAATGTCTTGTTTCTCTTCGATTTTGATGGAAGCAATGTCTGGTTTATCCTTGGTTTTGATGTCATTGATTTGGTGATCAACTACAACAATGGTTTGTTTATTCTTGATTTCAATGTCACTGGTTTGATTATCAACTACAAAGATGTGAAGGATTGTAGTATCATAAATATAGTTCACATTTTTCCCTTTGGTGTTTGTTGAAGAGGATTCCCCTTTTTCATAGTTGGGTAAAGGATTTTTAAATGCTCCATGATCAACATTTGTTTGAGGTCCCTCTATTGATATTTCATGTCTATCTATCAAGTCTTTCACCAAATGTTTCAACTGAATACAATCATTTGTTTTGTGACTTTTGTTTCTATGAAAATCACAGTAATGTGCATCATTCCACCATGATGGTTTAACTCTTGGTTCCGAATCTTGTGCCTCTGGTAATGTTATGAGTTTGGTTGCAAGAAGCTCTTTTAATGTTGATTCAAGTGACTATCCCAAAGGTGTAAATTTTCTATGATTTGATGGTGTTTGATATGATGTTGAAGTTGGTTTAGGTTTGTTGTTGTTTTGATTGTAATTTTGATTATTTTTGGGTGTGATTCTTGATAGATTGAAGAATTTTTTTTCATTATGTGTTTCAACTGCACCATCATTACCATCATTCTTGTTTCTTGTCCAAAATTTAGATTTCTCATTTTTTTTATAATGATTAGAAGAGTTTGCATTGTTTCTTCCTTTATTGTAGATTTTTAATACTCCTCTTTTAACCAAGGTTTCCTATATTTTGAGTCCATTTTCAATCATATTTTCAAAGGTGGGTGGACATTGCAATTGCAGCCTATAGCTCTTCTCACTATTGATATTTTTAATGAATATTTCTATCTTTTATTTTTCAAGTATAGGACGAGCTTATCTAGCAAACAATCTTCTCCATCTTTGTAAGAATATGAGAAATGATTCACCATTTTTCTATTTTGTGTTGCAAAGATCTTTCATGGTTATCTCATGTTGAATGTTGTAGGAATATTGAGTGATAAACTTATTGACGAGCTCTTCAAAGGATCTAATACCTGGTGGGAGTTTTGAAAATCATTCCATGCATTGACCCCCCAAACTTCGTGTAAACAATCTCATCATGTGCAAATTCCAAGCTCCTGGTGTGAAATTCTCTTACATGATCTATAGGATCAAATTTTCCATTGTATTTGTCATATTTTGGAAGATCACAATTTGGTGGAAATGGTATCATGTTCAAACTTTTGTCAAAAGGATAAGAGCAGATGTCTTGCAACAAATATCTTTTTGTTGTTCCTCTTTGCATGTCTTGAATTTGTTGTTGGAGGTTTTGCATTTGTTGAGTTAAAGCATTCATGGGGTCTATTATTTGTGAATCTAATGTTATTTTCTTGGGAGCTCCTTTTAATTTATTAACATCAAAATAAGTTGGTAATTTCACACCTTGGTTGGCCAACATCATAAAATATTTTTCTCCATATTTTTCTAGAATATTCTCCATGAATTTGTGAAATTTTGGGTCTTGTTGAGCTTGTTGAATGTCCTCATCATTTATTTCACTAGTTTTAGTTTGGTGAAATATATGGAAGGATTTTCTGCCTTCAACCATGATGGTTTGTGTTCAATTTCTTTGAGTTTTTGTTTTGAGATCTTGTTAAAATGGGCATACAAGTGTTAAGGTTTATATAACTTTGATCTTTGTTTTGGGAGTGTAATGAGATACCTAAAGTCAAATGAAAAGATGGATTCTATTGATGAGGCCCAAGGTGAAAATATGATGTACAACATTTTGTTTTATGATGAAGGTGTTGTCCAATTAGATTTTCTAGCGAATACAAGATTCAACAATCTACTAAAACATGGAAACCTTCTTCAGATGTTGGTGGTCTGAACGAAGAAGGAATCTCCAGAGTGAGCTAGTTCTCCGAATGATTAATATTATTCTAAGTATTTTCTGGGAAAAGGGATAATTGGATAACTTGAAAATAAAGCTTATGACTAACAAATGGTTCACCAAACTTATGAAAATTCAGACCTAACCACTCATAATAGTTTCTCTATCATAGTAATCCTCACAATCTCATTAGCACATACTTCATCAGTGATTTGCATGAAGATCTGGAAAACTAAACACAACATGCAACCTAAAACATGTAATTCTGAATGAAGGTTTACAATAGCAAGACATATAAGGATTCAAGTTTGAAAACACAAATACATCAAATTGCCATTATAAAATTGAGACAAAAATAAGGAGAAATCTGCTGCTTTATTAAAACTGAAAGAGGATTTGTCTGAATTGAGTACAACTGAGTTTACAAGCTCTAGAATGCCAAGAGCCAGAAACTGTATTCTGAACTGGGAAAAAAAAGACTAATTCTTTTCAAAATATAACTCTCAAGAAACCCTAATCCAAGCTCACAAAGAAGCTCAAGGAAAAAAATTTCAAACTATCTCAAAAGACTGCATAAAAGCAGAAAAAAGCACAGTGCTTTTATGATCAAACTATAAAGCCTCTAAAAATAGGCTGAATCTGCTTTAAAAGCCAGAAAAACACCTTATCTCTCCAAGATGAAACTCAAATCCGACCAAGAGGAAAAGTCAATACAATATGCTAAAAATAGCAAGAAATCATAAAACAATTTATAAAAGATTGCTTTATGCTTCTGCTTTACATGATTGCAGATTTTACAATTTATCTATTTTTTGCAATTAAATGTTGCAAAATCTTTCCAAAAAACAAATACAACCTTATCTCTCCATTTACAATGCTTGATTTTTCTAAAAAATCATAAAAATATCAATGGCAATATTGTTCTCTCAATACTCTAATTGATTTCTCAAAAACCAATTGAAAATAAAAATCCCTAAGTGTCAAATGTTTCACACTTAGGTCATAAAAATATTTACCATAATATTTTGATTGACTTCCTCAAAATCCATTAAAAGACAAACCCTAAGGTGTTAACATCCCATATTCCTACCAAGGCAAAGGTCTAAATATCAATATAGAAACACCAACCCTAAGGATTTAGACACATCGACCTAAGTATTAAGCTTCATATTTTAAATTCATAATGCACAACCACCCTAATTTTGAATTACACCAAATGCTATTGTCAAACATGAATATTCAAAATAATTATAATGTTCGACTTAGCTCGAATTAGGGCATGAGACAAAAGAAATCAAACCCTAAAAATGATTTCATTTTCTCAATCATCACTTGGAAAACTTGCTCTGCCTGAGAGAGCACGCCGCCACCATGATTGAGCTTAGTATGTAGCTCACATGCTTAGGAATCTTCACTTTTGCCTTCAGACAGTCGAATCTTTGACTGGGTAAGCCTAATTTGTATACTACTATAGCTTTCTCACTTCATTCAAAGAGTAAGAAATCCATTAAGGCTACGACTTGTTTCATGCTTGGTCTTAGACAATTTCTTTCTTACATTTCCATTGACTATTCTTCTTGGCCGCTATGCACGAGCTCAAGCTTTGACTGGAAGCTTCCATGAGAGAGCTTGTTCGAGGGTTATTTCTTTTTACTGTGCACAAGATAAACTATTATTTATAGCTTTTATGGCTTCACTCTTGAGGTATTTCTAGTCTTGTGGCCGCGGCTAACACTCAGTTTATGTGATGGCTCCTTACTTTCTATGCTTATATTTTGTTATTTCTATGTTCTTTGTCTCCACTGGCCATCCCACACGAGCTTGCACTGGATATTTTTCTTGGGGTTTTGAGACTTTATAAAGCTTGGCCGCAACTATACATGATCTCCTATAGGCTTGAACTGGTAAATTGTGCCCTAAGCATATACTTTGCTCTTCAGAAAGCTTAAAGAACCTCTCTTTCACTCATGATTTTATGGCCATGCACAGGCCACACCATGTATATCTCAATAAAAGCATTTTAAAGCTTTTTTGGGCTTGACCAAAAACATGAATCTCTTTCTTTTTCATAGTTGAGGACAAACCCCTTTATGGGTAAACTGAGAATTGTGATATTCTCTATTCTGAAGCTCGACCATTATGATTTCCTTCTGTATTATGTTGCTTATCTTGTAGATATGATAAAACATTTATCTTGTTGTTCTGATAAAATACCCATATGGGTAAGCTGGAAATGATGAAAATCTTATTTGTTTTGATATTCATGTGAAAACTAGCTCGATCGATGATAATTTCACTTCTTTTGCACTTTCAGTTGCAAAACTTAGGCATGTCATTCATTACTAAAATTGTAAAAATCTGCCTTTAAAACAAAACTCCACTATGGATATTCTTAAAATGAAGAAAAACTGTTCATTTTGATTACTTGAAAAATTGGGCTCGACCCACCTCTTATTTCTCCATTTTGTTTTTTGTGAAATCCTCACCATATGAGTTCATTTGTGACATGTAGAATTCTGTGTTATAAATTCAAACCCTAATGTGGGTGTATGAAAACAAACAAAAGTTGCATATTTGATTATTGTTTACAACCCTAGCTCCTTTTGGCATTCAAATTCTTTAATATTCAACTTATAGGTGTTTAGAAGCTTAGAGAAATCTATGTCATTCTGTTACACAGGTATACCACCGTATGACAAAACTGAAAGTTCGTTTAAAACCTTCTTATATCTGCACTTTGCTTACATCTCATAGAGTCATTTCCATACCTCTGTATTTGTCTCTTTATGAAGAAAAGTACCTCTAAATGCATTACTGCTTAACACCCTCCACAGGTTCATGAATGCTGGAAATGTATCTGTTGTTTACATTGCTTAAATGTCAACTTCACATTGTTTCCTTCTTGCACACAAAATTCCTTTTGACTGAATTTGTAGATGAGTTGGCATCTTGATTCCTATGCACTCACAATCAGATTCACTTCAAAATTTTATCCATACCATTTCCTTATAAACATGTTGTCCAGTTTGGAAATAACTTTATGTATTTAAACCTTTGTCAACACTGTGCACACTTCTTGTCTGATACTCAAAAATTTTGAAAACATAGTTTAGAATCATGATAGAACAATTCCTTCAGTTAGTGTATCTTAATTGTTTACTTTCATTATTTTCAAATAACAACAATACAATAGCTCTATTTAAAGCAATCATTTGCACTCTTCAGCCATAATGAAATTGGTTGTTTTGTTAATCATTTCAATGCATTGCCAGAACTTTCGTATTCTTGGTCCTTAACTTGGCACTCTTCATGCATTTTTATGCTCCATTTAACAAAGTTGTTCTGTGAATCTAAAACAATTATATTCCTTGTTAAGGCATTATGTATGCTTGTTCACTATTCTTGATTATGAGAAAGAACACTGTTGAACTGAACCATGATGAAAAAATAACACTATAGCAAAAGAACATGAACCATACAACAATGTTTGAGATAAATGTACTCATTTGAATTAATTGAGTGGGTTAAACTCACTGTTCACCTGTAGCTTTCAGAAAACATTTTCCTAATTGTTATGAATGCACAATTGGTTTAATAGCTTGACATATAACTCTGCTTTACTCTTTCAGTTGTATATCATTCCTTTTCTTGATGAATATGATGATATGATCTCTTTATCAACCCACTTGTAATGAATAAGGGCAGCATGCCAAGGTCTACCCTTGTGGGAGCCCATTTTTCACCACATGCTTGGTCTACGAATAATAATCAACAGCGTGATTTTCCCTATACCTGCACAAGAAAACAAACAATGTTAGCATAAAAACAATATATGATGATCATACTGATGTTTCTCCCTCAACTTATTTCTTT
>VDFB02193867.1:600429617-600491989 GCA_007258455.2 Sequoia sempervirens | reverse complement strand
AGAATTAGTTAGTATGAATTTTTATGGCTGGTTATCCGCCTAATTATTTCAGTTTCTAATAATTACTCTATCATATGTTAGCACCTCGCCCTCACTGGGATCTTGAGTGCACATTCTTGACGTTGAGTTTTATATTCAGTTCAGTTGCATTCTATTTTTGTATCAAGTTTGGATACTAGGGACCCTCTGACCATATGCCCGCCCCTCTTCCTTAAGTGGTTTTAGGGCGCATTCTTGGTTAGAGTTGCTTTGATAGTGTTTTGGATTTGGCGCTAACGCTAATCAAGTTGGCCAAGTGTTGATGATTGTGTAAAATTGGGCACAAAAATTGGTTAGCATATTTCATTAAGTTCCCTTAAAATAACTGAAGTTCACTTAAGTTGCATAAAAAGACGAGCACTCAATTTAAAATTAGAATTTAGAACAAACCAAGGACTTCATTTCTTACCCAATGATGCTCTACGTCCTTTTCCTCTTGGGTAAGCCAAGGAAAGGGCAGCCAACCTACTGCTAATCATCTTGATTTGAGTTGGGGACATTACAGTCCTCCCCACCCAAAGAATGCTTGTCCTCAAGCGTTTTAAGGCTAGGATGCTTAAGAATCTCCTCTCCTTCCCATGTTGCATCTTCCAAAGGCAAGTTTTTTCATTTGATAAGATATTCAGAAATTACGTTATTCCTCAACCTTTTTCTCCCTTACTTGCAAAATTGTTTCTGGAATAAGTATCAATTTACCTTCTTCATCCATGGGAGGCAATTTCGTAGAAGGTGTCACATGTTGTCCAAGTGCCTTTTTGAAACATGACACATGGAATACATTGTGGATCTTGCTTGTAGATGACGACTCCAGCTCATATGCTACTTCGCCAATTCTCTTAGTTACCTTGAAAAGCCCGTAAAATGTAGGTTTGAGCTTTTCCGCCCCAATTACCTTCAAGGAAGATTGTCTATAAAGTTGAAGACACACAAATACCAAGTCTCCCACCTCAAAAGACCTCTCAACTCAATGGCGATTAGCCTTCTTTTTTTGTTGTTCCTGTGCAATCTGAATATTCTCCTTGAGTGCTTTGAGGATGTCTTGATTTTCTTTAGCCCACTCAAGAGCTTCTAGAGCTCTAGAATCAAAAAAAACTAAATCTACAAATGTAGAAGCCTCATAGTCATACAAAGCTTTGAAAGGAGTCATGCCAATGCTCATGTGATACATAGTGTTGTAACAAAATTCTACCAAATGTAACCATTTTGCCCATGCTTCTTGCTGTCCCGAAACATAGTTCCTCGAATAACCTTCAAGCTACTTGTTTACAATTTCAATTTGACCATCCGTTTGAGGATGCTAACTAGTGCTATGATCAAGTTCTGTTCCAGCCAACTTCAACAATTCTTTCCAAAAAGTGCTAATGAATATGCAATCTCTATCACTTACAATTCTCTTTGGCACTCCATGAAGTCTGAAAATTTGCTCAAAAAACAGACCAGCAACTTGTGGTGCTTTAAATTCGAAAGGCATAGGCATAAAATGAGCATATTTAGTAAGTCTGTCCACCACAACAAAAATATAGTCCTTACCATTCACCTTAGGCAGCCCTGTAATAAAATCCATCGATATTTTTTCCCATTTATGATTGGGAATAGGAAGTGGTTGTAGCAGCCCTGCTAGAAAAGAAACTTCAGCCTTGTTTCTTTGGCACTCTAGACATTCCCTTACATGTTTAAGAACATCATCCTTCATACCCTTCCATGAAAATCTTTCACAAATGTACCCATATGTCTTCAAATAACCAGGATGACCACCAAGCTAACTGTTATGAACAGCAATAAGAATCTTATACTTTAGCTTACTTTCAGGCACTAAGTAGATTACGTCCTTGTAATAGATGATGTCATTCAGCACTTTATATCTTTCATCATCAATTTTACCATCTAAACTATCACAAGCATGCTGATTCTTTGAATATTCAGTTAGTATGTGATCCTTCCAAGTGGCTGTAATTTTTGAAAGTGAGCAAAATGTAGGATTTCTAAACAATGCATCAGCAACAACATTATTTTTCCCTTTGACAAATTCAATGTCAAAATCATACCCTTGTAGCTTACTTACCCAACGTTGTTGTCTCTCATTTAAGCCTTTTTGCTCCATGAAATACTTGAGGCTATTACGATCAATCCTCACTATAAACTTGCTGCCCACAAGATATTGCCGAAACTTTTTAAGTGTGTGCATGATTGCCAACATCTCCTTATCATATGTAGAGAACCTCCTTTTAACTTCATTCAATTTTCGGCTCTCATAAGTAATGGGATGCTTGTCTTGCATCAAAACAGACCCAATACCAATACCAAATGCATCACATTCAAACACAAATGGTTTAGAGAAATCCGGTAAAGCCAAAACAGGACAAGTACTCGTTACCATCTTAAGATGATCCATGATTCTTTGAGTCTCATCTGTCCACCTGAAAGCATCCTTCTTGGTCAAATCTATCAAAGAAGCGGTTAATGAAGAAAACCCCTTCACAAACCATCTATAGTATGATCATAGACCAACAAAACCCCTCAATTGTGACATGTTCTTGGGTGGTGACCAATCAAGTATAGCTTGAATCTTCTCTCTATGCACCTTCACTCTACCATTCCCAATGACATATCCCAGATACAATAGCTCAATCATACCGAACTCACACTTAGAGACTTTTGCAAAAAGAGAATTAGCTGCTAAGATACTCAATACCTCATCAAGGTGTCGAAGATGCTCTTCCCACATCTTGCTATATACTAAGATGTCATCAAAGAAAACCAACACAAATTTCCGCAACTGCTTATTGAACACATGATTCATGCAAGACTAAACATAGCTGGAGCATTTGATAATCCAAAGGGCATCACCAAATACTCAAATGTCCATAGTGACACCTGAAAGTTGTTTTGTGTACATCTTGCTCTCGAACTCGAATTTGATGGTATCTTGAACGAAGATCTATTTTGGAAAAATAAACCGCTCCATGTAACTCATCAATACGCGAAATAGGATACTTATTCTTGATGGTCTTCTTATTAAGTGCACGATAATCTATGCACATCCTCATCGTACCATCCTTTTTCTTCACCAAAACAACAAAGGAAGCAAAAGGACTAGAGCTAAGTCGTATATGCCCTGCATCCAACAATTCCCGAATAGTCTTCTCAATCTCATCCTTGAATCATTTAGGATGACGATAGGGATCCATAACCACTGGTTTGTTGTCCACAAGCTCAATGACATGCTCAAATCCATAATCCAGAGGTAGTCCATGTGGTAAATCTAAAAATACCAAACTATGCTTGTACAACATTCCCTGTATATCCACATGATATCTACATTGTCCTGTATCTGAGAACTTATCTGAAATAAAAGGACTTATCTAAAATAAAACACTGCACTACCCACTCAGCCTCTGAATGCTGAAAAATTCTCTCCATCCTCTTGGCTGAAATAACTCTAGGTGCCTCTGAAGATAAGCCCCGTAACACCACCTTCTTACCATTTGTTGTAAAACTCAATTGCATAGTTTTAAAGTCCATGACATATGGACTTATAGAATGCAACCAATGAACATCCAATACAACATTGTGTCCATAATGTCAATCACATAGAAATCATCAGTAAGGGTGTAGTTGCCCAAAGACATACTCAATTGTGGCACAAAATTAACACAATGCAATGTGCCATTCACTGTCTTCACTCGAAAGCCATCATGCTCTTCAACTTTCAAACCTCGCTTCTTCACATAGCACGAATCAATGAAGTTGTGGGTAGCCCCACTATCAATCAATACAATAACTTGATGTCCCTGCATAACGCCCTTAACTCTGAAGGCATTATGATGAGGAGTGGTAGAGAAAGTTGCAATCGCACCCCCCATCTGTGTCGAATCATCCTGATGCTCATCTACATCTAATTCCCCATCCATCTGCTCATGCTACTCATCATCACTAGGCTCTTCAAAGACCTCAATCCAGTGGGCTTTTCCCCCACTCTTACACTTATATCCAAGTTTCCAAGGCTCACGACAATCAAAGCAAAGCCTCTTCCATCTCAACTCATCCCTCAAATCACGAGATGTCCCACCAACTAGCTTAGATATCTCTCCCACTAGTCTAGTATATTATGGTTTCTTGTCCTTCCTTTGTGGCCAATTCTGCAGTGAGGATCTTTGTGAAAACTTGCTAGGAAACCTAGCCTATGGTGTAGATAACTCCATATTCCTTGCACGCTTAATAGCATCCTGCAAGGAAGGTGGATCAAAAGCTTTGACCCAACCTCTGAGAGGTTCTAACAAACCCTTTATGAACCAAGAAATCAACCTCTTCTCGGTCACATCAAAACCATAACTGATATTCGCCGAAACTCTGAAATATATGTGTCAAGTGTCCCAACCTGTCTCAATTGATCCAACTCCTTGGAGTGTGCCTTTGAATCCTTACGGTCGAACCGTTCTATCAATGTAGTGCAAAACTAATCATAAGAGACTATTGTTCCATGTCCTTGTGTCACTAACCCATGATAAAACACCCATCAAAACTAGGTAGGGATAGCTATCCCAACCTCTTTTACAACCCATAATTTTGCTTCCCTTGATTTTGTTTTTGCTTGGGCTTTGTGTGCTTCGTGACCTCCAAGTAGTCCCTAAAAGAGATAGCTGATTGAAAATCTAGTCCCAAAGCTTGATACTTAGCTAATATTTCAGCATCCTCAATGTCTTCTATAGGTTCTTCTTGTGTAGGCTCATCCTCTTGTATGAAAGTAGGCATGAACGGTCTAGATTGTGACGAACCCGTGCATTTGTTGGTAAAATGCTCCTTATTTTCTGCAGCTTTGCTACTTCTCTCTCTATGTGCACTAAAGTCCTTCCATATGTTGTGTTATGAGCCAACTGACTTAAATAAAGATTGTATCATTTAACAACCTCAGCATTTCTGAAAACATTTGTTTTGCTTCTTCATTTGATGATGGTGGTCGATTGGGATCTGCCATTAATTCCTTCTACTTTTCCAAGCTATGACCACCCTTTACACGCATGCAGTCAACCCAAACAGGCTGCCAAGTCCTTGCAACTCTAATACCACTGTAATATCCCCAAATAGAATACTAAAAAAAAAACAATAATTTCTGCAAACTAGGGCACAAATCTAATAACAAAAACTTTTACAAACTAGTGCAGAAATTTGGAAATTTTCTTGCAATAAAGTAGTTTCAACCCAACCCAGAATTTCTGATCAGATTTTAGATCAGAATTACAACTGAAAAAAACTTCTGATTATTATTATGCTAAGAAAAATATGACAATTTAAACCCTTATAACTACCCAGAAATTTCCAAAACTAAAAATCAGACATTTCCATTGAATAAATGTGCAGATATCATGCTAAAATATTACAGATTTGGGTCAGAATATTTTCCAACCCTAGCCGACCCTCCAAAAGTGGTGTTGGGCTCCCAAATTGACCAGCATCAAGTCTGAAATTGATGCTCTTCAATAGCCGTCCATAGGAAACTCAGGAATGAATGATTTGTAACAGTGAATGTTCCCAAATCTGAGTATCCAGCACTGATATTCTCCTCAATTTTGGCCTCCAAACCTGATAAATTCTTGCAGCCCAAAAATACACAATGTTCTAGGGTTTCACAAACCGGAATTCTTCCACCGAAACACTCTTCTGACTAGGGAGAGCCCGTATGTCTCACTGAAATCAGGGATACTTAAGGGTTTCAATCCTCAAGCCAAGATGCAGCAGCAATAAACAGAAATCTTCATCACATAATGAGCTCAAAATGAGCCTTTAGGGTGTTATATAGCAACTCCTAACAATATGATTTAATCTCTACCCTCCAACTTAACCTCTTAATCCAAGGGCTAACACTAAAACCCTAAAATCTGCTCTTATCAGCTCCTAGAAGCTGGACACCCCCCCCTTGGCAAATTGTCACATGTTTTTAAGATGTCACTTAAGTACATAAAAAGGGGACAACTTAATTCCCATGGCTAGGCATCACTTTAAGTTGCCTACAAAGACGTGCCCAACTTAAAATAACTTAGGTTCCCTTAAAATAACTTAAGTTCACTTAAGTTGCATAAAAAGACATACACTCATCTTAAAATTAGAATTTAGAACAAGCCATGGACTTCATTTCTTACCCAATGATGCTCTACGTCCTCTTCCACTAGGGTAAACCAAGGAAAGGACAGCCAATCTGTTGCTAATCATTTTGATTTGAGTTGGGGACATTACAGTAAGTCCCCTTGCCTTGTAATTATTACCAACACAAATGAGGAAAATGTCATTAGCATAATGACTACTCACAGAGGTCATCTTGAGATGATTAAAAAAGTCATATAAATCAAACTCCACAAAAATTTAAGATGCTCATGAAAGATTTCAGCTAACATAAATATATAATTGGGTTGTAATTGGGTTAAGACACCACTAATAAAAATTGTTAGGCAAGGGTAATGCATCAAACATTACTTGCTCCAAAAGCTTTGCCAATGGAAAAAAAAAATAGAGGGAGAAAATGCCCAATTTGGGAGATTACATTGACCATTTCTCCCCCAGTAACAAAAGCTTAAAGGTGTTTGTGTCTTAAATGGATCCCCTTGCCTTGTAATTATTACCAACATAAATAAGGGAAAATGTCATTAGCATAATGACTACCGGTTGAGGTCAATTTGAGATGACGAAAGGAATACACAAGTCAAAACCAACAAAAATTAAAATTTTAACCGAAAGGATTTGAAAGTTTTCACTTGCTTAACATAAATAATGATTTTGTTATAATTGAGTTAATCTCACATTAGCAACAAATGTGATACAAGGGTGACCTATAAGGCATGGTATGTTTGAAAATCTTTAGCATTGGAGAAAGAGGAAGGAGAAAGAGGAAGATGGTGAAAATTTCAAAGTAGTGCATTACATTCACCCCTTTAACATGCTTAAAAATGTATTTGCAATAAAATTTGGTCCCCTTGTTTTGTAATTGTCAATTTATCATCATCATTAACGAAAAAAATGTCATCAATATAATAACCACTCGTGGAGGTCTCTTGAGTTGAGTAAAAAATGAGTCAAATCCCACAAAAATTAAAAATCTAATTGAAAAACATCGATGAAAGCATTCACTTAACATTAATGCATGATTAGGTCGGAATTAGGTTAATGCTACATTCATAATAATTGTGATACATGTTGGAGTTACAATTTGCACCTCTAGAGTGCGTATTAGCAACGAACAGCTAGCACAATGCATAATGACTGCTCTTCAAATTAGGAGGGGAAGCTCCCTCTTTTGTTGATATGCGTGAAAAAGTAAATTAATCTAATTCCAATCTCTTTTACTCAGCTGGAAGAGGCACAAGGTTAAGAAAACCAATACATTGCAGATAAGGATTTTCTCTAGTTTTGCAAATCTTAACTACAACTAACTTAATGCTTAATCTATCCTATTTCCTCAAGAGAAACAAAGCGTGAGGACTAAGGAGCAGGGAATGTTTAAACGATAAACTTTATAACAGGATTTCCAAGGAGGAACCCCTATCCAAGGCGTAGGCTGATATGAAGGTTATTGGTAACAACATCAAACGATAAACTTTATTACTAAATTCCCAATGAGGAGGAACCCCTATCCAAGGTGTAGATATGCAACAAGCTTATTGGAAACAACACTTAAACGACAATTCTTCTTTCTAAATTCCCAAGGAGGAGGAACCCCTATCTGAGGTGTAGATATGAAAGAAAAACTATTAATCACAACATCAAACGATAAACCCTACTTCTAAATTCCCAAGGAGGAGGAACTCCTATCACAAGAATAATAACTGGGACAGCAAAATTGCATGAAGGACCTATCAACACAATTAAACGATCAAACCAGCAATTATATTTAACTAAATGAACAGATACTAAATAGCGATACTACAGGCAAGGTGGGCACAGCATGTTCGCTATCACGAGTAAAAGTTAATTACAAATGAGCAAGGGTGCTCTTATTTATAGAACTTCAAAGAGTAGGGAACCCTAAAATCTCCTTGAGTTTACAATCAGTCTTACAAGCATGCAAGAGTTTATTGTTAAACCTAAATAAATGAAACTATACAGTTAACTAGAAAGCTACCATCAGTTAACTAAAACAACAACTAGATTAAATGGGCGTGTGCAACATGCAAGTCTTTATTGAAATGAAAGTCAACTGATAACTAACACCATTTAACTAGATCCTAACTGAAAGTCTGACCTCCTCCAAAAGATATTCCCGAGGATGAGATAAACATGCATGAAATCAGCAATTAGAACTCAAGAATGATGTTGAGTTAGTTGTTGCTTCTGACTCTACCTCAAGAATAACTGCAAGATCCAACTATCTGTCTACTCCAAGCCATCATGGGCTATCACCTCGTCCATGAACTCGTTAACTAACTCATCCTCTGGCACTCTGACGGTATCCACAATGATAGACTGTCTGCTCAACTCCTTCTCTCCATCCTTGATCATCTTCTGGCACTCTTTGACTTCCCCAACTAACTTGTCGAAGCTTGTTGACATCACCGAAAAGTGATTCAACTTGGCTGCCACAGGATCACCATCAAGACCCTCATGAACTAAGTTCCGGAACTAAGTTTGCACAGTCTCAAGATCATTGTAAGTACAATCTTCACAAAGATAATGGCACAAGATCTGAGTGACAAATCCGCTCACAAGTTTAAGTGCTCCAGCAACATCTTCTTTGATCGCAGCCAACTTTGTAGAGATTCTCTCATATGTTTCCACTTTGAAGAGGTGTTGTTCTCTCCAAGCGAAAATCTTTCTTTTATCCACATCTGCTACAACGGCGTCATATGCAACTGCCAACTGGGAAATGAGAATTAGGTCCTTTGGTTTGCCCTCTACCATAGTCACTTCAAGCTGTTGGATTCCTTGACGAAGATCATGTGCATCGTAACTCAACTGATATAACTCTGTGAGAACGTATCGGCCTACAATAATGAAATCTTCAATCCAGTTGTCCAAGAGCTTCCCACGATTGACTAACTGACCCATTTTTTGTTGATCTGCAGGTGTCTCTCAAAGTTGTGGAAGAATGGCTGCAACAGTCGAGGTTCCATGAATAAGATCCAAGATGTACAATCGGAATTGCTTGATTTCAGCCTTGAGGGCTGCCTTGTCTTCTCCGTCTTTCATGACTCGCTCTTCAAGATTACTAGCAGCAACTTTGAAAAAGCTCACATCCACATGTCGAGTGCTCCTGCCAAGATTGGCTTTGACGAAGGTGAAATCACCAACTTCAACTTCATCCAAACTCTTGCCTTTCGGCGATGTAGCAACCTCAACAACGATCTCTACTTCAGGAGTCTTCTCTATATGCACTTGCTTCTTGATCTTCTTGTTTGACTTATCCTGATAAGGACTGCCAAACTCAGATAGATCAAGCTGATATGAAGGCTTTCGCCTCTGTCTTCCCAAAGTCCTCTTGAGCCAACACAAATGATCAATATTATCCTCTCGAGGAGAAACTGATGTTGTTGTGTCAACCACTGGTGGATCAACTGGTACTGAGGCTTCCCGAACCAGTGATTCTAGCTTTGAGTCAATATCAATGGGAGGTGACTGTGGTGAAAATGGCGAAATAGGAGATGAAGAACCGGCTACGGCTTGCACCACTAATTCTACTGGAACTTCCGGTCCCTTCTCAATCTGCTTTTGCTTATTGATGCTCCTTCCCTTCGTGTTCCCACTAACTCTGACACCTTCAGGCAGTTTCAAGATAACCTTAACTCGAGGCCTCGACCTTGAGGTAGAAGGTAGTGAAGAAAACCCCACTGGCGGCTCCGTAACTGGAATTGTCCTTCACCTTTTCTTGCTGTCCAAGAAGTACATGCTAGTTTTGATAACTCCTCTTGAAGGGTCCTCGATTGAAGTACTCTCCCTGGCGTACCAATCCGGTTGGAAAAGCGGTTGGTGAGCAACTTGATCCTTGACAAATGTGCTAAGCAACACCTCTTCGTCATCATCTAACAAACCCTCAACATCTTCTGATAGGAAATCAGCAAGCCAAGGAAGAGTAAGTCTGCAGTAATGACATCGGCGCACTTCAAATTCATCTTCGCAGTTGACCCAAAAGTCCTCAAGTGTTGGCCTGTGTGAATTACTTTGCTCCAACCAAGCTGCATAATGACCCAAAGGATCATAGGAACGCTTCTCAATGAGATACTTGAGATGGAGTTTGGACAACTCGATGGTCATTAACTTGCAATCGGCTGTTGTTTTACACTTGTATATACCTAACCCAAATGGAAAGGTGAATACTGGCTTGTGCCGATTGCGAAGAAAAGAGTGAACCTTTTGAGCTTGTCTCAGAAACTCCATGAATAGGACCTTGTCTGACGGGTACCTCGGTAGCATCAGAGGTTCTTCGGTGTAGCCATACACTCGAATATATGTGAAAGTGGGAAACTAGATAAACCAATCCACCCAACTCTCCATTGCTGATTTTGCCTCTGGTGAAATTCTGATGTGCATCTCATTAATAAGGTCTCTCACTGTCTTCATGAGGAAGTGATCATTCACCTACTTGAAATCCTGTTCAGCCTTTGAGAACTCCAATTGTGAGTAATGTTCGTGTACAGGCTAAACGCCAAGAGTTCCATTGGTCTTCAAAGTTCTAAAATTGCCTTAGAATGCAATTAAGTAGACCAGATAAGAAACCATGTGAAACTCGTGGATTTTAAGGAATCCTGTGATTTGTTGGTGAAGATAGTCGCTAATCAACATAGCCCAGTCAAAGTGTTCCTTATTGTCAATAATCTGGAAAATGACATAGAACATCCATGGTCGGAAAATATGAGCTTCCTCCTGACCTATAACCCGGTTGAGCAAAGTAATCAAGATAGCAACCTCGTCCTTGAACTCTCCACGCCCAACCTTTTTTGGCAAGATGGTCTTCTATTCTTTTAGCCATCTTTGAGCAACCTTTCTCTGAGATCTTTCTTTGTCTCTTTCCCATATTTTGACGCAATCCTCCATGACTATGGTAAAATTGTCAGAACAAGGTGGGATAGCAAAGCACTTCTCGACGTCCCTCGGCTTGAGGCTACAAATGACTCTCCCATCAACTGATCTAATTTGTCTTGTAGATGAGTCGTAATGCTTAATGCAAGCAATGATGAACAAGATCAAAACCCGTGATAGGAATAGACACTACTGCCAGAAATTCGTAACGCTCAAGATTCTTGACTGTCGTGTTGTCAGTGCCATCCAACGTGCTTAATTTGACCACTGGATATACGTGACCCAAGTTTGTATCAAAGGTTTTCAAAAAGTCTTGCACTAAGACTGATTTGGCCTTGTATTCTATTGGGTTGAATTGCATTTTGAAAAACTGGATTTTTTATTGTAAAGTCGGTTATGTTCAGGCAAACTTCAGAAAAAGCTAAAAACGGCTCTGGATGAGGTTAAAAATAGGCAGTTTAGGAAGAATTTTTAGGAATTTTTCTGAAACGTGGGTTTTGTAGAGAATTAAATTCTAAGCAAACCTAGATTGTCAGAAACTCGAAAAAATGATTTTTAGCAAGGCATGCAAAGGCTTTTCAATCTAGAACTGCAATGGCTATAGGGGCAATTTTCTCGAGAAAAACTAAAACATAGGTTTTGTAAAGAATGGAATTCTAAGCAAACCCATATGATTCGATTTTGGAAAAATTGAGTTCTTGACCCACATGCAAAAGAATCTTTGGAAAAAAAAGCACAATACTTCAAAATATGAAGTAACGGGGCAATTTTCTCAAAAAATTCAGAAACATGGGTTTTGTTGCTGATGCTAAAATACGTGAACCCAAATGATCAAATTCTGAAAATTTTGCCGCTTACTTTGACATGCAAAAGAAAACCTAAGACGAGGATAGAAGAATTTTAGAGATAGAAAATAGAAGTTATTATTCTGCCTCTAAAAAAGTCGCCTATGCTTGAATTGGATTTGATGAAGTCTGCATGCACTCGAAAAATGAAGCCTGAAAAATAAATCCTCTAAACAATCTAGACCTAGCACTACGAAGAATAGTAAAAAATATCACCTATAGTGCCTTCAGATTTTTGTTTGCTTGAGAAAATACGTATTTTCTCTCACCTATGATGTGAATAATGGACACCTAATGCCTTAATAAATAAAATTTATGAGTTAAGTGTAATGTCCCCGTTTTCCGGCCCTCTTGAGGAATAATCATTATTTTAATTATTTAATGTTACTATGCAAAAAGTGCAAAATCAAAAGGGTAATATTAAATAATTATATTGAAAGGTTAAGAAGTGACATACTTTAATGATAAATTAATAAAGTCACTTTATTAATATATCTTCAAAAAGTGACTTAAGTATTAGAGAGTCACATCAAGAAGTCACATCAAGGGGTCACATCAAGGAATATTAAATATATTCTTCTAAAAGCTTGTTGAACACTCTTCTTGGGTCTTTCTAGAAGATCAAGGAGTTCTTTATAAAGGGGAGTTGAGAGCTCATTTGAAGAGGCTAGGGAGGCTTGGTTGAGAGAAAATTGTTAATGAATTTCAATCTCATTGAGAGATTGGCTTTTCAAGGGGCTTTGAGGACGAAATCTCTCTTGGCTTACAATCTCTTCGCTGTTGCAATATACAGTCAGGAGATTTAATGGTGTTTTCAGCCAGGAAACACATTGGTGCTTAACAGAGATAATTTTGAAGGCTAAAGTTGCAAATCTGCTTGTTGAGAAGCTAAGTAATTTATGCAATAGCTGATGTATTATTGCATGTTTCTGAATTATTGCAATAGTTGGTTTATTATTGCAAAGGTTTGAATAATTGCAATAGCTGATGTATTATTGCAATTCTAGACAAGGGTTTCTAAATTATTGCAACAACTAATTTATTATTGCAATAAGGGTTTCTGAATTATTGCAATCGCTGATTTATTATTGCATTTATTTGTGAGGGCTTCTAAAGGACGAATTTAAGATTGAACTTCATATTATTACTCTTGATATTGCATTATATGGAGCTAAAACGTTGGTGATTTTGTTTGTAAAGTGTGCCAACAAGAGGGACGTGATTCTCAGGAAGTAAAGCGCTTCATTTCAAGGCCACAAATTTGTTTGCTAAGCACTGTCATCATCTACAAAGTGTCCAAGAAACTTTATATGTAGACATTCGAGGGTCTTTGATAGCCATTAACAGTGTAGGTCAGAAATTTGATGTTTTAATGTTGCTGATCACTATTGTGTATCAATCTTGTCTTGTGCAGCATTAGTTATTGCTAGAGGGGTGTTGGAGTCGGTCTTAGAAATGTTTTATGAGTAGTTACCAGTCTGAAATGAAGTTATGGGCAGGGTATACTATGAAATCAGTCTTGTATCACATTCAGAATATATTGTTGAGATTGTATTTATTAATACTCATTATAAATTCAGTCCAATATTGTGCTTCAAATTTAGGATTGCATGTTATTATCTTATGTCATTGTTTAATCAAGGCATTAAGCAAAAATCAAAATATATACCCACATATTCAGAAATCAGTTTGCATGCAAAGTGTTTGATAAAATTGTCAAATGTAATGTCCCCGTTTTGGAGGTAGATTGATTTCATTAAATTAATTAATTAAGTTGTCCAAAATAATGATTTTACATGAGGATGACTAATTGATTATTTTAATTAAATTAAAAGTGGTATTAAGTTAATTATTTATAAGGTTATCAAATAAATCAATATTATAAGGTGGTCTTATATTTAATTAATTTAATAAAGTGACTTGAATAAAATAATATATCATAAAGTCACTTAATAAAAATAAATCAAATAATATTCTAAAAGCTTCATGAGGAATTGGAGAAAAAGAATAAATAGAGGGGTTGCCTAAGCTTCTAATCATTCAAATTTGAATATTGCTTTGATATTTTCAGTTGTGGAGCCAACGGTTTTTGCAGTTGTTTCATTTGGTCTTTGGGAACGAAAACTCCCATTGATAGCATAACTGAGGTGGTGAAATATTCCTCCGAAGGGTTGCATTGTGAGTGGAAGACAGTCAATCTTTCACATTGAGCTTATTGCATCTTACTTCAGCTTTTATGGAGGTCGACTTGGTTTGGAGTATTCATTGTTTGTTGACATCCATTTTGGCATCGATTCATTGAGGAGAATAAGGGTGCTCCCTTTGGGAGTATTTTGGGTGATATTTTGTAAAGTTTCAGTTGCATTTTTAGACCTTCATAATCTGTTGTCATGGAGGCCGATCAGCCTATGTGAGTCATGTTTTTGCTCATATCTTTCAATTAAGGAGGCCAATCATTCTTGGTATTGTTGCATTCAATTCCTATCGTCGAAACAATCGTTTTAGGGGAAAATTGGAAGGAGTTTGGTGCTGCAATTAATTATTTAAACATTTGCCAGGAAAGAACATGGGTGGCAGCTTAAGCAATTCGATTTGAGCTTGTTGTTGATTGCTACTTCGTCTCTAATCCGAGGCGCTTCATGAGGCCAGGTTCTTCGAATTTTTATCAAGCTTCTAACATTGCATTTAGTATAGTCATATTTGCAGCTGTAGATGCATATTATTACCAGCATTGTTGTAAATTGGAAAAATATTGTAATTGCCAAGAGTCTTGGCTACCTTGTATGAGCATTGTATTGAATAAATCATCTCAATCAAGGAGAGATCAGTTTCTGGTTATATATTGTTGTCATTGAGCATTTTAATATCATTCATACTCAACTAATTAGTATGCATGCCAATTGCATGACAAAATGTCACTTGGCTATAGGTGATTAGTTTGCCTATAGAAATCATTTATGTGCATTGAAAAGGATCAAATAGGGTCATATCTGCATTTAGAATGTAGTTTAATCATTGTAGTGTTGATACATAAGCATTTGAAGCATTTTATCATTACTTCTCAAGCATACAATCAGACTGAAATTTTGTACAAGATCAGACTTTGCATTTGAATTGTTTGACAATATTCCTTGAGCATATCTTCAGCATTTTGAAGCCATAATCAGCAAGGGACATTACATAAAACAACATGAATTGAAAAATTCAGGGTAGATTAGGCAAGGGACACTACATTAAGACATCATAAATGCATACAAATACCTAAAAATGGACGCCACCTTCTGATTGGACCTCAAATTCGGTTAACTAGATGAAAAATAAGCCCTAAATAGGGCGCCACCTCCATGCACTTCAGTTAACTTTACATGCAAAAATAAATTTGCCCTTTGCAAGCAAAGATTGAGTCCAATTGAAGTCGACTTGAAAAGTACAACTGAAGATTTAATATTATTTAATTTCAGTTAACTAACTCCACCGTTTTGGGGCAACCCATGGACTTGAGTTCAAAAGTCAAACTTTGACTTTGGCGTCACCTTTCCAGACAGCCAAATTCTTGAAAATTTCAACTTGCAAACGTCACTGGAGCCCATGTTTGATTATTGATTTTGATTGACTGATGTATCCAGAAGACTGGCTGACAGTTTCATTGAAGAGCAGGATCAAAACTGACAAGAAACTCCTTGAGGCTGCAAACCCTAATTTTGACATCTGAGGCTTCAAAATTCAAGACACCCCTAGCCTCT
The DNA here is from genome assembly GCA_007258455.2 of Sequoia sempervirens. Lineage (NCBI taxonomy): Eukaryota > Viridiplantae > Streptophyta > Pinopsida > Cupressales > Cupressaceae > Sequoia > Sequoia sempervirens. The sequence goes on along the minus strand of VDFB02193867.1, from coordinate 600,476,361 downwards.
AGGGGCGCATTTTAGCTTCAGACTTGGTCAATTTTCATGCATTTTCATCATTTTGAAGGTGATTTTGTCCTTACTTCACTCACGTCCTCCGGCAACTGACAAAACTTCAAAGTTGGTTGACAGACTCACTACAGAGCTAGCTGAATTCTGAACATGAGCTCTTAGAGAGCACTTTTACTAAAAACAACATTTAGTAGCTGAAAAACATGGGTGCCCCTAGCCTCCAGAGGCGCTTTTCTTCCCAGAGATAGCCATTTTTGAACTGGTTGAAAACTCACTTAAACCCCGGTTGCAGGCTGCTGACAAGTCCTCTGACCCGGCTGAGGTATGCAACGGAAAGTTGGAAGCATCACGAACAGGATGAATACCTGAGATGACCAAAAAGACTGTATTTGAGGCTCCAAAACCTTGGGCGCCCCTGGCCTCCAAGGGTGCTTTTGCTGTTTTTTGACATTTTGACCATGATAAAACCTCATGTTTGACCCCTGATTCCAGCAGTTTAGCAACTCAGATTAACCCACCAACGGATTCGTTGTGAAGCCTGAACAAGTCTGAGACAAACATTCTAGGTATCATTTGGTCAGAAACCTTCACTTGGCACCTCAAAATGATGGGCGCCCTTGGCCTCCAAGGGCGCTTTTTTGCCCAGTGTGTCATTTTTACAACTCCCTCATTTCTCGTTCAATCTTCCATTTCAGGTGCTAGACAGATCTTTCAGGCTGGCTGGTAGGCTCATCGCGAAGCTAACAGTATTTCGGAGAAGTCTTCTTGGAAGTGACAAATCTTAGAAAGTTGATTTGGGCCTCTGAAATCTAGGGCGCCCCTGGCCTCCAGGGACTCTTTTGTCTCCAAAGTAAGAAAAATTTCAATAATTTTCACCTCAATGAAAATCCCCTCCGAGACGAAGCATCATTTTGAACATATCTCGCCATAGAATCTTTGTTGGAGTGATTTGAGCTTAGTTTTCGACACCTGGTATCTAGCCATCTGCCATTGACGACCTCAGAGGTCCTAACTTTTCCCCTGAAAAAGGAAAAACTACCCACCAGACTTGAACTGAATTTTAACTGAATCTAACTTCACCATTGTGATCGTGAAGTGAAATAAGCCAATCAAAATAATTTTTAGTCGATTCTGACAAGTTTCAATTTTTAGGGTTTTTTGCCTAAAAATAGGGGTCCAGAAACCCTAATTTTCATTTTTTTCAAATTTTCCCAGTATCTTCCTGACATCAAACTGACTAAAAGCCCATACTTGATTTTCCCAAAAACTTTGTTTTGACATCAATTTTACAAGGTTTAAACCATTTTAAGCAAAATGCCTTAATGAAGCAAAAAATTTGGTTTGGGTACAACAATACAAGAGTAACTTAGAAGACATTATATGCTACAAAATTTCTGGCAATGGGAAATGAGACAAGAAGGGTAAGAAGCCCAAAGAGCTGGATTACATTCATATTCCTCCCTTTACTAGCAAATGCTTAAAAGTGCTTGTTTTCCCCATCTTATAATTATTACTAGCATAGATTAGGAAAATCTCATTAGCATAATGACTACTCATGGAGATCATCTTGAGATGGTTTAAAACACACATGGATTGAATCCCACAAAAAATAAAAAATCTAACACCAGAGTTGTGCAATAACCACCTTGGAGTTATTAGGAAGATATTTATGGATTAAGATCTGTTGACCATTAAAGAAAGTGAAAAGCAATATGGAGTTCATCAATTTGCAAGATTCCCACTAAATGGAGGAAGTGGAGTTGATTGTAGTTGGAAAGAGTAGAGATATAAAGTAACCCTACACTAATTTAGACCTAATAAATTGATATAAAAGTAAATACCTAAATAGAGAGTTAGGATTGTAAATGCAAAAGAAATTATGAGGGTAAGAATAGCTCTGTTTTTTCAGCTTTGGATTAGTTGATGAAGGATGATTTGCTATAGGATGCAAGCAATTTGTTACAGATTTTCCCAAAAGGTTTGCTTTCCTCTTGGATGAGGCCACACACATGATTGAGTCCTACTTGTGCCATTTAGACCTAGTGGCATAGTTTTGTTCTTTGCCCTTATCCTCCTTGATATTTGTGTGCTTGCACTTTCACCTACATCTAAAACTCAATGGTGCTAACAAGCACCTTTTGGGACCTACTATAGATAGAGGGAAATCCTTCAACTTCCTCGATGACAATTGAGCCACATGTGTGATAAATAAGATGGGAAGACATGCTACGCAATGATGATGGAACCTCCGAGTCTCTATATGTTGTAGTTCCAAGTCTCTATATGTCGTAGTTCAAATGAGATCCAATTATCCAATCTATTCAATTATGAACTAATGACCTAGGGCTTGTCCTTAAAGTTGAAAAGGTGGAAGTGGGCAAGGACTCAAGTGGACCACTCAACGAGGAACTATGCATTGGACCACCTCGATAGTTGTATTCTATGCCAAAAGGTTCATGTTCATGTTCAAGTTCGGAAGCAACAAATTCTAATTAAGTTCAGCCCAAAATAACCAAAAAAAATCATGACTAAATTCAACTAACATAAATTTGCAATTTTTTTATATAAGCAATAAATCCATAAAATTATGCACAAGTTCGCGATCATGTGCGAGGGAAGCCCTGGCACGAATACGGGCTGCAGCGCGGGTCTATTGGAGGCATCTGTGAGTGGGAAGACGCTGAGGAATGGTGGCAAGTGTCTGACCTTGACCAAAGGTAAGAAGAATGCAAGGAAGGGTGGTGGTAGCGCAGCAAATGTTGATGGTAGAAAACGGTATTCGCTGTGCTCCGAATCGTTGCAAGAGGGGTTTGATTTGCCGGTTCCTATCCCTCCCTCTCTCTCCTTTGATCCTTTGGGATCTGCTTAGGTTGGGACGAATGTTGTTGGTTCGATGCCCCCTTGCCTGGATTAGGAAACCCTAGCGGCGTACAAAAATAGGGCAAACCCTTATCACGAATGCAATGCCTTTTGTTTGGAGCAAATTCAGCGGGATAACCCTAACCCTATCCTCTCTAATTCGCCGCCGATCCAACCGTCTTCCCCCATCCTAGAGCCCCCTATCCAAAATGACGACTCTCATTTTGGTTTTTGTGATTCGGATGTGGTGTTCTCAAACTCGCCGAAGGACTTCCATATTTTTGATGACTGTATCAAGGCCATTGCTACAAACTTCGGAGATCGTTCTCTGATTCTGAGATTTTTGCGAAGGAGACCATCCTTAGATTTGGTCCTCGACTAGGCTAAATCAACCTGGAGCAATTTGGTTCCACCTATGATTGAAGCTCTGGATTTCGGGTTTTTTCTATTTACTTTCAAATCGGCTACGGACTGCAACTTTGTGACTCAAAAAGGCCCATGGTATTTTAGGCAATCTGGTATCTTTCTAACTCCTTGGACCCCCTTTTTTGATCCAGCCACTGCCAAAATTACAGAAGTGCCCATTTGGATTAGACTTTACAATCTGCCTTTGGTTATGCATAATGCTGATCTCATTAGTAGTCTGATTAATCAAGTTGGCATCTTTGTCAAGTTAGACTTGGAGGAGGTGGTTTCTTCACACAGGTATATCAGGGTTTGTGCCATGGTAGACATCTCTAAACCTCTTTCTCACTCTATTTTGATTCACTCTACCTTTGGCACTTGGACTCAATTTTTAAACTATGAAGGTCTTCCATTTAGATGCTTTCGTTGCAATAAGATGGGTCACAAAGTTGAAGCTTGCACTCTCCAGCGGTCGCCTGGCACTAGGCATATTTGTCTCAAAAAATGGATTAAGAAGTCTGGGTCTCCTGATGCTAATTTCATCTGGCAAAATCATGGCAAGTTTGTGGCTGCTCAATCTGGTCCGGAGCTTGATCCTGTGCAGCCTCCGCTGTCCTCACTCTCTCATGTTATTCCTGCCAATGAAAATTTGGCAAAAATTCCTTCTGAGGCTGAGGATGTGGGTTCTAAATCTGAAGGTACCTTTCCTTTCATGGAGGATTTGGATGATGTGCAGCCTAATTATTTTGAACAGGACATAATTGTGGCTCCCCCAAGGAAATGTGGGATAGCTCAAACTGCGAGCAGCAAGTCCAAACCAAATTGTGGAGCTCCAAAGAGAAAAGGAAAGAAGTCAGAGGCTGAAAAATTACGCATTGAAGGGAAATTGTTGAAAATGGTTCCCAGTGGACCATGGACACTCTCCTTTCACGGAATAACAAAAGAATTTAGAATTGTTTTGGGCTGTGTGCTTTGTGTTGTCTACTTTTTGTGGCAACTGATTTTCATGTGGGTTTGGAGCTTTGGTTCTTTTCTTTCAGCTCCTTCTTGGCTCTTTTTGTTTCTTTTGGGACTCTTCTAGGTCTTCTTCCTTGCTTTGTTATCCCTGCATGGCAGGCATGATGTAACTTGTATTCATTTATGTTTTAATAAAATCTATGCAACTCCAGTTGTGTTCTACGGATCAAAAAAAAAAATCCATAAAATTATCAAAATGCCTAAACATTCCTAAATAAATTTGAAATCTATATTACAATGTGCTATTATAATAAATTTAAAAATATTAAAATAAAACTAAGTTTAAAATTCAGAATTGTGGCTGCTAATGGTATTCATGCCATGAGACAAGCGTCCAGACATTTGTTGTTCCAATCTCTCGTTGAGCTGTTGTGCTCGCAGGCTTTGTGCCCTTGTTGGGCTACTATGCTCGCAGGCTTGGACTATTCACTCGCATTCATACCGGGGAGGAGGTCCCCCATTTGTGGCCTCCATATTGGCTTGGGCCAGACCAAAATTAACAAGATACCGATCAAAAAAAAAATGTTTAAAATTTCTAATTTAAAACTTTGTAAACATGTTATTAAATATATTAACAATTACAAATCTAAACTAAATATTTTAACATATTAAATTTTAATGTATTGAATTTAAATATAAAAACAAAAGATAAAAACAAAATGAAACTATTGTCACATTTTGATAGATTAAACTTTATAAAAAAACAAAAAAACAAAATAAAAGGAAAATAAAAAATGAAGGAAAAAACAAAACCTAAAAAGAATTATAATGCCTACCTTTGTCTCCTGTAGTATGGAAATTGTAGTCATCTCACTGAACGGACAGTGGTCATCTCATTCACTGCTGAACACACACAAAATTTCTATGGCAAATGTTTTGCAATGGATTCCAAAGAGGTCAATGTCATTGGGGTGATAAATAATGTAGGAGTCCAATTGGTTGCCTACCCTAACAAGTCCTTGATGGACATTATACTAGTGGATTGTCCTCCTAAGTGGGGTATGTTCTTATCCAAAAAATGGGCTGCATCCATTGGTGGGAACATACAAATGAATCTTTCCTATGCCACCATTCCTTTGCACGGAGAAAATGTAAAGTTACATAGGGAACAAAGAGTGTTGGATAACATTGAAGACCGCTATAAATCGCTTGATCAAGTAAATCCATTTCATACCAATATTGATCATCTAATAAGTTATTGTGATGAACTTGAGGTTAAAGAGGATGTTCCTACTATGCCCTCTGCTAATAAGACATTTAGTTATGATCTTTGGACCATGTTCTTTGATGGGGCCTACTAAAAAGAAGGTGCTAGTGCAGGTATTGCTTAGATTATCTCCAAATGAAGAAAAGTGCAAGTTCTCATTCAGGCTCACTTTCCAATGTTGTAAAACATAACTGAATATGAAGCCCTCTTGCTGAGGTTGAAGATTGCTCATAAACATAGAATTAAATTATTAAATGCTTATGGTTTCGTGGAGATTCAAAGCTAGTAGTGCAACAAAAGAAAGGTGTGTATGCTGCCAAGGAAAAGAAGTTGAGATCATACAAGAATGTTGTTTAGGACAGCATGGAATTGTTCGATGCTATTGGAAAAAATGGATTGATACAAGTGAGAATATAGAGGCAGATTCTCTTGTTGTTTTGCAAATAAATGTAAGAGTTTCAACCTCATCAAAGTGTGGAAATGTTGGGAATGGAGGTGAACAACCACCAAATCCAATTAAGTGCTCTTTCGTTGCCTTGAAACCTTATGCAAAGGGCCCTTCTAACCCAAAAAAACCTCTTCTCCAATTTGTGACTAAACTCTATGGCCTATAACACCCAAGAAATGACACCATACCTTTATGTAGCTCCCTTAAAATCTATCTCGCAAATGTGATACAACCACACCCTACTCCCCCTTGGATTTTTACATAAAGGAGTATGAGAAGGTAGAGGCTCGTAGATTGCAAATGGAGGTGAAAATGAGATATAAAGGTGTGACAATGCCAATACATTCTTCTTCAAGTGGACAATCATCTATGCCTATGACATCCATGGTAGTAATAGTGATATTGTTACAAGAGGAAAGCGGAAGATTGGCGGTTGTGAGAGGCTAGGGACAATTGATAGTATGTTTAATGTGTAGGCACGAAATGGGACAAAGTCTTCCATTGCGAAGTTGTTTTATGCCCATGTCATCCCATTCATGTGGCCCATTCCTTTTATTTCAAACACATGATCAAAGATGTAGCCTCTATTGGTCCCTCATTTGTCCCCCTTGGAGATCATAAACTACACACTACCCTCCAAGAAAAAGAATACTCAAAAGTTAATTTAAATGGAGGATATGAGGCAAACTTGGATCAAAATGGGTTGTTCTATTGTGATGGATGGGTGGACCGATATTAGACATCGGCCACTCATCCATATCATAGTCACATGCCCAACTGGCTCTTATTTTCTAATGTCGTGAATTGTTCAGGGAAGCATAAGGATGCAAACTTCCAATTTAGCATTTTGAGAGAGGCCATAGAGGAGGTTGGGACCTCAAATGTTGTACAGGTGGTCACCGATTAAACATGTGCGTGCAAATTGGTTGGTATGATGCTGGAGGGTGTTTACAAGCACATCTTTTAGACCCCATGTGTTCATGCATTGAAAAAGATGTCGGTAAAATAGATTGGGTGAAGCAAGTGGTGGCAGAAGCTAAAGATATTCAAATATTCATTTGCAACCACCACACCTCATTTGCTCTCTATAGGACATTTTCAAAGAAGGAATTCTCCATACCTATAGAGACAAAAAAATGTCAATTACTTCATTTTGTTAAATAGGATGTTTAAGGTGCATGAACCTCTACAATTGATGATGGTGAATTCAGAGTGGAGTAGATGGCCTAATTCCAACTCTACTAAAGGAAAATCCATCAAACAAAAGATCCTTGATGACGATGGTGGTCCACTATGAGGTTAGACATTGCTGATTTTATTATTAATATTAAAGTGTTGATTTTATTAAATATTAAATATTAAATTGCTGATTTTCTTATTAAATTTCTTATTTAAATATTTAGATTTTATTGTTCAATGTTTCAACTTTCGAAGTTTCTAACTTGTCAACTAATTCTTTTGAAAATTTTGTTTGCATTTTGCAGATATGTTTGCTCTTTCATCTCACCTGTTGTAGATGTCATTAGATATGTTGATACAGACTCTCCCAGTCTTGGAGAGACAATGAGACATTTCATAGCATGCTTGGAAAGATAAAGCAAACAATTTTGGCTAAGGATCCTACTTGGGATTATATTAACAACATATTAAGCCCATTGTAATGTGGAGATGGAATACCATGAACACCCCACTTCATATAGTAGCCTTTGCTCTAAATCCTATATGGTATGCAAAAGTTGTTTTGATCAGACACTTCTAGACTTCTAGTACAAGAAATCTACAATACAAGATGAAGCATATTTTGGGGCAAAAACTTTGAAAAGATGACAACACTAACATATATTTGAGAAGCTAATACATGAAGTGGTTGTAAAGTAAAGCTATTGAGCACAAAGGTTGTTTTAGAGAGAAGATTTAAGGGGAAAGAGAGCTAGGAGCCATAAGAGAAGTTTTGTCTAGTGTCCTATTCAAGATAGGCCTAAGAGTGTTAGATGTAGTCCTTAAGAGAACTAGATCTAGAACCCACAATTGATACAGGCTCTAATACCAAATAATTTGCACCATTACAAGAACAAAGAGAGAGAGAGAACAGAAGAGATCCGTGCAATTGTAATGCTAGACACTCATTTGTACCATATGTTAATGATACTTGCAGCATCTGGAATAATCTTCCAGCGATCTTCATATGGATAATAAATTAAATGATAGCCACATGCTATTTAATTTATTAAGTATCAAAGAGGCGTGATTTCTTATGGAGACACTTCGATTTGTTAAGCAATAAATATTAAATGAAATGACACGTCTTTTGTGTCAAGGCTGACCTCTCTCTCTTGGCACGACTTACCTTTGAATGGATGCGTCTATTTGAAAGGAGATATATCTTTATTGTTAGCCGACTTGCATTAAATAAGGTGGCGACCTTTCAATATGTATAAATATGAGTTCGCCTTCTCATTATAGACATCAAGTTAGAAGTAAAGTTCATCATATTCGATTCAAGTCTAAGTGCGAATTCATCAAGGCAGTTCTGTATTGTTTGAAAGCCTGAGTTATTCTTCAGCGAATTGTGTTCTCTTATTGCTGTGTGCATTATCTCTTGGTGCTTGTATTTGGGCCTGTATCTTGCCCTCTTGTAAAGAAGATCATTCTAGTGATAATTCAATATATAAGTGATATATTGTTGCTGAGTTTTTCTCCCTCAAGAGGAGGGTTTTCCCAGGGTATCTGCTATGTTATTTTGTTTGATTTGAATTAATTTTTGTACATACAATCTGATCATTAAAATTTACATGGTATCAGAGCGGGTTTGAGAGGATCGTGATCAGATTATTGCTAATCAGCATACCCTACTTGTTCATTTGTCTACATTAGTCAAGATGGTGAACGGTTTGAAGATTGAGGATAGACTCGAGGGAGCATCTAACTTCACATCATGGAGATTTAGGATCATGCTTACATTGCGTGAAAATGACTTGGGTGAGTTCGTGGAGTCTAGCGTTCCTAAACCTGAGGAGGAAGAAGAGAAGTTGTAGTGGGTAAAGAAAGATATTAAAGCAATGAAGATATTGGTTGATTCCGTCAAGGATCACATTGTTCCTATCATCTCTAAGTTGAAGACAAGCAAGAGGCATGTTCAAAACATTGGAAGAGATGTACGAAATGAACAATACCAGCCGAGCACTTGCACTGAAGCAACAACTGCATCATGTGAAAATGGAAAAAGGTGAATCAGTGATTGCATACTTTATGAGGATTGCAGATTTGAGAGATCAGCTCTCGACAATAGGGCATATGGTTGATGACAAAGACTTGACTATGCTTGCTCTCAATGGTCTACCTTTGTCTTGGGAATCTTACATTCAGGGAATCAGTGCAAGATCAAAATTGCCTAAGTTTGATCGCCTAAGATAAGATTGCATTCAAGAGGAATCTAGGTTGTTGGCAAGACGCGTTGGTCAAAGTTCAAAGAACAAAGACATTCATGTTCTTGCCTCCCATGCTTCAAAGAAGAAAGGAAAAGATGGAAGAAAAGGATTCTTCAAGAGGAATCGGGACAAGGGAAATGATGATGCACCTCCATTCAAGAATATGAGGGACATGTCCAAGATTCAATGTTTTAGATGTGATAAGTTTGGGCACTTCGCTAAGTATTGTCAAACTAGACCTAAGCAACAAGTTATCGTTGCAGATGTTGATGATGCTTCTCCGCAAAAGCATTCAAGTGAATACTTGTTCTACTCGGCATTGGCAAGCAGTGTACCTTCCGACACCAACACTTGGCTGATCAAGTTTGGTGGAGAAGGAGTCTTCTGAATAAGTCATCATTGGAGATGATGCTAGCTACTCCGTGAAAGGAATTGGGACCTCTACACTTCATTTGGATTCCGGCATCACACTTCAGTTGAGTAATGTTCTTTATGTTTCCTAGAATCAAGCGCAATCTTATTTCTATTTCAGCCTTGGAAGATAAAGGATATCAAGTTGCCTTCTCCAAAGGCAAAGTTCTAGTGTGGTTGGAGAACTCTAGCTTCAAGGATGCTCAAGTAATTGGAGTTAGACATGAAAGTCTTTACAGGGTCTACACTCGTCCTCTACAAGCTTTGGTTCATGATTCTTCGAGTCTATGTGATCTTTGGCATCGGAGATTGGCTCACCTACACTTCCGAGCCTTACCTATCGTGGAGAAGATGGTGACGGGCCTTCCTAAGTTCAACCAAGAGCACGAAGGTACTTGCAAGGGCTGCTCTTTGGGTAAGAATATAAAAGCCCCTTTTCATAGTAGAGAAAATAGATCTAAGTGTATTTTAGACCTTATTCATTCTGATTTATGTGGTCCTATGTCTGTTCCGTCTTCGAGTGGATTCTTGTATTATGTTCTCTTATTGATGACCACTCTAGGAAGACTTGGATTTATTTTTTGAAAACTAAAGAGTCTGAGGAAGTGTTAGATAGGTTTAAGGAATTTAAAGCCTTGGTAGAAAATCTTTCTGGTAAAAGAATTAAGGTCCTCAGCTCTGATAATGGTGGAGAATACACCTCTTTTCGGAATTTTTGTATTGATGCAGGGATTAAGAGGGAGTTTTGTGTCCCCTATAATCCTCAATAGAATGGTGTTGCGGAAAGAAAGAACAGGACAATCGTGGAAGCAACGAAGGCCATGATCCATGATCAAGATTTGCAAACCTTCTTATGGGCAAAAGCTTCCAGGACGGCTGTATATGTTCAAAACAGAAGTCCTCATAAGATCTTGGAGAATATGACTCCAGAGGAAGCCTTTACAGGGAAGAAGCCTGAAGTCAGTCATTTGAGGATCTTTGGATGTCCTGTCTATGTTCATATTCCAAAGGAAAAGAGAACTAAGTTGGAGCCTTCTGGCAAGAAGGGAATATTTGTGGGCTACAGTGAGACATCAAAAGCCTACATAATATACATTCCAGGACAAAAGTTGATTGAGATCAGTAGGGATGTCACATTCGAGGAAGATGTTGCATTCAGGAGATCCAGGGGCATTCATATGGAGATCGATAATGAAGAGTCTCCTCAGGATATGGAAGTTGACCATGCACCTGAGATTCAGAGGGAGATTTCAAAACCAAAAGAAGATATAGATCCTATTGAACCCTTGGAACCTATTGATGGGCCTATTGACATGGTTATTGGGAGAAAGAGACCTCTATGGGCCAGGCATATGTCATGTCCCCTTCTCAGTGACGTCTCTCAGAGGACAGGATTGGCCTATCACACGACCCTCGTAGGCCGATAGACTGGATAGAGGGTCACTTCGGAGCTTGGCTCAGCTTCAGTCAGCGGAGTTTGATCAGTTGTCTTTCGTTCTGGCTCGATTGGAGACTATTTGCAGAATTGCTATTTTTAGCAGTTCCTGGCGGCAGTGTGGGACCACTGCTATTTTTAGCAGTATGGCTTTGGCGGCATCAGGAATCACTTCAGAGTTCGTCAGCATCAGACGGAACAGGAAACGGACAAGTAACGGGAGAAATATTAATATTTAATTATATTGATTAAATATTAATTATTTAATGTTTATATTATAAAGTTATAATTTTCAATTATAACTTAAGTGATTGCCTTGAGGGGTGCGCCCATCATCAGAAGGGGCCAGTTTCACATTTAAATAATATTAAAATATTCAGCCGGGAACTATGGAGGAATTAAAAGATTAAAATATGAATATTTTATTAAAACCCTATTTTCAGGGAAATCGCACTTTTCAGCCTTAAGAGGGTTTTGCATTGGGAATTGTGCCATTATGTGATTATTGAATTTGAGAGACTGATCAAATTGATCTGAGCCTGAGACTTTAGGGTTTCGTGTTCGACTGCCTTGGGGAACGAGCCATCTCCAACGGAAAGCAATTCAGAGAGTGTGCAATATCACTTGATCTATTGCCAACAGAGGTTTTCTCATTCAGAGTAAACTACAGAGCTTCAGGAAAATTCAAATCTTCAGTTATTTGCAGTTGTTTGCATCCAGATACCTTCTACTGCTTTGGCGCATCTTTCAGAGCCTACAGAGGGAGGCCGTACTGTTTTAATAATTGCTGATTGCTGGAGCCGTACTTACCAGGCCGTACCTCCTGTTTTCTGGCCGTACCAATCAGTTTTGAGCCGTCTTTGACTTGGAGGGGAAAACGCCTGATTCCTTGACTTCCTACAGTCTCCAGTACAGGCGCATGCTATCTGGGCATCTTCAGAGGTTATCAATTAGAGGGAGGAGTGTATTTATTGAAGCAGCCGTACCATTCTGTACTTCTGCAACAGCAATACCAGGTTTCTCAAATATTATAAATTCATTATTTATTTCATTGTATGTATCTGGGTATCATTGAAATCAGTAGAAAAGCTTGAATAAAGATACTGGCGCCTATATTCTTTCATTTCCAGAGTTATTTGATTTTCATTGAATTTATTTCAATTTATTGTCAAAATCGTACCTTTCAAGTATTGCTTCAAAAACACAAAAATTTGTAAAAAAAACCTAAAACGTCAGAAAACCTTCAAAAAACAAATCAGAGACAGTAAAGGGGAAACTGGGGGTTTCTACAGCATACTATGCAAGAGGCTGAAAGCTTTGCAGCCCCTAGAGGCACATTCAGAGAAAGTAAAAGGCCACATAAGTGTTATCTCTCAAAAGTTGCACCCTTATCAAGTTGCAGAAACTTGATACTTCAGAGAAACATGGGAACTTTTCCAGGTTGTGGGTCACCTAAAAAATGGAAAAGAACCTCCGGAGAAGGCCGACTTCCTTTTGGTAACACCTAAACTACTGATCTTTGTAAGGAAAAGGGAAAAGGAGGAAAAGGGAGGATGAAAATTAAATCCTATGGCGATACACCAAATTGACAAGAGCAATGAGACACTCAGGTTACACTTGAATACTGATGATGGATATGGGACTGCACAACAAGTTTCTGTAGATTATGCATAAATATTTCACAAACAGGTTTGACATGCACACACTTTTAAGAAGGAAAAGCAATTTTTCACAAATTAAAAGTTCATGTGCAATTCAGTAAAACACAATTTGTAACCTACATAATACTACTTTTGCAAAGAAAGGCATGCTATCATGAGACAAAGCTATAAGGAAAAAGAAATATTTCACGAAGTAGCTTGATCAATCATTTGAAAATGCACAATATTTTGCAAAAACCAGAAGGAAAATTGAACCATCAATGGTAACCAAGGTAAATTCTATCTATCATGCTCCAAATGAGTTACAAAATCTGCAAAAGTATGACAAGGGACTTCCAAAGTCACAAAGTCTCTATCTGCATATGAAGAACTCCCTACAAAATGAGGCAAAAATGCCATATATACAACAAAACTCAAAAGTGTCGGCCTCTGCCCCAAGGTTTACAAAAAATGAGTCGGTCCCTGAACACATCGGCCCTCAGATCTTTTGGAATAAAGTTAATGCATTCAATGTGCATCCCCCGTGTCTATGTCGGTGAAAGATCGCCCTCAGGAGTAGCCCTTAGATCTTTTGAAACCATCGCATTAACTTCTGGCCTCCGTGTCCACCCTCGAACTTCTTTGAAGAGCTGCTTTGAACGTTTTGAAGTATGGTCATTAATGTTGATCCACTTTTGCTAGCCGACATCAGAGTTGTCCTTGCGGTCTCTTCCTTTTTGCTCTACTCTTGTTCTAGACCCTTCCGCAAGTTGACCCTCTTCGAGAAGCAGCATCGGGCGCCCTCTGAACTGAATTCACATGCCCTGATCATCCATCGAACCAAAGTAGATCCATTTCGCATACAGTCTGTTGATCTTCTTCACACCGGTCAAACTGCCACAATTCACCTTCAGCCTCCTCTGATTGGTTGAACAGACACCACGTAAGATTTTAAGGCGGTCAAAAGTTGTTCAAACAGAATCGCATGTCAATGAGACACTAACCGTGTCTCCCCGATGCGATTATACTCCACAGCAACGATCGCATAGCTTAGAACTGTCGGCAAGAGGTCATACCGAGCTACAAAAGTTATATCGATATCCAAAATTATCGGCGAGATAATCGCTATCGGCGAGACATTATAGCGAGTCCTCAAGAATCATATCGCTGTGCTCCTCCGTTGGCAAAACACCTGCACTCGGCAAGACATCATTCAGTCGGCAGGAGGTCATAGCGGGTTCCCATTAGTCACACCGAAGATTGAAACCATCAGCGAGACTCTTCAGTCGACAAGACCTCATATCGAAAACAAACCATTTGGCCAGGAGTCTTGCCGATATCCATACACCCTTTCGGCGAGACCACCATGAGTTAGCAAGACATTACCCTGAAGCCCCCAGCTTTCGGCGAGACTCTCGTGAGTCGGCCAGACTTCTCCCCGACGCCGGCCGTTTCGGTGAGACTCCCATGTATCGATGAGACCTTACACCGAAGGGAATCCCTTGCACCGAAGGCACCATCCTTCGGCGAGACTTCATCGGGTTGGCAAGACATCCCACCGAGCTCAACTACTTTCGGCAAGACCATCCTCAGTCGGTGACAGATCACACCAAGACCATTTCGTTTCAGCAAGACTCTAGCGAGTCGGCCAGACTTCTCCCCGAGCTCAAAATATTACACCGAAGGCACAATCCTTCGGCGAGACCGCGATCATTCGGCGAGACATCACCCCAAAGCCCCCATCTTTCGGCGAGCTCGGACCATTTCGGGGAGACCACCTTCGGTCGGCAAGACTTCATACCGACGCTAACCTCTCTCGGCGAGACTCCCACCGGTCGGGAAGACATCACACCGAATCCCCTTCTGTCGGCGAGACCACGATCGTTCGGCCAAACTTTACACCGAAGGCAATCCCTTTCGGCGAGACCTCACCCCGTCGGTGAGACACTACACCGAAGGCACAACCTTTCGCCGAGACATTCATCTATCGGCAGGACATCTCCCCGAGCGCAAATTCTTTCCCCGGTGCAACTTCATTTTGGCGAGACTCCCCTCAGTCAGCAAGACATTATGCCGAACTCATTCCATTCGGCCCGAAGTCTCCCCGATGCTACAATCTTGTGAACCACTGTCGGCAAGACCTCCCAAGCGGAGAGATATATAAAAACTCATGGCGACCAAAATGTCTTGTCGACCTGGGTATCTCAAATAAATATAACACGACAGCCAGTTAGCAAGACATCCGACTGGTCTCGGCGACTTTATTCTTTGAGGAGTTTTGTGCCAAATCTGATCGAGGCATGCTTTCCAACAGACTTCCTTGTGAAATAGCATCAGATGTATGATTTAACCCTGCAAAACAATGCCTCCATTAGTTCTCAAATGCATCAAATGAAGACCTTCCCAATGAAAACTGAACACCTGCACGCTAGGCTCAACCCTTATGGGAGCCACATTTAATCCACATGCCGAATTTAAAACATAATTTTCCCCTGCAGCCTGCCTGATTGAGCCCACGGGTGAAAATTGGGTAACAATAAGTTCTCCAATTATGTTGCCTTAATGAGTCAGATTATAGAATCTGAGCCTACCTGTGTTGAGGAAGCACCCAGTCATCAGGTTTGGAAAGATGCTATGTCAAAGGAGTATCAGTCAATTCTTAAGAATGATGTTTGGGACACTGTTCCTAGACCCGAGAGCAAGTTTGTGGTATCTTCTAAATGGCTATTCAAGATTAAGCATGATGCAAATGGAAGCATTGAGAAGTACAAAGCAAGATTTGTGGCTCATGGGTTTTCTCAGAAAGAGGGAGTTGATTACGAAGAAACATTTGCTCTTGTTGCTCGCTATACTTTTGTCAGAACCATCATTGCTATTGTTGCATCTAGAGGATGGAAGATTCACCAGATGGACATGAAGACAGCTTTTCTCAATGGAGTGATTGAGGAAGAAGTTTATATAGAGCAACCTGATGGATTTGAGGTTCATGGGAAGGAGTCACATGTTTGCAAGCTGAAGAAGGCCTTGTATGGTCTTAAGCAGGCTCCTCGTGCTTGGTACGAAAGGATTGATCGTTACTTGTCAAGTTTGGACTTCTTGAAAAACAATGCTGATTCAAATCTCTATTTCAAGGTAATCAATGGTGAAGCATTAATTTTGGTTTTATATGTTGATGATTTCATCCTTACTGGAGAAGATCACCTGATTCTTGAGTGTAAGAAGGAATTGACTTCTGAATTTGAGATGAAGGACCTTGGGCTCATGCATTACTTCCTTGGCTTAGAAGTCTGGCAGAAACCAAATGAGATGATTCTAAGTCAAGGGAAGTACACCATTGATATACTCAAGAGATTTGGTATGATGGATTGCAAATCCATGTCTACACCCATGGAGACCAACCTACATAAGTTGAAGGAGGCTACAACTAGTTCAAACTTGGTGGATCCTACATTGTACAGACAGCTAATTGGATCATTGATGTATCTAGTTAACACTAGACCTGATATTTGTTATGCAGTGAGTGCATTTAGCCAATTTATGTGTGATCCGAGACAAATACATCTTGTTGCAGCTAAACATATCCTGAGATACTTGCGTGGCACAGTTGGATATGGGCCGAGGTATTCTTCAGATGCAGACCTGGAGTTACATGGTTATACTGATTCTAATTGGGCAGGTTGTGTCACAGATCGGAAGAGCACCTCTGGTTGTTGCTTCAGTTTGGGTTCAGCTATGATATCCTGGTGCAACAGAAGTAGTCATCTGTAGCATTGAGTACAGTAGAGGCAGAGTATATTGCAGCTTGTATGACAACTCGAAGCAATGTGGCTTCGTAAGCTCCTTGCAGGATTGTTTGGACAATCAATGGAGCCTACTATCATTCATTGTGATAATCAAAGTTGTGTGTGAAGCTTTCAATCCGTGTTCCATGACGAACCAAGCACGTTGAGATCAAGTACCACTATATTAGAGATACGGTACTGCGGAAGGCTGTACAGTTGAGGTACATCAACACTGATGAGCAGACGGCAGATATTCTCACCAAGCCTCTCTCCAGGATAAAGTTTGTGTACTTTCGAGATAAGCTTGGTATGGTGGAGAATCCATCCTTGACTGAGAAAGAGTCTCAGTATCAGTGAGCCTGTTTAATGAGTTCTTCTCTGTGAGAGAAGTTCGAGGTGAAATCCCTTGTTAATGCATTTTCCTCTGAGACGGAGGAATTTGAGGTGCAAGCCCTTGTTAAGGCATTTCTCTTTGAGATTTGAGGTGAAAGCCTTTGTTTCCACCCTCTGAGCTGAGTCATGGTGGATGTCATGTGTGAGACTCCATGACATATGTTGTACTTGTGTTTCACCCTCTGAGAGAGTCATGGTGAAAGTCACGTTGAGGTGACAACATCACGCAAGTGATGAACACTTGTACTTACCATAGTTTGGTTGTAGCCATTATGGTTGATATCGTGTTGAGGCGATATCTAATATCACGATGAGGTGATATTCTTCTTGTTCACTTATGGTTGTAGCCATAGTGATAGACATCACGTTGAGGTGATATGTCTAGTGTAGCTGGAAGTCTACTCCCTAGCTAAGAGGAAGTGTTAATGATACTTGCAGCGTCTGGAATAATCTTTCAGCGATCTTCATATGGATAATAAATTAAATGATAGCCACATGCTATTTAATTTATTAAGTATCAAAGAGGCGTGATTTCTTATGGAGACACTTCAATTTGTTAAGCAATAAATATTAAATGAAATGACACGTCTTTTGTGTCAAGGCCGACCTCTCTCTCTTGGCGCGACTTACCTTTGAATGGATGCGTCTATTTGAAAGGAGATATATCTTTATTGTTAGCCGACTTGCATTAAATAAGGTGGCAACCTTTCAATATGTATAAATATGAGTTCGCCTTCTCATTATAGACATCAAGTTAGAAGTAAAGTTCATCATATTCGATTCAAGTCTAAGTGTGAATTCATCAAGGCAGTTCTGTATTGTTTGAAAGCCTGAGTTATTCTTCAGCGAACTGTGTTCTCTTATTGCTGTGTGCATTATCTCT
The DNA here is from genome assembly GCA_007258455.2 of Sequoia sempervirens. Lineage (NCBI taxonomy): Eukaryota > Viridiplantae > Streptophyta > Pinopsida > Cupressales > Cupressaceae > Sequoia > Sequoia sempervirens. The sequence continues at coordinate 600,458,450 of VDFB02193867.1, read as the reverse complement.
TGGTGCTTGTATTTGAGCCTGTATCTTGCCCTCTTGTAAAGAAGATCATTCTAGTGATAATTCAATATATAAGTGATATATTGTTGCTGGGTTTTTCTCCCTCAAGAGGAGGGTTTTTCCAGGGTATCTGCTGTGTTATTTTGTCTGATTTGAATTAATTTCTGTGCATACAATCTGATCATTAAAATTTACACCATACATATATAAATAGGTTACAGAGGATATTCATTCTAACTTCTAAGTGAAGGAATGAGAGGAGAGATGTGTACAACATTTAAGAATATGCAATAAGTCCAAAAGATTATGTTCAATAAAAAATTGTTAAAAGTTAGTTCTCACATGGGTGTTTAGGTTAACATTATTAGTACATAGTTATGTAAGTTACTATTAAGTTGTTGAGAAACAACTTAATATTATATTATAGTGAGTATGTAATTGTGTGTGAGCATAATAATCTAAGTGAATTCTTAACACAACTCACATAAAGATTTAGAAGTAAAAATAGGAGGGAGAAAATTAAGGTGGTTCAACAACCCACCTAAATTTAGTGTGAGAGATTGGTGGATTTGTTATAGGAGTTAAATAACTCATCCTATATATTTGTAATATCTTATTGAACAAAGCATGGTGTGGAATAGAAGAAAAGTATTATTGTGTAAAAAAAATTATCTGGCTTTGCACAAATTCTCAACATGGTATCAGAGCAAAATTAATAAAATGGGTTGGTGAGATTATCCTCCCGCCCTATCATGTGGATTTGGTGTTGAGGTGGTCGCAACGTCGTATCCTTAGTTTGGTTAAGGTTTGGTTGCAAGTTGAATTCTCTGGGAGTGGTGATTTTGTTTGTCTGTGGCGGTCATTGTTGCTTTTTTGTTTGGATAAATGTTGCTTTTGGACGCTTCTAGCAAGGAAAACATATACATGATGAAGCTCCCAAAGCTAACGATGGAGGAGCGCAATCTTTTTTCTATGGAATACAAGAACATCATTGGCACGTGCAAGGTGTCATGGCAAATCATTTCATGCATCAAGCAGGAGGAGAGTCACGACAACGATGAGCATGTGGGTAGCATAAAAGAGTGCATGGCCAAGGTCGAGGCCGAAGTCAGCAAGATCTTTTACTTGCATCTTCCTTCCTCTACCACCAAGGAGTCCAGGGTTTTTAATCTAAAAATGGAGGTTGTTGTCGCTATCTTGTCAAGTTTAAAACTAGTGTAAAGCACAGTGAGGCTATTGAGAGCACCTTGCTCACTTACAAGGATGTGTAGGATATTATGGAGGTAAAGCTAACCCTGATGCATGCTATCAAGTTGGGCCTAATGCTCTATATTTTATTACAAAATTTTGAATTTTCTAGATTGTTTCTATGCTCTTGCTAAAACAACATTTGAAGATGCAATGGCATATAGTGCTAATGTTATATTGGGCGACCATGCTATAGATTACATTGCGAAGGACTTGGGAAAATATAAATTTATGGCACAATATAAAGTTTCCATTCTTTGTGCAGTTATGTCATATGAGAGTAGTTAGCTTCCCAGATTCTTGTTTGTTTTACCTTTTTGGTTTACCTGCAATGTCAACAATTATATGTCATAGAGTGGGGGTAGATGGTGAGAAAGTATTAAGAGCAACAAGAAAAATGGTGGACCAGCTTCAAAGGGATTTGACAAGATATATGCAAATACAAAGACAATAAAGGAGAATTTTATTGCAAAAGATCTCTCAAATGTAGACATCTTGACTATAGGCATAAAACGGTTTGGTGGCCCTAAGGGACCTTTGATGTGGATGTCTTTAATTCTATTGAAGATTGTGTCAAATCGATGAAGAACTATCTTGCCCTAGTGATGAAGACTTTCTTTTTTTAAATAATATAAAAATGAAGGTTGGAGGCATTGGAGAAAAGAGGCTAAATAGCGCCTCCCGTCGACCACTGGCAATGAACTCGCCTTTTGTATTAGTGGCATTTCATTTCATTTCATTATTGCATGAAAAATTAAAGCATTGTAAACATTTCCCTACTTAGTTTGAAAAGAGGAGAATGTAGATTGTTAGTTTTAGACCAAAAAAGCAAATAAGCAGAAATACAACACACAGATCAATGAACACAGCAATTTTACCTTGGGAAAACCCTCCGACTTGAGGGAGAAAAACCCAACAAATAATATTCTCTTATAAATTGAAAGAATAAATGCAGAATGCTGCATACAAAATCAGGCCTTTGAATTAGACCAAGTCTTATACAATAATATATGCTACTTCTCCTTGAGCGAATGATAATGCTTCTTCAAAGAATCAGATCTGCTACTAAATATGCGAACTGTTGCTTGGAAATGTGAATTGAAGAGTGAATGAATTGATGTTCAAATGAGAGGACTTCACCTCCCTTATATACAAAGCTAGGTGACCTCTTCTCTAGGTCGGCTCTAGAAAATATAAATATTATTTGTAAATCAAAGGCCGACCTACCTTGGAGATCATTTATTTTAATTTTATTTAGGAGCAAAATATCTCCCATAGCTACAACATCAACACTCCCTCTTAGCTAGGGAGGTATTTTTCTAGATATCCTCATCATGGAGTCTCTCAACATGACATCCACAATGGCTACTCCCATGTGTGGAAAGAAACACATCTCAGTCTCAGAGATGCACGAGGGCCTTCACCTCATATTTCTTCGTCTCAGAGAAATATGCATTACAGCAAAGCTCACTAATGTTGAGTCTCCCTCTCGGTAAGAGCAACATTCTCTACCACCCCAAGCTTGTCTCGGAAATGTGCAAACTTCACTCTGGAGAGAGGCTTGGTAAGGATACCATCCGTCTGATCATCAGTGCAAATGAACTTGAGTTGAATTGCTTTCCTCAGCACCATATCTCTGATGTAATGATACTTGATCTCCACATGCTTTGTTCTATCATGAAATACAGGATTTACCGAGAGCTTCACACAGCTTTGATTATCACAATGAATCACAGTTTGTTCCAATGCTTGACCAAACAATCCTGCAACGAGCTTTCGAAGCCATACTGCTTCACGAGCTGCTACACATGCTGCAATATATTCAGCCTCTACAGTGCTTAAAGCAACAGATGTTTGTTTCCTACTACACCAAGAAATCATAGCAGACCCCAAGCTGAAACAACATCCAGAGGTGCTCTTCCTATCAGTAACACTCCCGGCCCAATCAGAATCAGAATAGCCTTGTAACTTCAAATCTTCACAAGAAGCATATCTCAAGCCATATCCCACAGTGCCATGCAAGTATCTCAAAATATGCTTTGCTGCAACTAGATGTATTTGTCTTGGCTCACACATGAATTGATTGAGAGCACTTACTACATAACAAATGTCTGGTTTGGTGTTGACTAAATACATCAAGGATCCAATCAATTGTCTATACATGGTGGGATCTACCAAATCTGAATCGGCTATTGAATCACTCAACTTCTTCAAATTTGTCTCCATAGGTGTAGACATGGACTTGCAGTCCATCATCCCAAATCTCCTCAAGATGTCTATAGTGTATTTTCCTTGACTTAGAATAATCTCATCAAGTCTTTGCCACACTTCCAGTCCCAAGAAGTAATACATAAGACCAAGATCCTTCATCTCAAACTCGGAGGCTAACTCTTTCTTGCATTTGACAATGAGATTTTTTGCTCTAGTGAGAAATAAATCATCAACATAAAGAACCAATATCAAAGCCTCACCATCAACTATCTTGAAGTAAAGATTGGAATCTGCATCATTTTTGGAGAATCCCAAGCTCATCAAATATCTATCAATCCTATCATACCATGCACGAGGTGCTTGCTTAAGGCCGTACAATGCCTTCTTCAATCTGCATACATGAGACTCTTTCCCATGAATCACAAAACCATCTGGCTGCTCGATGTACACTTCTTCTTCAATCCCACCATTAAGAAATGCAGTCTTTATGTCCATTTGATGTAACTTCCAGCCTTTAGCGAAGGCAATAGCAATAATTGTTCCGATAGAAGTATATCAAGCAACACGAGCAAATGTCTCCTCATAATCTATTCCCTCCTTATGAGAGAAGCCTCTTGCCACAAATCTTGCCTTGTGTTTCTCAATGCTACCATCAACTGCATGCTTGATTTTGTAGAGCCATTTGGAAGACACTATTGATTTCCCTTCAGGTCTCGAAACAACATCCCATACATCATTCTTAATGATGGACTGATACTCTTCTGTCATTGCATCTCTCCATACCTGCTGGTTGGATGCCTCCTCAAAATTGGAAGGCTCAGAATCAATGATGTGACTCATCAATGCCACATAACCTGGAAACTTCTGCGGTCTCTTGCTTTCCCTAAAGGTGCCTCGAGGAGCTGCATACTTTTCTGCCTCTTGCATAGTTTGTCAAGCCCATAGAGGCCTCTTCCGACCTACAGCAATGTCTCTAGGCCCATCAGTTGGTTCTATAGGATCAACTGGATCAATAGTCTCAGCTGGTTCGTTGGACTCCCTCTGAATGTCAGGAGTATGAACAGGAGATATGTCCATATCTTGAGGAGTCTCCTGCTCTTCACTATCTATCTCCATGTAAGACCCTTTAGATCTTTTGAAGGCTACTTCCTCTTCAAAGGAGACATCCCTGCTGATCTCAATCTGTTTCTGCCCTAGAATATAAACTCTGTAGGCTTTTGAAGACTCATTGTATCCCACGAATATACCTTTCTTACCTGAAGGTTCTAGCTTTGATCTTTTATCCTTGGGCACATGAATGTAAACAGGACAACCAAAAATTCTTAAATGACTAACCTCAGGTTTCACACCTATGAAGGCCTCCTCAGGAGTCATGTTTCCCAATATTCGATGAGGGCTTATGTTCTGAACATACACGGCGATTCCAGAAGCTTATGCCCATAGGAAAGTCTATAAATCCTGATCATGAATCATAGGCTTGGCTGCCTCTACTATGGATTTGTTCTTTCTTTCGGCAACTCCATTTTGCTGAGGGTTGTACGGAACACAAAACTCCCTCTTGATCCCTACCTCAATGCAAAAAATATGAAAACCTCCAGAAGTGTATTCTCCTCCATTGTCTAATCTCAGAACTTTAATCCTTTTCCCAGACATGTTTTCAACTTGAGCCTTGAATTCTTTGAATCTATCAAGTACTTGTTCAAACTCCTTAGATTTCAAGAAGTAAATCCAAGTCTTTCGAGAATAATCATTAATAAAAATCACATATTACCAAAATCCACTCAAAGATGCCACAGACATTGGTCCACATAAATCAGAATGAACAAGATCTAAAATTCCCTTTGATCTACTGTCACTGCTATGAAAGGGACTCTTGATATTCTTACCAAGTGCACATCCTCTACAGATGCCATCGTGCTCCAGACCAAGCTTAGGAAGACTAGGAACCATCTTCTCCATGGATGGAAGGGTTTTGAAGTGTAGGTGAGCAAGTCTCCTGTGCCATAGCTCACTCAAACTGATAGAGTCGTGCAATAATGCCTGAACTAGACGAATTGATAATCTGTATAGTCTCTCCTGACGAATGCCAATTACACGAGCTGATATTATACTAGATTTTTTAGGCCAAGCAAGAACTTTCCCTTCAGAAAAAGCAACCTTGTACCTTTTGTCCTCCAATGCTGAAATGGAGACAAGATTTCTTTTGATCCTTGGTACAAACAAAACATCACTCAAGTGAAGAGGGATACCTGAATCTAGTTGGAAAGAAGTGGCCCCAGCTCCCTTTACGGAATAACAAGCATCATCTCCGATTATCACTTGCAAGTTAGACTCTTTCTCTACTAAGTCTGTAAGATGCTCTCTATATCCTATAATGTGGCGTGAAGCACCACTATCTATCAACCAAGTGTCACTGTCAGTTGGAACATTGCTTGAAAGTGCAGAGGTGAATAGAAATCCCTCTGAATCATCTCTAGATTCCTTTTGAGGTGACACATCATCAATATCTGCGGTAGAAGCATGCTACTTCAGCTTTGATATGCAATCTCGAGCATAGTGACCATACTTGTCACACCTATAACATTGAATGTGAGAGAGGTCCTTCTTCTTCTTCGGTTCTGGAATAGAATCTGATTTTTGTCTCTATTCCTCTTGAAATTGCCTCTTTTCCCTTCTCTTCCTTTTCTTTTGGAAGCTTGTGCAGCAAGGACATGACTTTCTTCATTATGAGAATTTCGTCCATTTCCTCTTGCTACCAACCTGGACTCTTCTTGAATACAATCAGCTCGAAGACGATCAAACTTGGGCAACTTAGATCTCCCACTAATGCTTTGAATAAAAGGCTCCCAAGATTGAGGAAGACCATTTAGTGCCAAAATAACCAGATCTCTATCTTCAACTATGTCTCCAATAGTGCATAGCTGATCTCTCAATTCAGAAATCTTCATGAAGGAGATGACTGAATCTCCTTTAGCCATTTTTATATGATGGAATTGTTGTCTCAAAGCAAGGGCTCTGCTGGTATTGTTGATCTCATACAATCCTTGTAGAGCCTCGAACATTTCTTTGGTTGTCTTCATCTTGGAGATGATCAGAACTAGGTGATCCTTCACGGAGTCTATCATGATCTTTCTAGCCTTCATGCCATTTTCCATTGAATTTTCTCAGCATCATCGGATGGCTCGGGCACATCATTTTCCACGAAATCTAGAAGATCATTCTCTTCTAGGGCAATGAGAACTCTAAATTTCCAAGAGTTGAAATTTGATGCTCCATCAAGCCTATCTTCAACCTTGACGCCATTCACCATCTTCATTTCTTTGAGAGATTGCTCTAGATAAAGGGTTGTCTTGACTGCTTAAACAAATCTGATCAAATTTTTGCTTAAACCCACTCTGATACCATGTTAGTTTTAGACCAGAAATGCAAATAAGCAGAAATACAACACACAAATCAATGAACACAGCAATTTTACCCTGGGAAAACCCTCCTACTTGAGGGAGAAAAACCCAGCAAATAATATATGCTACTTCTCCTTGAGCGAATGATAATGCTTCTTCAAAGAATCAGATCTGCTGCTAAATATGCGAACTGCTGCTTGGAAATGTGAATTGAAGAGTGAATGAGTTGATGTTCAAATGAGAGGACTTCACCTCCCTTATATACAAAGCTAGGCGACCTCTTCTCTAGGTCGGCTCTAGAAAATATAAATATTATTTGTAAATCAAAGGCCAACCTGCCTTGGAGATCATTTATTTTAATTTTATTTAGGAGAAAAAAATCTCCCGTAGCTACAACATTAACATAGATATCATTGATGTTGTAAACTGTTGTAAAAGAGAGCAGCTAGCTATAGAGATCTTTTGACTGCTAGACATCTTGGAAGTGTGGGCAGCCAATGATGAGTTCATTAAAGTGAAAGCGGGCTAAGTTCTCATATGCAGGTGATCATGTGCAGCAAGATCCAAATAACAGTATGCAGACCTAAAAGTATGCATAGGCATATGATTTTGTTTCTAGTTCATGTGATGTACTTTCTCTCCATGTTCACACTAAGAGGGGGTGTTAGGAATTAGTCCTCACATGGTTGCTTGGGTTAGTATTACATAGTTATGTAAGTTAAAATTAAGTTGTTGAGAAACAACTTAAGATTATATTATAGTGAGTATGTAATTGTGTGTGAGCATAATAATGTAAGTGAGTTGCTAACACAACTCACGTAGAGATTTAGGAGTGAAAATAGGAGGGAGAGAATTAAGGTGGTTGAACAACCCACCTAAATTTAGTGTAAGAGGTTGGTGGAGTTGTTATAGGAGTTGGACAACTCATCCTATATATTTGTAATATCTTATGAATGAAGCATGGTGCAGACTAGAAGAAAAGTATTATTATGAGTAAAAATTTCTGTCCAGCTCTGCACAAATTCCTAACAAAAACACAAATCCCATGTGACCACATCTCATCATTGCTCTTGCTTAAGATAGAATACATTTTCTATTGGTGTTGAGAGAGCAAGGGCAAGAAATATCCCTTCTTGTAGATTGACCAAATGGCATCTTTCAAAAATAATTCCTACAAAGCCTAAGACACTACTTTAGGCGAAACACTTGACCATCAATTTTAACATAAAACTCAGTTGGATAACTCATTAATTATGCCGAGAGGCATAACTCTTACCTTTTACCTTAAATTTGACAACCATATACATATCAAAATATTAATATTTGATAATAAACATAATAATGCTGATGCCACTTGATAATAAAAATGTCTGAGTCATCTCTATGTAAAGACAGGTAAGAATTTTGTAGCTAAGAGTCGTAGAAAGAAGACTTCAAAACAGAAGAAAAGAAACCTATCATTAAGGATGGGAAAAAGACATGTGCAAAGCACAAGAACAAACATTCAAAAGACCAGGGTTGAGTATGGAAAGTTGATTCCCACAAACAAACATGAGAGAAAGTTTCTCATGTCAGAAAACTTGTCCCAAGAAGGCAAAAGAATCTTAGATATTGCAGAAATGAATAAAAAAGGTTAAATTTTTAGCACTGCTGAAAACTATTAACACTCTAGCAGAGATAGAAGCCATGCCTGCAAAAGTCATCCCAACATCAAATGCATCACAAAATTCGCACCAAACAAGTTTGTGCCAAATAAAATCACACTAACAAGACCGCACTAAACAAGGTTGTGTCCATTCAACTCAAGAAATCTGTGCTGAAGGTAGCTGACCTAGAAACTAATCTAGAATTGCCAACAAAAGAGGTTTAGGAGTTGTTTTGTATGATAATCTAAACCAGGGAGATGAATGTCACTGCAATCTTTACTTATGTAGCCAAAAAAATATAATCCCTGAAGCATTGGTCAAGAAGTTTCAGTTGAAGACTTTGAATGCCAAGAAAGGTGTAATGTCCCCTTTTTGAGTTTATCTTAGAGTTGCCTTTAGGTCTTCAAAATATGTCCAAAATTAATAACTTTAGAGGTAGAATGTAAATTCTAAAGATGAACTTGTTTATTGAATTTAGACATGTACATAATACCAAATATATGGTAATATATAATTTGCAGTTATAATTGTCTTGGGCAGAAGCGGGAAGGACACCACAATATGAAGGCTATTTCTGGCTTCTCTATTTAATTATATGCATATAGATCTGGGACCAAATGATGCCTCTCATGCAATCCAACCTTGGCTGTGTATTGTGATTTATACTTATGATTATGCAGCCCCTATTTGGTGATGACTAAGGCTTCCAAGGAGTGTTTGAGGTCTGAAGTCAAACTGTATAAATTGAGTGAATTTTCTGATGATGCTGGTTATTCATTTTGCTTGTCTTTTTATATGCTCATGTCCCCTTCAAGAGACATCTCCCTTTTGGACGGGAATGACCACCTGATGGATCATGTCTTTTAGTTTACACTTTACCCATTGTTGTTAAGAATAACTAACAATCTATAAATCATTGCTTCCTTGATGTTAATGGTTGTTTATTTGATTAATTATTTCTAGAGATCGCCGATTCTCCTTGCTGCTGTGTTTAATTAATTCTTATTGGTGTTTTAACATTATCGATCTTTGCCTTGGCATTGTATTTAACCTCTGCATCCACGGGTCTGTTCTTCTCTTGGAACCACGTCCTTGCCTTATAGCGAAGAGTAGTTTTCCAAATACATGAGCGATGGCTTAGGATTTCCTCGAACTATTCTCGGCTTTTTGAGTCGGAAGTCCCATCCGGAAGGTGAAACCCACGATATAATCTTTCAAGCATCCGACAGAAGGTGGCGGTGTGGTCTACAAAGTCGCCCAATAAAAACGTGCATTATATTTAATATTCAATCCCTTCGATGGTATCTTCAGACAACCGCTTGTAACATCTAGTTTTTCCCTACACATAACTAAGTTATGGGCACTTTGATTAATGTAGTGGGTTCTTTGTATGCGTCAACCGATAGAAACCATGTAGGAATATATTATTTGTCCATAATAATAATAATTGTCATTTCATAATTATAATATTGTTAATCTTATATGTATTTTAATATTTATCACTTGTGTTACCCGGGGACGCATCCCTGGGTCTAAACCCCCCTGTCCCCGTCCTGGAAACGGCCAGGGGGACGGCAGCAGTGTACCATGTTCTTTTTATTTTGATTTTCATATCATAATTGAAAAAAAAAACTATATTGGCAAAGAATTCTTAACAAAAATGTTATAAGCTAAGTTTCTATAATGTATATATGCATGCTTTATCCTTGTTATCATATGAATATTTAATGTTTCCCTATATATTTTATATAGCCGTCCCCCGCCGTCCCTAAATTTGGCCTGAAAATTCAAAAACTTGGGGACTCGTTCCGCCATCCCCTACCCGGAAACTTGGGGTAACACTGTTTATCACATCATAACAATAATGATATTTATAATAATCTTAATCTGTATTATATTATGGTTATGATATTATCTCAGGTAATTATAATAGTAATTGATTATTTATTCTTTTATCTTGATGTTTAAATCATTATTTATTTGTAATTATAATTATGATATTATCTTTGATAATCATAATTATAATAATTTTTAGATTGTGATTATTTATATTCATATTCTCCTTATTCTTTTATTAGTTATTTGTATCCAAACTTTATCTTTTGTGCTCCAATCTCGGGGCCATGACAAAAGGTACCCCTTGCAATGGATTATCAAGGATGTTAGAATGCAATTGTGGCAAACCACTTTGATACAAGATTGACTGCAATATATGTTTACCAATCAAGTGGTCATGAGTAACTCACTTTTAGGGGAGCAAGATGCCCTTTTTTTCTAAAGACAGTAAAAATACCAATTGTGAAGAACTGTAAGCCATACTTGATGAATGCATTAAACTATTTTGCTTGAGCTCTCTTAAAAAACACTGTCAATGCATAGATAGTGATTTTATTCAGATATTTCGCCTCATTCTCCAGCAGCACAGTCTGTGCCACCAACAAAACTTTGTTTATAGCTACCAACAGAATCCTAAACATAACAAATGAGTGGCTGAATGGATCGTGTATAGCTCATAGACACACATCCCAGAGCTTTTACATAGTTCCTCAACCAAACTCTTTCTAGCAATAGAGATCTAAAGGCAACTTTTGCCCACCAATTCCACTTTGGCATGGAAGCTATTGCAATCACATCCTTCTATCTTTGATAAAGGATTTCATTAAAAACCATAAATCCAATCAAAAAAGTAAGTTGATAGCATTTTCTTATGGAGAATTCATGGGACTTCTCTTCCAATGTGAACAAATTATTCAAAATAATCGGTGATTATGGCCTAATGCTAAATAACATTGCATAAATCACACAATAATAATGAAAACTTCAAAATGCGTAACATACACAAATAATTAGACCTTGAAATCTGTTTTTCATTCCTTCGAAAAAATTACAAGGAAACCTCCACAACTGATACAACTCACAGCTGCATGGAAATCAATTGTATCTTATATTCAATTTTCTAGTCTTTCAGAAAACTTAGGCTTCCATTCCTTTGAAAGACAATCTGAATGAATTGCTTACAATCTTCTATCTTGCTCCTATCTTTATACAAATTCAGCTAAAAATCTAATCTTCCAAAATCAGCTTTAATTACAAAAGTATCCTTATCACTTGTAAGGACAAGATGGAAGATAACTCTAAATATATATCTACACTTTATTTAGACTTATTTAGCTAAATAAAAGACTCACTTTAATCACTATAGTGAAATGCACGATAGACTAACTCAAATCACTTGTACTTTTCCCCGCAGGTTCACATTTAAACTGTGCGAAAATTCCTATCCAAACTAAAAACTTGGCATGATGTAGTTTGAATACCTCAGAAAGAGTTAAAAATTAGGAAATCATTATAACATGGGACAACCCATCCATCTGTTTTTCATTATTTCAAAGCATTTGGAATTCATGACATCTCTATTTTACAGGGCATATATTCTGATTTTATCAAGCAACAAAAGTTTGATATCTCGGAGTTAACATTCATGTCCTACACATACACAGCATTTCAAAAACTTTTGCTGAAATTTTGCATCTCAACCATTAAACCAGATTGAATAAAGAAAATCTAGCATCATTACCATGAGTATACTTGTCCTAGAATAACTCAAAACAAATATTAACATAAAATGAGGCCAAATCCAGCATCCTTCCACATTCAGTCACTAAAAATTTTGATGTGGTGACTGCAATTCTTCATTATTATCTTTTCCTGTTACAATTTTCCCTTTTTAGTATTTTGCACATAGACAGAAAAAGTGTAGCAAATAAAATACCTGCAACTTTTCCAATGTTTTCGCCAATGAAGTGAAGATCCATAGAATAAAGAAAGCATCCAACACTGCAACTGGCAGTACAAGAAATAGTCTTGCTTTTCCAGAAAGATCATTAATATTTCCAACATTTTCTACAAGCTCCAGTGCTTCCGAAGCAACAAAGTAAACTGCTCCCAGAAAAACCACTTTTGATGTAAGCCCACCAAGTGTTGGCCTTACCACACCATAGCCCATAGACACCACAAGAAGAAGAAGGCGAGACACAGTCTTCTTAATAGACCCAAATGTGACTGCCCAGATGGTGATGTCAATAGGTCTGTGTCCAGTTGCATTGAAGTTGGAATATTCAAAATACCACATAGCCATCTCACACATGCCAAGAGCAATCACTATAGTAATACAGTTCTGAAGCTGCAATATATCTTTCCAAAAACGAACATACTGAAGAAACCAGATGAGTCCAAGTATAAGATAAGACAATGACATGAAGCCATAAAATTTCAAGAAGGGTGCCATTCTCCCTGGTAAATAGCCCATGGGATTCTTCCAGATAGTTTTACCATTGATTACAGTGCCTTTGAGTTTTGGATCACAAAACATAAAGTACAGATTGTACATGCCAGTTTTATTGATTGTTATAGAATTTGGTGGCATTGCTGCAGTCAAATCATTTCCCCTAAAAGCAATGGATATGCGTTTAGGCCAACCTCCTTCCTCAGATGGGTGCACAATAATTTCCCCCTGTGTGCAACCATCTGCTTTGGCAAGATCATGGGTACAGCAAAGGGCAGTGGAACCCACAGAAATGGAACCCCCAATCTTATCCCTGTCTTTTATTTCGAACACTATAGCTTCAATAAGTCCTGTGTTATGCTCCATTTCTTGGTGAAGCTTAGCAGAATCCGTACTCCTTGTGAAAGTGATTGATTCAAATCTGCCATAAAAGTTACACAGTACATTACATCATAAACACTATGGGAAAACTTCATAACAAACATCAGCACACAAGCCACAGAAGATGTCAAAGGAAAGCAGCAAATAGATGACAGTATAAGTCACTTAACCCAAAGACATACAAATTTCAGGTATGCTCACCATGCTCAGAAAAGCTAGACCAAAACAAAGAAAAGACTCTGACTATGTTAGAAATACCCTTCAATGTTTGATAAACCAGCATAAAATAAGCCACACAAAAGAACCTATAGTTTATTTGGTCTCTTATCATTGCCAAAAGCCCAGATACAAGAAGGACTATGTAATAGACCACAGCCTCTCTTTTTAGCAAAAGTTTTCTATAAACCCAACCTTCTGTCCTCTGATAAATCATAGGAACCAAAACAAACAAGAATAGGCAATGTATAGATTGGGAACAAAAATATAGATAAGATTACAGAAAATGTTAAAAATGAATTTTTTATTTAAGGAAAAATTTTACTGCAAGATCATCCCCAAGTCCGACAGAATTGATATTTATTATCCACAATCATGTCTCTATTTAGAAAAGCTGCATGGCAAGATCTACACCTACTAGGAGTTAAAAAACGCACAAAGTGAAACTTTCCTTGTGTTTTTGCATTTATAGTGTTAGTGCACTAACAAAATTGGATACTGCAGTATAGACTGAAATAGTGCTCATTCTGAACATAGAAATAGAAATACTTCAACGAATAAATAAGTTACATATGTTTAATACCACAATGTTTCTGCTCAAATTATGCAGCAGTGTAGACTTGACTGAGTAGCAAACAGCAGAAATGAAATAAAAAAAATCAAAAGGAAACTTGTATAAACTGCACCTGGTTGAACTACTATAGTGTTCTCCAGTGTCCACTAATACTATCAGGTACGTATTAGAGAAACTAATATTGCTATAAGTAATTGCTCGATCCAGAGCCTGAGGGTGATCCAAGGACAACATACTATAAAAGGTTTCTAATGTGTTATGAACAGATGCCAGAAACAGTTTATATAAATTTAATAATATCAGTAGAGTAGCATGACAAAGAGAATGATTAAACAAGCTGTGCAAAGGAACAACATACTAGAATTGTAACTACAAACTATATTAATCCATAATCTGCAAGATCTACATAAAGGTCTGAGAAGTTGGATGTAAAACTCGACCAAAATTCAAACTATCGTAAGAACTTCAAGATCCATAGTTATCCAAGTGTGGAAAACAAGGAGAATAGATTGGCGGTTACAAGAAGAGCAGCTGCTCACCTTCTGTCAGTTGATATTCCATACTACATTGTTTTTGGCATTTACAGGTCATGAGTGTTCATACTGATGTTCACACTGCCAGTACTTGATACTTCAGCAACATGCATATCTCTAAAATTTGTTAAGTACAAATTGGTTAGGGGCAGTAAGCAAGACCATAATCCCTCCTCTATCTGTAATGTAGGCTTCCCTTCTCTAACTACATATGAAAATGTACAATGATGGGACTTACAAGTTTTAGTACTTTTAAGAAACTTGTTGAAAGCTATAGCATTTGCACACATTACAACTAAAGAATATGCAAAACGAAAAATGACATTCTTGAAGGAGTGGCATTAAAATTCCTTCTCCTTTGCCAATTTTGCATTAAGTGAAGAAATCCACCCAGAATAGCATAGAGAACTAGTCTATAAGGTCTTAGCAAACAACCAACATTGCAAAGTACAGACTCACAGATATAACATAGAGAATCTGCAAGACAATCATCGATAGCAAGTGCTCAATGACATACAAACCTGGAAAGCATCTATCATTATTTCATTCAAAGATATTGCATACTGTTTCTTCTCAAAACTGATACAACTTCGAAGCATTAGCCTCACAACATTAGGTGGTTTCAAGCTTCTCCAATGATAGTTACAATCTCCTTTTATAAAAATCCCAAGTAGTTATGAACATAACTACTTTTGTAACTAGCTTCTAACTTATAACTAACTACCTGCCCTTTTATTAACTAACAAATAACCAACCCACCCTCCAAATTTAAGTGACTTGTGAGTCAATAAAATATGATTTTATGTTGAGAAGAATCCACCCTAACTCAATGCAAAAATAGACCACTTAAGTCACTTGACAATCATTTCTAGATGGAAAGAAATTGATAACAATGGATGGTTTACTCTATAAAATATTTAATGCCTTCAAAGGAAAGTTACATGAAAAGCCAAGATAACTACGAGCACCATTTCAATTGGAAATTTTCTCTCTAATTGATTCAATCATCTAGAAGCCAAAATTACCAGTTTTCAAAGAATCGCCAATTGCTCCCTTTATCATGGTAGATACAATTCCCAATGAGATGCAAGGATTTAAGTGCAAATGCCAAGTTAATATTTATCAATATAAGTTGAATTTGCAATCTGTTTGCAGTCCATCTTGTAATGGGGTTCTCTTTAGATACTATGACAGAATTGGAACTAGTACAACTTTAGGAAATTTCAGTCATTTTATTATATATGCCATCCTCTCTGGTATTGTCCTCGATGTCAGCTTGCAGATTGTCTTCAAAAAAACTGGAGCTTTGGATATTTTTAATTTTGTATCATCTTTCCAAAGTCAAGTGGTGAATACTTTCCACAGTCTCAACAGGATCGATTAGAGATTGCCCCAAAGTTTCCTCTAAATGAGCTTGAAAATCATATTTTGAACATGTTTTATTTTATTGTTTTCAGATTTGCGCATCTGCTTCACCGCTGACACTCTGTATAAGGAATCCTTCAGCAGAAAGAAAGTATAACTTCAGTTTCAAATTACAATAAATGCTCTTGGGATAATATCTAAGACTGCCTTGAAGATTCTCAAAACATGATTTCTAACTTTTAGTTATTTGCAATGCAAGCTGCACTCTGTCTGATAGTGGCATCCAAAGACCTGTACCATGTTGGGAGGCTCCTTATTAGAAAGCATAGATAAGCCCCCAAAGGATCATAGTTTATCAATTCATTAATCTTAAGCCCCCAAAGGATCATAGTTTATCAATTCATTAATCTTACTCTACTCTTTTGTCAGACTTCCTGAACCTGGTGTGCCATGTGCTCATTGAGCTTTTCAGAAGTAATAGATTGGTTTGATTTTGTTGTTTTCAGTTGATGGTAGAAAGTGACAAGTCTATCGATGTGAATTTCATTCATAAACAGACTAATAGAGCTATCAAGACTGGTTTCTAACTTTCTAGGGTAAATACATCTTCAAATTGTTTGAGGCGCTCCAATAATTTTCATGAGGGCAGGCTGAAGTGAATTTATAAAACCATTATCATACAAAAAGAGAGTTACGAATTCAACACCTGAAAATAAATTGGTATAGCCAACATTATTTCTCTAGACAACAGAAGGGAGGAACTCTGATTTTTATCTTATGATAAAATGGGGAAATTGATGATGACAAAGAACTATTTTGATTCAACAGATCAGTTTTGTAAATGACATTTTCAACTTGAGAAACTAGGACTGGCTCGAACCTTTCCACCTCTCCATCAATATTCTTATGTCAGCACATGTGCAAGCAGCAAATCATGACAAAAAAATGCACATCACTTTTGAAATTATTTCTACAAACATCCTTATAATTAACAACTCCAACTGCAACAACCATCTTGTGATCCACCAAACCTGGAAATATTGATTTCACCTCAATTTTCTTTCCTATCCCGAAACTTTTCCATGAATATCATTAACATACCCATCCAAATGGACACCATAAACCTTGGCATCAAAGTATGGAACACCTGCATGCTCCAACAAAAACAGAAACTCACCTCGAAATGCTAGAGCCATTGGGTTTTACTCTTTTCTTAAGCCATAGAAGATTCTTGCTTTATTCAGCTACTTATTTACAACTCCTGCTTCAGTCCTCTTTACATTCTGCTCTTCCATTTGTTGGTGCATTTTATTTTTCTTGTATTTAGATTATTACTTTATCGTATTATATGCACCTAGGATAGGATAAGATTACTTAGGTAGGTATCTACTTGGGTAGGTTGTACTTGCATCATCATTTGATCTTTCCTTGTTTGGTGAAGACTTGTACTACACATGAGTACTTTCTTCTTTATCCCATATTGATTGTACATTCAAATCTGTGGGTGATGCGTCCTCTATATACCACCTTTCACTCTCATATGAGAATCTCACCTCATTGTATCACATCCTCTATTTTGGAATAACAAACATATTGCATTCTGCAATTTTCAATTGTGCATTTGTTTTTGTAGCTTGATCTTGTCATCAAATTTTGAAAGGTTTGCCTTGTCAACAAAGCTCACATGGTATCAAAATGATTGGTGATTATAGTCTTGCCCATCTCCATTGAGGATGGCTCACGTCTCTAAGAACTTATAATGGTCTTCTCTTGCATCTTTGGATGATCTGGACAATCAAAAAAGTTTGAAAGAGATCAAGATCCTGAGTTTCCTATTTGTAACATTGTTTTGAATGCACATCTAGTGAATGATGGAGCAGCTCATAGAGAACATCATTGTGTCCAAAGGATCTAAAAATTTTGTTCTTGCAAGGGTTTTATGGAAAGGGTTTTATGTTAAACATTCATAGATGACTCAATATTTGGAGCATTTGGGCCAAATTTGACCCTACCATTGTGTCCTACTACACCAAAAACCATAGGATCATCTGTCAATTCATCATTCTTCAACAACTTTGTTTGAAGT
The DNA here is from genome assembly GCA_007258455.2 of Sequoia sempervirens. NCBI lineage: Eukaryota > Viridiplantae > Streptophyta > Pinopsida > Cupressales > Cupressaceae > Sequoia > Sequoia sempervirens. The sequence goes on along the minus strand of VDFB02193867.1, from coordinate 600,440,507 downwards.
CGTCAACAAAATTTACCACCTCATCATTTGTATGGTCCATACTCCATACAATACTGTTTATAAAATATTCTTTGTGCAAGTGCTTGCATAATTGGTGTACAAGAGGTAAACCGTAAAACATAAATTTGTTTTTATATTTTTCCAAATTTAAAAAAAAAAAATGAATCTACATGCCGGGTACAATTCCCACCCTACTAGCCTCCTAATTGAAATGAGACCCCATAGGGCTCCACGTGGTTAGCCTACCATGGGGGTTACACTGCAAGCAAAGGGCACTCCTCGCATACCAACCAATAACAATAAAAACAACCTCTATATTGTTTAAGTAGTTTCCTACCATTCATAACCCATTTTCCAATTTTAGATAGTGATTTTCAATGCGAAAGATAATTCTGCAAGATTCAAACATGGTTTTGTGCTCACATGGGAATATTCCATCTATAGGGCATATTTCATTTGTTAGCATCTATTAACATCAATACTACATCAGCATGACATCATCACTCCTCCACTCTTGACCCCTCTCTGTTGCCAATTTGGTTTTTGCACTCCAACTTTGCAAACTCCATTCAGCCATACAAACTCCAATTTTCAAGCAATTTTTTTTATTTGGGGTAATTTTTCAAGAGCTATGCAATGGTGCAAACGGTTAGTGATTTTGATTTTTGGATTTTCTAAAAATTGTAGTTTCTCAAAGGTTTTTGCTCATACTTGTTTTAGGAACTTCCAAGGTTTTGTTTGGGCTCATATGGCTCCTTTTTGGGTGTTATTTTTGAAAGTACATGTTTTTGGCATACTTCACAATGGTGTCCTTTGTTTGTTTCCATTTTGTATCACAATTGTAGTTTCAATATTTTAGCCTCTTGAGGCATACGTATTCACTGAGATCAAGTCCACTATTGCACATTTAGCAAGTGGCAACTATGAACACACTAAGTATCAAGCGTTCTCATCATATTTTGCTGGAGGGATCTCTTGACTAAGTAAAATTGTGGGGTGCTCTTGTGTTTGTGTTTGCTTTCAATTTTTTTGTAGTTCCTCTCCTAACTCCATATAATGATTCCTCATGGAAAACATCAGCATGGAATTATCTCAAGGGTATTGCTTATTCTAAGTATATAGATGGAACAAAGCCTAAACAAACTAATGCTAGTGGGAAGGAGTGAGAAGACATTCGTGATAGAGCTCTTAGTTATATTTGCACATTTGTGTCTTCTAATTTGCAATTTCATTCTAAAAGTTGTAAAACACCTCACATGGATTGAGACACTCTTGCAAAATTGTCTGGTAAAACTACTAAGATTAGGGGAATTTCTATTGATAATGATTTGATGGATCTTGATCCTAACATTTTGACCACATCCAGGACTACATCTCTCAAGTTAAACAACTAGAAACATAGCTAAAGGATTACAAGATTAATAAAAAGGATTTACAATTGATTTTGAATGTGCCATTTTGTAATGTCCCCTTTTTTTGGGATCTCTATCTTTGCAATAGTTAGCCTACTAACTAGTCCTCGTAGGCTAATGAGACATTTTGGGGACCCTTTGGAGGGTATTCAGGGTCTTCAACATGCTTGGGTATCCATTTAGGTGTATACAACTCAGTGACTCAATATTTTTATTGGTACGCCTTCCGAAGGCAGTTCTGAAGCACATTGTTCATACTTACTATTTATAATAAGTTATACCAGGGATCAATGGTCACCACGCAAGTAGTTGGAAATTGTGTTTGGATCACTCTCAGGGGTTGTTATTGGATTATTATTGAGAGTTGACAATTTAATTATATTATTAAAGTCAAATTACTTTAATAATATTAATTACTAAAGTGACTTTATAATTTGACGTTATAAAATGATTTTTAATAAAGTAACTTTATAATTTGGCGTTATGAGGAGATTAAAGTGACTTTTAATAAAGTATTATTATATTTAATGATACTTTATGAAATAGTTTATTAAAAGTCAAATATTAAAAAGGCAACATTTTAATATTATTTTGAAAAGCCAAATTGCAAAAGTAGGTGTGGGAGTTTGTGTTAATGTCAACATACAGCGTCGAAATTACTTCCAGCGATATTCTTGTCATGAATAAATTAAATGATAGCTTAAATGCTATTTAATTTATATGAGATATTTTGAAGAGGCACGAATATTTATAAGGTGCTAATTATATGTTATGAAGAGGCACCGCTTTGTTTTAAAGAAAAGACACGAGTTCTTATTGGAGGCCGACCCTCTTCCATTGGACGCGATTCTTATTGGAGGCCGACCTTGGAATTAAATGAAAGGATGCGTCTCTCTCTCCCCTCATGTATATATATTCATTAAGTTCGCTCCATTCATCATTAAGCAAGTTCGAATAATTATTCATGCAAGTGCGAATTCTTCAAAGAGCAGGTTGCGAATTCTTCAAGGGCAGAGTTGGATATTGAGAGGTGCAGATTATTATCTGCTACTGCATCTTGTGTAGGTGCTGAAGGTTGGCCTTGTTATCGGCCTCATTATAAAGAGAATTGTTGCCTCTATTTATATATATAAGAGAGATCTTTGTTGCTGGGTTTTTCTCCCTCAAGATGAGGGTTTTCCCAGGGTATCTGCTGTGTTATTGTGTCTGATTTTGAATTAAGTATCTGTGCATTAATCTGTTCATTAAAACTTACATGGTATCAGAGCGGGTTTGAAAGGATCGTGATCAGATTATTGCTAATCAACATACCCTATTGTTCACTTAATCAAGATGGTGAATGGTTTGAAGGTTGAGGATAGACTAGAAGGTGCATCCAACTTCACATCATGGAGATTCAGGATCATGCTAACCTTGCGTGAAAATGACTTGGGTGAGTTCGTGGAGTCTAGCGTTTCCGAACCTGAGGAGGAAGAAGAAAAGTTGCAGTGGCTGAAGAAAGACATTAAAGCAATGAAGATATTGGTTGATTCCGTAAAGGATCACATTGTTCCTATCATCTCTAAGTTGAAGACAGCGAGAGATATGCTCAAGACCTTGGAAGAGATGTACAAAATCAACAATACCAGTCGGGCACTTGCACTGAAGCAACAACTTCATCATGTGAAGATGACGAAAGGTGAATCAGTGATTGCATACTTTATGAGGATCGCAGATTTGAGAGATCAGCTCTCTACAATTGGGCATATGGTTGATGACAAGGATCTGACTATGCTCGCTCTCAATGGGCTGCCTTTGTCTTGGGAATCATACATTCAGGGAATCAGTGCAAGGTCAAAATTGCCTAAGTTTGATCGCCTAAGATCTGATTGCATTCAAGAGGAATCAAGGTTGGTGGCAAGAGGCGTTGGTCAAAGTTCAAAGAATGAAGATATTCATGTTCTCGCCTCCCATACTTCAAAGAAGAAAGGAAAAGATGGAAGGAAAGGATTCTTCAAGAGGAATCGGGACAAGGGAAATGATGATGCACCTCCATTTAAGAAGAAGAGGGATATGTCCAAGATTCAATGTTTTAGGTGTGATAAGTTTTTCGCCAAGTATTGTCCAACTAGTAGGTCACCGTTGCGGATGTTGATGATGCCTCTCCTCAAAAGGATTCAAGTGAATATTTGTTCTATTCAGCATTATCAAGCAGTGTACCTTGACACCAACACTTGGATAATCGACAGTGGTGCTTCACGACACATCACCGGCTTTAAGGAGCACTTATCAAGTTTGGTGGAAAAGGAGTCTTCTGAACAAGTCATCATTGGAGATGATGCTAGCTACTCCGTGAAAGGAATTGGGACCTCTACACTTCATTTGGATTCTGGCATCTCACTCCAATTGGGTAATGTTCTTTATGTTCCTGGTATCAAGCACAATCTTATTTCTATTTCAGCTTTGGAAGATAAAGGATATCAAGTTGCTTTCTCTAAAGGCAAAGTTCTAGTGTGGATGGAGAACACTAGCTTCAAGGATGCTCAAGTAATTGGAGTTAGACATGAAAACCTCTACAAGGTCTGCACACGTTCTTTACAAGCTTTGGTTCATGACTCTTCAAGTCTTTGCGATCTTTGGCATCGGAGATTGGCTCACTTACACTTCCGAGCCTTACCTATCATGGAGAAGATGGTATCGGGTCTTCCCAAGTTCAACCAGGAGCACAAAGGTACATGCAAGGGCTGCGCATTGGGTAAGAATATAAAAGCCCCTTTTCATAGTAGAGAAAATAGATCTAAGTGTATTTTAGACCTTATTCATTCTGATTTATGTGAACCTATGTCTGTTCCTTCTTCGAGTGGTTTCTTGTATTATGTTCTTTTCATTGATGATCACTCTAGGAAAACTTGGATTTACTTTTTGAAATCTAAAGAGTCTGAGAAAGTGTCGGATAGGTTTAAAGAGTTTAAAGCCTTGGTAGAAAATCTCTCTGGTAAAAGAATTAAGGTCCTCAGATCTGACAATGGTGGAGAATACACCTCTGGTAGTTTTCGGAACTTTTGTATTGATGGGATTAAGAGGGAGTTCTGTGTTCCCTATAATCCTCAACAAACGGTGTTGTGAAAGAAAGAACAAAAACGATGGTGGAAGCAACAAAGGCCATGATCCATGATCAAGATTTGCAAACCTTCCTATGGGCAGAAGCCTCCAGGACAGCTGTGTATGTTCAGAACGAAGTCCTCATAAGATCTTGGAGAATATGACTCCAGAAGAAGCCTTTACAGGGAAGAAGCCTGAAGTCAGTCATTTGAGGATCTTTGGATGTCCTGTCTATATTCATGTTCCCAAGGAAAAGAGAACCAAGTTGGAGCCTTCGGCAAGAAGGGAATATTTGTGGGCTAGTGAGACATCAAAAGCCTACAAAATTTACATTCCAGGTCAGAAGATGATCGAGATCAGGGATGTCACATTCGAGGAAGATGTTGCATTCGGAGATCCAGGGGATTCATATGGAGATTGATAATGAAGAGTCTCCTCAGGATATGGAAGTTGACCATACTCCTGAGATTCAGAGGGAGACTTCAGAACCAAAAGAAGATATTGATCTTGTTGAACCCTTGGAACCTACTGATGGGCCTACTGACATTGTTATTGGGAGAAAGAGACCTCTATGGGCCAGGCGTACTATGCATGAGGCTGAAAGTTTTGCAGCTCCTAGAGGCACATTCAGAGAAAGCAAAAGGCCACATAAGTTCTCCAATTATGTTGCCTTGATGAGTCAAATTATAGAATCCGAGCCTACCTGTGTTGAGGAAGCATCTAGTCTTCAAGTTTGGAGAGATGCTATGACAGAGGAGTATCAGTCAATTCTTAAAAATGATGTTTGGGATATTGTTCCTAGACCCGAGGGCAAGTCTGTGGTATCTTCTAAATGGCTATTCAAGATTAAGCATGCTGCAGATGGAAGCATAGAGAAGTACAAGGCAAGATTTGTGGCTCGTGGGTTTTCTCAAAAAGAGGGAGTTGATTATGATGAAACATTTGCTCCTGTTGCTCGCTACACTTCAGTCAGAACCATCATTGCTATTGCTGCATCTAGAGGATGGAAGATTCACCAGATGGATGTGAAGACAGCCTTTTCTCAATGGAGTAATTGAGGAGGAGGTTTATATAGAGCAACCTGATGGATTTGAGGTTCATGAGAAGGAGTCACATGTTTGCAAGCTGAAGAAGGCCTTGTATGGTCTTAAGCAGGCTCCTCGTGCATGGTACGAAAGGATTGATCGGTACCTGTCAAGTTTGGGCTTCTTAAAGAATGATGCTGATTCAAATCTCTACTTCAAGGTAATCAATGGTGATGCTTTAATTTTGGTTTTATATGTTGACGATCTGATCCTTACTAGAGAAGATCACCTGATTCTTGAGTGTAAGAAGGAGTTGACTTCGGAATTTGAGATGAAGGACCTTGGGCTCATGCATTACTTCCTTGGATTAGAAGTCTGGCAGAAACCAGATGAGATGATTCTAAGTCAAGGAAAGTACACCATTGATATACTTAAGAGATTTGGCATGATGGATTGCAAATCCATGTCTACACCTATGGAGACCAATCTACATAAATTGAAGGAGGCTGCGCTAAGTTCCAGATTTGGTGGATCCTACATTGTCTGATACCGGTGATTGGATCCTTGATGTATCTAGATAACACTAGACCTAATATTTGTTATGCGTGAGTGCACTTAGCCGATTTATGTGTGATCAGAGCGTAGATACATCTTGTTGCAGCCAAACATATCGAGATACTTGCATTACGTTGGATATGGGTTGAGGTATACTTCAGATGCAGACTTGAGTTACATGGTTTCGATTGACGCAGTTGTGTCACGATCGGAAGAGCACCTCCGGTTGTTGCTTCAGTTTGGGTTCTATGATTTCTGGTGTAGCGAAGCATCATCTATAGCATTGAGTACGCGGCCGAGTACATTGCAACTTGTATGGTAACTCGAGAAGCGATGGCTTCGTAAGCTCCTTGCGGATTGTTTGGACAATCAATGGAGCCCACTATCATTCATTGTGATAATCAGAGTTGTGTGAAGCTTTCTGTCAATCCTGTGTTTCATGACAGAACCAAGCATGTTGAGATCAAGTACCAGTATATTAGAGATATGGTACTACGAAAGGCTGTACAGTTGAGGTACATCAACACTGATGAGCAGACGGCAGATATTCTCACCAAGCCTCTCGCCAGGATAAAGTTTGTGTACTTCCAAGATAAGCTTGGTATGGTGGAGAATCCAGCCTTGACTGAGTAAGAGTCTCAGTATCAGTGAGCCTTGTTAATGCATTTTCTTCTGAGACGGAAGAATTTGAGGCAAGCCCTTGTTAATGCATTTTCTTTCGAGACGGAAGAATTTGAGGTGCAAGCCCTTGTTAATGCATTTCTCCCGAGACGGAGGAATTTGAGGTGAAAGCCCTTGTTTCCACCCTCTGAGCTGAGTCATGGTGGATGTCATGTGTGAGACTCCATGACATATGTTGTACTTGTGTTTCACCCTCTGAGAGAGTCATGGTGAAAGTCACGTTGAGGTGACAACATCACGCAAGTGATGAACACTTGTACTTACCATATTATGGTTGATATCGTATTGAGGCGATATCTAATATCACGTTGAGGTGATATTCTTCTTGTTCACTTATGGTTGTAGCCATAATGGTAGACATCACGATGAGGTGATTTATCTTGAGCAGTTGGAAGTATTCTCTCTAGCTGAAAGGGAGTGTTAATGTCAACATACAGCGTCGAAATTACTTCCAGCGATATTCTTGTCATGAATAAATTAAATGATAGCTTAAATGCTATTTAATTTATATGAGATATTTTGAAGAGGCACGAATATTTATAAGGTGCTAATTATATGTTATGAAGAGGCACCGCTTTGTTTTAAAGAAAAGACACGAGTTCTTATTGGAGGCCGACCCTCTTCCATTGGACGCGATTCTTATTGGAGGCCGACCTTGGAATTAAATGAAAGGATGCGTCTCTCTCTCCCCTCATGTATATATATTCATTAAGTTCGCTCCATTCATCATTAAGCATGTTCGAATAATTATTCATGCAAGTGCGAATTCTTCAAAGAGCAGGTTGCGAATTCTTCAAGGGCAGAGTTGGATATTGAGAGGCGCAGATTATTATCTGCTACTGCATCTTGTGTAGGTGCTGAAGGTTGGCCTTGTTATCGGCCTCATTGTAAAGAGAATTGTTGCCTCTATTTATATATATAAGAGAGATCTTGGTTGCTGGGTTTTTCTCCCTCAAGAGGAGGGTTTTCCCAGGGTATCTGCTGTGTTATTGTGTCTGATTTTGAATTAAGTATCTGTGCATTAATCTGTTCATTAAAATTTACAGTTTGGAGGAGAAGGTTAAAAGCAAAAAGAAATCATTTTTATTCATTCATTGTTTATTTGCAAAAATGGAGAGAGTTGTGCAACAGGGTATGTTGGTTTAGAGAATCAAGCGATCTGAGGATGAAACCCCTCGAATAGGACAGAGTTTGCAAGTGTGAGAGACCACCCAAGGACTCTTGATTGAATAATCTCACATCTGAGAATGTTATTTGAGTATCAATGGATACAGGAGACTTAATAAATCAGATTTACAGAGTTTATTATCAGATCAGAAAATTAAGATTGCAGGTTTAGTTTGATGTTTGCATCTTCTCAAAGTGGCACGTGTGGGATTATAGGCAAGTTGTGCAGCAGACTGGAGGCGTGGGTCTTCTAGGGCATATCAACTTTGTTTTGTGATTGCAAACAGGCTGAAATAAGGCGTCTAGATCAGATCAGCAACCCAGCAACAAATCTGATATGAATTAGAAGCAAGTTCAAGAAGGGCGACCTAGGGTTTATGGATCAGAATTGCTGGTTTTCAAAATCAGACTTGTAGCTTTGCCATTCAGCTAATGGGTATGTTCTGAAACTGTTTTTGATGCAAATAAAATAACTGGGTTTCCTTTAGTTTATGCACTTCCTTGATATTTTAGCATTTTGGCAATTATCTACGTTTCCTGCATTATACCTGGCAAAGACAAAAGAAAAATCAGAGAACAAACAAAAACAAAAAATACAAAACTCAGATCCCAGGGGAACATCATACATTTAAGCTTGGTCATGAGTATTTAGTATTTGTTTCTAGCCTTCATACCCACAAGCTTTCCATAGAAGCTACATATGTTGTGCCTATTTTTGATTCGTTTTCAAAACTTCCCATTGAGGAACAATAATTCAAATGGGCATAACAAAGTTTTTTAAGTCACATGCCTTGGTTGCAAAAGGCGAGAAAGTTTCAAGTGGAAAAGAACAAAAGAGAAACAAGTTCAAGAAGAAAAACACTTCAAATCACTATCAATCCTCATCCACTTCCATAGGAAAATATGAAAACTTCTCTTCAAAGGATGCATCATCTAAGAAAAGTGTGCATATTGCAAGAAGATCAATCTAAATTGTACACCACCTCACTTCCTATTCTGCATCAAATCTCCACGTTGCCTCATGTTCACCTCCACCACTCCCCAAATCTTCCCAAAAGCACCATTAATGACCTAACTTGACCTCGCAACTACTCTAAAGCATTTTTCCCACCCCAATGCCAATGTTCATCCCAAGGGCGTGAATTTTCATGTAAACACAAAGGCGATCATGCCACCATCAATGCAATAGTTGAGTTCTTGATGTAGATGATTCCTATGCCAGCTCCAAGCTATCATTTCAATGGATTTCAAGGGATTCCAACTTGTTTCACATGCTACATTACAAATGAAACACTACAAATATGAGTTCATTTGGCAAAACAACGGTTGGTCATTTCTCTTTTCCACATGATTGCAAATGTTGAGGAGCTTCTAGGATTTCAACTCCTGCAAATCTAGTCACCATTAGAGCAACATCTTTTGTAAATCACAAGGAGGTCATTGCATTGTAAATGGTTTCTATAACTAAATTCTCCACAGCTCCATTTGCAGATCTTTAGGGGAATTCTATGCTTAAGTTCCCTTTTGTCACATTTGTCAATACAATTGTAATAGATATTTGGTGAATGTAGACAAAATTCTAAGTCATTGCAAGCTTTGTAATGATCATTTCTCTATTAAAAATGAATTTCTACAATTTGGGGATAGACAACTAAGTATGCTCAGTTATTTGATATCATTATTTGTGGTGTATGTATCTGCATAGCTTATATTCTTTTGTATTTTCAATATATTGTTTCTCATGGTACACCATGCCTCTATAACCCAATGGATTAGGCACCAATCTTAGAGGTAATGATCCACCATATGCTTAAAATCAACATCTTACACCAATTTTTAGGACTAGGACATCAATGTGTATGCATCTCATGATTAACTGATTCATCCAGAAAAATATCTATATGGAGCTATAGCAGTTATCATCCTGAGTTATCATGTTTTGTATACCCACATCTTGTAGTTGTGCAATGATATCTTCTAGTCACTGATCAAAAAAAAATGATATCTTCTAGTTGTGCAATGATATCTTCATCAGCTTAATAAGAGGTCTCATGTGCAGTAGGTTAGTCTTAAATCTAGTGGCAGCCTTTGGGACCAAGCGTACATTGGGTACTACTGCAGCATTTTCAGCTTGTTCATCTTGAGTCGTGATTAATCTTGTTAAGGATATCTCTAGGGAAGCCCCACTTGGGTCTACCTAAGCCTGAAGTGAAGGAAAGAGTATCCATTCTAAACAATAGTTCGTAAATCACCCACACTCTGTCGTTGAGCTGATCTATCTGCCTTCAAGAACAGCATATCCCTGGCCTTGAACATTTCAAGAACCAACACGGGTGATCTTTTGAGGTACAAGAAACATAAATGCTTTAATAAGATCAATATCACTTTATCTAATGAATTCTTTATCCCATGCATTTGGATAGAACAAAAGATCATGAAGGATCATACAAGATATGTTGTGAACTCTAACAAAGTTGTGAAGAATCAATGCTCACAATTCATAGGTCATTCCTTGGAGACAATTCTAAACTTGAATACAAGATTATGGAAACACTCACCCCAAGCAACATAATGCTTGATGTTGGAAAGCAGTAAGAAGAATGGATGTCATTTTGATATTAGAGATTTTCTCACTAAACATGGTATGGTGTTTTTGAATCAAGCTACAAAGAGGTTTGCCACCCTTCAATGTATGAAGGAGAATTCATAAAGGATGAGATACTACAAGATGGCTTCACCATTCCTTGTATCATGAAGGCACAACAACCTATCATCACACCAAGTAGACACAAGGTGTTCAATGAAAATTGCGTCATGGGTCTATGCAATGTCCCCATTCTAGCCATACGCTCTTCTGTGATTGATAGCCCATTTCCGGAGGCCCATAGGCTAGTCAGAAGTGCAAATTAGGGTTTCCTATTTTGTAGGAGGTTTCAGATGAGCTTTTGAAGGTTTGCATGTGAGAGTTT
>VDFB02193867.1:600393402-600410286 GCA_007258455.2 Sequoia sempervirens | reverse complement strand
CTGCCCTATAATTCTGATTTCTAACTTCTGACTTCTGCCCTAATTTTCTGCATTTTTGTTTTCTGCTCAAAACCCTAGATTCTGATCTGATTTTCTGATTGCAATCAAACAAGGACAGTGAACACAAAAGCAACTAAATGATCCAATAACAAAGCAATTACAAATCCTTCTGATTATATCTTCAAACATGAACTTATCCAACCAATCATATCATCAATTTGCAAGTATAAACATAGAACCAAAATCTGATTTTCTGAATTGAACAACTGCTGCTATAAATCAGAATTCTGAATTTTGCAAGTTATACTCAAAACATAGGCCAATCAGGCCCAAAAATATATCAGATCTCTGCTGCTACCAATCAGACCTAATAGGAGGCTGAGACATGCCAAAAACAATAGCAAAATGACCTTAGAAAATGACAGGAAAGATCTCCATGGGCTGCACTCCAACTAGGGCTTGAAACCCTAGGCCTTCAATCCTCAAAACACAATGGAAATCCACTCCTAAGGATGTGCTCAGGTTTGAATTGTCTGCTGCTCCAAAGAATGATGTCAAATTTGCCACAAACAAACATCCATGAACATCTCTCCCAAAGGTGGCACTCAAGAATAGAGTTAAAAACCCTAGGCAGATTGTCAACAATCCACCAAGAGAAATCACCTCCAATAACAGGCGAATCAGGCGAATCAGGCCTGCCCCTCTGCTGCGCCAGATCTGCAACTAAATCATGCACAAGGACCACCAAAGTCGCCTCCAATGCTGATCGCTCCACCTCAAACAAGCGGCGCTACAAACAATGACAATTCCTGATCCAATGATGATCAATCCACGCCCAAGCATTGCCTCCAAGAATTATCTCCAAATCTGATTTGCAATCTACTCCTCTCCTCCAAATGATGCCAATGAAGTACAAGTAGACCTTCATTATGAAGTCTTCCCAAGACGAAATTGGGTTTTCATCCAACTCACCCTTTATTCACAAGGGTTTTCGTCCTTGGAATAAGCTACTCAAAAGTGCAGTCCAAAAAGAATAAAATAACCAGTCCAATGATGCCTCAAATGACTCACAAAAACTTGTATTTATACATGAAATTCGCCTTATACTCATGCTGGCCGACCAAGGTAAAGTTCTATTATCTTTTATTATTTCTTTCTCCCAAAGAGGCCGACCTTGGCAGATTAAATACCTTTTATTAATTGTTTTCCTCTCTGAAGAGGGCCGACCCAACCTAGCATCCTTAATTTATTAATGATCTTCACTTGGCCGACCACAAGGCTTGTATTTTCTTTATTAAAATTCATTTTCCCTCCTCTAATAGGCCGACTAGCCTCTAGAAATCTTGGCGCCCAATTCAAATTGAAGATTTGAATTTGTCTTCTATATTTTCCAAGTTCCATTTGTCCAACAAAAATCCCTAAGTGTGAAAACCGCAAACCTTCTTCTATGTCCACTCCGAAAAAGGGAACATTACAAGTTTCTCTCAATTAGCCGCTCCATTAACATATTTAACCATGAAGGGAGCATTTGCATCACATAATCAACTCAACGATCCTTTCATAAACTCAAGAAAGTAGTAAGCTCAAGTACTATAATTGCCATTCCGGATTTCTCACTTCTATTTGTTTTAGAATGTGATGCATCAGGTGAAAGAGTTGAGCAATGTTCATGCAAAAGGGACATCCAATAGCCTTTGAAAGCCAAAAGTTAAAAGGACATTGAAAAGAGTTATTCAATCTATGATAAAGAAATGTTAGCTATAATGCATACCCTTCACAAATTTAGACAATATTTGTGATGAGCCTTGCTAGCTCACTACTCAAACCCCTGTCTTTTTCTTAAGTCTATTTGTGTTTTTTTGTTTTTTAGAGAAATTTTGTAGACAGAAGAGAAGGTGCGCATCATATAAAAGCTCACAGAATGAAAACTTGAGCAAATCTAATCAAACTGAAATTGTAGAAGGTATTTAATAAGCTCAACAATGGATTTAAAACATATAAACATACCCGAAAGCCTCCAGTTTATTTAATTAAAAAACGAACCCAGTTTGCCAGTCTATACATGAAAATTTGACAATATTCAGAATAGGATGAAACAAAGTCTGAATCCAGCTGTGAAACTTGAGCAATAGAAGAGGGAATGCCAAGAGGGAATGCCAAGTGCTGAAGATAGTGAAGAGAAACCCTCAAGAAGATAGGCGTTTCTTCAACCAGCAAGTGCGCCCTAGCTCAAACAGCCACGCCTTTCAAGCAAAAAGACCAGAAACACATCTTAGAAGGTGCACCCAAGTAGCTATGATGCCTGCCATGAAGAAGGAAGAACACCATCCATTCAAACCCTCTGTTTCTGATGAAGAACACTTACAAAAATCTGTTAAAGCACTGCAGAACTTCTGAATGAAGCTCTCTCAATTTGCACCAATTCAGCTGATCTCTCACAGCCTCACAAGTGCTCACACTAAAGAGATTTCGTTCTCCAATGGTGGATTGCTGCAAACCTGATCACAGGATGAAAGCAAAAGGGAAAACCTCCAAGGCAAAGTTGAAATATTCAAAATAGATGAGTTTCTCATTGCCTAAAACCCTTATATAGCAAAGAGGTGTGAATTTCTAAGGATTAGGGCATACTTTAGGTCATTTAAATATTTTGAAATAACCTCAAGTCCTTTTCAATAGTTTCAGATTTAATATTTGGCCCCCACATAAAGGTATTAGTGATATAAAATTAAATCACCTTTTTTTCCAAACTTATTTAAGTGATATAAAATACTAAAGTCAATTTGACTTTATAAGAATACTTTAAGTTAAATAATAACTTAAATCACTTAAGTAAGCCTAACTTCCTCAAAACTCAATAGAATTCAATGCCGTCAGAAGCAGACAACTCCTGTACAGCCAAGGCCTGCAATGAGCCAATCCCTGATCACAAAAGATGAGAACGAACAAACTCTCCAGAAGATACCACTGACCCTCTAACCAAAACAGTTAGCCCACAAGGGTCTAAGTAATAGGCTAACACACTCAAAACAAGATCACGCTAAAAAGGGGGACATTACAATATTTGGTTTGTGGAAAGTTTGTGGTCAGAACAAACCACAATAGTTTGAAGTTCTTTCTTAGCCAAAGAGATCTAAATGACAAGAAACAAAAATAGATAAGCAAGCTTCAAGCCTATGACTTTGACACTGAATACACCAAAGGAAAGAATAATGTAGTAGCTAATGCTCTATGAAGGAAACCTTACTTATGTTCATTATCAGAAATTTACCTTGATTGGAAAGCTAACATAATAATAGAATATGAGAAAGACAAATTTGCTACAGACATTTTGGAAGGGAAGATCCATGATGAATAATATAAGGTTGTAGATGACCTTATTCTATACAAAAATGGAATTTATCTTAGCCCAAGATCAAAGATCGAGAATAAGGTTTTAAGGCTGCACATGACATACCGCTAACAAGACATCAAGGTTACTTTAAAACCTACAAATTAGGGAGAGATTCTCATGGAAAGGTCTCAAAGGAGATGTACTTAAGGAGATTTTCTGATTCCTGAGGTTATCATAAATATCAGAGAAAAAAAGTTAAGAAATTAAACAATGACAGAATATTTGATTCGGCAAAAAAATCTTCCCGAAGAAGATGCAACATGGGAGAGTGAGAAAATTCTTCAGCATCTTAATTTGCAATTGCTTGAAAACAAGCAATCTTGGGAAGGGAAGACTATAATGCCCCCGATTCAAAAATCAAATTCAGATTAAATTATTTAGAAATCTTATTAAGGCATTTAAAAGGGGACCCAATTATGCGCAACCGCTACAAGACAAAGGAGGGCTACTTTTCTAAAATTGCCACTGATTTCAAGAGTCGTAAAAGGAATTAGAACTGCTGAATAAGACAAACCACATCAGCAAGCACTAAAAGACAAAAAATACCAAATAAAAAGAAACTGCAAAAAGTAAAAAGGTAGCACTTGAATTAATTAATGAAGTTATAATTAAGAGTTTATTTTTCAAGGGGCATTGGAAGAATGGTGACTGTGGGAGCAAGATTCTAATTAAGAAAGTTAAGCGAGGTAAAGAAGGCATCATCGAGAAATATATTTTATATCTGATTTTCATCCTTGTGAAAAGTGAACCGTGGTTCAGCAACTTGAGAATGAAACCCCTCAAGGTTTGAAATTAAAGGACGAAAACTCCTTATTCTGTCGCTGAGTTGGTGGATGAAAACCCCTAATTCAAGCAGACTCTAAGCCATTTCAAAGGCATTAAAATAAAGAGAGATCACTGCAGATTGGAGGAAGATTAACTATAGAGATAAGTGAATAAGTTTTATCTTTTTTAAGATACATTTTTAGTATTATAACTAAATTATATAATAAATTGTTAAACTACAATTTCTAGGTTAAATTCATACCTAATTAATTGCACAACTATGATTTTGAGTTAGGGTTTATTATATTCAAAGAAAACAAGGAAAATTTTAAAAGGGACATTACATGTTTTGTTGGATATAGCTGCAACTGCCATGATAGTCATGTATGCCAGATGTGTAAGTATATATGTTGCACATAAGTCGTTTAACAAAATGCCTCTACGAAATGTGTTTTCATGGAATACAATGATTGCAACCTTTTTGTCATGCAAGTATTAACACATTACTCCCAAATCCTTTGAATTCAAGGTAGTATCATTTGGTCAACAAAGATATGCATTTACATCACTTTTGTTAGGATTAGGTGTGTGATTCATCTTGCATATCCCAAGTATCTATATAATTTTCATTCACCAAATGGGTAAATAATACATGTGCCTTCAAATGTCATGGAATGGGCAAATGAGATGCCCATGTGAGAGTGGTTGCATATGTAATTGTTTGATTATTCTCCAAGGACTTGGAAATGAATAGAAGGTTACACAATAGACTTGTAAGAGCATCTTCATTTATTAATGGGAATGGGATGTAATTAGTGCTTCACGGGGGAGTATTTAGAAGTTGTATAATGTCATGTGCCTTCAAATGTCATGGAATGGGCAAATGAGATGCCCATGTGAGAGTGGTTGCATATGTAATTGTTTGATTATTCTCCAAGGACTTGGAAATGAATAGAAGGTTACACAATAGACTTGTAAGAGCATCTTCATTTATTAATGGGAATGGGATGTAATTAGTGCTTCACGGGGGAGTATTTAGAAGTTATATATGCCAACTTGCATAATGCAAGTCAAAGATGCTTGTTTAAGAGTTATTTTCTATTCTAGAATGACTCCACACATATGAGGATCATGCAAATTCATATCATAATTTTTTTATTTTTTTATTTTTATTTTTTTTGTGGTTTTTTGGACCTCCTTATGTCTATATATTGAAGGCATGGGATATAGAATGTATAGAAGGTATTTTTCAAGGTTAGGCTGCCAATTTTACACCAAAGGCGTAGGAGTGTTGATCCTATTGAAGTTCACATGGATATCATATGAATATATTGTAACCATTGATGTTACTGAATAGAACATTGGATGTCTATGCTTTGGAGACTGGGTTTTTTCCAGAAAGGTTTTCCCAGGGTATATTTGTGTCACTTCTCTCTTGTGGTTGTTTTCATTCTTCTTCCTCTTTTATTCTTGTCCTTTTCTAAGTGTTGTTTATGTTGATTTTTTAGCTCAGTTCAGAACTTCTACACGAATTTAGTGTGAACGTGCAAATAATTCAAGTTATTTCTATTTTGTAATTCACTTTAGTGATTAAACAAAAAATCTTTTAATTAGTTAATTAAGTCTAATAAAGCATACATAATCACTAATAATTTAGACTTATCTTCCAAGTCATCTCCTGTGTGAGATAAGATTTCTATTTTAGAAGATTAGATTTTTTAGCAGAATAGTATAAAGATAGATGCAAGGTAAAAGTTCAATAACTCAATAAAGTATAATAATTACATGCAACTGTAGTTGACAGTTGTGGAGGTTTCCTTGTAATCTTTTGTTAGTTACCATGATTGGAATTTTAATATGGTATCAGAGCCTAAGGTTTAAAAACTAGAAGCGCAAATTTGTTTGGAAATCATGCAGGCTTGATCAAATGAGGAATTGTGGATTAGTTTCAGGGAAATCACATGCAGGAATTATGAGTAAAATCGTGCCTTTTCATTGTTGAAAATCACGAGGTGTTTTTTACTCAATATCGAATCTTTTTTTAATCAAAAATTTGCAGGATCCTTGACTGAAATTCATGCCTATTTTTTTCTACAAATAGCAAGCTAGGGTTAAGAAAAAAATGCAGCCGGAAAAGAGGATATATTGCATAGGATCTTTTTGTGAAAATCAAGACCAAAAAAGAGGGTAAATTGCACAAGGTATTTTTGTGAAAATCACAGATTTTGACAGTTAAAAATTGTGGCCTAGTTTTCCTTGGAGAATTGTAAGCAGATTTAAACAAAAATCGCCTTTTTTTTTGCTAAAGTCATAAACCCACAACTAGGTTTCAACAAATTGCAGCTAGAGGACAATTGCAAACAGCCAAGGTTTGCTTTTTGGCAATTTCAAGCGGCAACTAGGGCACTATCAACTAGGGCTTCCATATAGCGAAATAAAAGTTTTTTTTAAAACCAGTAAGGATTTTGAAATAGAGCTTAGGTTTACTAGTGTAACCAAGGGTCTTGAAAAGGTTTTTTTTTTAAATTGTGTTGTCAGTGTCAAATATTGGTCAGTGGTGGTAGATAATCAGTCTAAGATTTGATTCCTCACTTGTCAAAGAAGCAAACAGAGAAGGAGATTTTTGACACTCTGAAAAAAACTTTTCTAGAGTGAGAACATTAACAGGAAAATGATATTGAGAAATAGACTCAAATCCACAGAGATGCCTAGTATGGATACTGTTACCAATTACCTGATGAAGGTCACTCAGCTTTGTGACCAACATGCAGCAGTCGGGGAGAAGCTTTGGCATGGAATGGTTTCACATCTCCGTGGCATGTTTTTGTTCAACACATTTGTGCCCAGGAAAAGCTTCCTTCTTTTGAGAGACTCTCAAATGATTCTATTCAAGAGGAAACTCGAATGGCGTCAAAAGCCAACAAGAAAGGTGGTGATGAGAATTTAGCTCTCATTGGACAATAAAAGGGAAATAAAGGAAAGGCAAACAGCAAGGGAAAAAGAAGGATGAGGATTCATCCTCGTAGGCAAGGGAAAAGGCTTTGAGTACAATCAAATGCTATAGTTGCATAAGTTCAATCATTATGCTTCAAAGTGTCCAAACAAGAAGAAGAACCAAGGGAAGCAGCAACATCATTCAGTAGCAACCTCTACAAAAACTCAGATGAACAAGTTTGCTGCCAAGTTTGAGAAAGATTTCTCAACAATTTATTGTCTTTCTACCAGCACAATTTCAAAGGATGCTTGGTTTGTGGGCAGTGGTGCCTCTAGGCATATGACATCAATCCAATAGTGTTTTATCAAACTGGAAGAACACAACATAGGTGTTTAGCTTGAACTTGGTGATGATGCCCAAGTATCCAATAGCAAAAGTTGGTACAATTCTTTTTCGATTATAGTCAACTTACTCTTTAAAGTTTGACAATGTTTTGCTTGTTCTTGGTATCAAGAAAAAATTGCTTTCAGCTTTCAGTTTTGGTAACGGAGGATCAAGTCTTTGCAATTAAACTCAAGGATTAACGAGTTCTTATTAGGCTAAAGGGATCTCGCCCAGTTACAACACAGGTTATAGGGGTTAAAGAAGGAAACCTTTATAGGTTATAGTGTGAACCAATTGCACCTTTAGTTCATAACAATAATAATCTGTGCAAGTTATGGCACAAGAGGATGGGGCATTTGCATCATGCAACATTACCCATTCTAAGGGAGATTGTCACAAGTCTTCCAGAGTTCAACATTGAATAACAAGGAGTTTGTACAGGATGCACACTTGGCAAGGAGTATGTAGATGATGCACACTTGGCAAGCATGCCAAGGCTACTTTCCCATTTAGCAAGCATAGGTCTAAAAGGATTTAGACTTAGTGCAGTCGAATGTGTCTAGAGTCTAGACCGATGTCAGTAAAAGCAATTGTTAGTATCATGTATTATGTTTCTTTCATTGATGATTTATCTTGTAATACATGGATCTATTTGTTAAAGACCAAGGATAAGGTGTTTAACAGGCTTCAAAAGTTCAAAGCTCTAGTTGAGAACTAGACAAGGAAGAAGATTAAGGTCTTGAGATCAAACAATGGAGGAGAGTATACCTCCAAGGAGTTCGATGGTTTCTACAAGAAGGCAGGGATAAAGAGGGAGTTGATAGTTTCGTACAACCCACAACAGTATGGGGTTGTAGAACAAAGGAATCAATCAATCATTGGGGCTTCTAAGGACATGACTCACGACCTAGACTTATTGATGTTTCTTTGGGCAGAAGCATGTCTTGCAACAGTTTAGATCCAAAACAAGTGTCCTCGCAAAATTTTGGAGGGTGAGACACCAAAGGAAGCATTTAGTGGTGTAAAGGCAAAGGTGAGTCATTTCCGCATCTTTGGTTGTCCAATATATTTTCATATACCTATAGAGAAGAGGACAAAATCGGAACCTTCCAGCAAGAAGGGTTTGTTTGTAGGTTGCAATGAGACTTCAAAGGCCTACAAAGTCTACATTCCAAAGCTAAGCAAAGTTGTAGTCAATAGGGATGTCAAATTTGAGGAAGAATTTACATCCAAAAAAATTCAAGAATTCATTCCAATAATAGAGGATGAGGAGCAAGATGCTCCAAATGTTGGATCTCCAAAGATTCTAGTTTTTCCAATTCGGGACAACAGCCTTCAGGTAAGGAGGAAGAAACTTCAGCCCTTCTTTTGTTAGGAGACCTTGATGGTTTGAACAGAAATTGAGGGATGCTCAAGATCATGTTGAGGCTCCTAGGAGCACATTCAGGGAGAGTAGGCCCTAGAAGAATTTTCTTGACTACACAACATCGATCAGTAACATCATTGAGTCTTCCAACCTCAAAGAATCAATGGATCAATAGTTAGCTAATATTCTGACCAAGCCCTTAGCAAAACGGAAGTTTGAAGCATGCAAAGACAAACATAGATTGGTGCAAAATTCCTTCCTCACTAAGAGGGAGTGTTGAGTTTTTAGCTCAATTCAAAACTTTCATGCAAGTAGTTCGAGTAATTTCTATTTTGTAATTCACTTTAGTGATTAAAGTGAACTTCTTTTATGTAGTTGATTAAGTCTAATAAAGTGTAGATAATCACTAATGATTTAGACTTATCTTCAGAGTCCTATATGAGATAAGATTTCTATTTTGGAAGATTAGCTTTTTAGCTAAATAATATAAAGATAGATGCAATATTGAAGTTACCTAATACAATGTAATAATTTTGTGCAGTTGTAGTTGATAGTTGTGGAGGTTTCCTTGTAAGCTTTCAAAGGAATACAAAGCAGATTTCAACGTGTAAATTGTTGTGTATTTGTGTTCATTTCTACAATTTGAATTTCAATGATTTTTGTGATTAATTTAATGTTTATTTTAGCATTAGAAAATTAGTTATCATGATTGGAATTTTAATAGCTTACATGCCGGAACACTACTAAAATCTTTGTAGATTTCATTGATGTGATAATCTCTTTGAAATGTCTGTTAATTTTAATATCAGATTAAGTGCACAGAAATTAATTCAAAAATAATCACACAACACAACAGATACCCTAGGAAAACCCTCCTCCTGAGGGAGAAAAACCCAGCAACAATATATCACTTATATATTGAGTCTCAAATCAAAGTGGTGCAGGAGCGCCTGCCAAAGTGCCAAAGTGCAAGCTTATTTTGAAGTTTTGTTTTGAATCCTTTTGTCTTGTTGTGTAAGGTCTTATGGACCATCTTGTTTATGGTTGTGGACCTTTTTGGTTCTTAGGTTAAAAGTTGAATAAGTTTGGAATCCTTTTTGTGGTTGCTCCCTAAGCTTTAGCAAAACGTTGCAAAACACACTGTGTTTTACAAAAACAAGCTTTTGGCCGTTCTCAAGCTAAAAAATGAAAACCTAACTGTTTTCTAAGCATTGTAAAAGGTAGCTCTCGACCTTTGAAGGGGGTTAGATGCTTTGAATGTTGGCAGTTTCAGGAGAACAATAAGAGAAACAGTGGTTTTTATTGTGAAAGTTCTGTTTTTTTGTTCTTGCGTGTGATAGCTGCAAGAAATGAATTGAGGAAAGCTTTTGTTGGATTGAATAGCATGTAGTGAAGCTTTTTGAAGCATTTTATCTGGTTCAGTAGGTTGTATTTCCATCGCTTTCTGTTGTTTTGTAAATACTGTGTTTTTCCCTACTTTGCTGTTTTGACTG
The DNA here is from genome assembly GCA_007258455.2 of Sequoia sempervirens. Classification (NCBI taxonomy): domain Eukaryota; kingdom Viridiplantae; phylum Streptophyta; class Pinopsida; order Cupressales; family Cupressaceae; genus Sequoia; species Sequoia sempervirens. The sequence continues at coordinate 600,399,952 of VDFB02193867.1, read as the reverse complement.
GTAATCTCAGAAAAATGGAGTTTTAGCTTGTTTTCTGTCCGTACCAAGGAGTATGGGTGCAGTGGAAACAAAGCTAGACTCCATCCTTGTACATAATGTAAATATAGGAGTCTTTAATAGTTCTGGAAACATGATTATGATCTTTTCCTAGGCGAGCTTGTGATGCCCGGTTTGGAAAAGGTGGTTGAAATCAAACCCTAACGTGGCAGGGGTGACAAAGAATTAACATTGCAGGGTATGTAGTGATTGCAGGAGGTCTCAAGAAGGTTGGCAGGAGAAGTGGAACCCTTGTCAGACCAAATGGAGGCAGGAAGAAGTAAAACAGACCAAGAAAAGGTCTAAAGAAACCCTAGTTTCTTACAAAGACTGGATTGTACCTTTGTACGGACAGAAAAGACCCCAAACCCCAAAAATCTGTCAGAGCTTGGAATTTGGGCCAGGGTGTCAGAAGGGAGTTTGGTGCAATCTCTTAAAGGGAAGGAGTTCTAACTTGTTTGTTTGTGCAAGGAGGCCTAAAAGGGGCTCAAAGCTTGTAGCCCTGCCCAAACCCTAGACCAAGGTTTTGTGATAGCGATAGAGAAGTAGTGAAGGAAGGTTGAACAAGAATCTCCCCAAGACAGTTTTGAAGCCATGGAGATATACCACACCCCTGCAAACAAGTTAGGGAGCAAATGGAGGTAAATTAGTCTTTAGAAGGATTAAAGGCTAGGAAGAATAAGAGAGGAAAAGCACCAAGAGTTGCTTGGTTAAGGCACTGAAGAAGATAGCAGGGTTGGACAGTAAGACCAAGAGTCCTATTATCAGCAATAGGGCTTATAGGTCAGGGTGAGAAAGATCCCTTAGGAGTTCTCAAGGCAAGGACTCAGAGCTTGGAACAGTGGGGTTCTTTGACCTCAGTTGGTATGAGGCGAGTGAAAGATTTAGGGAAAAGAAGTCTTTACATGTCGGACGATGAGTCAGTGATTCTTTACCATAGTGACCAATATCTGAGAACGAAGATGGTTGAAGAACAAAGAAAGAAAGTATCGCCGGGGAAAGAATAATAGCGGAGACGGCGGTAAAAGGGTCACCTGTTGAGGGAAGAATGCAAAAAGAAGAGAAGAGATCGCGAAGAGGATAAGACCCAGCCGCACGATCCTGCATTTTTGAAGGAGGAGCCTTTCACCGAGAGCGTGAAAGCGGAAGGTAAAAAAAGCACTTGAAGAAGGCATACCTGCTGTTTGTAGTGGAAAAGATGGAACTGATCTGATCATGGGTAGAAGGCATGGAGAATCATTTTGGGGTGTGTCCGCTGAAGCTTCGAGAAAAGGTGAAGGTAGCTAAATCAGGTTGAGGGATCAGCAGCGACATGAGTGCTAATCAAAGCGAAAGGGAAAGAGGCAAACGGCTAACAGCGGAAAGGAATGGTTTTGCTGAAGTGAAAGAAACCACATGCGGATGATTGGCAGGATAGTGCACAAAGAGCCAAGAAGCCTAAAGCGAAGAAAAGACCAGATGTCGACACCTGTGAGGAGTTTCAAAAGCTTTGTATGAGGTCTAATGTGACAGAGGATGAGAGCCTCAAAGTGGCTAGTTATCTTAATGGATTGAAGTGGAATATCCAAGAGGAAATGGCCTTAGAGATACAAAACGGTACAATGTTATCAGTTGGCTATCAAGATAGAGGAAAGGAACAAGAGGAGGCAAGATTAGTCTTCTAGAGGCAGAGGCAAAGGCAGAGATCAAAGAGATCAAAGAGGACAGCGTGGAGGTTACCAAGGTAGAGGTAATGATCAAAGGAACCAAGGTGAATCTAAGCTTACCGAGCATGGAGGTGAAACATCTTCAAGAGGATGATTTAACAGAGGAAGAGGACCTCAAGGAGGTTCAAATAGGGGAAGAGGAGTAGGCAGAAGTAACTCCTACTTTGCCACCATGAAATGTTATCACTGCAATCAGCTAGGTCACCCTGCTTATAGATGCCCAGAGAAAGCTTCTTCTTCAAGCAATGAAAAGAGAGTGGCCTATGCACAAGAGGACACCATGAGTGTCAAATCACCTGAGATCAGTCATATAGAATCAGAAGTAGGAGAAAATCTGATGTTTAACAAGGTTTTGATCAAATAACCAGTCAAAGAAGAACCCAAGCAAAGGAGAGCTTTGTTTAGAGCAAGGTGCAAGATATTTGGAAAGGTATGCAAGGTCATTGTAGATTCTGGTTCTACAAATAATATCATCTCTGAGGAGGCAGTAAAGAAGTTGAAATTGGAAACCAAACCCCACTCTAACCCTTACAAAGTCACATGGTTGAACAAAGGGCAGAGTGTTCTAGTGAATGAGCAGGTAACAGTGGAATTCTCAATTGGAGGATATAAAGACAAGTTGGTTTGTGATGTACTACCCATGGATGCATACCATATTCTACTTGTCAGGCCATGTCAATATGACAGAGGTGCTATATATCATGGGAAGGAGAATACCAGAGAATTCATGAAGGATGGAAAAGGAACTTTCAAGCTTTCACCGGTCATTATTAGAAGAAGATGAGGGGCAGTCAAAGGTTCCTAACATCATGTTGAGCAGTGGCAAGGAGTTCCTTAAGGACCTACACCAAGGGAATGAAGGATATGTGGTCCTAATGCAATCAAAAGATGAAGAAAAGGCTGAGAAGACAGTCATACCTGAAACAGTTCAAAGGCTGCTAGAAAAGTACAAGAAAATTGTCAGTGATGGTACACCTGCAACCCTACCTCCAAGGAGAGCTATAAGCCATCAAATTGATTTCATACCTGGAGCTTCCTTACCTAACAAAGCAGCATACAAGCTCACACCAGATCAGAATCTTGAAGTGGCTAGACAAGTGAAGGAGTTGTTGGATCAAGGCTTGATTCAAAAGAGTATTAGTCCATGTGTAGTCCCAGTGGTTTTGGCAACAAAAAAAGGTGGTAAGTGGAGATTATGCACTGATTCTAGAGCAATTAATAGAATCACAATTAGGTATAGGTTCCCTATTCCTAGAATTGAAGACTTGATGGATTGTCTTGGAGGTGCAAAATTCTTCACCAAGTTGGATCTTAAGAGCGGGTATCATCAAATCAGAATCAATGAGGGTGATGAATGGAAGACAGCTTTTAAGACAAATGATGGCTTGTATGAGTGGAAAGTGATGCCATTTGGCCTCTCAAATGCCCCTAGCACGTTCATGAGACTAATGAATGAGGTGCTCAAGGACTTCATAGGAATCTTTGTAGTAGTCTACCTTGATGATATACTGATTTTCAGTAAGACAGCAGAAGAACATTTGAAGCATGTGGAGATGGTTCTCAAAAGGCTGCAAGAAGAACAATTGGCAATCAACCTCGAGAAGTGTGAGTTCTTCAAGCAAGAACTTGTGTATCTAGGCTTTGTAGTATCCCAAGGAACGTTGAAGATGGATCCAAGCAAGGTGGAAGCCATCCTAAACTGGCCTACACCAACCACAGCAACAGAGGTAAGAAGTTTTCATGGTTTAGCTCAGTTTTATAGGAAATTCATCAGGAATTTTAGTGGTATATGTGCACCAGTTTTGGATACTATTAAAGGTGGTAAAAAAAAAAAGTTTAAATGGAGTCAAGAGGCTGATAGAGGGTTTGAAAAACTGAAAAAAGAAGTGGAAACTCAACCAATTTTGTTATTTCCTAGTTTTGATAAGTTGTTTACAGTTGAGTGTGATGCAAGTGGAGTAGCAGTAGGAGGAGTACTCAGTCAAGAAGGTAGGCCTATAGCCTTCTTTAGTGAAAAACTCAATGAAGCTAAACAAAAATACTCCACCTATGATCTAGAACTTTATGCTTTAGTGCAGTCCCTTAGGAAGTGGAGGCATTATTTATTGCCCAAAGAGTTTGTGGTTTTCACAGATAACCAGGCACTCAGTTACATCAATACCCAAGACAAGTTGAGCAATAGACACATGAAATGGATGGAATACATCCAGGCTTTCACTTTTACCATCAAGCATAAGAAGGGACAAATGAATAAGGTGGCAAATGCATTAAGCAGGGGAATGTTGATAGTGCAAGAGATACAACTGAAAAGCATTGGATTAGAGAGTTTCAAAGATCTCTATGGTGAGGATGAAGATTTCTCAGAAGCCTACAAGGTATGTTCAGATTTTGCAAATCATTTTCATAGTCAATATGCTGAGTATACTCTACAAAATGGATTGTTATTTAAGGGTAATCTGTTATGTGTCCCAAGAGGATCAATGAGGGAAAATCTGATCCAAGAGAAACATAATGGCAGTCTTAGTGGGCATTTTGGAATAAATAAAACTTTAGAGCTGGTACAAAGATTCTATTACTGGACTAAGTTGGCAAGAGATGTTAGGAAATATGTAGAACAGTGTGTTGTTTGCATGAAAGCCAAAGGGGGAGCCAATAATGCAGGTTTGTATCAACCTTTGCCTATTCCTAACAGACCATGTGAGTGTGTGAGCATGGATTTTGTGGTAGGTCTTCCTAAAACCAAAACTGGTTTTGACAGTATTTATGTAGTTGTGGACAGATTTAGCAAGATGAGTCACTTTATTCCATGCAAGACTACACATGATGCAAGTTACATTGCCCATATTTTCTTCAGGGAAGTTGTAAGAATCCATGGATTTCCATTGAGCATTGTATCAGACAGGGATGTGAAGTTCATGAGTCACTTTTGGAAGACTCTATGGAGCAGATTGGGTACAAATCTGTCATTTGGATCAGCTTACCATCCTCAGACCGATGGTCAAACAGAGGTGGTTAACATAGTGCTAGGTAAAAATTTGAGGTGCTTGACTAAAGAATATGGACAGACCTAGGATATGGTGATTTCTCAAGCTGAGTATGCTTATAATGACAATGTAAATAGGACTACAGGGAAAAGTCCATTTGAGGTTGTGTATGGGATGCACCCAAGAGGAGTTTGTGAACTTAGAGACCTTGGATCTCAAGAAAATAGGAGTGGACATGCAGAAGACTTCACTCAGACCATGAAGGAGATTCATGAGCAGGTTAAGAAGACAATTACAACAGCAACACAAAAGTTGAAAGATAAAGTTGATGAGTCAAGGAGAGATGTACAGTTTCAAGTGGGTGATTATGTTATGGTTCATCTTAACAAATCAAGGATGCAGAAGGGAATTTCAACCAAAATGTAGATGAAAGAGTAGGACCATGCAAGGTGTTAGCTAAGTATGGGAAGAATGCATACAAGGTAGAACTACCACCAGATTTGGGCATATCTCCAGTATTTAACGTTGCTGATTTGATCAGGTACAAGGGGATAGTCAGTGATGAAGCTCAGAATAGTCAATAAATCTTTAAGGATATTAGTAATATACCCCTTCCAAATCAAGAGAAACCTTAGGCAGAGAAGGTCTTGGAGTCCAAGGTGAAGAAAGCTACAAGACACAAGGCATACAAGGAGCACCTTGTCAAGTGGAGGAACAAAAATGAATCAAAGGCTACCTAGGTTGAGGAAGCTGATTTTAAGAAGCTAGGCATTGATCTATCACTGATATCACCTCAAGTTCCTTGATCTTTGTGCTGAGAGGGGGAGAATGGTGCAGGAGCACCTGACAAAGTGCAAGCATATGTTGAAGTCTTGTTTTAATTTTTTTTTATTTTGTTGTGTAAGGTCTTTAACACCATATAGTTTTATGTTTGAGGACCTTTTCATTCTTAGGTGGAAATTTGAATAAGTTAGGAATATTTTTTGTGGTTGATTCCTAAGTTTTTGTAAAAATTGCAAAACATACTGTGTTTTACAACAAGTGGTTTTTGACCGATCTTAGGCTTGGAGAAGGAAACCTAACCATTTCCAAAGAATTATAAAAGTGATTTCTTGACCTTTGAAGGAGGTTAGAAGTTTTGAATGTTGGCAATTTCAAGAGAACAATAAAAGAAACAGTGATTTTGGCGTGGAAACTTTGTTTTTCTGTTCTTGTTTTCTGTAGCAGCTATTGAATGAATTAAATGAGGCATTTTGTGGATTCTTTCAGCATGTATTGAAGCCTCTGGAAGTTCTGTTTTGGCACCATTAGATAGTTATTATATCTCCTTCTTTCTTTCTTGTAATTTTTGTGCTTTACCTTGCTGTTTTGACTAGCAAATGGAATAAAGATGGAGCTTTAGCCCACACTCCCACCTTACCAAGAAGTATGGGAACATTGGGAATGTGGCTAAGCTCCTTTATTGTATATATGCTAACAGTAGGAACTAGTAGGAGTTCTTATAGCATGCCAAAAGTCTATTCCTAGGTGAGCAGACTATGCCCGGTTAGGAAGGACTATGCAAAAGTTGCTTCCAACGTTGCATGGGTGACTAAACATTGGAAACCCAGGGTGTGTAAAGGTTGCAGGGGACCTTACAAAGGTCTAAAAAGAGGCATGAATCATTACCAAATCATCTAGTGGCTAAGGGAAGAAGACAGTCCTCTTTGTATCCAAGAAAAGCTTAAAAAGCCCTAAATTTCTAAAAATCTGTGTTGGCCCTATGTACGGCCTGAGAATATCCAAAACCAAACAAATCTTGAAGTGCTCCAAATTTGAGCCAGG
>VDFB02193867.1:600357781-600393302 GCA_007258455.2 Sequoia sempervirens | reverse complement strand
TGATCCTTTCAAAGAGGTATGTGTCTTTTATAGTTTGCATCACCAACTCATCATCATTCAAGTTGTTTAGATTAATATAGATATGTTAGTCTAAGCATCTTTTCTATTGTGACATTATAGATTTCTCATTTTCCCACTTTTGCGATATTCTTGGCATGATTGATGTGGACTTGCTACAACAATAGCCGAGCTTTGATCCTTTGGTATGCAGCATATTACAACAATATAGATTGGTTATTCTAAAAGTCTTTATAGTTTGCATTACCATCTCATTATATTTTTGTGTCATTTAGAATAATATATAGATTGGTTATTCTAAGCTACCTTGATGGTTTGTATAGGTGCTTGTCGGTCGCGAACATGGTGTATACTCTTGTTGTTGTTGAATTGCGTACTTACTGAATGCCTCAAAATAGGAAAGAATTTTTGTAAAAATTTGAATTCTCAAGTGGAAACAATGTAAAATGGTCATAATTGTGTATGGGCATAATCTATACCATTGATGTTTTTGAAATATGGGTCAAATGTTTGGCATTGTATAAAGGGTATGTTTAAAAATGTAAAGGGCGTATTTTGGAAACTCATACGTTTTGTAAAGGGGTCTATTTTTGTACTTAATCGAGCTACAACAGAAGGTTTTCTTCCTAGTTCTTTCCTATCGGTATGCTCATTTGAACCAGGTTTTGTAATATTTCCCATTTATATATAATAAATTATAGTGGCTTGCAACTTTTTCTCCTCAAACCCAATTCTTTAATTCACAAGGGTGATCTCATAGTCACAAACCTATTCCCTTTCATTTTAAAATTCAAAATTCAAACTTTTCGCTAAGTGGTGTCATTCACCCACTTTGAGTTGACTAAACACATGTTTGGCATAATTTGATGATATACGCTAGCGTTAATAACATACAATATATTGATTATAATCATGAAAACATTCATTTATCTTATAGCATTGGAGCAAATAATAGTGAGACAATTTGATTCAATGCAATAAAAATGAGTAACAAATTTCTAAATACCACCAAGTCCCTAGATATTCAAGAGTAGATGCAAATATAAACATTCATACCCTTATCAACCCTTAATTATCCAATACCCCTATCAACCCTTAATTATGTAAGGTTTATTGTGTTTGATTGATTGGATTTTATACATCCTTGTACCTCATTGATACATTTTTCTATTAGGTTTTGCATTTTTTATGTTAAGATATAGTAAATTATATTCACTTGCAATTTGAAGTGTAAATCTCTTGTATTGTTAGAATGAATACTTGAATGATCATGAGGTGTTGAGGGAAATATTTTTTTCATTAGTATTCTTTGGAATGCTTTGGATATTGTTGTAATGGCATTGAATAAAGAAGGTCATCAATGGGAGTCACACAATCGTTGCCATCAATGAAATTGACCATCTCTCACATGTAATGCTTGGGAGTTACATTGGGAGAAGTGGATCATCTTTTCATAATGTTATGGGTTCCTGCTTAGCTATTATGTTCATGGTGGAGGGCTGTCTTGAGTGCTATCATAATTACACGTTGGGATGGTTCGTGGTTTTAAACTATCAAGAATGGTTTTGGTGGCAATTAGTTTGGGGAAACCACTTACATGGTTTTATCTTCCCATTGCTTTGTATAAAAACTTTATGTAGAAAAATTATTACATGTCTTGACGTTATTTCAAGAGTGGAAGGCGTGGAGAACTGGGTTTTGAAATAAAATGAAGAGTTAAAGGTCCAAAAATGGTGGTTTTTTTCACTTGAAAATAGAGTTTTTACCCTAGGGTTTGCAAAAATATTTGAGATACTAGAAGTTTCTTTGTTTTCTAAGCATATTGGAGCCTAAATAAAGGTTTCCAAGGTGGTGGAAAAGTTTGAAAGGTTGTGGAAGTGCTACATCCAATAAACCCTCAAGAATTACACTAAAAATAGGGGTTTTTTGATTTGACGGTTACAATTTCATACAAATGGAATCCAATTGTAGAATCTTTGTTTTCTTGGCAATTTATTTGCTTCCCCAAGGTTTTAGGGGTTTGTGTGGTGTTTGAAGGTATGTTGCTTTGCATTTTTGGGCTAATTGAGTAGCCTGTTCAAGGGTGAATGTATAGGAAGTCAACGCTGGTCCAAAGGAGTCTATGTTGTTTCTCATATATGTTGTGTAACTTGGATATGGGTGTTTGAATCAGTCATGTGTTCATCTGGTGTTTTGGAAAATTGTGGAGTAATTGGACAAAAACTAGTTTCTCACTATTATAAGGGTTTAAGGGGGTTAAAGAGGGAAATGTGTATTTAGTTGCTTGTCAAGTTTTAAGGGAGTTTTGGACTATCCAAAGAGGTCAGAATAATCTTGTTAGATGCCTCAAATAGGCAGGTTGCAAAGAGTTTGTGATTGTGCCCTTGTGTCTACATCAATTTTTCACCTAATTTGACTCGGTCCAATGTAGCTCAGAGTGATTTGGTGTATTTGGGTGCAAGAGAGAACCATCCCTAGCGTAAACGTACCCATGCAGATGTGTTGGAACAGTCTGTTTGGTCGTATGAGCTGCGGAGTGAAAGTTGCACCACTTTGCAACTTTACACTGCTTGCATCTGGCAACTTTTCCCTCCACTGAAAAGTCATCACCACAGGAAAATGCCTACGAGATAGAAAAACGGAGGTTTTTCGCGAGATGGTCCCAATGCAATCCCCTAGCCTTGGGCCGGAGAGTACGTAAGCATCCGCGGTCTTGAGAAATAGACCTTCAAAGATTGCTGCCTTTTAGCACTTTAGACACTTAAGGGAAATCGTCCGGTCCAATGTAGCTGAGTGATTACGGTATTTGGGTGCAAAGAGGACCATACTAGCATAAATGTACCCATCTAGGCGTGTTGGAGCGGTCCCGGTTTGGTAGATGCAGTACGGGGGAGTGAAAGTTGCACCACTTTGCAACTTTACACTGCTTGCATCTTGCAACTTTTCCCTCCACTGAAAAGTCATCACCACAGGAAAATGCCTCCAAGATAGCAAAAAATGAAAGATGTTTTTGTAGATGGTCCCAACACGATCCCATAGCCTTAGACAGAGAGTCTGTAAGCATCACGGTCTTCGAGAAATAGTCCTTTAAAGATTACTGCCTTTTAGCACTTTGGACTCTTAAGGGAAATCACTGGTCCAATGTAGCTCAGAGTGATTCGGCGCGTTTGGGTGTAAGAGTGGACCATCCCTAGCGTAAACCTACCCATCCAGATGTGCTGGAACAGTCCATTTGGTCGTACGAGCTGTGGAGTGAAAGTTGCACCACTTTGCAACTTTACACTGCTTGCATCTAGCAACTTTTCCATCCACTGAAAAGTCATCACCACAGGAAAATGCCTCCGAGATAGAAAAAATTGAGAGAGGTTTTTGTATATGGTCCCAACACAATCCCATAGCCTCAGACGAAGAGTCTATAAGCATCACGGTCTTCGAGAAATAGACCTTCAAAGATTGCTGCCTTTTAGCACTTTAGACTCTTAAGGGAAATTGTCGGTCCAATGTAGCTCGGAGTGATTCAGCGTATTTGGGTGCAAGAGAGGACCATCCCTAGCATAAATGTACCCATCCGGATGTGTTGGAATAGTATATTTGGTAGTATGAGCTACGGAGTGAAAGTTGCACCACTTTGCAACTTTACACTGCTTGCATCTGGCAACTTTTCCCTCCACTAAAAAGTCATCACCATAGGAAAACGCCTCCAAGATAGCAAAAACCAAGGGAGGTTTTTGTAGATGGTACCAACATGATCCCATAGCCTCAGACGGAGAGTCTGTAAGCATCACGGTCTTTGAGAAATAGACCTTCAAAGATTGCTGCCTTTTAGCACTTTGGACTCTTAAGGGAAATCGTTGGTCCAATGTAGCTTAGAGTGATTCAGCGTATTTGGGTGCAAGAGAGGACCATCCCTAGTGTAAACGTACCCATCCGGATGTGTTGGAACAGTCCATTTGGTCGTACGAGCTATGGAGTGAAAGTTGCACCACTTTGCAACTTTACATTACTTGCATCTGATAACTTTTCCCTCCACTGAAAAGTCATCACCACAGGAAAACACCTTCGAGATAGCAAAAAAAAGAGAGGTTTTTGTAGATGGTCCCAACACGATCCCATAGCCTCGGATGGAGAGTCTATAAGCATCATGGTCTCTGAGAAATAGACCTTCAAAGATTGTTGCCTTTTAGCACTTTGGACTCTTAAGGGAAATCTTAAGGGAAATCGTCGGTCCAATGTAGCCGGTCCTATTTATGGCCCTAGAATCAGTACACATCCTCCACTTGTCTCCCTTCTTAGGTGTGAACACATCTAGAACAACACATGGACTTAAGCTCTTCTGATTAGCCCTTGGTCCAAAATTTCTTGAACTTGCCTTGCTATCTCCTTATTTTGCTTCGGTGTCATCTTGTATGCAACCTTGTTAGGTAGTGTTGCTCCTGGTATAAAGTCTATTTGATGACTGATTGCTCTCTTGGGTGGTAGTGTAGCTGGTGTACCTTCACAAATGATGTCCCTAAACTGATCCAATAGTCACTTCACTTCTACTGTCATAGGTAGCTAATTAGATAACTCTTCCTTTGGCTTCAACATGATTGCATAGGCCTCTCCTTCTTCCTCCTTTATGTCCTTTAGGAATCCCTTTCCACTCATCAAAAGTGCACTAGTTTCTGCCTTTTACATTGTGTTTTCTTCTATCAAAGACTAAATTTTATAAGTCACTCCATCCTTCTTGAATGAGTACTTATTCTCCTTGCCATGGTGTACTGCCTCCCTATCATATTGCCATGGTCTGCCAAGCAGCAAATGGCATGCATCCATTGGTAACACATCACATAGTATCTTTTCTTGATACTTTCCTATAGCAAACTCAACCCAAACTTGTTCATTGACCAATATATTCTACCCTTTGTTCAACCAAGTAACCTTGTAAGGACACACATGGGGTATCTTGATGAGTTTCAACTTTTGTACTGCCTCCTCTGAGATGACATTATCAGTTGATCCTGAGTCTATGATGACCCTGTAAACCTTACCTTGTATCTTGCATTGGACTCTAAAAATAGATCTCCTTTGTTTGTGTTCATCCTCGGTAGGTGCTTTGATCAAAATCCTTCTTAACATGAGTTGTTCTCCTTTCTCTAAATCCAAACTTACTTTTGAGTTTTTAGAGTAGTCCTCTTCTTGGACATATGTAATATTCCTCTCACCTTGTGAAGATGCTGGCTTGTTTGGATACCTATAAGCCGGATGACCCAACTGTCCACAATTGTAGCATTTCATGGAAGAAAAGTGTGAACTTCTCCCAAAGCTTCCTAATCTACCTCTTCCACCATTGTTAGAGCTTCTACCTTTGTATGCCCCTCTATTATTTGCCTCATGGGATAGTTCTCCAACCTTGGAATCCCCTTGACCTTTGTTCTCATGGCTTCTTCCACCAAAACCTCCTCTATGTCCACCTCTAGAGTCTCTATCTCTTCCTTTACCTCTAGTATTGGAATCTTATTTCTTTTTCAATTTCTCTTCCACCTTAATAGCCATTTGATAGCAGCTATGGAGGGTAGTAAGTGTGAAAAGACTCAAGTCCTCTTGTATGTTCCATCTAAGACCGTTTAGATACCTAGCAACCTTGATGCTTTCAACTTCTTGCACTCTAGATCTAAGGCTTAGTTTTTGGAACTCCTCTATATATGCAGCTACATCTAGCTCTCTTTGTTTGAGATTTTGTCTCTTCTTGTGCAATTGAATATCATAGTCTTTAGGTAGATAGTTCTCCTTCACTTTAGCCACCATAGTTTTCCAACTTCCTATGGGTTTCTTGCCTTCCTTCTCTCTTTCTTCGTGTAGAAACTTCCACCAAGTTAGTGCTTGTCCTCTTAGCCTTGATTTGGCTATCTTCACCTTTTGTGCCTCTGTAATCCCATCACATTCAAAGTGATTCTCAATTCCCTCAATCCATTCCATAACCAGCTCTGCATCCATTCTTCCTATGAACATAAGGATACCTTCAAGTGCCTTGCCACTCAAAGCCTTCAATGCTTTGAGGAAGGGTTCCTCTACTAATGGAGGGTCAGGGTCTGGTTCTATGTCTTCCTCTATTTGATTCTTACCCTTATCTTTATCCTCTCCTAACTGTACCTTCATCTTGCTTGCAATCTCTACCACCTCTTCTAGTTTGTGCTTTCACCATTCTCCCATCGCTTTCTTGAAAAACTCCATTTTAGGCCTTGTAGCCTTTTGCCCCAACTAGGCCTCCTAGAACCCGTTTTCTTGGATTTTCTCAAAAATGGTCTTAACAACCCCCAAATATTTTTTGATATTCTTTCTAGTGGTATCCTAGGATTCAATATTTACTAGGTGTAAGGTCTCCCAAGTGGCCATTCATATGACTGTCCTCATACCTCCCTAATTTCAAGGGTTTCAAGGGTTTTAGCTCCTTTTTCCAACTTTGAGGGCTTCAATGACCTCCTCAACTCTCCTCCTTGCACACACATGCTTGGAATACATGTTCCCACACTCCTATGCTCTTGATTGGAACAAACCAATCCATTTAGTAGCTTTCTTTACTGCTGTCCTCTCCAAGCCACTAGCCAGAATGCACTTGCACTCGCCTAGTGCTTGATAGTTTCTTCACTTCCCCTGCAAAAAAAGACTCCTAAACCTGTATGTACATTATTTACATAGTCCCTAGATTTATTCCAAGTGTCCATGAGAGGAAATCCATGAGAACTCAAGTGGGACTCATTATTCACAAAACTGGCCCAAACTAGCAGTGAGTCCAAAAACCCAAGAACTTGCAAAACCTTAACGAGTTGGTCTAAATGACTAATATAATGCTAGGTACAGTAAGAAAATGAAACAAATGAAACACTCAAAGCATCAGGTTAGTCCTTTCAATCCATTCTTGATTGGATGAAGGCTCAAACACAAAATGCACTCAAAAGTTGTTGAATTCCAATCACACAAAAATGCTCTCCAAGTCTTAATTCATGAAAATGAACTACCAACTCAGGTATTAGGGTTTGGATGACCTTATATACCTTTATCCCACGTGCTAGGACCCTTGGATCGGACTTAGAACAACATTAATACTATTTTTCAACTTTTAGGCCAAATTGCTAAGGCAACATTGCCAAAATGCTCAAATTGCCAAGATTTGTCTAGGAACTCATAAAGTTCAAGACTCTAAGCCAAACCTACCCTAACACACTCTCAAAAACAACCTAGGGAATTTATATCATAGTCCTTATTCCTTTGGTGGTTGGCTAGAACCACCTACAAGCCAAAAATCACTAAGATCTTCCAAAAGACCTTAAGGTGCTCTTGCACTAGTTTGGAGGATGAAACTTGTTTGGATTTGTGAGGGAAATTTCACATAAAGGTTGCATCTGTATGCCAAGCATAGTGGATTTCAGCATCCCAATATTTTTCTAATTTTTTTTTTGATCATTGTAATCTTGGTTAGTAGCAAACAATTGAAGCAAAAAAATTGTAATCATCAAGTGAGTTATTTGAATTAAATACTCTATTCCAACCAACTTATATGTGTAGATCTATTTATCATATGTGAATGTTTTAGATCTAAATATCTTGTTTAAATGTTTTGGCTGATTTTCATTGAATTATTCCAAATCTAAGAAATTTGTATGAATAATTTAGTTAAGGATCATTGCATTTATCATTGAGCCTATGGTCAAATGTTCTCATCCTATGACATAAGTCTTGAATTGCTTTAATCAGTTCTGACAAGTCATGACCTCTTGATTGGGAAGGTTGTAACTCCCCCATTCATTCAGACAACCAGATGTATGTTTGTTGACAATATCAAATAAAACCTCCAGCCAGGGTCTGCTAGTGTAGGGAGAAGCAATGCATGAAATTTTCTTTTTGATTTGGGCTAAATGTGATTAGGACAGGCCCTGACAGGGTTGTATCAAAGCCCAAGAGAGAGATATGTTGAGGAAGAAAATAGAGAAATTATAGTGAAAATGTGCATTAGCATGTCTCATTTTATTTATAGAAGAAAGTACAGTGCACAACAATCAAGCAAAAGCTAAAATCCATCTATGAAATAAATTACTCACTATCAAAACTAACCTTCAAATTAAAGAAGAATTTAAGAAGCTATATTTTCATATAACTTCTTCAAATGTATTTAAATTATTGTACAAGGAACATAAAATATTAGAGATGCACTTTCCAAGCAATGTTGTTTTCCTATCGGTTTATGTAAAACATAATTATTGTGGGGATTCTACTTAAGATTCAATTAATCAAGGAAATCAGAAATGTTTTGGAGTTTTGTTCTACCAATGCAATTATTTTCTATACTAGCCATTATGGAGAAGCGGTTTATACAAATAATTGAATCTTCTAGTCAACAAATGGTCACAACATCTTGGGATGGAATGATTAAAATATGGAACATTGATGAAGGCAGAGGTAGTTGGGCAACAACTTTTGGCTCATCTAAGAAGACACAAAGTGCCAGTAATTATATGAAGAATGGTCATATGATATATTATTAGTATTCATATGGGAGTCTAGCCATATTAATTTTTTGAAAAAGGTGAATTTATGTTATATAAAAAAATTGATGGTTACAAATGGACCACCAAATTTACTAAGGCATGGGAAAGTTGACAAAGAAGAAAATCAGATGGTGTAGGGTTAATCATATGAGTATCTAGTTGTTACTTATGCAATGTGAAATAATGCTTTGAGTTTGAAAGATGTGCAATGCAATGTAATCAGCAATATGAATATAAACTACATAATATTTAACCATTCTTTTTATGCTATTGTACATTGATATTTAACCATTGCTTCAAAGAGTTTAATCATGCACATGAGGAGGAAACTAAATTTTGATTGTCAACTTCTATATATATCAAATTATCCAATAATCAAGTGTATGTCCATATACAAAAATGGCATCAACGCCAACTCAAACAAAGTTTTACAATATGTGGCATATGCCATCTCGTATCTATTCAAAATTTACATGCCAAAATGTCTATCTCATCCTAAACTACTGGTGGATTATCAAAATGGAGCCTCTTTGAAGCACTCGTTGATCGAAGGTAGCTGCACAAGAAAAAGTCAAACCACAATTGAGATTAGTTATACTATATAATTTAAAATTGAATAATTAACATAAAAATCAATACACATTGAATTATAATTGAACTCTAAAATTGAAATCTTGATTACCTAAAATATACTTCTCTTTGAAGGGTCAGGAGTCCTAGAATATACCCCTCTCAAAGAACTAACCAAACCAACTTTTGTAACGTCAATCTATATATGTGAACAAAAACATGAAATTGATCCAAGTTAGCATAGAATTGTCAGTAATAAGAACATATTTACCAAGCACAAAATAAAATAAACACATACCTCTTTAGGTTGATCTTTTTCTATATCTCATTTAGGTGTCTCAACACCTCCTCCTTTAGGCATTCGAATACCTACTCCTTCAGGTGTTGTGGCACTTATCAACAATGATGTATAACTCACAACCGCTTGTACATAAAAATGACAAGTACATATGAAACTACGAATCTATGTCAATGTATGCATAATCAATAAAAGATCTTATAAATTTTAATTCAATCAAATTTGAGTTCAATTACCTTTCCCTTATCCAACACTGTGCCTCCATAGTCTAGAGAGCATCGTACCTCGCTCACACTAGGTGTTTGCTACAAGTAGAGAGTAAGATAAACATATAAGTTAATATATAATTTCATTATTGACAATTCAAATGACAAGCAAATATACAGTAAAAAAATGTAAATGAGTGAGTGAGAAAATACATACTGTGTGCATGTCGATGCCAAATGAAATGACCCTAAGGGTGCTATCCGTCACCTGTGTGAGCTCCTCCTCAGACATTAACTATTAAATAGACCACGTAAATAAATATTAGTACTTGATACTATCTCTTATTAATATTCATTTAAAAAAAATGAGAGTTATGAATTTACATCTTAAATGTTACCTGTGTAACTACTCCAATGTCCACCTCTCTAGCAGGAGAGGACTCTGTAGGGTGTGCTCCACTCCCCTGCATGTGATCTGCTATAATATCCACATCCTGGATGTCATAATCAGAAGTGTCTAATGGATGCTCAGGGGGTTGTACAATAGGACCCAAACATATTTGCTAGCACGTATTGAAAATATGTGGCACACAAATATGTGGACCCGAGGAGGATAATGCAGTAACACTGGATCCATCGCCAAGATCACCAGACTGTGGCTAAGCTATTGAAGAAGCATGGGAAACCAAAAGACCACTCAAAGAGTGAATGGCCTGGATAGTTTGTGTGGCTACATCCTCCATAATATTTGGATGTTGTACTAGAGGTGGCGAAGGAAGGGGAGGACGGGGAACATGTGGGCGCCTAACTACTCTAGCTGCCCCTGGCCTATCCTGAGGCATACCTCTACCAACACCTTGGAAGGGTTTAATGTCAAAGTAATTGACATGATGCCGTAACAAAAACTCAGCATATAATTTTTTAATAAAGTAAAAAGGTACATCAAGATTATTGTTGGGTGGTTTATCAAAAACCATACACCAACGATCCCAAAAGTTATCTACTATGCCCTTATGCATGCACCATTTTATAGAAAGTTTTGGCTTGTTAACATTAATTGGAAAACCAGTGCTGGGGTTAATAAATAAAGAGGCTATTTGGGCTTTTGTTATTTGGAGATCTTTCACATCATTATAAGACATTCCACATGCATAATATTGCCTCATGGTTTCTCACCACGAATGAAATGCATTATGTTGGGTGGAGAGGGTTTCTACATTTGTAATTATTCCTGTCAATGTGGTTGACATATGGATAATCGAGGGATTTTCCTATAAACATCACAAATTCCCCTCAATTGCTCTAATTTTTCATGAATTAACTATCCAATTGATGGCTGCGGAGGTGGTGGAGCATTTGGAATTTCTGCATTTTGATTCTTAGCTGGTGGATTTTTCATTTTCAACTGGTGGAATTTGTGCATTTTCATTCTCAACAGCCATAATGCCTGATTAAAGTTAAAAAATAATTAATCTAAAATTAGACAATATAAATGAAACACTATTTTAAAATCAAAATCCATTAAAAACATTCATTTTTTATCAAAATCTATTTTGAACTCAATTGTTTCATAAAAATTCAATCAAAAACCCTATTTTGAAAAAAAATCCACAAAAAACATTCATTTTTTTATCAAAATCCATTCTCAATTCAATTTTTTCATAAAAATTCAATCAAAAACCCTATTGTGAAAAAAATCCACAAAAAACATTCATTTTTTTATCAAAATCTATTCTAAACTCAATTTTTTCACAAAAACTCAATCAAAAACCCTATTTTTAAAAAAAATCAACAAAAACCATATGAAATTATTCAAATCTAAATCAAAATTGAATCAAATCAAATGAAAATAAAAAAAATTACCTTTCCAAATCGAATTTAGCCTATATCGGATATCTGTTACATGAAGAATGGATGCACTGTGCACCCGCGGGTTCTTCTCAGCCGAATGACTTCAAAAAAGCGACAAAAAATTTTAATATATACTTTTTACAAATTGGATATCTGATTTGGATCGGATATCCGATTTATCCAAATTGTACAAGTAGCTTTGGTGTTTGGTATGGTGACACCCGAGCCTCAAAAAGTCAACATGTTCTTTTCACGTTTTTTTGGTCGATGAAAGACATGTTTTTTTCCTCATTGCCACTTTTTGGCCCACCATTAACCTGCACATACCCGTTGATAAAGTGAAATATTCATGTTTTGTAAGTCCTAGACACTTCCTTCCCTAGGAATCTACTCAAGAGTGTGCTAATGTCTCCAATCTATAAGAATAATTCTACTATGCTGATTTTCCTAGGAATATTTGTCACTAACTTTCTTTCAACCATCAACCAATTCTTGTTGAGATGCCTCAAATTACCAACCATATATAGTTCATAACTTTTTATGTCCTTTACCTCAATCATGGGACTTATTTATCTATGATGAGGTAAGTCAAAGGTTGTCCTGATCATTGAAGTAGTCAAATGCCAAATCTTTGCACCGTAAGGATAATAACACTTTCTACTTTGTGTATTGTAGTATTGTGCAATAGTCAAGATTAGTTTTGGGCACTACACTACTAATGGGAAATAAGCAAAAGGAGCCAATCTTAATTTGGCTATCTTATTAGACCTAAGGTAAACATCTTCACCAAATGTGTCTTTTGAATGTTTCCAAGTCAATATGTCTCAAATCCATGTCTATGAGACTCATCATCTTTGAGGTGAATTTGGATACCTTAAGTACCCCTTGGAATTTGTATTTCATAGAAATTTATCAATCTTGACTTTCTTTCCTTTCTTCTCTATCTTCTCCTCTAGAGTTACCTCCTCCTCAGTCATTTCCTCTACTTCTTCACTCTTCAAACATTTATAATACCTACAGACATGATAGTTCACCTCAAGAAATACTTTTAAAGAATTGAAATTAATTAACTATATCAAATTCTAAGTCTACAAGACTTTGGTGGAAGTTCAAGTCATGGGAAGACATGAGGATCAAGGCCAAAACATGATAAAATGATAAAATCCTATCGGGGCCCAAATTTCAGAAGGGGCCTCTTTAATTGTGATCCAGGAGCATTTGGTGGTGTGGGGGCAATCTTGCATCCAAGAAAATTGTTTTTTCCTTATTTTCTTTATTTTTTGAGTCCCATGATGACACTTAAGGGATGTAAGATAGTCAGAAGTCCAAAAAGGTCAAAAATGCTTGCTTACTATTTTTAGTAAGTCATTCTAATAAGACATGTATGGACTTTAAAATTTACCCCAATGAGAAAAATCAAAAAATATATTAGATGGCAGAATAATCATCTCGATATCTGGGTATGTGCAGGATCATCATGGAAAAAATAGGCCCTTAAGTGGCAAAAAAATTAGAAAAATCAGAGCTAGGTAACTTGACGTAAAAATTTGAATAAGTTATCTATATTATTTTAAAAATATGTAAGAATAGAATCTGTATAAAATTGAATGTAGTTTCTAAATTACTAGGTTTGTTTCAAAAAAAAAAATCTATTTGGTGAAAATTTGAAATTTCAATGCAGTAGTACTTAAATTTCATGGAAAAAATAAGAAGTAGGTGTCTGTCTGACCACCCTAACCACAATAAAATGATAATATTTTTTTATAATATTTTAGATATAAGTAGAGGGCTCATTTCCCAATGTGAAGCATATTTTTTTTATAATTTTTTTCCAAGTAAATAATTAATTATGAATTTTTTATTACAAATTTTTAAAAATATAAAAAACTTGTATGTCTGACTACCATTAACTTGGTCAAAACTTCATGAAATTCATTTTTTTCTTTTTTTAATCCTATAGTATGTGAAGCATAGAATGTGACACATGTTTTGGATTCAAAAAATGTGATACCATTTGAAAGCTATAGATGTTTTTCAACCAATCTATCAATCATGACTTTAGTCATAATTTGAATAGAAAATGAATAATAATTACTTATTAATGAAATCCAGAATCTCCAGTTCAAATATCTCAGAACATCCCATCAAAAAATATTGGGAATTCTGACTCCAATGCAACTCGAACGGAGTCATACGGAGCTACGGTGCTCGAGATACACAAGTCAAACCTTCAGTCAACTCAAAGACCCAAGTCAGAAAAAAGGTCAAAAATCAAAGTTGTCAAAAGTGGTCAAGACTGGTGTCAATGCAAAGAGCTCATCGCAAGCTCTCCAATGACGTTCGTTTCATCAAAATTGGAGTTCGTTTGCCCAAGTTATGAGAAGTCAAAATCGGCCAATCATGTGTGGACACGTGGCAGTCCAGTCAACACCACATCATCAATCCAGTCAGCGGACACATCACTCCAAATTCTTTGACTGAAAAAACAAATTTTGATATGGCATCATCTCACCCCTCCATGGGCAAGCCATTATTGGCAAAAGGTGGCAATTATTTTTATAAAAATAATAAAATAATAAATATATAAAAAAAATAAAAAAATAATAAAAAATGCCACATTCTTTTAATAAACGTGGGCTCTCCTATATTAAAGGATCTCCACCTATCTTAAAGCCCAATTAAAGCCACCCTATTTTAAAGCCATGAGTTTATTTTAAAAACCTATTTTCATGGAATCCTTATTTTAAGGGATTTTAAACCCTTTTTAATTATTATTACCCCTATAAAAAGGGATAAAATCCTATAAGATAGCAATGGGATTATTTTTAAGGGATAAAATTTAAAAATCTTCTTAAAAAATATATAAATAATCTCGTAAGAGTTATCAAAACAAAATTATAGGGATTATTATTTTCCTTTGTAAGCCCAAAATTATAAGGGCCCTTCATTATTTATCTTGAAGAGATTTTATTATGTAATGGAGGGATTTCTTTTGGATTTACATGTAAATTTGGGGAAATTGTAAATCAAGTTGTTATACACCAAATTGGGTAAAATTGGTGTATAAAAAGGGGTAAATGGGTGAGAGTTTGTAAGAGTGTTTTAGCTAATTATTTTTGTAAGGAATTTTGGAGGTGATTTTTGTAAGTGGAGAGTTGGGATTTTTCTTCCTTGGAGAAATCTTATTGTAACTTCGTGCTTTTGGAGAAGCTTGTTCCCACGCACTTTGGAAGTACATTTTCAGATTTCTTTGTAATCCAAGGGGAGGCTATGCCGAAGATTGTAACCAAGTTTCTGGAGGAATAATTGGATCGGTCTCACTCTATTGGAGCGGACCCGGGGACGTAGTCACGATTGTGGCGAACTCTGTTATCAGATTGTTTGCACTTTCTCTCTTCTTCTCTCTCACATTCTGGTTATCACCTTGATTTTTAAAGCATAATTTCAATAATGTACACTTGTTTTTGAGTTTCCATTAAATTGTTTAAGTTAAGCATTTTTTATGCAATTAGTCAGATCCTAAATCGGATCAAATTGGTATCAGAGCTTTTGGTGACTAGTATTGCAGATTTGTTTTGAATGCTAACAAGATCCAGGATTCAGAAGGGCGAAGGAAAGCTTGAGGAATATAATCCTGAGATCAGGAAACAAAGAAATTTTCCAAAAATGTCTGTGTCTGGAATGGAGGTGCCCGAAGAACTCAGCGAGCAAGAATTTTGAAGAGCCTTTTGGCAAATGAGAGCCGCGTTGGAAATGCTACTCAAAGAAAGGGAAGAATGCATGAAACTTGAAGAAGATAATGCATTGAAGCAAGAAGATCATGGAGACCGTAAAAGCAAGAAGAAGCAACTAGGAGGTGGTGATGAACCCACAAATTCTCCTCCGTCTACTCCTCCTTCTCCTCATTCTCCTTCTTCTTCTTCTACACGTTCTCTTTCTGGTAATCCTTTTAAGGGTGTAAATAAGCCTCAGATTAAATTGGATGTTAAATTTGAACTACCTAAGTATTGTGGTGAATTAGATGCTGAAAAACTAGATGACTGGATTCAACAAGTAGAAGTCTATTGTAGAGTCCAAAGCCTCTTTGATGATGCTTCTAGGATCCAGTTAGCTACTCTTCGGTTCGGAGGTTCAACTCTCACTTGGTGGGAGAGTAGGAATAGAGCAGAAATTTCACAGCATGGTAGAGTCAATTTGTCTTGGTCAGAATTTGTTAATGCTCTTAAAAAGCAGTTTTATCCCCTAGGCCATATGCAACAGCTAATAATGAACTGGAAAAAATTTAGGAAAGGGAAAGAATAGTCTGTTCAAGATTACACCCATGAGTTTTGTAAAAGGGCTATTGCATTAAATGTACCTTTGTACCCCCAGGATACTTTGTTAAAGTACATAGGAGGTCTTCATTCATATCTTAGACACTCCATTTTGGTATTAAACCCTTGTAATTTGGATGAAGTGTCTGTTCAAGCTACACACTTAGAGTCAAGGGGAAAGGGTTCTTTCATTGATAATGATAACTCTGAAAAGAAATCTTCTAAGAATGCAGAGACAGGGAAAGGAAAGAAGACAGCTATAGTTAAGAAGGATGACAAACTTTCTTGCTCTCATTGTGACAGGAAGGGTCATGATGAAGATCATTGTTGGAAGTTGCATCCTGAATTGAAGCCTAAGTGGGCTCAGAGACAGAATCAGAAACGAAAGGGTAAGGAGAAAGCCACAAATGTTGTTATGGATCTTGGTTCTTATTTTGATGATGAAACTAAGATAATAGCTATGTGTATGAAATGTAAAGATCCTAATTCCAGTGTTTCCTTTGATAGTTGTGCTTCTACTTCTAAAGTTAATGATGCCTCTGAAGATAAGAAAAGGAATGAGCTTTTTCATTTAAGGGTTGTTGCTAAGAAAATTAAGATTGATGCACTCATAGATAGTGGTTCTCAAGTTAACTTAATTTCTGAAGATGTTGTAAGAAACTTGGGATTGAAAACTACACTGCATAAGAAACCTTATCCACTAGGCTGGATTTGCGAGAACGATAAATTGCAAGTAACAAGACAATGCACTTTGAAATTTGCAATCACTAGTAAGTTTGTGGATGAAGTACAATTTGATGTGGTTCCACTAGATATCTGTGGGATAGTGTTGGGTAGCCCTTATCTATATGATCAAAAAGCTATTTTCTACAGGGAAAAGAATCATTATCATTTGTTTAAAGATGGCATTCAGTATATTGTACATTCTCACAGGATTAAGACTGATCATTCTTTTACTAACATAGGGAAAGTAAAGAGGGTGATTAATGCAAGTAAAGATTTGACTCTCATGTCTGTCAGTTCAGGTGGTTCTAGACATGAACTTGAAGTAGCTAATTAGGGTCAGATGTCACGGGATGCACCCACCCTACAACATGAGGGAATGGTGATTGAAAGCATTGATGGTCCCTTGGGTAAAAATGTTTCTATTGTGAAAGATTGATATGTTGTTGATTTATTCTCTTTCATATCTGCATTATTGTTCAGCCTGATGCTAGTCAATGTTTGTTGGCTAGTAGCTATGACAGTTGATGTAGATGCTTATGGAAGTGATAGAATGATGTTTTTGTTCAACAATGTTGTTGCAGTCTTCATTGTGATTGTAAGTCAAGCTTACAGATGTACAGATGATACAGGACAAGTGAGGAGGCAAAGTCCTCACTTAATGTCTGAATAAATGCCACTTTTGGAGGTCCAAAAGCTCTCTAGTGGGGAGGCCTGATCTGGAGGATTTTTGTCAAATTTTGAAGTTCCTCATTTTTCTCCAGAAATATCTTCATCAAAAAATATTGGGAATTCTGACTCCAATGCAACTTGAACAGAGTCAGTCGGAGCCACAAATGTTGTTATGGATCTTGGTTCTTATTTTGATGATGAAACTAAGATAATAGCTATGTGTATGAAATGTAAAGATCCTAATTCCAGTGTTTCCTTTGATAGTTGTGCTTCTACTTCTAAAGTTAATGATGCCTCTGAAGATAAGAAAAGGAATGAGCTTTTTCATTTAAGGGTTGTTGCTAAGAAAATTAAGATTGATGCACTCATAGATAGTGGTTCTCAAGTTAACTTAATTTCTGAAGATGTTGTAAGAAACTTGGGATTGAAAACTACACTGCATAAGAAACCTTATCCACTAGGCTGGATTTGTGAGAACGATAAATTGCAAGTAACAAGACAATGCACTTTGAAATTTGCAATCACTAGTAAGTTTGTGGATGAAGTACAATTTGATGTGGTTCCACTAGATATCTGTGGGATAGTGTTGGGTAGCCCTTATCTATATGATCAAAAAGCTATTTTCTACAGGGAAAAGAATCATTATCATTTGTTTAAAGATGGCATTCAGTATATTGTACATTCTCACAGGATTAAGACTGATCATTCTTTTACTAACATAGGGAAAGTAAAGAGGGTGATTAATGCAAGTAAAGATTTGACTCTCATGTCTGTCAGTTCAGGTGGTTCTAGACATGAACTTGAAGTAGCTAATTAGGGTCAGATGTCACGGGATGCACCCACCCTACAACATGAGGGAATGGTGATTGAAAGCATTGATGGTCCCTTGGGTAAAAATGTTTCTATTGTGAAAGATTGATATGTTGTTGATTTATTCTCTTTCATATTTGCATTATTGTTCAGCCTGATGCTAGTCAATGTTTGTTGGATAGTAGCTACGACAGTTGATGTAGATGCTTATGGAAGTGATAGAATGATGTTTTTGTTCAACAATGTTGTTGTAGTCTTCATTGTGATTGTAAGTCAAGCTTACAGATGTACAGATGATACAGGACAAGTGGGGAGGCAAAGTCCTCACTTAATGTCTGAATAAATGCCACTTTTGGAGGTCCAAAAGCTCTCTAGTGGGGAGGCCTGATTCGGAGGATTTTTGTCAAATTTTGAAGTTCCTCATTTTTCTCCAAAAATTTCTTCATCAAAAAATATTAGGAATTCTGACTCCAATGCAACTCGAACAGAGTCAATCGGAGCTACGATGCTCGAGATACACTCAGTCAAACCTTCAGTCAACTCAAAGACCCAAGTCAGAAAAAGGTCAAAAAACAAAGTTGTTAAAAGTGGTCAAGACTGGTGTCAATGCAAAGAGCTCATTGCAAGCTCTCCAATGACGTTCGTTTCATCAAAATTGGAGTTCGTTTGCCCAAGTTACGAGAAGTCAAAATCGGCCAATCATGTGTGGACACGTGGCAGTCCAGTGAACGCCACATCATCAATCCAGTCAGTGGACACATCACTCCAAAGTCTTTGACCGACGAATGAAATTTTGATATGGCATCATCTCACCCCTCCATGTGGCAAGCCATTATTGGCAAAAGGTGGCATATTATTTTTATAAAAATAATAAAAATAATAAAAATAATAAAATATATAAAAAAATAAAAATAATAAAAAATGCCACATTCTTTTAATAAACGTGGGCTCTCCTATATTAAAGGATCTCCACCTATCTTAAAGCCCATATTAAAGCCACCCTATTTTAAAGCCATGAGTTTTGTTTTAAAAACCTATTTTCATGGAATCCTTATTTTAAGGGATTTTAAACCCTTTTTTAATTATTATACCCCTATTCAAAAGGGATAAAATCCTATAAGATAGCAATGGGATTATTTTTAAGGGATAAAATTTAAAAGATCTTCTTAAAAATATATAAATAATCCCGTAAGAGTTATCAAAACAAAATTATAGGGATTATTATTTTCCTTTGTAAGCCCAAAATTATAAGGGCCCTTCATTATTTATCTTGAAGAGATTTTATTATGTAACAGAGGGATTTCTTTTGGATTTACATGTAAATTTGGGGAAATTGTAAATCAAGTTGTTATACACCAAATTGGGTAAAATTGGTGTATAAAAAGGGGTAAATGGGTGAGAGTTTGTAAGAGTGTTTTAGCTAATTATTTTTGTAAGGAATTTTGGAGGTGATTTTTGTAAGTGGAGAGTTGGGATTTTTCTTCCTTGGAGAAATCTTATTGTAACTTCGTGCTTTTGGAGAAGCTTGTTCCCACGCACTTTGGAATTGCATTTTCAAATTTCTTTGTAATCCAAGGGGAGGCTATGCCGAAGATTGTAACCGAGTTTCTGGAGGATAATTGGATCGGTCTCACTCTATTGGAGTGGACCTGGAGACGTAGTCACGATTGTGGCGAACTCCGTTATCAGATTGTTTGCACTTTCTCTCTTCTTCTCTCCCACATTCTGGTTATCACCTTGATTTTTAAAGCATAATTTCAATAATGTACACTTGTTTTTGAGTTCATTAAATTGTTTAAGTTAAGCATTCAATTATGCAATTAGTCTAGATCCTAAATCGGATCAATTAAATTCAAAGTAAATCATAATTTATATTGGTGGAAAGCTGAGAATCTCCTTTAAAAACCCTTTTTGTTTCATCAATTTTGGGTAAAAAAAATCGTCAGCCACATACCCATCATATTGCCACTTTTTGGCCCATCATGATCCTACACATACCCATCTTATACCATTTGGGATATATTAAAGTTTTCAACTTAGTAAATTTCTCCAATACAACTTCAAACTCAAATTTGAAACCCTAAGAAGCCTCAAAAAAGTTCAAAAAGTGGAGAAAATGATCTTCACATCATTTCAATGTTGTATATCTCTTTGAGAGCTTTTCAGAGACATATTATAATAGAAAATCAAACACTTGAGTCAAAATTTATGGCTCCAAGAAACTGTGCCCCCAAAATGTGAATTTCAATAAAATATTTTATTGGGTAGGAAAATGAATAGTTGGACCTCTGGTTTCCAAAACAAAAGGGGAGTTACACTTTACAAAATATTCTAAGGAATTTATTGGTGTTAAATAAAGGGTTGAACAAAGGTTATGAGAGGTGGCTCCATTAGTGCATATTGTGCCTCCAAATTGTAGAGTTTTCTTAGAGATTTGAGTTTCTTTGTAGTGAGATATGCCCATGTGGCTATAGCTTTGTAATTTCTAAATATATAATTTTATTTTCTAAAAGAAAATTGAAAGTGGGTTATTTTTTATTAGAGGTAAATAGGTTTTGAAGGGGCCCCAAAACCCTTTACAAAAAGGAATAGTTGAAGCAAAAGATAACTACATATAGAGCAAACAGTTAGCCAAAAAACAACAAACCACTAGCACAACAAAAACCAAAAAGGAAGGACAAAAGCAACAAAGCTACATATTCTTCAAGATATCAATAGCTTCCATGTTGAAAATCAAGGTGAAGAAAGCTTGCAATATGAACTTAAATGAGTGAATGCAAATCTGAAATATGTAGAATAACCTTTAGCCTTAGTGTGAAGAAATAATGAGAGAGAGAGAGATAGAAAAAACCATAACACATGCTACAACAAATTTACGTGGTTAAATCCCGAAGGGAAAAAACTCCACCACCGAAAGAGAGGCAAGTATATTATTGATAATCTCAAATATTACATGCAGCAATAGACTTCTCTTATCATTCCCTATAAATCCAGTAGCACCCTGTTACCCTGCAAAATTGAATTGAATAACTCTAGCTCAAGGCCCCAATTTATAGAAATTTGTGAGGATGAAAACCACCATGGTTTCACCAAACAATAGGTAGTAATACCACCTAGAAAACCCCACACCTCCCTCCTTGAAATGGTCAAAAAATACCAAAAATAGCCTCTTACAGATGCTCTTACAGCTGTCATAAGGCATCTTTCATGCATGGGCGCTTGGGGTCCAAAAATAGCATATTTTGTCATAGGAATCTGTCATACTATCATAGCATCTTATGAAAACTGTCATGCATGTCATAGATGCTCTTACAACACCCTATTTTGACCTAAAAACCTCATTTTAGAAGATTCCAAGGTGGGATGCCTAGCTATTTTGTCCTTTTCCAAAAGGACAAATGGTAATGGTAACACTGCATTTATATTGTCTCTTCCACCACTGTTCGTCAAACAGTTTCACCTCTTATGGGTCAATGTACAAAACACTTTATGAGAATAATAAATTAAAGGATTTACAAGATTGGTGACACCTAAATCCTAACACATGTCGCATGCCACAGTTTTTTGATAGTCATCCATGACTTCAGACTTATCTTTAGCAGGGACCCCAACTTGCACCTTGGTTTTATAACACATTCTAGCTCTAGGCCCACTCACATTTTCCTTTCTACATTTTATGTTTTAATATGTATTGTTGCATTATGTGTGGGTATTGGGTGGAGTAGCCCCTCATCAAATTTAGTTAATTTAATAACTAATTTGGAAGTCATAGTTCGGTGAGGATTATAGATCTCAAGCACTAAAACCAAAAGTATAATCTAGATACAAAGTCTTGAAAGAATATTAATTGATCATTTTTAGGATTTGAGACATTAAATAAAAGTGGGACATATGGGTTTAGTATTCTATAGTTCCATCAGAATTATAAAATCCCAATGGTCTTCCTTAGTCAACATTTATGGGAATTGAAACTTTAGGTTGATGGAGGATTTTCGGGTCAAGGATAACAAGGTCTAATGAGACACAAAGTCCCATGAGGATATTGCTAAAGGTTTGGTAGGAATGAAAAATTAAAATACAATGAAATGATGCAGTGAATAGATATGAAGGGTCATAGCCCTAAAAATACAATGTATATATGTAAGATGAAAACATTGGGAAAATGAAGGACATCAAGACAAATGAGTAAATTTTTGTTAAGACTTGAAGTTTTGAAAGGTTATGTCCTAGATGAAATTTAAAGTTAAAAGTGGAGTTCAAGAGTTTGGGAAAATGAAGGATCATTAATATAAGTTCCCAAAAAATCATAGGGCCTAGATCCCCAAAGCGATATCCCTTTGATAGCAATTCATTATTGAAACACATGGTCAAGACCCTAGGAGGAACTAGACATCATGATTACATCTGAAAGCCCTTTGAGGCTCTGAGGCCCTGAAGGAAACGTACTTGATGATCATTAATTTTAACTCTTCAAATTAAGCTTATCTAATTGAGGCCTCTTTGGTCTGAGTAGATGGGGTAATCTTATATATTTGAGCATTTCAACCCAACACAATGCACCATACCCAAGATCCTAAGAAGATCTAACATTTATTTTCTTAGAACCTAGGGGAAATCTTGAACTAATACAACCAATTTGAACAAAGAAAATCCTAGTTATGATCCATTTATTAATCTAAAACCTAATCCTAACCCTAAACCAAGCCTAAACATAACCAAAAAACAAAATGAAAGAGGAAATGAGAAAAGAAATAGAGAAAGAAGATAAAACACAAAAAGAAACATTAAAGAGAAAACAAGCAAGCTAAAATGAAAGAGAGAAAAGACACAATTTAACCAACTTGGAAATCGCGAATAGGATGAGGAAGTAAAAACCACAACCATGTCCATAAGATCAACCTCCCACATGATACCATGAATCACTAAAGTTTAAAGTAGCACATACAATCTCACAATGGATTGATTGGTAGTGGATTAGCGAATGTAATTCATAATGAGAACTTGATTTTGATGTGCAATAAAGATTAAATTATGACCTTAATAGAATAAAATCCTTAGTCATATGTTTTGAAAGTACTACCATTAATGTAGTAGGTGGGACTAGAAGTTTAGGGAAAAATTAGACTTTAGGACTTTGGTTCCAATGATGAACCTCCCAAAGTATTGAAGTTGAAACAAATAGAAAGGAGAGCAAGAGTGGGGTCTTAGAAAGGATGCATGCATTAGGAAATTATATGTTTATCCCTCTAGGACCCGAATCCTTGCTTGAAAGAGTGAAAAGAAAAAGGACACAAAAAGAGGCATGAACAACAATAAAACTTGAGATCCCAAGGGAAAAAGAAACTTCAAGGCAAAAAAGGGAAAAATGAAGGGAAAAGAACAAATAAAGAAACAAAAAGGAAAAAAACCAAAAAGAAGAAAATAAAGGAAAAAGAGGGGAAGGGGGTCCCCATTTTTCTCAAATAAAAATATGGGGTGTGTATGTATGGCACAACACGTATACTTATAAAAAAATGTGAGTCTCTTGATGAAATTGTCTTATTTAGATGATTTGGTTTGCATTCCTATAATTTTAGCCTTATTAACATAATGTTTTTTATTTCCTACCTAAAAGCCTCCTACAAATGGAAATTTCAAGACAAGTTGATAACAAAAATATAAAGCATGAAGAAATAACTATATTGTACAAAAATTGGGTGAGAGTAATTTGACCTACTCTTCAATGTAAGAATTGATGCATATATGTTGAATGAAACCTAACTTAAGTAATGAAAAAAAATTAGAGAAAAAATACCTAGTGCATAAATAAAGACATAAATAAGAATGAATAGAGAAGAATTCTATTCATTGGATTTGTACAAACTAAGATTTATTAAATATAATTAAGTTTTATTTTATAAATAATACAAGAGAAAATGAGGATCTAAGAACCAAGTCTCCTAAAATAGAATGATTTTACTAAGCTTTTCTAGAGAAAATAAAAAAAAGAAAGTCAGCTAATTATATAATTATTGAAAGAATATCTAGATATATAATCAAAATATTTATAATATTTACCTAAGCAAGATGAACATAACCTAAGCTATAACAATGTAAAGTAAGTAGTCAACAAAAATTATGTCTATTATTCTTCATGTTATGCTCCCTCTAAAGGATCCTATAAAAGCTCTCTTAGTTTATTCGTAATTTTATTTGGCTCAATGAAAAATAAAACCAAGGGTCTTACATAGTCTCTTGTAATATCTGTTTCATTCTATAGAGCAAAAGAAAAATGACATCATTGATGTCTATACATAAAGCATTGAACTTTTGAATAAATATATTGTTTGAATCATTAAAAAATTGAAGGATTGTAAATTCTGAAGAATTACATCTCTATTAGTTCATCTTATGAAATAATGTCATGGAAGGGAGATATTTTCCACACACTCTTCATCACCTTGGTTCTAGCTAAATTTTAGGAATACTTCAATTCTCATTGTGTGAAAGGATTTTGAATCAATCAAACTATTCATAAAATGGATGTAGATGGGTTGAGGTTTGGTATTTACTTTAACAACTCTAAGATATAGTGGTATCGCATAATCAAAAAATAAAATATGTCTTTGACTAAGACTCCAAGAATTAATGCTCTTAGGGTCTTTAGAAAAGGAATATGTATTGTACATGTGATTTTGTTACTTCTAGAGACTAGAATCATTGGTTTGTTCTATACAATAATTACAGTATTATCAACTCTAATTTTCATTATCTCCTTTGTAGTCAAGAGCTTATGCCTAGTTCTATTTTGCATAAGTTGGGCCTTCAACCACCAATTTCTTTGTGGAAATTGATGTGAAAATTGTAATATACTTTATGAGAATTACACTCCCAAGTTGCTATACATTATTCTTACTTTATGAGAATATACAAAGGATTCTAAAGAAGCTTGATCTGAAATAGGAGATCTAAAAGAGATTTTGGAAAAGGAGGTTCTACCCAACTGTTGCCTGAAAAAGTGATTAGAGTCTCTAGAAGAAAAAGAAAATCATTGTATAAATGAAATTGTAGCTATTATAAAGACACCAGAGTTAAAGAAAATGGTGGAGGAGAGTCGATGTCATTTGATATCCTTCCACCAGTGTTTAAGAGAAACCACCAAAAAGTGGTTGTAGAGCGTCCGCCATGTCATTAACAAGTATGAAGGCTCCATCTTCGAAAAAGGTAAGGATTTAATCTCAAATCTTGGATGAAAGAAATAAAGTTAGAGCATAGTTGAAAAGAAGGATTGTATGGCTCAGTAAAGCCACATATTATATTATGCTATTAAATGGTCATATTTTTGGGCCAAAAGATCATTTTTTAAAGCCATTTTACTTGTTTGAGACTTGTGTAGGTCTCCTGGCTAGTATTTTGCTTTGTAAAGCCAATTGATATTATAAATTGTTAGAATTTTTATTGTAAAAGTGTGAAACTATGGTGTAAAAAAAATAGATTAAAGCAGGCCCAAGGGTAATATAGTAAACAACATGGTATTAGGATTTAGGGCAATCAAAATGAAAATATTATTTTTTTCTCAAAATGTATGGGATTTGGTAGAAAATGGTTTTATAGAACCACGGGACTAGGTAGCCTATCAGGCATTAACACAAGTAGGAAAGGATCAACTCAAAGACAACAATAAGAAGGATGTTAAAGCCTTATTCTTTATTCAATAAGTAATGTATGATTTGGTATTTCTAATGGTTGTTGCAGCAACCAGGTCCAAACAAGCTTGGGAGGCATTATAAAATGCTTATCAAGGTATGACTAGAGCAAAAGTAGCTAAGTTACAAACTTTAAGAAGAAGTTTTGAAAATGGTCATATCAATGGATCTAAATTTGTAGATCATTTCTTTACTGAAGTAATGAATATTGTTAATCAAATGAGGATGCATGGGGAAAACATAACTAATCAAAAGGTAGTAGAAAAGGTTCTTAGAAGTTTTCCTAGTAAATTTCATGCAATTATTGTTGTTGTTGAAGAATCAAAAGACTTAGCTCAACTATCTATAGATGAACTATTGAGATCTTTATTATCTCATGAATCTAGAATGAACAAGAATAATAATTCCTCTTTAGAAATTGCCTATCAGATCTAAGGTATCATCTAGTAGAGGAAGAGGAAGATCAAACTTTAAAGGAAGATGAAGAGACAGAGATGGACATATGAGTCCGAATCAAGGAGAAAGAACCAATAAGTCCAATTAGATTTTTAATAACAAAGGACGAGGAAGAAAGAAATCACAAGGTTTGATAAATATCACATTCAATGTTATTATTACAAAAAGTTTGGTCATAAATTGCAAATGAATGTAGGAAGAAACAAGAAGAGGTGAACAAACATGGTGCAAATTACTTAGGTGTATCTGATAATAATTCAAGATGTTTATTCATAACTTGCAATGTTTCTTAAGAAAGCTCTATGGAAATATGGTTTTTACATAGTGGATGTAGCAATCACATGATAGGAAATAAAGAGTTATTTTCTAGTTTGGATCATGATTATGTGAAATCTAAAGTGAAATTGGAAAATGATACTAAAGTATTTGTAATGGGGAAAGGTGTTATAAATTTTTTGACTAGAAATGAAGAAAAAAGATACATTCTTGACATTTACTTTATGCCTAGATTAAGGCATAATCTAATGAGTATTGAAAAAAAAATGCAAAAAGGATACAAAACTTTCTTTAACAATGATGTTTGTACAATTACAGATAGAAATTTAAGTAATAGGTTAATTGCAAGGGTTGAAATGACAAGGAACTAGATGTTTCCACTCTAGATTCACTGTATCCAAGGAATAGAGAAAGTTAATTTCAAGTCAGTACACTTAGACTAGACATTATTTTGGAATTTGAGGTATGGCCACATTCATTTTAATGGTTTGAGTTTATTGCAAAAGAAAAAATATGGTGAAAGGATTACCACCCATTATGCAACCAACTAGTTCATGTGAAATTTGTATATTGGAAAAACAACATAGAGAAATTTTTCTAGTAGGGAGTTCATATAGAGCAAGGGCACCATTGGATTTAGTTCACACTGAGATATGTGGACCCATGCATACTCCATCTTTAGGTGGAAGTATATATTTTTTAACATTTGTCAATGATTTCAGTAGGAAAACTTGGATATACTTTCCCAACTAGAAGTCTGAAGCCTTCAGTAAATTCAAGGAGTTGAAAGCTATGGTGGAAAGGAAAAGTGGACTATTCATCAAGGCACTTAGATCTAATAGAGGTGGTGAATTTAGTTCTAATGAATTTCTATTATTTTGTAGAGATTGTGGGATCAAGAAACAATTTACAACAAGGTACACACCATAAAAAATGGTGTAGCAAAGAGGAAGAACATAACTATAATGGAAATGGCCAAGAGTATGTTAAAGGCCATAACATTGTTTAATGTTTTTTGGATAGAAGCAGTAGTGTGTGTTGTATATATTTTTAGTAGAAGTCCTACAAAAAGTGTCAAGGATAGAATTCCATAGGTTGTATGGAATCGTAGAAAACACAATGTGTTTTGTTGCATATTCTTTAGTTCCATTTGAATTAAGAAGAAAATTGAATGATAAAAGTGAGTAATGCATTTCCATTCATTATAGTGAGCAATCAAAAGCTTATAGATCTTGTATAATCCCATTTCAAAGAAAGTAATTATTAGCAAAGATGTTGAATTTAAGGAAGAAGCATGGGATGGAAACATTGATAGGTCAATTACAATTGGAACACCAATACCTCATAGTGAAGAAGAACTAGAAGAACAAGATGGTCAATCAAATCAAGAAGGAACAAGTACTCCACCAAGAAATCTTGTGCAAGGTGAACCATCGGGCCATGCAAGCCATCCTACTCCCAACTAAAATGTAAGTAATGGGTCAACCCCTACTCTTGCCTCATTAAGGTCAAAGTATAAAGGAAAGAAAATCAGAAGTTTGAAGGAGATTTATGATTAAGGAGAAGAAAATTTAGATTTGTTAAAAAATTCTTTATTGTCTTATGATCTTGTGTATTTCAAAGAAGGAGCTAAAGAAGAACATTGTATCAAAGCTATAGATTAAGAGGTGGATTCTATTAATAAGAACCAAACATGGGAGCTAGTTGATCTACTTGAAGATAAGGATTGCATAGGAGTCAAATTGGTATATAAAAATAAGGTCAATACTAATGGTGAATTTGTAAAACATAAGGAAAGATTAGTTGCAAAGGGATTTTCAAAATAGTATGAGATTGATTATAATGAAACATTTGCTCTAGTTGGTAGACTTGATCTAGTTAGATCTGTTTTAGCTATAGCTACACAAAATGATTGAAATGATTTCTAGATAGATGTAAAATCAACTTTCTTGAATGGTTTTCTTGGCAAAGAGGGTTATGTTCGACAACCACCTGGTTATGAGGTATGTGGGCATGAAAGTAAAGTATGTAAAATGAAAAAACCTCTATGGTTTAAAACAAGCACCCAGGGCATGGTATAGTCGAATTGATTCATATTTGTTAAGTAATGGATTCAATAAAAGCAGTAGTGAGCCTACATTATATATAAAAATCAATGAAGAAAGTTAAATCTTGATTGTGTACCTATATGTTGATGATTTAATTTTCATTGGCAATTTGTCTCTAGACATATTCAAGTCAACTATGAAGAAAGAATTTGAGATGAAAGATTTGGTCTTGATAAGATACTTCCTAGGCATTGAAGCTGTTCAATCTGATAAAAGCATTTTTATTTGTCAAACTAAGTATGTGAAGGATATATTAAAAATATTCAAAATGTTGAATTGTAATCCAACATCAATTCTAGTTGCAATAGGAACAAAGCTTAATAAAGAGGATAAGGGGTCAAATGTTGATCCAACTTTGTTTAAAAGACTTGTTGGAAGTCTAATGTATTTCATAGCTACAAGGCCTAATATCATAAATGGTGTTAATTTGATTTCAAGGTTTATGGAGTCACCTTAGAAGTCTCACTAGCAAGTTAGAAAAAAGATACTGCAATATGTTGTAGGAACAATAGGATATGGAATTCTATATTCCAAAACTAATAAATTTGATTTGATTGGTTTTACTGATAATGATTTTGCAGGGAGCATTAATAATAGGAAGCACACTTCTAGATACGTCTTTCATCGTGGAATCTAGATGTAGTTTCATGGGCATCAAAGAAGTAACCATTGTGACACTTTCATCAGCTGAAGTAAAGTATGCAACAACCACATTAGTAGCATGTCAAGTAGTTTGGATGAGGAGAATATTGATAGATTTATTGCAAACACATAAGGAGTCAACACCAATATTTTGTGATAATAAATCAACAATTGCATTGTTAAATAATCATGTTTTTCACAAGAGAAGCAAGCACATTGATTCAAGATACCATTTTATCATAGAGCTTGTGAATAATGGAAAATTAATTTGGAGTTTTGCAAATTTGAAGATTAGTTAGCAGACATATTTACCAAGGCTTTATGTGAAACTAAGTTCTTATATCTTAGGAATCTCTTAAGCTTACGAGAAGTCACATAAATATTTGATGGCTATCATTGTACTAGTGAATAAGTGATTGTAAATGGGTAGGGAGCAAGGCTTTACACCAAGACCCATCTTTTCTAGATTATGGGAGAATATTTAAAAATAATTAGTATAATTAATTTATAAAAAGATTAGATGATTAAATTAATTATTGACGAGATACACAATAAGTCCATACCGTCCACACCATCTCCGACCGTCCAAGCCGCCCAACGCCAACTTCTACCGCCCCACCCCATCCATGTTATTTACGCTATGTTCTATTTCACATGTCCATAGTAAATGTCAAAGCTAACACACATGCTACAGTATGTGTTGAATTTAGTGCATATCTTTCTATAAAACGAATTCCTGAGCCTGTAATTTCGGCGCTCCAATTCAATGGTTTTTTCCTCAATTAATCTGCCCTGCCTTCAACGGGCTGTTTCAAAATTTACCATTTCCAACATAACAGCTCACAGCATCTACAATTTGAGAAAATAGAAAATAAGAGGCACACTATCCCGCAGGCAATAACCCTTTTTCCTTTGGCTGTTGACCAGTAGCTCTCTTGCTAAAATTACAAAGATGGGTGATAGTTTCGTCCATTACTTACCTCACACTATTTATTGGAATATATATATACATTATCAAATATACAGTATCCTACCCTCCCGTCTGAAATACAGAAGCTTCCACCATGAGGATACTTTAAATGAACCAGTTATTGGCTTGAACATCCATATTTTTTTCCCAATACACACATCGATTCTTTCTTGTTGTAAGAATTGTATTTTTACCATTTAAAAGATATTAAGAACGAATGAATGCTTGTTTGAGACAGATTTATAGAGTAATAAATATATCATCCTTACTGTTAGTGGAATAGAGTAATACAATATATCATGTCATAAACATAATCTGTCCAACTGACTTCAGAAGACATTATAACAACAATCATAACCATTCCGTCTATAACATTAATCAAAATAAACTAAACTACATTAAAAGAATTCCTCCAAAACAAAATCAGAACAAAGCTTTCTCCATGATAAAACACCAGATCATGTTACAACTATTTTCTTAACCACCCATGAAAATCCACCCTCAACAGTTTAAAGTAGATATGAGTTAATTGATTAGTTCTATCATCTAAATTAGGTGATTTAGTTTGATAATAGACAGACTTGGATTGGCTAAAGAAACTAAAATAACATCCATAGCATTATGAAATATCTATTACTCTTTAGATAAGACAAAAGATATGTGCAATTATCCTGTCCAGCACTGGGTATTACCAACTTGTACACCTTTAGTTACCAGTCGTTCCCTTGGGGGCCGAAAAATAGCTTAATTTTTTTTCAAGAAATTCATATGCTGGAAAATACTAACTAGGACTCTAACAACAAGAAGTTACAGAGAAACTATATAGTAGTAAGAGTTCAAGATAACTTTTTCCAGAAATTATCAATGCAAGTACATATCCACACTAATAAGAACCCAAGTGCTCATCTTTCCACCTTGGAAAACAAAAACTGCTCACTTGAAATGCAGGTGTACACTTCAAAAATAATATCATTGTTCTAATATAGTAGATCTTACACCAGAAAAAAAGGTTCTAATACATAAATTATAAGAAAGCAAGCCACCCTAAAACTAATGCTATGAACCAGCATTAAATCCAGTCATATGAACGCCGTTTACTTTTTTCTTACCATCCTAAGAAATTGTGACTAAGTAAAACAATAAGTCTCACATTTGTTGACAGCAACACATGAGATTAATAAGTTGAGAGCCCGAAGGCAGCTAGTCCTCACCTTCTCCATGATATTTTTCTTTTTCTTTGTCTCTTAACCTCTGACTTCATTTCTTCGGGGAGGCTGAATCTCTTGGACTTGTTGACATAAGCCTCTGCTACGAAAGCTGCCGCATATGCCATAAAAAAGCCTGCGATGTAAAACAGAATGCAGATCTTTTCTTCCTCTTGTACAATACTTACAATGGTAACGCAGACAATAGAACCCCGCTCAACTATTCGCCCCTCCCCTAATGACCAGATATAGTAGAGGGACCAAGAAAAAAGTAAATGGGTATCAGAGAAAAGGTCAACAGACACCGACAAATTAATGGGCATGGCAGAACACAGAGCATATGTACAGACTGCAAGATTAGTAACCAGTACATAATCTGAAGCGTGCAGAATATGACTGCCACCTGTATCCTTGCTCACTGCCATTGCATTTAATGCATATTGTTTTTGGTACATTATAACCATTTGGGTATAAAACCTGTGTGTCAATGGTAGGTAGCTCTTTTTAGGTTACTGTGAATTACCATACTGGAAGCTCTTTCGAATGCACATTGCACAAAGGCCAATGGTTATAAAGTCAGGACAATATATATAGAACAAAGAACTGTATAAAAGTTTACAGTGACAAAGAGCAAAGTTAGGGTTCTGCACTGTCATTAGAACGAGAATGACCTCTTGTTGTCTGGTGTAGGAGAGTGAGTATATGCTCTTGTAATGAATATTGCTTGTAACCTCTCCACTTTATTAGGCAATGGAAGGGACCATTCGAACTTGAATCATTTTCTTACATTTTTTTATTAGGCGAGAGGACAAGT
The DNA here is from genome assembly GCA_007258455.2 of Sequoia sempervirens. NCBI lineage: Eukaryota > Viridiplantae > Streptophyta > Pinopsida > Cupressales > Cupressaceae > Sequoia > Sequoia sempervirens. The sequence continues at coordinate 600,361,160 of VDFB02193867.1, read as the reverse complement.
AGTTCAATATAAATTGGAAGCACCCGTGAAAGGTTGTTGCTCGTTGCCTTTTTGGCTCAAATGTGTATAGCTTTTATCCTATTGTCCTCTGGCTTTTTGGCGACTGTGCCTATCTAGGGATCACCATTTTAATGTAAAATCACATATGTGCTTTCTTAACGTTTGCTTAATAGATATTCTGACTGATTTATCGAAAGATAAGTTACATATGTGTGTAAATTGAAATTGGAATGATTAGGGTTTGCGTATCTTGGATTTTAGGTTTAAATGTGATGGTTGTATGGTTCTATATAGATATTTTTTTTAATTAAAAAGTTAAATTTTTAGGGAGATAATATAATATTTCGTTTTATTTCTAGATTTTTGCAGTTCTGTCTCGAAAAAATCACAAGATGGTATTGTGGAGTGTGTGAGCTGTTAAGAAAGAATCGAGTCATTCTTGAAGACTTTTCAAGTCTTTTGCCTCAACTACCATCTTTGGAGAGGTTTAGAATAAGTTTAATGAAAATCCCAAAAGAAGATAATTAATATTACCCCAAACTGGAATTAAATAAAGATTAAATTGTTAAGAATGGTCAACCAACATGTGAAAGGTTGTGTCCTTTGAGCAAGATTAGGTAATAAGGAAGGTAGATCTAGAAGGAATGGATCAATTGTGAAGAATTATTATGACTGATTACAAGTAAATATTATGGCCCTTATCATATGCAATTAATCTAATAATAAAGTGGTACTAGCAATAGACATCAGCGTTAGCAAATTAAATTATTATTCTCCAAATGTAGCGATGAAGGGTTGTAACTATTGCAAAGGAAATAGAGATGAGGAGGTGTGACTCTATCAAATTTGAGACATAAAAAGAGAACATTTTATTTGAGAGGGACATACATAACATTATTCAATGAATCAATTGGGAATAGTAGATTATGTTACTTTGTAAGTAAGTTAATGTTCTCAAGAGCAACGATGATGTGAGAAAAGGGTGTGACTCTTCCATAAAGAAGATATATATGGAGATCATTCAATGAAAGCAAGGAAGTAGAAAAGATCAATCAATTCATAATTCAATCATCAAATCATTCAAGCATAAAATCATTCAATCATCAAATCATTCAAGCATCAATTCATTCAAGAATCAACCATTCAAGCATCTTGTAAATAGTCACTCATCAATCCAATAACAATAAAGAGAAATCAACAAATCAACAATAATCTAGAAAATTCATCAAGCAATCAATTTTGAATTTGGGGGAGTGTTTTACAAATAGGAAGGATGAAAGCCCTTCCTTACATTTATGAGAGGATAAAGATGAAAACCCTTATTGCTCTTATCAAGTTTGGATAAAAACCCAAATCTTGGTCAAGGAGGATGAAAACACTTTCATGCTCTTGGAAAGTTAAGGAAAAAAACCCTTGAAATTTCCACTATTGAGTTAGGGACAAAAACCTCTAATTTAATATATTTGTAAGTATTTCCAAAGAATTCATGATATGACTAATTTTGATAATTGTGATATGATTTATTGATTTGAATATTATAATTAATTCATAATTTAAATAAAATCCATTATCATTTTGATTTCACCTCCAAAGTAGATTTACTAGAGGGAATCATCAAGGAGAATCAACATAAGTTCCTTTTTTTGAATTATTCATAGAATTATAAAGTTGAATATTACAATAAAATTCTATCATTTCAAACAAAATTATATTTATATATATATAATGCATATCATTCTAAGTTGGAATTATGGTTTTAGGGAAAAAAATAAAAATATTCTAAAAAAAGGACATTACAAATGGTATCAAAGCATTGATCTTGCTAGCCTATAGGGTAAAGATAAAATGATGGATGCATTCACCAAGTTGTCACTTCATCACAATTGAGGAAAAAATCGAGATAGTTACCTTGAGGTATTTGAAGCTTGATGAAGAGGATCATTCCAATCATTCCTACAAGTGCAATTCAAAGCTTGAAATATATGATATAATAATGTGGATTACTTCTCACTATATCATTTCTACATTTTTGTCATCATAAAAAGTACACCAAGCATGGAGAAAAGTTAAAAGATATAGCCTATAGTAAAGGACACCTAGATCCTGTTACTCAAATGCAAAATTGGCTTTGCATAAAGGATTGGGATCTTGATACTCACAACAATCCCATAATTCATCATGATGAAGGATGCAACATTTCTATAGCATTTTGGATCTCAACAATGGTAATCAAGATTTTGCATTCATTACCCATGATCTTTATTGTAATGAAATGAGAGAAAACTTATCTTAAATAATATATCATGTCAATTTCCAACTCTTTGTTTTGTTATTGAGAGTTATTGGAAAATATAAGTACATGAGCTAGAAGAGTGTTGGACATTAATTTTTCTTCATACTTTAGATGATGGTACTAACCTTATTGGTAGTTGAGTTGAGGAAAGTATAATAAAAACTACTCTATAGGGACATCATTGTAGTACAAAGTCAAACACAACCTGTAACACCCTGCCACGCAACCCTAGAGGAAGTTGCATTTTACTACTCAAACGTACTATTTTTTTGTTTGTTTAAGAACAAATAACATGCAAGATCACTATCCATTGCCAACAACCTCTAAGGTTACAAGACTGAGATTACTTAAAACCCAAACAAGAAACATGAACGAAAAACATAACATTTAAATACTTAACAAAATAAATACTCATACATTCCCTTCATGATAAAATTTACATCCAAGGCAAAGAGTTACCACATGATTCCAATAATAAACTTTACAATATGATTACAACACTCATTCCCCGAATGAGGTGATTCCAATATACAAGGTTACAAGTTACATCTTCCACCTCAATACAAAGAGGGGTAATAAATTACAATAATAACTGAAAGAATTAAAGCAAGGAAGAACATGATCCCATGAGCTCTCCAACTGGATATCTCGTCCACACGAACAAAAGGCCGACCCAACGGATTAAGATGCACGTTCCACCCAACCATGTGATACCCGAAGGCTCACCCCCCATGGTAGGAGATAGTAACAAGGAATTCTAGACAAGACCAACCACCACTAGACCCAGGATAACTAACACTAACACAACCGGTCACATGAACCATACAACCATAAGATTAACACAAGTACAACTCCAACAATCACTGACATAGGTCGCATTGCTTCCAGAAATAAAGCAGATCAAGTGTGATAAGAAGACCATACACATAAAACCAAATACCAACTATTGTCATAGAAAGAGTGTCATCACATAGCTCATAATGGGATCTCCTCTGGGAATCTTCCTAGTCTTCGACCCCCACTATGGGTTATCCTGGTGGCTTCTATTGAATCCTGGCACCCATACTCACTCATGCGGAATCAAAT
>VDFB02193867.1:600291255-600357681 GCA_007258455.2 Sequoia sempervirens | reverse complement strand
CCACCCTCTCTCCCACCCTCCCACACTCTCTCCCACTCCCACACTCTCTCACCCTCTCTCCCATAAGCATAAATACATACATATAGGCATACATACATGCATGCATACATACATACATACATACATACATGACACACCAACATACATATACATACAAACATATGAACACACATTCAATAAAGTGGAATTTAACTAAAGGAAGACATAACGCGAGCGTATTATGTGTTGCTAGACATGTTCCCCAGAGAAGCAAAAAATGTCAAAGCTAACACATAATGCAGGCGCATTATAACACGAGTGCATTATAACGCGTGCGTGTTATAACGTGCTTGCATTATATTTTACTTTGGGAATCCCCAAGCCTTAGCTTTGGTATTTGCCTTGGAATACCAACCCAAAGGCTTGGAGGGCATTCCCAATGACTAGAGACGTGTTTTTTGCAAAGTCTACAATTTTTCACATAATCGGGTTCGTGCTCACCGCCAGGATTGCGTCTGGTTCAATATCGACAAAATCAAACACATGGTAATGTTAAGTTCTCTCTTAGCTTTCCAACGATGTAATTTTTTTTTCTTTCTAACAATGTTAGGCCTTTCATCCATAATTTCTTTTGTCTGTATGTCTATTTTTTGTCAAAAAGTAGTGTTTGGTGTTTTTTTTGTTATAAATTAATCATTCATCAAAATTTCAAATAAATTACATTTTTAGAAACTAGACTCCATTCTACAAATTTTAAAAAATAAAAATTAAAAAAAATCTATTGCTTTCCAAAATTTGTAGGAGGAGCACGGCCAAAATTCTACTTTTTAGGAAGTGCCCACTTAGACAATTAGTAAAAAATCAAATAGTCATTAAAAATTTATCAAAAAAATTGTGCATCAACTAGATACTGTTAGCTAACTTTTGACTATAGTGATTTTAAAAATACTACAAAAAAGTTCACCATGCTAGGGTCGTACAATAGTTGCTATGTTATGTTTTTCTAACAAAAACAACAACAATTTTTGTACATCCCTCTTTTGAACCCCTTAATCTCAACCATTTTCAAAATAAATTAGTAGTTTATAAAGTAGACTCGGAGCACTTCGATCCTTATTTTTGTTCCATCTCAAAATTTTGAGTGTAGCTATCCTCAATTTCATGTCCAAGGTCAGTATTTCCTGATTTTAGAAAAAAAAAAAGTGGCCACTTAAGCCCCCTTTTTGGGAACCATCTTGGTGCACTTACCCTTATGTTACATCATATGACACTAATGAGAAAGATCCAAGATAAAATATAACTGTATATTAGTATCAATCACATCTATGTGTATTTAGCTTGTTGATACATCATATAACCCACTATAAATATTAGTATAGATATAACATAAGTGATGATAGTGTGCTCGAGAAGAGTTTAGTGTATAGAGTGAAAGTAAATATTATATGACATTTTAATAAATTATTACATGTTAAATAAAATAAATTATAGATGTGTGTCTGTGTGCATGTACATATGCACTTTTTTTTTCTTGTATGTGAGAAATATTCTAGAATCCCTTTGCTTAAAATATATTCTTCTCAATTAGTAGCTTAATTGTGACTCATTTCCCTATGTGTTTTGTAACTTACATTTAGCTAGGTTCAAGATATGATATAATTTGGTGTAGTAACAATTGAATTATGTCAACCTTTTATTTTATTATGATAACCCTCACTAGGTAATTTTTAAACAAAGATATTGTTGAAATGATGGATGCATAATGTCCCTATTGAAGTTGCAGTCTTCAATGGAGGACCTTTGCTAGGAAAAATATTCAACCACATAGAAAGTGTTGTAACAATGGCATGCAAATAGAGATTCTATTATGAGATATGAGATATTTTACAAGAGTACATATGCATGATTAAATAGGAAAGAGTGAAACCTAGAATGCATAAGATGTTGCCAAGTGTCTTAATCACACAACATGTGACAACATGTGCACCCTACCTAGGAAATGATAAGTGATAGAGATAAGTTCTAGAAAAGATAACTCATCTTCCAGAAGGAATATTATCTCCTACAAACATGGAAAGGGTAATGACCCCATTATTAATGATATGCTAATGATCCAACCTAGGACTAAATTAAATAAATAAAAGACCTAAGTTAACTTATGCTTAAAGTGTAATAAATAATTAAATACACTAACACCCCCCCCATAAGTGCAACTTAGGGAGGAAATTATCATGCAATGATTATGTAATGGATGATGGGTCTTGAAAACATGATGGTCATATTAGGTACCCATTTACAAATGATATGAAAATGCAACTAATCTCCCACAAACAGAGAAAAGGGGAAAACCTAGTGGGAAGAAAACCCCTCTCCAAAAAGGAGATGAAAAGCAGAAAAGTGAGAAAGGATGGGAAGGATGGAGGACTCCCAAATACCCCCCAAGTACACAATCCATCATATGGATACAATACAATCAATAGCCCCCCCCATAAGAGGAAAATAGAAAGACTATATAGCCTCCTCAGAACATGTAATCACCTGCAAAAATGGTAAGTGCTTGTAGATAAAACATGATCCAATGTTGACAAACAACTTGTCTCCCTTTCAGAAGAAACAAAACCAAGTGCAAGTGCAGAGATGCTTCCCATTCTGGTTAGGAATTGAAGGAAGGAAGAATAAATGTGAATGATGATGTCTCTAAAAACCGCTTAGGTGTCTCCTTTCCTGATGAATATGAAGATGCCACAATCAAGTCAATTACATGCCCAATCAATGTAGAAGGTGACAATCCAGGACAATGTAGAAACTAATTTGTTGTACAAGATCCAAAGATGGAAATACAATGATCCTTCCATTGAAGGAATAGATGGAGACTAGATTGGCCCCCCATAATGAAGTGTCCTCAAAATCACTAAAAGAAGTCTTAAGAAAAAAAGGTGTCCAAACCACATGTCTCCCACTAGGAAGAAGCAAATCCAATGGTAGATGCTGAAGAAACTCCAAATCTTGAATGGAATGAGAAGGAAGAAGTCTCATACATGAGATCTATGAAGAGAAAAAAAGTGTCTCCAAGATGGGCTCATCCTAATCAAGGTCCAACCAAAGGAACTTGGAGACTCAAGAAAAAACTCCAAAGTGGAATCTGAACAGAGGAGTGATATCCCCTCAAGAATGTCCTCCAAACCTGTATAAATAGCCAAGTCGTCAATACCTGAAACAAAGCCATCCTGTGATGTCAAGTCTAGAAAATTGAATGTGTCTTGATGAATGGAGATGATGGAAGCCTCAATCAATGACTCTAGACAAGGAATCACTAAATGTGAAGGGATACAATTAGTCTTTCATGGAGAAGAAGGAACATATGAAGAAACCTTGTCAACCTCTTCGAAAGATTCAAGGAAATCCAAAAAAACATCCTCTTGTACAACAATATCATCATGGGGTACCAGATTTGAAGAATGAAGAGGAAAATGACATTCTAAAATAGGATCATTAGGGAATGTTGGAGTATCAGAATCTCCATATAGCTCCCAAATCTTGGTCCAAAGAATGTGAGGATAGTTACGATGATCAATAGCTTTCAAAAAATCATCAACAACATGCATAGCAATATTCCTTAGAACATGCAGTTGGAATTATAGTGCGACGAAGAATCTAAAGAAGAATAGAAGCGCCCCTGTTACGAAATCTGTTTGGTGACGCTTTGTACACTTTGCAGAGAAATTTGAACGATCCGCTGAATGTTTTGCAAAGCTGGGATCCAACCCTGGTAAATCCATGTACGTGGTTTCATGTTACTTGCAATCGACAGAACCGTGTGACACGGCTGGAGGTGGGAAACGCTAGGTTATCTGGAACTTTTGGTTGGTGATCTTGGCAAAGCTCACCAGTCTTCAATACCTGTGTGTATTCTGGGGTTGGGGGGTTGTGATCCTGGTGTCCAGTGGAGTGTGCCTTCATCGAAGGGATCTTGGTTTTATTTTGGCCTTGCTAGCTCATTTTGCGTTGTGTGCTCTTTGATGGATACTGGAGAATCTTCTAGGGTTTGTCCCAATATGGACTTCTGTTCTGCTTTTGGTTCGAAACCCTCTCCACAGGGTTCAAAGATTTTTGATAATAATCTTTTCTCGGTGGAACCTGAGAAAGTCGAGATGGGCTCGGCAGGGGGGCCTAGAATTCCGAAGATTAATGGGTGCCTCGAACGGTGTAAAGAGAGGCCGAGTGTAGTCATTCCAATGGAGATGTTGGCTGAAGACATTGATTATTATGCTCGACATTCTCTTTATTGCAAATTCTTAGGTTTGAAAATTTCTTTGCAATTCTTGGATTTGTGGGCTCAAAAGACATGGATGCCTGAGGGAGAGATGGAGATCCGCCTCCTGGAAAATAACTACTTCATGGTTACATTTGACTGCTTGGCTGATCGGAATAGGATTTTTGAAGGGGGCCCGTATTTTTATAACCAGGTGGGCTTATTTATTAAGCCATGGCATGCTGGCTTCAACCCGGCAGAGGAACTTCCGAATCGGGTTCCGGTTTGGGTTCGTCTTCCAAGGCTCCCTGTGGAATGCTGGCGAGAGGATGTGTTGTGCCTATTAGCCTTGCTGGGGAAACCTGTGGGTTCTTCTCAGCAAACACAATTCAAAAAGGTAATGACTTTTGCCCGGTTTTGTGTAGAAATTGATTTAAGTAAGCCATTGCCAGACTCGTTAGAAGTGAGTAGGATATTATTCATGGGTGCAACAGCTGGATTATGAAACACTTCCCTTCCGTTATCGTTTCTGTCATGAGTGTGGTCACCTCCTGCGCAGATGTCCAAAGGCCAAGCCTTTGGAGGCTCATTCTTCTCAACCTTCAGCTAATCCACCTAGGGTGGATAAGGGCAAGGACCCCATTCAGAGTTCTGGTGGTAGGGAAGATGGATTTATTCCCGTTAGAGGCTGAAACAGAAATAAAGGTCATAAAAGGACTTTGAAGGACAGGCAGGAGGAGGACACCTTCAACAGGTTTGAGGTGCTAGAGGATCTTAGTCAACAGGAGGTGAACCCAGGATTTTGGATCTAGATCATGGGACTTTGGATATTGATCAGCATGGCCCTTCGGTTGAGGCAATGCTTGCTCCCCAACAGGAGGGGGGTATGGGAGTGCCATGCTTAGATGAGGTTGGGAAAGATCCTAGTCAGGTATTGCTCAACTCAGAGGTGATTATGGCTCCGCTTACTGATGGGACTTTGGCTCTAGGGACAGATCGTCAAATGGAGGTTCAGGATGAGTTGGGTGGTAGTGCTGAGGTAGTGAAAGATAGTGTAGATAAGGTTCACCTCTTGCAAAAAGTTGGTCCGGAGGTGGGCAAGAAGAATATTAAGGCATCCTCTCAGTTGGGTGTTCTGCAAAAAGTTCTCAAGAAGGGGGGGCTGAAGAAAATTTCTAAGCTGGGAAGGAAGAAGGATGAGGAAAAGATTAAGATGATAGGGGAGACTTTGGTGGAGTCAGGGTCAGTCAAGACTCTAGATTCGCATTTTTCATGCCCCTCGAAATGATAGTTCTCTCTTGGAATGTTAGGGGCTTGAACAGTGGCCCTAGACAAAAAGCTGTTCGGGATTTGATTAGGTGTCATTCGCCTGATGTTCTTTTTTGCAGGAGACTAAGCTCTCTGTGGATGGTATGATGGATTTAGTTCCTAAGTTATGGGGGAATGGTGGATGCCAATGCATTGGTGCTCAAGGGTCTTCTGGCGGGGTGGCATGCTTATGGAACCCACGTAAGATTTTCCCCCTCTGGTGGGGGTCTTTTAGGTCCTCCCTTTCCATGGTGGCCTCTTGTTTTATGTCAGGGGAAATTGCTCTCTTCTCCAATGTGTATGCGCCTGTGGAGTTGCAGGGCAAGCAACTTTTGTGGTCCAACATTCATCTAGTTCGCAGCTTATTTCCCTACCATCCTTGGATTATTGGAGGTGATTTTAATGCTATCACGGAGCTTGCTGAGAAACGAGGTGGTATTGCAAGGTTGGAGGCTTCTACTTTATTGCTCCAGGACAATATCTCTGCTTTGAATCTTGTGGATATCAAGCCTGGCAATGGTCTTTTTACTTGGAATAATAGGAGAATTGGTGATGCCTCTATTTCTGAAAGACTGGATAGATTTTTGGTGTCTAGTTTTTGGGTGGGGGACAGGTGGTTGATAAGCTCTGAAATTTTGGATGGTCGTGGTTCTGATCATTGGCCTATTAAGCTAGTGGTTGATGTGCCTCAACGGTGTGCTAGACAGACCTTTAAGTTCCAACTCATGTGGCTTAGGGATGAATCTCTTCATGTTTTGCTCCCTAGTTGGTGGGATCAGGGGAAGCCAGCATATGGCACTGCCATGTACTCTTTCTCAAAGAGGCTCCAGTATGTTAAATACAGATTGAAAAGATGGAATAGGCAGCATTTTGGTAACTTATTTCAGGAAAAGCAAAAGGCGCGAGATAATCTAGACCTAATTACCAGACAAATTCGAGATCAAGGCCTCTCAGAGGAGCTGAGTTTATTAGAGGTTGCTGCAACAAAAGAGCTTGAGGAATGGGAGTTAAGAGAAGAGATTTTTTGGAAACAAAAGTCTCGTATTGAATGGCTCCAGGCTGGGGATCGAAACACTGCTTTCTTTCATAACTCAGTTAAGGATCGGAGACAAGGTAATGCTATTTCTTCTATTCTGTTGCCTAATGGGGAATCTTTGTCCTCTTCAGCCTCTATTTCAGCTGAATGCATTCATTATTTCTCTACCCTTTTCTCTGAGGATTCGCCTCCTGCGGAGGAGGATGAAGCTAAAATTTTAGATTGTATCCCGAAGCTGGTGACTAATGAAATGAATGAATCATTGCTTGCTCCTATTACCTTGTCGGAGCTTGAGAAGGTTGTATTCCAGATGAAGAAAGGTAAAGCTCCTGGGCCTGATGGATTCCCCATTGAATTTTTTCAAGAGTTCTGGGAAGTGGTTAAATTGGACCTTTTAGAGGTTGTCCAAGAATCCTTTATACATAAACAAATGTTGAAGTCCCTAAATGCTACATTTTTAGCTCTTATTCCTAAGAAGATGGGAGCTAACTCCTTGGATTTGTTTAGGCCTATAGCTCTATGTAATGTTGTGTATAAAATTATTACTAAGTTGATCGCAGAAAGGCTGAAGCCTTGGCTTGATGACTTAATTTCTGAAGAGCAGGGGGGTTTTGTTGCTGGAAGACAGATCATGGATGGGGTAGTTATTGCTGCTGAGGCCATCCATTCTATGGAATCCTCAAAAGATAAATCTATGTTTATCAAGTTAGACATGGCTAAAGCTTATGATCGTGTTAAATGGAGTTTTCTATTTAAAATCCTTGGAGCTTTTGGCTTTGCTGAGGGTTGGATTGAATGGGTTAGGAGTTGTGTCACTTCCTCCTCCTTTGCGGTGCTTATCAATGGTGAGCCCACTTGTTTGTTTGGTGCTTCTAGAGGCCTTAGGCAAGGAGATCCCCTATCTCCTTACTTATTCATCCTCCTTGCGGAAGGCCTGGGAAGACTCATTCGTGCTCAGGTTGCTAGTGGATTGCTTCAGGGATGGAGTTGGGGAGATGGTATTCCCCCTCAGTCTCATCTGCAATTTGTAGATGATACTGCCTTGATGGGTAGGGCTAAGGTTGAGGAGGCTCTCAATTGGCGCAGTGTTTTGGACAGTTACTTGGCGCTTCTGGGCAGGCATAAATGAGGGGAAGTCCTTCATATATTTCTTCCACACTCCTAAAGGTATTCAAAGGAGAATTGCTGGTATCCTTCGGTTTCAGATTGGTTCGCTTCCTTTTTCCTATCTTGGAATCCCTCTTGCTGTTCGCTCTCTCCCCAAAGGTTTTGGCAAGAGACTCTTGATAAGTTTCGAGGATTGGTCAGTCATTGGACTTGCAGGTGGCTTTCTTCAGCAGGTAGAGTGACTCTTTTAAAGTAGGTGGTCCAGGCTCTTCCTGTTTATAAATGCTTTGTTCTTTCTGCTCCTTCAAATTTTATTAGAGATTTCGAGAAATTGTCTCGTCAATTTCTGTGGGCTGGTAATCTTCTTCATAGAAAATGGAGTCTGGTGAAGTGGGATGTTGTTTGTAGGCCAAAGCAGGAGGGGGGTCTTGGTCTACGGCGGGCTGATTTGAATGGGCAGGCCTTGGCTGCTAAGTTGTATTGGCGTTGGTGCTCTCAACAGCATATGTGCTGGGCTAAAATTCTGACCTTCAAATATTTGGGGGCAGTAGAAAGTATGGAGGTAGCAAGGTTTAGTATGGAGGGGAAAGGCTCTGTGATCTGGAGTACCCTTAAACGTGGTGCCAAGTTGGTTAAACAGGACTTTTTTGGATTTGTAATGGGGGTCGAGATGCTCTTTTCTGGTATGATTCTTGGGATGGATACCCACCCATTGTGTCATCTCACCCCCATCTCCAAGATTTGTGCCAGATTTTTGTGGAGGCGGGGTGGAGTCATGTGGCAGATTTCAAATCTCAACAATCTTTGGGTCAAATTTCTGTGTCTAGGTGGAAGAGCCCCTTGGATTGGCCTCCTGGTGGTGCAGTGGAGGATCGTCAAGAGCTTGCTAAGATTTTATCGAGTCGTGTCTGTAATTCTCTCCAAGGGGTTGATGTGCTTGCTTGGGGTCCTGACTTGAAAGGAAAATTTTCGGTTGCCTCTGGTTATCAGGTTTTGGATAAACAGGTCTTTGGAAGCTCCCAGGTTTCTTGGTGGAAGCATGCTTGGAATAAATTTGCTTGGCCTAAGTGTAATTTTTTCTCTTGGCTCGTGGTTCAAGGTAAGTGTCTTACTTGGGATAATCTTTGCAAACGTGGGTTCCAGGGCCCCTCCATGTGCATTCTATGTGGTCAGCATGATGAATGCTTATCACATCTCTTTTTTCAGTGTTCTTTTGTTAAGACTATCTGGCATCACTGGTGGAATCTTTGGAGCTTACCATGTTGCCATGTCTCTTCTTTGGAGGATTTTTGGAAGAGACAGGGTTCTTCTCCTGCTAAAACCTCTTTTCTTAAAATTGCTTGGAGCATTGGTCCTAGTTTGATTGTTTGGCAAATTTGGTTGGAACGTAACAGAAGAATATTCTTGGATAAAAAATTGCTCGTGGGGCAACTTTGGAGGCGAATTCTTGGGGCTTTGCTGGAGACTTTGACTGCAAAGTGTGACCTGTCTGTGCCGATTGATCCTGGGGACTTGGGTGTTGTAAATTCCCTGGGTCTTGCCACAGGGGAGAAGTGTATTTTGAGCAAAGTGCATCGTAGGCGTGGGCGTGAGAGGGTTGCTCGTGAGGGCTTTTGGTGCCCACCTGCTCTAGGGGAGTTGAAAATTAATACAGATGGGTCATCTAGGGGTAACCCTGGGCATGCTGGGGTTGGTGGTATTGGTAGAGATAGCCTTGGAGTGGTGGTTTTCTTCTTTTCTATGTATCGTGGTTTGCAAACTAATAATCTTATGGAGGCAAGCGCTATTCTCTTGGCGATTGAGCGTGCGGTTTCCCTTGGATGGCGGCGGATTGTTTGTGAAGCTGATTCTCAGGTGGTTATTGATATGTTGAATAATCGAAATGTGGAGGATGTGAACTGGCAGCTAGCTGTGGTTGTCAAACAGATTATTTCTCTGTGCTCTACCTTGGAATCCATTGTTTTCCGCCATATTCCACGGGAGTGGAATATGGTGGCTGATGGGCTGGCTAGATGGGCGTCGGAAAAGACTGATTCTTGGTCTATGGATGATTGGAGCAATCTCCCTGTTGATATGGCCCCTGTTCTTGAGGAGTGGGTTGCTGAGGATATGAGGTGCTTCTTGGGTGTGAATTAATTCTTGTTGTTTTTGGCCCCTTGTGGCTTCCTTCTTTGGACTTTGTATTGCTGTTTTGATTCAATAAAGTTTTTACCCTCTTTTTATTAAAAAAAAATATTCCTTAGAACATCATACCTTTGACAATTCCAATCAAATTTTTGGATACAATTATCAGGAGGGGGAACCCAACCATACAAATGTGGTAACAAATGAAGGGATTGAAGATGATTGATGATGCAATCTCTCCATTATTGATAGTTTCCCTTTCCCAACATGATCAGTGAAGGATGACATAAAGACCACATAACAAAAAATATCCATTAACACAAAGATATTGACCTTCAATAACAAATAGAAACTTCCAAAGATGATATGCAATTGAAAAAATGCCTCCGAAATCAAGAAATTCTTCTTCAATCTTCAAGATGTCCAAGGAATCAGGAAATGCACCAAATTGAAAAAAACCAATAAAATATACCTGGAGCTGAGACTGAAAGAAGTGATTGGACTGATGAAAAAAGCACTGAAATATCTTCTGAATGTCACTAGAATCACTGAATTTTGACAATATGATGCGAAGATATTGGTTGTTGACTTTAGTTGACTTGAACTTATGATAGAAATAGAATCCTAAAAAATAGATGACACCACTGGATAGTGCTCTGAATCCTCTTTTTGTTGGTATCTCATTTGTGAATTTTTGATACTGTGGCGCAAATATATGTCCTTTAGAAAAAAACTGCTCTATTAGGGCTTGCAGTTTAACGAGGTGCAAAAATAAAACACCCCCAGGATATAAAAAAAATAGCCCTTGGTTGTTGATGTGATCAGGGGGTGAATCAATAGTTTTGAAAAAAAATTATGCTGCTGATGGTGGCGGTGGAGCAAAGGTCCTAGGTGGAGCTACTGGGTTGGGCGATGTAGCTCTTTAGAACAACTCAGGTTGTCAACACTGGTGACAAACAACTAGCGGGAGCTTTGGTAGCATTGGTCAGTGAGTAGCTCAGTGGCCAAGAAATAGATGGTGACTGGCGAAGGATGGTCGGTGATGGTCATTGATCTGGGTGGTCGGAAAACTGTAGGAGTCAGAGAACGCAGATGACGACAACGAAGGTCAAACGGGAGTACAGGCAGTGTCTGGTCAAATCATGGATGGAGGTACCCAAAAATAAATGGTGTTGATCTGCTTTTTGCAGACTGATAAGGTGAGCTGACAAAACAAATTTAAATATTGCCAATTTGGCAATTTAAATTTTAATAATGCTGATATAAATATAAAATAAAATCTACAAAAATATATTATCAATGCCGATAAAAAAATATTAAATTTGCAGAAATAATATATATGATGACCGATGAAAACTATAGCCCGATGGAAAATATTTAAACCCTTGGATGTCGACCTTAGATTAAAATGCCAGTCGCCCAAAAATTTTAATTTTTTGGCAAACTTTAGGAAAAATTGCCCGAATGATAGAATAAAAAACCCTAATGATCTTAAAAAAAAATTTCCATGGAGGATGACTGAAAGGGGGAATTTTTTCTTCAAATTTGTATGGGTAGTACAAAAAAATGCAAACCTTAGATAATACCTCAAATGGCTACTAGTGAAAATATCTCTGATTTTGATGAATGTGCAGGCGATCTATAGGTTTTGAGGCCTTCTAAGTGCAATGGAGAGGTCAGAGAGAGCCTTATCTACACCAAAAAACATGGTCCCTAGGTAGAACCAACTAGCTTGCGAAGTAAAACCCTCAAGCCTGCAAAGAATCTCACAAGCCAACTTTCTTGATCCTGGGATGAACTTTCACTGGAAAAGCTCTGATACCATGTTGAAATGATGGATGCACAATGTCCCTAATGAAGTTGCAGTCTTCAATGGAGGACCTTTGCCAAGAAAAATATTCAACCACAGAAATTGTTGCAACAATGGCATGCAAATAGAGATTCTATTATGAGATATGAGATATTTTACAAGAGTACATATTCCTGATTAAATAGGCAAGAGTGAAACCTAGAATGCATAAGATGTTGTCATGTGTCTTAATCACACAACATGTGACAACATGTGAACCCTACCTAGGAAATGATAAGTGATAAAGATAAGTTCTAGAAAGGACAATTCATCTTCTAGAAGGAATCTCATCTCCTACAAACATGGGAAGGGTAATGACCCCATTATTAATGATATTCTAATGATGCAACCTAGGACTAAATTAAATAAATAAAATACCTAAGTTAACTTATGCTAGTGTAATAAATAATTAATTACACTAATAGATATATCTCCAATGGTGATGTAGGAGAATCCAGTGTAGCGAAATCTTGCATCACCCAAAAAAATGTTTTTCCTTATTTTCTTTAGTTGTTTTGAGTCCCATGATGGCACTTAAGGGGTTTAAGACAATTAGAAGTCAAAAAAGGTGAAAAAATAGTCACTTACTATTTTTAATAAGTTGACCTAAATAGGATTGTATGGACCTAAAAATTTACCCTTACGAGTAGAACTAAAAAAAAATTCCGGTTGTGAAAGAAACATCTCAATACCCTGCACTGTTTGGGAGATTTTAAAGCTTCCGACCCATGCAATTTCTCCAATGCAACTTCAAATTCAAATATGAAAACCTTAGAAGCCTTGAAACAACTTGAAAAGTTGATGAACTAATCTCTAATCAGTTCGCCCTTGTAGATTTCTTCGAGAGATTTCCAATGATATGTAATAATAGCCAACCAGACACCTGAATCAAAAGTTATGGCCCCGCGAAGTTGCCCCTCTAAAAAATGAATTTCATTAAAATTTCTTCCTAGGCCAGAAATCAAATGGCGAGACTTTTGGCACCAAAAAAAAAGAGAAAGTTAAACCTTATAGAACATTCTAGGGTGGTTATTGGGTAAAATAAAAGGGTTAAGTGGGGATTGTAGAAGGTGACTCCATTAGTGCAAATTGTGGCTCCGAATAAATTTTTTTTTTCAGAGTTGATTTTTGTAATGAATCAAGCCCATGAGGCTATAGCATTGTAAGTTCTAAGTCTATAATTTCATTTTCTAAAAATAATTGAGAGTGAGCTATTTTTTGTCTCACATATTCTATGTTGGTATCTATTGTTTTGATTTGTGTGTGTTTCGAGCAGCGTGGCCCGAATCAAATGGTTTTAGAAGTTGTTAATGTTTCATGTATGGATGTGTTTGGTGGTGTTGTCATTAATGTTGTCAACTTGATGTGAACACAGTTCAATATGACTGAAAATGGTACTTGTATAACTGAGATACTGTAGAAGTTCTTAGAGTACATGGAGCTATATTTATGAAGTTGTAGTTGTGTCTTTGCCAAGTGCTTTTGAGAAAATTAATGAAATAATATATGCAGTGTTGAGGGTGTGTTCTGAGTATGCTCTAGTATTGTGCTCCACATTTCTTCTGTGTTGATACTATGCTTGTGCAGTTCTGTGGTAATTTTTATGAGCTTCAATGGATTATACATCCCGAGTTTTAGCTTCTGGATCGATGGGGTATGAAAGAAGTGTTAACTGATATGTGAACTGGTTTGGTAGAACTGTCTATTTGAGGACTGGGAGATATGTTTTTCCTCTGTAGTATTCTGGTGTTTTCATTTTAGATCTTTCAGATCTGGGAGTTGTTTCATATTGATGTTTTATGTGTTTTGACACACTTGTGATTTGGTGCTCTAGATGGATTTCTCTTGAGATCTTGTATGTTGTTGGTTCGTCCGGATTGGACTATTGAAGTATGATCTGTGGATGAAGTTTGTTATAGTTGTTGTGGATGTACCTGAAGGTTTCTTAGAGATGGTGAAATGTCTGGTGAAGTGTGTTGAGTGATCCATGTGTGATCATTTTGCTGGAGATGCATGCACTTCAAAGATCATTGGTGTTTTCATTAGGTTTGGCTGACCTGGTGTCTACACGTTACCTAAAGTTTTGCATCAAATTAAGGAAGTGTGTGAGTGATTCAATATGGTGTTTGGGTCCTAATTAAATGGGTAATGGGTCCTCTCTTATTCTTATCCACCATGGGAATGTTGAGTAGTCGACCTAATTTGAATTTGTAAATTGAAGAAGGTTTAGCTGACATTGGATTGAAGTTAGTATAAAATCAAGCCTAGATGTTGTGAATGATGCATGAGTGAGCAAGTGAAGTTTCTAATCAAGTAGAGTGTGTAAGAGTGAATCAAGGCAGTAGTATTTTGATGTGTCGGATTCCTGAAATAAGTGAGCTATCAACATTGTTTGCAATTTCCTGATCAAGCTGTGAGTGTGTGAAACCCTTTTGTGGTGGATCTTTATTTGTCATTTATTTTTTGTAGGCAGTGAGCCTCCTTCTAGATAGTGAGTCCTATTATAAGCAGCAAGCTTCTATATCTGGCAGTGAGCCTTTGTATCTAGGTAGTGAGCCTTTGTATTTGGTTTTGCATTATTACTATATTGTGAGATAATCCTCATCGTGGTTTTTCTCCTATTGGGTTTTCCATGTAAATCTGGTGTTTCTGGTGTTTTATTTCTATTATTTTCATTTCATGTTCATACTTAATAATATATTGAGTTAAAGTGAAATTGATTAAGGTTAAAAGTAAAATAATTTGATACAACTGATTCACCCCCTCTCTTAGTTGCCTTGTGCATTTCAACAATTGGTATCAAAGCTTTGGTTCCTCGGTGAAAATCTTAACCACTTGAGGTAGATCAGATGGCGCACAAGTTGTAGATCCCTATTTTTGATGGAGCTGATTATAGTGACTGGAAAGTACATATGAGAGGTTATCTAGTTTTTCTTGGTTTTAAGACCTGGAAAGCTTTGGAGACAAGGTATGTTGCACCATCCTTTGGTCCTTCCTCTATAGATGAAATCGGCTTATGAGGAGAATGAAAAGGAAAGGTATGCTATCTTTAGTGCCCTATCTAAAACTAAAAGAACAAAAGTTATTTCTTTAGGAACTGATTATGAAGTATGGGAAAAAATGAAAGACATCTATTAAGGAAATGAAAGAGTAAAATTGTCAAGAAAGCTAATAGCTAAGCAAAAATTTGAGAACCTAAGAATGGAAGAAGGTGAAAATATTGTAATCTATTATCAGAGAGTTGAACTTGTAGCAAATGAGATCAAGAATCAAGACGATACCATGATAGATGAAGATATAATTGAGAAGATCCTAATGACCCTACCAGAGAGTTACAGTAACAAGGTCTCTACTATTGAAGAATCATATGATCCAAGGAATTTTACTAAGGAGCATCTATTTAGTATCTTGACTGCGTTCGAGATGAGGAAATTTGCAAGGGATAAGGAGAAGACTGAAACAACCTTTAAAGCAATGAAGATAGAAGATGACTCGAATGATGGTGGTTTAGAAGAGATGGAAGCAAACTTCATAAGGAAATTGAAGAAAGGTATTGTAAATACAAAGGTGTGTTGCCCCTTAAATGTTTTAGTTGTGGAAATATTGGTCATTTTTCATCAAGATGTCCTAATAGAACTACTCATAAGAAGAAAAAAGAGAATAATAGTAATCACAGAGACAAGAAGGATAGGAAGTTCAAGAAATTGTATTATGTCAAAGAAGATGCAGAAATTTCTGATGATGAGTCTAATTTTTGAGGAGGATAATGATGAATGCTTATTCCTCTAGCCTTGGAAAGTAAAGTTACATCTGTTGATCATGAAAGATGCGCAAGGGAATCTGATTCAGAGAGCAAGAAGATTGAGACTGAAGGTACTTTGGTGATTGATTTTCATGCTAGATAGGATGAAATTTTTTGGGTAATTTTAGTGGATGTTCGAATCATATGACTAGAGATAAGAGTAAGTTCACTAAACTTTAAAAATATGATGGAGGAATGGTTATGTTTGGAGATTATTCTGGTGCTAAGATAATTGGTAAAGGAATAATTGGTTTGGATGGAAAACATAGTACTAATGACGTTTATTATGTTAAGGGTTTAAGGAATAATCTTTTAAGTGTTGGGAAAATGTGTAGCAAAGGGTTTAATCTTGTGTTTCAGGACAACACTTGTGAGGTTGATATTTTGTTTCTGAGATTAATGAAAGTTGGTTGTGGCATTGAAGGATGGGACATGTAAATTTTGATAATCTTATCAGATCAGTTCAAGAGTTGTCAGAGATCCTCCTATAATCACAAAGCCTTCAAACTCAACTTATAGAAGTTGTTAGTTAGGAAAACAAACAAGAAGCAGTTTTAAAGGAAAAGAAAAATCATCTACCAAAATGATGGAGTTGATTCATACAAACCTCTATGGTCCTACTCGAATAGGAAAATTTAATGGTGATAGGTACTTTATTCTTTTAATTGATGATTACTCTAAGATGACATGGGTTAATTTTCTTAGAGAAAAAGCTCAAGCTCCTGATAGATTCAAGGTATTCAAAGCAAGAGTAGAGAATGAGGTAAACCTAAGAATCAAATGTTTAAGGTCTGATAGAGGAGGAGAATTCACTTCTAGTGAGTTTAATGCATTTTGTGAAGAACATGGCATAAAGAGACATTACTCTGCCCCTAGAACCCCTCAGCAGAATGGAGTTGTAGAAAGAAAGAATTGGATTGGTCAAGAAGCTACCAAAACTATAATGAAAGAAGAAAATGTTCCTAATGTGTACTTGAGAGAAGCAATCCACACTATTGTTTACATTCTTAATAGAGTTCAGATCCGAGGTAGCAACACTAAGACTCCTTATGAGCTATGGACTAGTAAGACTCCTATTGTTAAATACTTTAAAGTATTTGGAAGTAAATGGTTATATGCAGGATCATCATGGAAAAAATAGGCCCTTAAGTGGCAAAAAATTTAGAAAAATCAGAGTTAGGCAACTTGACGTTAGAATTTGAATAAGTTATCTATATTATTTCAAAAATATGTAACAATATAATTTGTATGAAATTGATTGTAGTTTCTAAACTACTAGGTTTGTTTAAAAAACAAAAAATCTATTTGGTGAAAAATTGAAATTTCAATGCAGTGGTACTTAAATTTCAGGGGAAAAATAAGAAGTAGGTGTCTGTCTAACCACCCTAACCACAATAAAATGATAATATTTTTTTATAAGATTTTAGATATAAGTAGAGGACTAATGCCCCAATGTGATGCATATTTTTTTGTAATTTTTTTCCATGTAAATAATTAATTATGAATTTTTTATTACAATTTTTTAAAAAATATAAAAAAATGTATGTATGATCACCTTAAATTGGTCAAAACTTCATGAAATTCAATTTTTCTTTTTTTAATCATATAGTATGTGAAGCATAGAATGTGACGCATGTTTTGGATTCAAAAAATGTGATACCGTTTGAAAGCTATAAATGTTTTTCAATCAGCCTATCAATCAGGAATTTAGTCATAATTTGAATGGAAAATGAATAATAATTACTTATTAAATTCAAAGTAAAACATAATTTATATCATTGGAAAGCTGAGAATCTCCTTTAAAAACCCTTTTCGTTTCATCAATTTTGGGTAAAAAAATAATTGTCAGCCACATACCCATCATATTGCCACTTTTTGGCCCATCATAATCCTACACATACCCAAATGTTACATTAGAAGAGATGATGAGAGTCTTGGAAATTTTTATTCTAGATGTGATGAAGGAATCTTTCTTGGATATTCAACTAACAACAAGGAATATAGATGCTATAATAAAAGGTTAAGGAAATAGTTGAAAGTGTTAATGTAAGAGTTGATGAAGCTATGTATAGACCAGTTGAGATAAGTGAAGTGGAACCAGATGACCCTATTGAAGTACCATTACTGAAGAGAACAAAGAAGAACAAGAAGAAAAAACTAAAGAAGAAGAAGCAGAAGAAAAGAAACTAGAACCTGTTTCTAAGAATCCTAAATATGTACATGTGTCATAGAAAAAAGGACCCTTTGCTTGACATGGGACTAATTCATGATAATCAGACTTAATGAGGACTTGATTCAAGTGTTGTGAGGCATTTTATGCATCCACACTAAATCTTGGACCCTTGCAAATTGATAACATGCTTTCAACAATGTCTTGTAAAGTGTTGTATTTATAAAATGTATTTAATTACATCATCACATCAATATAGAAGGCTTGTAAAGTAAATTTAACTTTAACCAAGTGTTGTAATGTGTCTTGCATGTTCACATTGGTTCTTGTGCCTTCCTAGGCTATGTGGACCTCATTTTAGTGTTGTAAAGTGTATTTAATTACACTTTCACATTTATTTCTGTGTCCCAAGCCCTATTTGACATTTACATCAACATTAATATGCCCCTATCAACCCATATTGTGCATCCTGAGGCATAATTTGATCAAATAACCGACATAGTTATCATATAAGCCTAATTTTCTTACTTCTCAACATTCTAGCTCACAAAAATGACCCCTGTTGGACCCATTCACCATTAGTGTTGAATTAGTCCCACCTAGGTGGGACCCATTTTCCATTAGTGGTGAATGAGTCCCATTTTGAGTCATTTTCGAGGTTTAAGTGGGAAAATTAGGTTTTAACTTTAATTTTTCTACATGTCGACCTGTGATGAGGTATAATTAGGATAATAAGGCACAATTGTCTATAAATAAGTGTTTTTATCCTCATTTTACATTGAAAAACCCATCTTTACATATCTCATCTTTAATTCATCATCTATCTTCTCATCCAAGTCAAGCAAGCTAGGGTTTCTTCATTAGAAGTCATCAAGTTAGCTTTCTAAAGCATTCAAGTGTTGAATCTTCATGTTTTATTGTATAAATTCAAGATCAATCATCATGGCAAGGTAATAAATTCCATTTTTCATGTTTCATTCCATTATTTCATCATTTTGGTTTAATTAACTAAAAGGGGTTTGACCAAGGCAAACCCCCATGTCTTAATGTTCAACATTTTCTCTTCTCTTCTTGTGTGTTTGCAGATTTAGGACTCTTGGAAGCTTAGAAATCATTTAAGATCAAGTTGCAAAGTTATTCAAGTCACCTCTTCATCATTCAATTCAAAAACATCAATAAAAAGTCACTTATAGGCCCAAATTTGGCAATTTTAGATCCTGACACCTAGAGGTGCAAATTGAGCAATTTGAAAGCCATGAATTCCATTTTTGAGTTTGTAGAAAGTCCAAAGTGGACTAATTCACCATTAGTGGTGAATGAGTCCCACTGTACATGTTTTTTGAAGATTTTTGTAGATTCAGACACCCTTTTGGCTAAAACGGGCTCTGGTATAGTCATTCAGAACTGTATCTGATTCACCCAGAGTGGCGAATGAGTCCCACCAGGCCTAAATTTTAGTATCAATAGCCTTCTAGATGTATTTTCCAGCCTTCATCAAGATCTCAGGTGCACACTTTTATTTTGATTCATTTCTGTTATGTTTTGCATTCATTTCTAGTTCATTTATGCATAACACAATGTGATTTCAAACAAGTTGCATTTCAATAGTTTAACATACTTAATCAATCAATATTATCAATTATTTGCATCTATAACATTTCATTTAGAAATAATTTCATCATACATATCTTAGATTGAGTGAACCACTTAGGTTTTTGAGGTTTATCTCTCTCCTTTTAGGTGAAAAACCCTAAGAGTGCAAGAGAAGTACATAGACCTAGAAATCTATGGTTCATTTTGGTGAACCTACTTTTTTATCACTTTATTTTCTAATTTTGGAGTCCTTCATCATAGATCTAGGCTTGTATTGAGCTTGCATTAGTATTTTCATGATTCGTTTGCATGCTAGGTGTTAAATTTTGCATTCATAAAAAGTGCATTTAGGTTGCATTGTTAACATCTAAATCCATTTACACTCTTTGAAATTCTACATTTTTCAATTAGGTATGCATTGTAGCACTCTGAAAGCATTAAAATCAGTCAAAAAATTCTGAAAATTTTGAAAAAAGTCCATACTGGGACTCATTCGCCACCTTGGGCGAATCAGTCCCTTATGACTTTTGAAACAAAACTTTACATATCTCGGAAATTTATTTTTAGGCTTTTGATTGGTGCCTTAACTTGTATATATCAGTTAGTTGCACTTTTTTAGCATGCATTTCATAAAATTTAGCCTTAATTAGCTCATTCCATGCATGGTTTTAATTTCAAGTTTGCATTCTCATCTTGTTACATCTCATAATTAGTCAATAGTCACCTTTGAAATTTGAAACATTATTCTTCATTTGCATCTTTGATTTTACATTGTTACATTCCAAGATTGTAGATTAATATTTCTATCATGTTTTCATTACAAAATTCTATAGTTTAGATCTTGCATGTTCTCTTTTTAGATATTATTGAATGTTGTAAGAAAAATTTCTTAAAAGCATACGAATATGAAATCCTTTCTCCTTTCTTTTTGTTCATCATAGATCCCTTTCCTAGTTCCCCTTTTGTGGATGAGGTTAGTCTAGGGAAAGAAACCTTGGACACTCATACCGCTTACTTTTTTTCTTCTCCTATTATCTCTCACACTTGTGAAGCAGATACTTTAGTGCTAGAAGAACCAAATGATGAGAGTTGTGAGAATATGAGTTGTTTCTCTCCTCTTACCTCTCCCATTAGACATAACATTACTAAAGAAGAGGACATCACACTAATTAATCATGATGAACACACAACACACCATGATTATGAGACCATAAATTCATTTCCCAATTCCTCCCCTATTTGTGAGATTTTTTTTAATCATGACAATCACATTGTTTGTGAGGAGGATATGTTGACATTAGATGATCAACCCTTTAAGACATATGACAATCCTCTTTATTTTTCTTCCTCTATTTTGGAAGACATTATTGGATAAAGAGAGGTAATCAAAGATAATCATTAGAATCTTCTTACTTCCTTTCCTAATGTTTCCCCCATCCAAAAACACATAATTAAACACAAAGATCCAATCATTGCAAAACAAGAATGTGATGCTTTTTCTTCTCTTGACGCCTCTCCCACTTGTGATGAAGCTAATTTTCCTATTTCAACCTTAGATAAACATATTACAAGCTCTCCTAGTAGGGAATAAATGTGGAACAAGAGAATGAGTCATTACAACCTCTGAATGATTGCATAAAGTATTCCCCTGATCTCCCCATTCTTAATCATCAAATGCATTCAACCATTAATAACTCCCTTCATGCCGATGAAGTTATTTTGGATGAACCAAACCTAAATTGTCATGAACATGTGGTTTGTTGTCCTCCTAAAAACTCTCCTTCTAGGGAGAATATTATGACCCAAGACAAAGGTAATATCCCCTTCAAAGACAATGAAGAATCTCACTTGTTAAGGGATGTTAACAATATTCAACCTCACCATACCCTATACCCACCTTTGCATCCGCTTCATCCTTCCAATAAACCTAAACTCATCCTTTACGCACCATCCCATCCCCTTCATCCCTCTAATTGACCCTGACACACCCTCTATCCCCCTAACACCAATGTATTGCAACAATCTAGTAGTGATACTATTGCTCATACATATAACACTCAAAATAATCTGCAAATGCTGCAATCAACCCCAACCTCTTTACCTTTACCCAACCCGCCTAGTGTTCCTCGTTATATCCCACAAACAAAGGAGTATGACCTTATTGAATAGTTAAAGAATACTCCTGCCAAAATTTCCCTTTGGGATTTACTTCAGACCTCACCAAATTACAAAAATATTCTTCAAAAAACCTTAAAACAAATCACACCTTCTCATGTTACAACTCCAAATGATGTGATAGCTCTCAGCCAAAAAAATAATCTTGATATTAATTTTCATCAATATGAGCTCCCTCTTTTGGAGTTGAGTAAACAACATGATGCCTTTATGATAATTACACAATTAAATCACACAGGTATCAAACACACTCTCATAGATAATGGTTCTACCCTTAATGTGTGTAGTGTGAGTCTCCTTGATCGATTAAATGTTGATAGGTCACAAATAAAACCTAATTATTTCTATTCGAGGATTTGACAATATAACAAAACAACAGCTCAGTGTAATCACTTCTCTGATTATGGTTGGGGTGGTTACTTTGCAGACTCCTATCCATTTCATGCCTCATTATCTTTCGTATAATATTCTTTTAGTCCAACCATGGATTCATGAGATGAATGTAGTGCCTTCAACCCTTCACCATGCCATGAAATATGTCTATAACAATCACATCTATCAAATTGAAATAGACCCCGAGCCTGAAAGTTGCTTGCATCTTGAAAAGGAATTACAAGTCCTCTGAAATCATTAATTCCAACATCCAACATAGAAATTAAATGCAACGATGATGAATGGCCATCTAAATTATTTGGTGATGATTGGGGGTCCTTAGAATTCACACCTTAAGTTATGGGTGAATATATATTCACACAAAAGAAAGATGAGAAACAAGAACCAACCATCTTGTCAATGCAAAACTCGAACACCTTTTCAAAAGCATCCACCTCAACTACTTTAGATAATGCCACAAACTCTACAATCACCCTTGACAAACACAATAATGAACAACCACCTGATTCCAAAGCAATAAAAAAGCTTAATGGAAAAAGGGTATGAACTCCTAAAACAACAGGGATATAGTGGAAAAGGATGTGGTGCTCAAGAGCAAGGTATTCACAACCCTATAGAGCCTAACACACAACAAAAAACTCATGGTCTTAGTTATTCTCCTTTGACCACGATCACCAAACCTTCACTCAACATCAATACTATCACATAAGACTCTTCCAAGATTCTTATTTATCCACATGAATACCGTTAGTTGCTGCTCCTTGCCATGCCATAGTTGTAGGTTCATAGCATACTCACTATTGCATGTTTTGCATCCATTACAAGGGGCAGCATACCATCATCCATTCTAGGCTCACCCTTGTCCTGCACTAAGTGGGGGAAAAAGGTTAGACAACCTTATCCCCGTATGTCACTTGTCATTGACTCTTTTGACTAATCGTTAACATTTCATGAACATATATGAGCAAGCTTGGGATGTGGATGACATGTATTAAGATTGACTCACATGTGACATACAACCTTTCTTTGATTTTCATTTTCCTTGACATGACACAGCCTAACTTCGAAACATATGACTTGGCATAGGGCTTTCCAAGTTGGCTCTCATGTCTTGTTTTCTTTTTGCTTTTTATTTTCTTCTCTACTTTAAAGTAATTGCTCACAAAACAATGTGTAGCAATTCCTTTAAAGTGGGGGCATACAATACCATAATTTATTTGCATTTCTTTATTCCTAGTGTAGCCTTGTCATTTATATGACGTGTTTATTACTTTGTGGATGACATTGGGTTTGATGTCCTTCATAAGTGTGATCTTTCTTAGCATATTGCATTCCTCTTTGTGGCTTGATGTGACACACTGCATCTCCTAAGTTGTGGATATACTATTATTTGATTGGTCCTCTCTTGGAGACATTAGATACAATGATCACTAAGTGACTGACCTTACATAAACTAAACAAGACTCCTTTGAACTTCCTTTACATTTTACATGATTGCATTTTTACATTGTTGTATTTTGTATGGCCACCTTGCATAACACAACTTGCATGCCTATAGTGCCATCTTTTTTTTTCATAAGTACGAAGATTTTCTTGTCTCACGAAGCTTGAATCGACATCTTTTCCTTTTTCTTTGTGGTGCCCTATTAAATTTATCAGGAGGTATAACTTTGACATGGTTGAGCGGGAAGCCCACCTAGTGGTATGAATTTTCCCCATAGCCACTTTTGTGTTTGTGAGTGCATACCAACTAGCGTATGTATCTTACTTCTCTTTGGTCTTTCTCACCCCATGGACAATTAGGAGTTTTGTGGCTCTAGAGTGAGTATGTTATGGCCTTTAGACCCCATAGATGACCTAAAGTTTGGTGGCCCCAGAGTGAGTACATCTTTTTCACCCAATCTTTCTTTCCTTTAGTTTTGGCCATTGCATGATTTTGTATCTTGATGGTTTGACTTAGGATCTTCGATCCTAGGGGCTTGCGCAACCTCCTTGATCTTTTCCATTCTTTTTCATCTACATCTATACATGTGGTTCTCTCTTGAATGTCTAGATTAGTGTGAGTTTGAAGTAAGTTCATCCTCTCACTAAAGTGGGGCTAAATGGGCTGTAGAAAAAAGGATCCTTTACTTGACATGGGATTAATTCATGATAATCAAACTTAATGAGGCCTTGATTCAAGTGTTTTGAGGCATTTTATGCATCCACACTAAATCTTGAACCCTTGCAAATTGAATAACATGCTTTCAACAACGTCTTGTAAAGGTGTTGTAAAGTGTTGTAAGACACTTTCACGCTTTTCTAGACTTAATAAACCTATTCTCCCTTAATTCAGCATTATAAAATATATTTAATTACATCATCACATCAATATAGAAGGCTTTTAAAGTAAATTTAACTTTAACTGAGTGTTGTAATGTGTCTTGCACGTTCACATTGGTTCTTGTGCCTTCCTAGTTTATGTGGACCTCATTTTAGCGTTGTAAAGTGTATTTAATTACACTTACACATTGATTTTTGTGTCCCAATCCCTATTTGACATTTACATCCTCATTAATATGTCCCTATTAACCCATATTGTGCATCCCAAGGCATAATTTGATCAAATAACCGACATAGTCATCATATAAGCCTAATTTTCTTACTTCTCGACATTCTAGCTAGAAAAAATGACCCTTGTGGGACCCATTCACCATTAGTGGAAAATTAGTCCCATCTAGGTGGGACCCATTCACCATTAGTGGTGAATGAGTCCCATTTTGATTCATTTTCAGGGTTTGAGAGGGAAAAAATAGGTTTTAACTTTAATTTTTCTACGTGTCAGCCTATGATGAGGTATAATCAGGATACTAAGGCACAATTTTATATAAATAAGTGTTTTTATCCTCATTTTACATCTAACAACCCATATTTACATCTCTCATCTTTAATTCATCATCTATCTTCTCATCCAAGTCAGGTAAGCTAGGGTTTCTTCACTAGAAGTCATCAAGTTAGCTTTCTAAAGCATTCAAGGGAAGAATCTTCATGTTTTATTGTAGACATTTAAGATCAATCATCACAGAAAGGTAATAAATTCAATTTTTCATGTTTCATTCCATTATTTCATCATTTTGGTTTAATTAACTAAAAGGGGTTTGACCAAGGAAAACCCCCATGTCTTAATGTTCAACACTTTCTCTTCTCTTCTTGTGTGTTTGCAGGTTTAGGACTCTTGGGAGCTTAGAAATCATTGAAGATCAAGTTGAAAAGTTATTCAAGTCACGTCTCCATCATTGAAGTCAAAAATATCAAGAAAAAGTCACTTATAGGCCCAAATTTGGCAATTTTAGATCTAGACACTTGGAGGTGTAGATTGAGCAATTTGAAAGCTAAAATTTCCATTTTTGAGTTTGTAGAAAGTCTAAAGTGGACTAATTCACCATTAGTGGTGAATGAGTACCACTATAAATTTTTTCTAAAGATTTTTTTAGATTCGAACACCCTTTTGGCTAAAATGCGCTCTGGTATAGTCATCCAGAACTAGGACCGATTCACCTAGAGTGGCGAATGAGTCACACCGGGCCTAAATTTTAGTATCAACAGCCTTCCAAGTGTCTTTTCCAACCTTCATCAAGATCCTAGGTGCACACTTTCAGTTTGATTCATTTCTAATTCATTTCTGCATAACATAATGTGTTTTCAAACAAGTTGCATTTCAATAGTTTAGCATACTTAATCAATCAATCTTATCAATTAGTTGCTTCTAGAACATTTCATTTAGACATAATTTCATCATAGATATCTTAGATTGAGTGAACCACTTAGTTTTTTGAGGTTTATCTCTCTCCTTTTAGGTGAGAAACCGTAAGAGTGTAAGAGAAGTACATAGATCCAAAAATCTATGGTTCAACATAGAGAAATCATCTGGAGGAACAAATAGTTGGAGATAAGAGTGAAGGTGTAAAGTAAATAAGCAAAGTGGTTGAGGTAAACTTGTGTTTACTTTCTAAAATAGAACCTAATACTGTGAGTGAAGCTTGTAATGATGAAAGTTGGATTAGAGGAATGAAATAGGAATTGTAGCAGATAGAGAAGAATGAGATGTATGTGAACTAGTCCCTAGACTGGTAAACAAGAATGTAATTGGTTCAGAATGGGTGTTCTGGAATAAGCTGAATGAAGATGGTGAAGTGACATGAAATAAAACAAGAATTGTACGCAATGGTTTATTCATAGGTTGAAGGAATAGATTTTGAAGAAAAATTTGCACCTATAGCGAGAATGGAGGCCATTCGGATGTTCTTGGAATTTTTAGCTCATAAAGACTTCAAAGAATACCAAATGGATGTTAAGTCTGCATTTTTCAATGGAGAACTAGAAGAAGTATACATGGAGCAACCAGAAGGATTTCAACTGTCTGAAAAAATGGATATGGTTTGCAAGTTGAAAAAGGCTTTATATGGACTTAAATAGGCTCCCAGAGCTTGGTATGCAAGGTTACATAGGTACCTAACACAACAAGGATTCAAAAAAGTGTCTACAAATAGCAATCTCTACTTTAAAATGTAAGGTAACAAAATGTTTATAGTTGTGGTATATGTTGATAACATTATCTTTTGTGGAAATAAGGGCACGTGTAAAAAATTTGCAGAAGAGATGCAAAAAGAGTTTGAAATATTGATGATTGGTGAGTTACAAAATTTCCTTGTACTTCAAGTAAGTCAAATTGATAAAGGGATAATCATGTCACAATCTAAGTATGTTAAAAAAATTGTTGAAGAAGTTTGGAGTGAATGACTCCAAACTGGTTTATACCCCTATGGTAACCAAAGTAAGCTAAGTAAGGATGATGAATCTTCTAAAGTTGATCAAAGCATGTACAAATATATGATTGGTGGACTTTTGTACCTTACTACTACTAGACTAGATATAATGCATGTAGTATTTTTAGTTGCAAGATTTCAAGAAGAACCTAAGGAAGCGCATGTTACAGCTGTGAAGAGGATATCCAGATACCTTAAGAGAACTCCTGATTATGGGGTATGGTATTCGAAGGATAATGATTTCACATTGAATGCCTACATTGATGCAGATTTGACTGGTTGCACAGATGAATGGAAGAGTACAAGTGGGGGTGCATTCTTCCTCAGAGGAAGATTGGTTTCATGGTTGAGTAAAAAACAAGATTCAATTCCTTTATCCACTATATAAGTTGAGTATATTGCAACTGCATCCTGCTATACACAGATACTTTGGATGAAGCAAAACTTGAAGGACATAGGTGTGATATGTGATGAGCCTATCTCTATCTTTTGTGACAATACAAGTGATATAAAAATTTCAAAGAATCTGGTGGTGCATTCTAGGACAAAGCACATATCTATCAGGTATCACTTCTTAAGGGAGAAGGTGTTGTAGAATGAAGTTAGACTTGAATATATACCTACCAAGGAACAAATTGCTGACATATTCACTAAGGCCCTTCTAAAGGATACTTTTGAGTATCTCGGGGGGAAGTTAGGGGCCACTGCCCTCCTTCCTTAAACTAAGTGCACATGGAGGTGCATTAGTCCAATGGATTCAAAGATTCTTTTGTCCTAGACTGATTATTGGAGTCTAGTCCTCAAGGAGAGTAGAGAGGTGAATTGTTGCAGTATGTGATGTGGGTGCACTCCTAAGGGAGAGTGATCAGAGCTTTAAAAGGAGAGAATTTCCTTTGCCATTGATGTCGAAGGGGGAGAGAAAGTCATGAAAATTTTGAAAAGAGAGAGTTTAGAAGAAGTAGGAGATTGTGTATGTTTTTTTTCATGGTTTTTCACATCATGTGTTGCCATCAATGACAAAGGGGGATATTATTCCATGTATGGACATGTGTTTGGTGGTGTTGTCATTAATGTTGTCATTGATGTCAACAGAGTTCAATATGACTGTAGATGGTACTTGTATAGTTGAGATACTGTAGAATTTCTTAGAGTACATGGAGCTATATCTATGAAGTTGTAGTTGTGTCTTTGCCAAGTGATTTTGAGAAAATTTATGAAATAATATAGGTAGTGTTGAGTGTGTGTTCTGAGTTTGCTCTGGTATATGCTCCACATTTCTTCTATGTTGATTATATGCATGTGTAGTTCTATGGTAATGTTTATGAAATTCAATGGATTATACATCCTAAGTTTTAGCTTTTGGATCGATGGGGTATGAAAGAAGTGTTCACCGATATGTGAACTAGTTTGGCAAAACTGTCTATTTGAGGACTGGGAGATATGTTTTGGCTCCACAGTCTTTCGGTGTTTTTCTTTCAGATCTTTTGGATCTGGGAGTTGTTTCATATTGATGTTTTCTATGTTTTGACAAACATACTTGTGATTTGGTGCCCCAGACAGCTTGCTCTTGAGCTCTTGTGTGTTGATGGTTGGTCTGGATTGGACTATTGAAGTATGATATGTGGATGAAGTTTGTTGTAGTTGTTGTGGATGTACCTAAAGGTTTCTTAGAGATGGTGAAATGTTTGGTGAAGCGTGTTGAGTGATCCATGTGTGATCATCTTGCTGGAGATGTGTATACTTTGAAGATCATTGGTGTTTTCATTAGGTTTGGATGACCTAGTGTCTACACGTTACATGAAGTTTTGAATGAAATTAAGGAAGCGTTTGATTGATTCAAGATGTTGTTTGGTTCCTAATTAAATGTGTAATGGGTCCTCTTTCATTCTTATCCACCACAGGAATGGTGAGTAGCCAAGCTAATTTGAATTTGTAAATTGAACAAGGTTTAACCGACCTTCGATTGAAGTTAGTACAAAAGCAAGCCTAGATGTTGTGAATGATGCACGAGTGAGAAAGTGAAATGTTCAATCAAGTAGAGTGTGTAAGAGTGAATCAAGGCAGCAATACTTTGATGTGTTGGATTCCTAAGAGCAATGAGCTATCGGTGTCTGCAATTTCCTGATCAAGTTGCAAGTGTGTGGAACCCTTTTGTGGTGGATCTTTATTTGTCATTTTTTTTCTATAGGAAGTGAGCCTCCTTCTGGATAGTGAATCCTATTGTAAGTAGTGAGCTGCTATATCTGGCATTGATCCTTTGTATCCAAGTAGTGAGCCCTCTAGCAGTGATCCTTTGTATTCGGTTTTGCATTATTACTATATTGTGAGCTAATCCTCATTGTGGTTTTTCCCTTATTGGGTTTTCCACGTGAATTTGGTGTTTTTGGTGTTTGCTTTCTATTATTTGCATTTCATGTTCATACTTAATAATAGATTGAGTTAAAGTGAAATTGATTAAGGTTAAAAGTAAAATAATTTGATACAACTGATTCACCCCCCCTCTCAGTTGTCTTGTGCATTTCAACAGTCAATTAATATAGATTAAGGATAAATCATAGAATAACTTAAATAATTATACAAAAAGATACCAAGAGAGGAGAGATTTTATGTTTTGTAAGAACAAAAAAGTTTAGGCCTCTTTAGTGCTCTGTTTGTTACAAGAATGTAAAGATTAAAGGTGTTGTCATTGATGTTAGCTAGTCAATTGGTTATCAACTGATTGATGTTGTCATTAGTGTCATGGATACAAGTTATTGGTTGTATATGTTGAGGATACTGAGAAAATTGTAATGAAGACATGTTAGAAGTGTTCAATGGTTGCTTCAGGTTTTGCTCTGGATTTTCTCCTATATTTGTATGGTTCAGATATGTTGATCATGGTTGTTTGAAGTTGCTATATCCTGATTTTTGGCTGTTGATTCATTATACAGTGCGAGTTGTGTTCACCAGTTGTGAACAGTGGTTTTATGTGTTTCTGGTTGAGGTCCAAGAGAAATATTGTTGGTTCAGATTTCTCTTTGATGAAGTCTTGTGACTTGTGGTTCTAGAGTTGAGTTGTTTTGATTGTATTGAAGATAATTTTGGTATTTGGAAAGTTTGTGCTTAATTGTTCTATGTGTTTTACACTAGTTTGGCCGACCTTGTGTGGAATACTACTTTCAGAGTTAGTGAAGTGTGTTGGATCTATTTGGGTCCTGATGAAGCATGTGCTTGTGTCACCCTCATTCTAATTCCACTCTAGGATGTTTTGGCATTGGGGTATGTGCAGGATCATGATGGGCCAAAAAGTGGTGATATGATGGGTATGTGTAGGGTATGTCGCTAATGACTTTTTTTTACCCAAAATTGATGAAATGAAAAGGGTTTTTAAAGGAGATTCTCATATTTCCACCAATATAAATTATGCTTTACTTTGAATTTAATAAATGATTATTATTCATTTTCTATTTGAATTACGACTAAAGTCCTGATTGATAGGTTGATTAAAAACATCTATAGCTTTCAAATGGTATCACATTTTTGAGTCCAAAACATGGGTCACATTCTATGCTTCAATACTATAGGATTAAAAAATAAAATTGATTTCATGAAGTTTTGACCAAGTTAAGG
Organism: Sequoia sempervirens; assembly: GCA_007258455.2. NCBI lineage: Eukaryota > Viridiplantae > Streptophyta > Pinopsida > Cupressales > Cupressaceae > Sequoia > Sequoia sempervirens. Next base: position 600,327,479 of record VDFB02193867.1, on the reverse strand, counting down.
TGGTCAAATATGAAGTTTTATATTTTTAAAAAGTTGTAATAAAAAAATCATAATTAATTATTTACTTGGAAAAAATTACAAAAAAAAATATGCATCACATCAAGACATGAGTCATCTACTTATATCTAAAATCTTATAAAAATATTATCATTTTATTGTGGTTAGGGTGGTCGCAGACACCTACTTCTTATTTTTCCTTGAAATTTAAGTGCTACTACATTGAAATTTCAAATTTTCACCAAATAGATTTTTATTTTTTTAAATAAACCTAGTAGTTTAGAAACTACGTTCAATTTTCTATAGATTATATTCTTACATATTTATGAAATAATATAGATAACTTATTCAAATTTTTATGTCAAGTTGCTTAAAGTTCTGATTTTTCTGAATTTTATCGCCACTTAAGGGCCTGTTTTTTCCATAATGATCCTTCACATACCCACCGACCTAATTTGAATTTGAATTTGGATGGTTGAATTTGGATATGTTTCAAAGTTGAAGACGATATAAATGAAAAATGAGTTAGGAAAGAAGAAGCGAAGAGAACAAGGAAATAGAGACAAGAGTGAAAAGAGAATAGAGATAAGTGTGAATCAGTGTGTGTGTATGATGCGAGTATGAAAGATCAATGTGAAGCCTAAATGTTGAGTTTCTAAAAGAAATGAGTTGAAGGTGCACTTTATCATGTTCATGCATGTCTACAAGTGGATTAAGCGAATTGTGGTGGAATCCTTTGTTGTATTGAGATTGTCTTCTCTCTGTTTCAAGTCTTCTTTATCTTTTTTGTATATTTGTGGCAGTGATCCCTCTGGGTTGTTAGCCCTATTGGATAATGAGTCCTTGTTTTGGTAGTGAGCCTCTTGTAATCAGTTTTGATATTCTCTATAGTGTGAGTTAATCCTCAATATGGTTTTTCCCTTATTGGGTTTTCCATGTAAATATCGTGTTATTGTGTTTATATGATGGTTTTTAGTTTCTGCACTAGTATTCATTGTTTAATCTGCTAAGCAGTGTTAAGGATTAGTTTCAGTGAATGAATTAAAGTTTAAATTTATGACAACTGATTCACCCCCACCTCTTAGTTGTCTTGTTCAACAATTGGTATCAAATCTTGGTTCCTTGGTGATGAGTTTAACTGCTTGAGGAAGGTCCAGGATGGTTGGCAAGATGACTTATGATTATCCAAGGTTCAATGGAACTAACTATGCTATCTGAAAATATTGATGGAAGAATATCTGGAGTATTGTATATATGATGTGGAGAAAGCTTACAATAATCCTTACACTCCTCCTGCTAGTTGTCTGAGCACAAATGATGAGATCAAAGCACACGAAGCAAACAATAAGGCAAAGTACATTTTGAAGAACATTCTGGTACATTTCGAGTTGAATAAGGTTCAAAATCTAAAGACTACTAAGGAAGTATGGGATGCTTTGGAAAGGGTGCATGAAGGTGATGAGAGAGTTAAAGAGGAAAAATTACAAAACTTGGAGACATAGTTTGAGCTTTCGCATATGTCTGAAGATGAGAATCTTAAATCTTATGTATAGAGATTAGTTGAGAATTGTAAAGAAGATTCTTAGAACTCTCCCTTATGGTGAGAAGATGTGTGCTATCAAGAAAAAAGTATAGATTATATGACCTACACTAAATACCTATTGTTGGGATTTAAAGATCTATTGTTGGGATTTCTAACATCTTATGAGATGAGGAAGCCGAGTTTGAGGAATGGATGTAAATCAAAAATTGCTTTTAAGACTACAAAAGCTGAAGATCCAGATGAAGAAAATTTTGATGAAATTGAAGCTAACTTTGTGAGAAGGATGAGGAAAGGCTCCGTTAAGTATGAAGGTGAGTTACCTTTAATGCTTTAGTTGTGGAGAAATAGGTCATAATGTTGCAAAGTGTCTGGAAAGAGCTAAGAGGAATAAACAAAGATATGAGAAAGAAAAGAAAGTAAAGAAGATCAATAGAGCATATTATGTGAATGAGAATACTAGTATATCTGATGAATATTCTTAGTATGAAGATCTTGATGACAGTGAATGTTTGTTCTTGGCTATCATGGAAGAACCTACTTTTGCTAATTTTGAAAAATAGGTGAAGGAAAGCCCTCCAGAGAAGAAGAAAAAAGAAGGTACTGTTATCTCTGCCCTACATGCTAAACAAGAAAAGAACTATTGGGTTGTTGATAGTGGTTGTTCACATCACATGACTAGTGATAAAAGTAAGTTTTTTCAAACTTGAAAAATATGATGGAGGCTTAGTTATGTTTGGAGATAATAATGGTGCTAAAATTTGTGGGATAGGTTCAATAAGTTTTGATGGCGAGCATAATATGGATGTTGTCTACTCTGTTAAGGGATTAAGGCATAATATTTTTAGTGTTGGTGAGATGTGTAGTAAAGGATATGATCTTGTGTTTAAGGATGAGAGTTGTGAGATCTGGAAAGGATTCAAAACATTGATTACCATAGGAAAGAATCTAAAGGAAATATCTATCAACTTAAGGGTGTTGATGGATGATGATTTATGACTCAAATTAATCACAGTTGGTTATGGCATAGAAGAATGTGTCACATGAATTTTGATAACTTTGCAAGGATTAGTGCAATTCAGGCCATGGGAGATTGACCAAGAATTACAAGGCCCGTTAATGCTATCTGTAGGAATTGTCAATTTGGAAAGCAAGCTCGTAGAGCTTGGTATGCGAGTTTGGATAGGTATTTGATTCAACAAGGTTTCAACAAAGGTATGGAAGATAGTAATCTATATTTTAAGATTGAAAATTATGAAATATTGATTGTAATTGTATATGTTGATGACATTATCTTTGAAGGAAATGAAAATATGTGCAAGATGTTTATGTAAGAGATGCAGAAAGAATTTGAAATTTCTATGTTTGGAGAGATTAATTTCTTTCTTGGGATACATATCAATCAAACAGAGAAAGGAATTTTTATTTCAAAGTCTAAGTATGTGAAAGATATGTCGAAGAATTTTAGGATGGACGGTTCCAAACTGGTATGTACTCCTATGGTGACTGGTTGCAAATTAGGTAAAGATGTTGATTCACCTAAGGTTGATTAGAGAAAGTATAAATCTATGATTGGTGGACTATTTTATTTGACTGCCACTAGACTAGATATTATGAATGTTATTTTTCTTGTGGCTATATTTCAAGAAGACCCTAAGGAAACATATGTTGCTACTATTAAAAGAATATTCTAATATTTGAATGGCACTCCATATTACAGATTATGGTATCCTAGAGATATTGACTTTACTCTTAGTACTTATACAGATGTAGATTGGGCTAGATGTGTAGATGAAAGAAAGAGTACAAGTGGTGGTGCATTCTTTCTTGGTTACAAATTGGTGGCATGATTGAGTAAAAAGTAAGATTCAGTCTCCCTGTCTACTATTGAAGCTAAATATATTGTTGTTGCATCTTGTTGTACATAAGTTCAATGCATGAAATAGACATTGAAAGATATCATAGTGGTGTATGATGATCCTATTTCTATCTTCTGTGATAATACAAGTGCGATTAACATTTCAAAGAATCATTTGATGCACTTGAGGGTGAAGCATATATCTATCAGATATCATTTCTTGAGAGACAAGGTCATGGAGAAAGAAGTAAATATTGAGTATATTTTGATGAAGGATCAGGTGGCTGATATATTTATGAAGGCTTTCCTATAGATACTTTTGAGTATCTCTGGGAGAAGTTAGGTGTCATTTCCCATCCTTTCCTGAACTAGATGCATATGGAGATGCATTAGTCTGGTGGATCTATGGGTCTATCTTTCTTTTGGACTGATGTTTTGGTGGCTACCTCTTAGGGGGAGTATGTAGTATCAGGTGTTGTCATTATGAGTATTCTATTTTTATATGTCAAAGGGGAAATCAATGTAAAATATCTTTTTCCTTTGACATTGATGTCAAAGGGGGAGACGAAGCATGTGAAAAAAGAGAGGAAGCATGTGAAGGAAAAAGGAAGAATATAAAATACTATCTACTAAAGGGGAGAAATGGAAAGGAACAAAAAGAAAAATCTTAAGAAGTTTATTCAAAGCTAGTATAGTTTCTTTGATGGTTTTTCACATCATGTGTTGCCATCAATGATAAAAGGGGGAGATTGTTGCAAAAATGGAAAGATTGAAGGTGTTATCATTGATGCCAATTGGTTAATTGGTTATCAAATAATTTTTGTTGTCATTAGTGTCATGGATACAGGTTATTGGTTGTATATGTCAAGGATATTGAGAAAATCGTAATGAAGACATGTTGCAAGTGTTCAGTGGTTGCTCCGGGTTTTGCTCCTATATTTCTATGGTTCAAATATATTGATTGTGGTTGTTGGAAGCTACTATATCCTGATTTTTGGCTATTGATTCATTGTACAGTGTGAGTTGTGTTCACCAATTCTGAACTTTGGTTTTTTGTGTTTCTAGTTGAGGTCCGAGAGAAATATTGTTGGTCCATATTTATCTTTGATGAATTCTTATGACTTGCAGTTCTAGAGTTGAGTGTTTTTATTGTATTGAAGATAATTTTGGTATCTAGAAATTTTGTACTTAATTGTTTTACATGTGTTTTACACTGGTTTGGCCAACCTTGTGTGGAATATTACTTTCAAATTTAGTAAAGCATGTTGGATCTATTTGGGTCTTGATGAAGAACGTGTTTGGGTCTCCCTCATTCTAATTTCACCCTAGGATTTTTTGGCACCGACCTAATTTGAATTTGAATTTAGATGGCCGACTTTGGATATGTTTCAAAGTTGAAGATGGTATAAATGCAGAATGAGTTAGGGAAGAAGAAGCAAAGAGAATAAGGAAATAGAGACAAGAGTGCAAAGAGAATAGAGATAAGTGCAAATCAGTGTGTGTATGATGCGAGTATGGCAGATCAATGTGAAGCCTAAATTTTGAGTTTCTGGAAGTAGTGAGCTAAAGGTCCACTCTATCATTCATGCATGTCTGCAAGTGGATTGAGCGAATTGTGGTGGAATATTTTGTTGCATTGAGATTGTCTTCTCTCTGTAAAAAGTATTCTTTATCTTCTTTGTATCTCTATGGTAGTGACCCCTTTGAGTTTTTAGCCCTATTGGAAAGTGGGTCCTTGTTTCAGACAGTGAATCCTTGTTTTGGTAGTGAGCCTCTTGTAATCAGTTTTGATATTCTCTATAGTGTGAGTTAATCCTCACTATGATTTTTCCCTTATTGTATTTTCCACGTAAATCTGGTGTTATTGTGTTTATATGATGGTTTTTAGTTTTTGTACTAGTATTCATTGTTTAATTTGCTAAGCAGTGTTAAGGATTAGTTCTAGTGAATGAATTAAAGTTTAAATTTTTGACAACTGATTCACCCCCCTCTCAGTTGTCTTGTTCAACACTTTTCCATACTTTTTATGGAATTAGGTTTTAAGTAGAGAAAAATAAACCAATTCATATATTTCTACTTTTTAAATTCCCATTAAGTGGACATTGGTGACACTCTAAGGGGTACAAATATAGACAAACCTTGGAATTATATTTTAAATTATTGATATGGTATTTCTCTTAATTTATTTATTTTAAATTAGGCTATCCAAGGTTGAATTACCTCTTATACAAAGAAGGCTAAGCTTCTTGAGGAAAGACATCACCCTTAACTGTACACATTTCTATAGAAAAATAAAATCTCAATGACCTATAAGAAACCTATTTAAGGGGTTAGGTATCTAGTGGATGATATACAAAAATGTGTGTTAATGTAAGCTTTTTATTTTATATTCAAGTATGTTTATTTTCTCTAAACATATATTGAAAGTAACTATAAGAGAAAATTTTATCTTCTATAAGAGGTATGCGTGTAGTTCCCACGTATTCATAGTAATTGGAGTTACTTATTCTCTTGGTTATATATGCCACCACTCTTATCCATTTTTTTATCTTTCACAAAGTGCATGTAACTATTTGTTTGACATCTTCTTACTTGGTGTATCTCTCACCTATTTCTAGTAGTCAGAGTTAGTTCTATTGGGTATATTTTCTCAATCCTATATATATATATATATATATATATAGACACACACACACACACATTCACTCATCACTAATTTTGTTGATAGAGAGTGAGCTTCATTTATGTTATTTGTGTATCTATTGTATGGTTTGTAACTAGATTTATTTTGCTAATTTAATTCTAAGATAATTTTTTTAAATAGTTATATTGAGTCTTATAATACACTAGGTCTCTAATAGTTTGTTTCTCCTTTGTATAATCTAACATGGTATTAAAGCCATTGGTACTAGGGAAGATCAATTTATTGATAAAATTTGAGAGATAGTAGGTTTTGTAATTTTGTGTTTTGGAATATTTTCAGCATGTACCATGTAATATTTTTATTATACCATTGTGTATTGAAGGTTGAGGAAATTCATAATAGGATTTTATTTCAATTAAATCAAAATTTGGGAAGATAATCTAAAATTAGGTTTTCTTTATATTTGCTTTACCAAATTTTATAGGTAGGTGTTTCTTTGGGACATTTTGACACAAAAAGCATTTTCAATGAGTTTAGATGAGACAAAAACCTATAGATCCATATAAGTATTATGAAAACTTGAGCCAAGAGTATTTGAGGGAAAAAATTTACTCTTTGTGCTCTTATGGTTGTTTTTCATAGGTTTGTAGGATTTTTTAAATTGATTAAAAAAAAATGAAAGGTTTTATCCCACTCAAAGGATAGACTAAGTGCTAAATACTAGCCTAAGACCTTAATAATTTGACCCAACTTTCCCAAATATTGATCACCAAATAGGGGTCACTAGTAAGTAGGTCCAATGCCACTATTACTAGGATATTCCACCACCATTGACACCTCCATCACACCTTCAATGAATTTGTTGTTGTGCTCTACTACCTCACCACTCAAGTGGCTCCACCTTACAATGTTACTCCTATGCCACTTCCACTAAGCCTTACCACCACCATCACTAGAAACATTACACACGCAGCCATTAGAGCACCATGCATTTTCCATCAAACCTACCATGACCCTCCATTAGTATTTTTATCTAGAAGGCCTACTTTAGGAGGCCATAACTTGCTCAAATGAAGGTATTGTTTTGAGAATTTATTTGAAATTGGATAGAATTCCATGTTCTTCATAGTGGTATAATTAGTTTCTAAATTTGACTGTTTTATTTTTATTATTTAATTTTTCTAAAATATTTGGTTGTTTAGCTATGATTTATAGAGCTTCAAATATTCATAAATTGCACAAACAATATCCTTATTTAGTGTCACTTTCTTAAAAATTGTTATTTTTCATATCTCTAAATAGTGGTGAGGTTGTTCTATTACTATGTAAGAACATATTAATTAATATTTCAACCACTTTTATTCCCTATAGTTCTTTAGTTAGTAATTCATTATAGGAGGTAGATTCATCCCATCTCAAAATCCAATCAATAAAGATGGCCCATGGTATCCACATATGTAAGCGTTGGCATATAATACTCGACATAATGCAATATTTGGCTAAAGATTATATAGCTACCCAATAAGCACAAGAGAGATCTCCTAGTAGAGAAAAATTCTATTCTATCAAATGATTTAAATGATAGATTATGATTGTGTTGTGTGGTATCACAACATGCCCCATTTTTCCCCTTGCAAAAATATGGATCCCCTCTTTTTTTATGCTTTTCTTTTCTTTCCTTTTCCTTTGCTTGCTTTGGTGTGCTTCTTTTGAAGGAAATGGTAAAATAGAAGTTTTGTTTCAACCTGTCTGGTCATTGCCTGAATCCCTATCTTTATAGAATTCAAGGCATTGTGGTTTTTTTCAAGACTTATCAATTCGCCAAACCCCCAGAGTCCCGAAGTTGATGCAGGTGTGCTAAGGATATTATATATTTCGTTGGTTCTACTTTCCCACCTGGTCGGTAAGCCGAGCCCAGTGAGTCATCACTAGGATAAATCATCTTGATGCATGTGTTCCTTTGCTTTATCGGTTAGCCTGATGGTTGATTTTCATTTTCTTTGGCTAGAGGTTAGAAACCGGAGGTTCTATTGCAAATATGTTTAAATCATTTTGGTCCTGCTTGAACCCAATTCCCAATTCCTATCTTTACACTCTGTTCTCATAAACCCGATGGGTAATCATCCCAATTCCTAGTGATCTTTCCAAGGTCTGGTACTAGAGGATTCAAACCTTCTGATCATCAACGGTCATGTATCCAAAGTTTCTTTGCCTTATAAAGTCTCTACCTCATAATAATCAAAGTGACATGCAAGCATGCCACGTAGGATTTTTGTGTCATCTTCTTCTCTAGTGGTGGGCCTACGTAGAAACCAAGGTGTTCATGATCTAAACCCTAATCTTCCATGATTGTACCTTTATTCAAGAAAATTAATGGATTGTAATAGGGAATTAATGAAGGTGAAAACTACACACGTACTTGGCAACACCTCGAGTATGTAGTTACTTTCACAACACTCTACCTCATGCTATACTACTAATTTTCAACGACATTGAAAGATCAAGAATGATATTGTGGCACACAAAAAAGGAAAAACCTCAAGAAACCAAGAACACAACTACCAAGGGTTTTGAAGTGGCGTTCTAGAAACAATTTAATCACTAGAAAAATCAGGTATGTTTTGAATAACCAAAATTCTGCTAGTCATTTTATGCATGCATGTCTCAAGATAATGGTATCTCCTCTGGTAATTGAAATGTTGATTATTTTGAAATGAATTAACCAAATGGTAGATTGAAAGTTTTATAAATTTTTGAAGATAACTGGTTAAATTTAACCCTAACTCACACACAAGGCACATATCTATAAAAAAATGTATGATGCATAAGTGAATATGAGCACTTCCAAAGCAAGGCCAGAAGAAAAATTTCAATATTTTTCTTTGCAAGCCATATCAGTTGGTGGGGGGGGGTAATTACTGGTACCCATTTAGGATGTTTTTTTGATGTTGAATTCATTGCTTAGGCCTGACAAGAAAATTCTTCTCAGTGTACAAAGAATGTTATAGCAAGTGGGTTACATTTAGCAGGAGGGTTTCCTCCAGCAATGGAGGCCCCTAAACTGGTTGTGGAATGTTTAAATTGTTACAACCAAGATAATAAATTCATTGAAAAGGAGGGAAGGGTCTATGTAAACCTCTCTGTGAAAGGGATTTTATATATATTAGGGCTCCTCAATTTTCCCCAAATGAATCCAATAGATATAAAAAAATGGTCAAAACCTACCTGAGCACAGAAGAGCATAATAGGAAAATTATGAATATACAGTGATGCCAGGAGGAAATTACTAAGAAAATGAAACCAATTCAAAGATCTGTGTTCAACCCAGATGTTCAAGATGTCATAACTATGCTAAGAAGGATTGTTGGGCTTAGGGATGCCAATAAATTTGAGCCATGGATGTTCATAATCATAGCCAAATTAATGGAAGGCCCTATGAAAATGCATTGGGAAATTTTTATGAGCGAAAGGCTACATGACCAGATAAAGGAATTTCCATAGTCTTTCCCATTTTCTATGTCCTCATATGTGATTTATTCATGTTCCCTAAGGGAAAATAAGCAAGGGTTGAATAGAATTGGTAGCCTGAGTAGAGAAATAGCGAATAGTCTAATATATGCTCATTCACCCCAAATTACTATTTATGAATACCAAGAGAATTATTGAAGAGTTAATGATATGTTTTCCATGATGCTAGTAAGGATAATGGAGGGCGACAAAGCTCAAAGGTTTTCTTTGGGAACACAGAGGATCATTCAATAGGTTGGAAGTTGGTACATTCAATTTCCCACTTTCACTTGCATCAAGGTGGAAGGATTCGAAGGATTCCCTTTCATGTTACCAAGGTACCCAATAAACAAACTATTACTATTGGAATTGGTGAGACAGATGAATCCTTCCCATGCCCTTTTTAGTGTGGCACATAAGAAATGTTTTGTCAAATTCCCCATCACAATAGGGAATTATAAATGCAATGCAGATAAACTAGCCAATTTGTGCAAAGAAGAATTGAAGATGTAAAAATTGTAGTTCTTTACACTCCAAAGAAAGAACTATGATCCAAAGGGGAATATTTCCAAGAAGATAGCCGACATATATGCTCATGTTTATCATTTAGAGGATTTTTGGCTCAATTATGATGATGAACACGAAGTGAGGAAGAGATCATATCAAAGGTTGTCATTACAATCAACATAGATTCTTAAATTCTATGAAATTCTTGATCAGTTGGATGAAGATGATAGAGAGGTGTTGAATCTAGTCTATAATTCAACTAAGGTTTATGATGAACCCATCCTAGATCTGGAAATTATGAAAGTAAATAAATAACGACCGTTGAGGAAATTTTTGAATAGGTTTTAATGCATACTCAATGATGGATTGATGATTATTGTAAAACTTTGAGAAAAGTTGGGATAAGGGCCACATACTCACTCAATAAAAAAAAAATAGAGAGAAGAAGGTGAATCTGGGTATGAGGAGCATGTTAAAATGAAGAGAAAAGTTGGTAAAGAAAATACAACTGTCCATATTGAGGAGAGAACTCCAGATGCCACAAGCCAAAGAGTTTCATTGATGCCAGCTAGTCAGCATAAAAAAATTGGAACAAGCAAGGTCAAAGTAATAGTGAAGCCCAGGGAAAAATTTTCTTCCACAGGAAATCCAAAAATTCAACCTATGACTAATGAAGAGGCGAGAATGAAAACAGACACTCGTGCTCAGACAAGGTCTATATCCTAGAGGGTTGCAACATTATTCACCTCTCCCCCTTCAGTCAATACGACTGCTATAAAGCAAACACTGGGAAAGAATCTTATGGCTCTAAAAGAGAGTTCTAAATTAAATGAAGAGAAAATTAGGGAACAGTGGGAGAAAAGGGGGTGACATGATGGAAGGAGTAAAAGAGAAGAAATATAAGGAAAAACGCATGGTACAGTCTATGGTAGAAGAAATTTTGGATGTAGGATCAACTCCTATAGACGTTGAAGAAGAAGAATTCATAAGAGGAACACTCACCCCATAGGTGGGAAACCTTGAGATATTGATAATGAAACAGGTGAAACTACAAATCAAGGTCCCACTCGTGATGTTTATATTGAAGACACAATTGATTCCCATCTTTCACTAGGAAGTAGTAGAAATGATTTTTAAAAACTATAGGCTTTTGAAAAGTTGGGAGAAGACCGGGTTGAAACTGAGAATATAGAGCCTTCAAAAACCTTGGATGGTGGGGTGAGAAATGAAGAGAATCCTGGTATAATAGGACATAAATAAAATGATGCCCCATGGACTGGTGTTGAGCACATTGCTAGACAAGAAAACATAAGTCTTGGAAATGAAGAGACAGTGTTGAATCCAGGTAATCTGGAATCCGTGCTAGTGAATACTAAAAATGTTCTAGTTCCAGAGGACGTGATAGGCAAGGTTGATAAAGTAAGAGGAGAAGTTCCCAAGCTTGCTGAAAACTAGGAACAAAGAAATGTTGCATAGGAAAAATATAATAAAGATGCACCTGATTGGTTGGTTAGGGAATTGGCTTCCCCATTGGAAATGGAACTAGTGCCTCTAGATCTTAGAAGCTTAATGCGAGAAGTAGAAACTCCCAAACCTAGGTGAAGAGAAAAAAAAACATGTTATGCAAAAGAATATGGATGGAGGAAGAACGCTCCATATAGCTACTTTGGTAGTGGATAAAAGTAAACATGAGATAATGCCTAGGGATTATAGGGTGACAAGTGTCAATGTTGGACATTCATCCTAGGGACATGAATTAGAAGAGATGAAGATTAATTTATAAAAAACTATTGCCAGGGTGTGGAAAAGTAAACAAAAGAAAAGAGAGTTGAAAGAATGGATTGCCCACCTAGAAAATTTTATAATATCATTAGCCCAATCTAATCAAGCACAGGCTGAATTGCCTTAGAATCTATAGACATTCAAATTATCCTGATTGATATCATGCACTTTATCCCAATTTACTAACACCAATTCTACCTAGAACACTTCTTCACTAACCATTTAATCGAATAATCTTTATTTGATTAAATTCATCCTAATTCCTCCGTTAATTAATTAAATCAACTTTATTTGATTAAATCATTATCTTCTTTTAATTAAATAAATCATTTTATTTAATTAATCCTAATGTTCCTCTTTTGATTAAATAAATCATTCTCTTTATTTAATCCTAAAGTCATCTCCTTTAAATTGAATAAATTAACCTTATTTGATTTAAATATAATGTCATCTCCTCTTAATTAAATAAATAAAACTTTATTTAATTAAATATAATGTACATTATTCCTCCCATTTGATTTAAATAAATCCAAAAATCTAAGTCAAATGTCAAATCAAACTAATCTCCATCTAAGTTAATTAAATCCTAATTGACTCTAACTATAATCTATCAAATCCTCTAGATAACTTGCACAAGTAAATCAATTTGTTTGATTTATTAATTCTTCTATTTCATTAAAAAAGGGCATCTCTCTGGAATACTCCAATTTGAAATCTCCCTCCCAAAAGGACTTGTCCTCCAACATGACATTTATAACTCTTACATGTCCTTTTTGTTGAGCCAAGTGGCATTAACTCCCCTTTCATGTCCTCCTTCACAAGCCATCTTTCAAATTTCAAATTCAACCTAATAGTATTTATCATGCTCATTGATCAAAATGTGCTCCACCTCTCTTCAATAACATGTTGATAGGTGGCACATTTTTATTGGTTCACCTTTAGTCCCACATCCTTCATGTTTCTCACTTCTCCATCCTTCTTTCCTATAAATGGGGAGCCTCTCTATTGATTTTGGATCCAGAACTTTATGCAAAGTCATTATCTATAGGTTTTATGCAAGTTCATCCATTGTCCATCAAGGTTTTCATAACATTTCATCACCATAGCTAGGTTATTGAAATTTTTTATCAAGGGTCACATTGTTCATGATCAAAGTGATGCAGGAGCATCCTTGGTTCTTTGCAACCCTACATCAACCAAAAATATTTTCATTTCAGTTTTGTTCTTGTTCAGTTCTAGTTGGCAGATTCAGTGTTTCATCATATTTTCTCACCAGACCCTATGGATCTATGTTTTTGTCATGGACATGTTCATTTTCCATATTCCAATATTTCAGCATGATTGGATCTTTTTTCGGAAAGATATCGCTTCCAAATTAAGTGGCAGTTGAACCAACACCAGAATAGTTTCAAGCCTAATGACTAATTTTATCTCTTGTGGATCTTTCCCGTAACTTTCAGATCCTTACGGTGTGTTTTGAATTGTTCCGTGGAGTGTCCCCAACCTTAATTATTGGTCCAAACTTCATCCTATGCACCCACCAAGGAGAAATTCAAATTTAAGGCTGACCTATTTCATGCACACATTACATTTTCATTCATCAGAGATTGTGATGATCTTTGGTTGACATGGAGGATTCTAGATCTATGGATATGATATAAAGCATTGTAACGATCATTAGGATAAAAAGTGATAAGTTAGGAATGAATATTGGTTTTGATATGTAATATTTTCACTCGTGTTAAGGAGAATATAGGAATATTGTATTTTGAGCATGTTGTATTAGGCCTGTGAGCCAAATCTATAAGCCTAGATGTTGCCGGCCGATTGTAATCAAAATTTTTGGTAATAAGAATGTTTGAATCTGCATTTTCCTCCATAATTTGTGTTGCTTCTATTGTGTAACTCTTGCTGCATGGTCCAGACCGTTCTCTTTGAGGACCCTCCTATCATGGTTACACCAGATTGGTATCAGAGTGAGATTCATTTTGTGAGAGATAGTCAGAGTTTGCAGAGTCTTGTTGAAGATTTTTTGTGGGGTGGCGAACTAAGGATTTGACTTGCAGCTACAGAGGACTTGTGTAAAGATGGTGGGAAGAATAAATGGTAGAGGAAATGGACTACATGGAAATGTAGACCCAACTATGATGGAGATGTTGAGAGGAATTACTGCTAGATTAGATGCAGTCGAAATGGCCCAGAGGAGAGGTCGACTAGTTGATGATGTGAGTGATGAAGAGGTAGAAGAACGGTAAGAAATAGAAAGAGAAGATCAACTTGGCCTAGATTAGGGAGAAGAGACGTTCATAAGAGCCCTAACCAGAGTGAATAATAAACCACATTTCAATCCATTGTATTATAGAGGTAAGTTGGATTCAGATGAATTGCTTGATTAGATAATGGAGATGGAGAAGTACTTTGATTTTGAAAGTACCACCAAAGATAAGAAGGTAAAATTTGCTTGTACAAAGTTGAAAGGACATGCATCCCTTTGGTGGGAACATTTACAGACAGATAGGAAAAGAAGAGGAAAGGAGAAGATAAAATCATGGGATTGGATGGTGAATAAGTTAAAGAAAAAGTTTATGCCTGCAGATTATCAAATCAATTTGTTCCAAAAGTTATAGAATTTGAAGTAGGAGTTAAGTGCAACAGAGTATACTGAGGAGTTCTACAAGTTGAATATAAGATCCAAACATTCAGAGGATGAGATCGAGCAAGTAGCCAGATATGTGAATGGCTTGAGGCCATCTATACAAGATGAGATCAATTTGATCAAGTTGCAAAGTATGGAGGAGGCATATCAATGTGCCCTAAAAGCATAAGAGAAGCTAAATAAAAGACATGAGCAGAGATAGAGAGGAAGGGGTGGAAGATTTCAGAGAGGAATAAATTTTACTAGAGGAGGAAGAGGATGTTTTGCAGATTAGAATAAAGATAAGGAAGTCTGTAAGAATGATAATTTGTATTGTAGAGGTGATGGAAACTCTTACTAGAGAGGAGGATATGGTGGTTACCAAAATGAGGGTTATAGAAAAGATGATAGAGGACAGGAGAAAATAGTATTCAAGAGAACTTGTTTTAAGTGTGGTGGAGAAGGACGCAGAGCATTTGAATGTAATCAAGGAGAGACAAGTAGAAAGATAGAGAACAGTAGAAGAATAGCCTTTGCTGAGGAGGATCATGCTAGATCCTCTAATAAACTGAAGATAGAAGGGTTGGTGAACAAAAGAGTATTGTTTCAAAGTGAGATGGAGCAGGAACCGTTGTAGAGAAAGAATTTGTTTCAGACCAGATGCAAGGTAGTTGGTAAATGTTGCAGAGTGATTGTTGATAGTGGAAGCTCCGAGAACTTTGTTTCTGAAGAAATGGTGACCAAATTGAAGCTGGAAAGATTGAAACACCTTAAGCCATATTAGATAGCATGGATTCAAGATGAGCATAAGATACTGGTAAGTGAACAATGTTTGGTGAAATTGAAGATAGGAAATTATCATGATCATTTTTTGTGTGATATCATGCCTATGGATGTATGCCATGTTTTTTTCGGAAGGGCTTGGTAGTATGATAGACATGCTATTCATGATGGAAAGAAGAAAACATATACCATTGTCTCTAATGGGATGAAGCAAAATTTGTTTCCATTGGAGGATGTTCCTAAAGTTGAGATTTGTACAAATGCTAGAATTTGTTTGGTTGATGGAAGGAGATTTATGGATGGACTGAGACATGAGAACATATGTTATGCCTTGGTTCCTAAGAAGTCTGAAGACTTGAAGCATGAAGAAGAACAACTAGTGGAGATAAAGGATTTGTTGGCAGAATATGAAGCAATCATTTCATATAAAGTACCTGATGGATTGCCACTTGTGAGGATTATTAGTCATTACATGGATCTGATTCATAGAGCTAGTTTTCCTAATAAAACAACACACTAGATGACACCAATAGAGAATGAAGATTTGAATAGAAAAGTGCAAGATTTGTTGAGGAAAGGTTTGATCAGAGAAAGATTAAGTCCTTGTGCAGTACCTATTGTGTTAGCACCTAAGAAGGATGGAGAATGGAGGATATGTACAAATTCTAGAGCCATAAACAAAATCACGGTGAAGTATAGATTTCCTTTTCCCTGGATGGATGACATTATGGATTGTTTGAGTGGAGCTAAATAATTTACAAAGATAGATTTGAAGAGTGGATATCATCAGATCAGAATCAGAGAAGGGGATGAGTGGAAGACAACATTCAAGACAAATGAAGGATTGTATGAATGATTGGTGATGCCTTTTGGACTAAAAAATGTGCTGAGTACTTTCATGAGGTTGATGAATGAGGTATTAAAGAAATTATTGGGTAAGTTTATGATTTTCTATTTGGATGACATCTTAATTTTTAGTAAGACTAGGGAAGAACATTTGTTGCATATAAGACAAGTTTTGCAAAGGTTGAGAGTAGAGCAATTGCTAATAAACTTTAAGAAGTGTAGTTTCATGAAGGAAGAATTGGTATATCTAGGATTTGTGATATCTATGGATGGATTGAAGATGGATCTTGAGAAGGTGAGAGAAATTTTTGAATGGCCTACACTAGAAAGCATTGGAGAGGTAAGATCATTTCCTGGATTGGCTAGTTTCTACCGAAAGTTCATTAGGAATTTTAGATGTATTTGCAGTTCTATGACAAAAAACAATGAGAGGGGATAAGAAGGATTTTAGGTGGACATCTGGAGAAAATCGTAGTTTTGAGTTGTTGAAACAAAAGGTGACTGAATAGCCTGTGTTGGATTTACTTGACTTTAATAAAGTATTTCAAGTAGACTATGATGCAAGTGGAAATGCAATTGGAGTAGTATTAAGTCAAGAGCAAAGACTAGTAGCTTATTTCAGTGAGAAATTGAATAATGCTAGGAGAAGATATTTAGTGTATGACCAGGAGTTTTATGCCATAGTTCAAGCCTTGAAGAAGTGTTGACATTACCTGTTGCCTAACGAGTTTTTGTTATATACAGATCATCAGGTGTTGCAATATTTGAATAGTCAAGGTAAGTTGAATCAGAGACACATGAGATGGGTGGAATTTTTGCATAGTTATACTCTTGTTTTGAAACATAGGAGTGGAAAGTCAAATAGAGTTGTTGATGCTTTGAGTAAGAGAAGTAATTTATTGGCAGAGATGATAGTGGAGGTATTAGGCTTTGATGAATTGAAGAACTTGTATGAGGAAGACCTAGATTTTGTAGAACCTTGGAGAGCTTGTAAAGAAAAAGTCTTTGAGGATAAGAGTTAGTGGTTGGATTATTTCATTCAAGAGGATATGTTATTCAGAGGGAATTAGTTGTGCATACCCTGGAGTTCAATGAGGGATAGCTTGGTGAAAGAAAAACATAGTGGAGGATTGGCAAGGCACTTTGGAATTGATAAGACAATAGCATTGGTAAGTGAGAATTACTTTTGGCCACAGACTCATAAGGATGTTAGGAAATTTGTACAGAGTTGTAGAGTTTGTCAAGTTTCCAAGGGGAGTAGTCAGAATGTTGGATTGTATAAGCCTTTGACAGTTCCAGAGAGACCTTGGGAGGATATCAACATGGATTTCATACTTGGCTTTCCGAAAACACAGAGAAGTAATGATTCTATATTTGTGGTGGTGGATAGATTTTCTAAAATGCACATTTCATACCTTGTAAGAAGACAACATATGCAATACATGTAGTAGACTTGTTTTTCAAGGAAGTGGTTAGATTGCATGGATTGCCTAGGAGTATTGTTTTAGACAAAGATACAAAGTTTTTTGGTTACTTTTGGAGAACACTTTGGAAGAAGTTAAAGATAGATTTAAAGTTCAGTTCTACTTTTCACCCATAGACTGATGGATAGACAGAGGTAGTAAATAGGAGTTTAGGGAATTTGTTGAGATGTTTAGTTGGAGAGAAGACCAGAAGTTGGGATTTAGTCCTTGCACAAGCATAGTTTTCTTACAATAATTCAATGAACAGGAGTATCAAAAAGACACCTTTTGAGATTGTTACTGGAGTTTATCAGAGAGGTATATCAAATTTGTGAGACATCAGTAAAGAAGATAAAAGGAGTGTAGAAATAGAGGAATTTGTAGAACATATAACGAAAGTGCATACTCAAGTAAAGCAACAATTGGAAGATATGAACCGAAAGTATAAGGAGTGAGAAGATGAAAAGAGGAGACATAAGTAGTTCAAAGTTGGAGATGAAGTGATGGTGTTTTTGAGGAAGGAAATATTTCTAGTTGGCACATACAATAAGCTCAAGATGAGGAAGTTTGGACCCTATAGGATTTTGAAGAAATTTGATTCAGAAAATGCATATGAAGTAGAGTTACTGGATGACATGGGTATATCACCTATATTCAACATTGTAGATCTACATCAGTACCATGAAGTAAAATTCAGTGAAGATAATGAAGAAAAATTGGAGAAGCAATTTCATAAACAACAACCAAAAGAGATAGAAGAGATTTTGGATATTAGAGATGGGAGAAAAACATGTGGAAGATAGTACAAAGAATACCTTGTGAAGTGGAAAGGCAGACCAGTGGAGGATTCTTCTTGGATTTCTCAGGCTGAGGTACATCGTATTGGTTTTCCTTTAGCCCCAGAAAAGTGAGGGACTCACTTTTAAAATAACCCCAGATGTCTGATGTAAGAGCATCCTTGGTTCTTTGCAATCCTACATCAACCAAAAATATTTTCATTTCAATTTTGTTCTTGTTCAGTTCTAGTTGGCAGATTCAGTGTTTCATCATATTTACTCACCAGACCCTATGAATCTATGTTTTCATCATGGACATGTTCATTTTCCTTATTCCAATATTTCAGCACGATTGGATCTTTTTCTCGAAAGATATCACTTCCAGATTAAGTGGCAGTTGAACCGGAACCGAAATAGTTTCAAGCCTAATGACTAGTTTGATATCTTGTGGATATTTCCTATAACTTGTGGATCCTTATGGTGTGTTTTGAATTGTTCCATGGAGTGTCCCCGACCTTAATTTTTGGTCCACACTTCATCCTATGCACCCACTGAGGAGAAATTCAAATTTAAGGCTGACCTATTTCATGCACACGATAAATTTTCCTTCATTTGAGATTATGATGATCTTTGGCCAACATGGAGGATTCTAGATCTGTGGATATGATATAAAGCATCGTAATGATTATTAGGATAAAAAGTGATAAGTTAGGAATGAATATTGGTTTTGATATGTAAGATTTTTGCTCGTATTAAGGAGCATATATGAATATTATATTTTGAGCATGTTGTATTAGGCCTGTGAGCCAAATCTGTAAGCCTGGGTGTTGCCAACCGATTGTAATCAAAATTTATTATAATAAGAATGTTTGAATCTACATTTGTCTCCATATTCTGTGTTGCTTTTGTTGTGCAATTCTTGTTGCACGGTCTAGACTGTTCTCTTTGAGGACCCTCCTACTGTGGCTACACCACAAGCTTGCAAGGAATTGGCAAAGGGCTACTTTCCACATCAAAGTAGCACCAATTTCCCCATGGGTTGCTGGTTTGAATGCTTGGAATGAGTTTTATTAGCTTTCATTAGATTACATTTTCTTTGTTTCTTGTTCTTTGCATTTGAATGAATTGCATGGGGAACGATTTTTTTAGACTTTTTGGTTGACTAACATTGGGTTATTTGATTATGTTTGAGTAGGTCTAGATCAACCATTCATAGAATCTAGTACTTATGTCCAAGGAGTAGGTGGATGCTATCGCAACACTTCACCATAAAATGAGTGTGTTTGAAGAATAGATGGAGTACATGGTAAGGCAGGGAGAAGAATTAATCATAGATTCTATTGGGAAGTATAGAGAGGCATGCCGTTGGTTTGAAAAGTCCAAAAGATTGGAAGGGGAATGTAGATTTTACCAAGAGAAAACTGATGCTGAAAGGAGAAAATTAAAGCCTCTTATTTGGACAAATGTCCAAGAATTGGTAAGTGAGAAGATAATCATGAAACAGGAGGTTCCAACGTATGGAAAATGTAAGAAGCAGGTAAAATGGGAAGGTGACACCTTAGTACAATGTGTGGAAGGATTTGAGAAAGTCATTGAAAGATGTAATAAATTAATTGACAGACATCAAGGTTTCATTTAAATGCTAGCACGATAGAATTGTGATTCCTAGACACTATGACATGATGGTAAAGAAGTACAATCTTTCAAGGAGTAGCTTGAAAGAGTGAATAAAGACCTTATTCATTCTCTAAACTATGAATTTTTTGATGAAATTATACAATGCATGAATTCCATGGTCAAATATGAAATAGAAAAGATGTAGAGGAATGCAAATATCCTCCAAATATCAAAAGATTATACCAAGCTCAAATACAGCTGAAAGGTAATTAAGGGAATTTCAAAAGAGTGTATGCATCAAGTATTAGTTTCCTTCTAGGAGTATCAATTGAAGAAAGGTGAAGAAGAGTTCTTGAACCTAGAGTTTGATGCAATGCAATGAATAACCAGATATTAGATACTTGTGGTTAGCACAAGAATATGCTATTGAAATGAATTTTTTAGGTTGTTCCCAGTCTCGGTGGAGGTGTATTGTCTCAAAATTTGAAGAATACCAATGGCATTATTTTATGCAGATCATTTGTATACCGGGGCTTGGAGTTGAAGATTAATGCTGATGAAGAAGTCAAAGCTTTGATTTTGTCTAGAAGATTCCAATGACAACTGGTGTTTTCCATGTGCTGCTTTTTGATTTGTTGTTAATGATTCCCTTTGAGAGACTTAAGTGCAAACTTTTGAGTCTTGTTCTTATAAAAGGCCATTTGTTGCTTTACTTTTATTTTTAAGTTCAAAATTGTGGATGTTAGGGAGTGAAAACTTTTGTAAGTTTTGTTCTTTTTCTTGTTTTTTGAATCATTCCATATTAAAAACTTGTATGCACATAGAAGCTAATCAATATCAAAGCTAATTTGAAAGCTACCACTTGGTATGAAATTTTATGTAGTTGGTTATTTGTTTTGGTTGGACAAGACTATATGCTATGTTGTTTAAGGGTGCATACAGAACCTACCCAGTGTCCAAATAAACCCCCCTTTCTCTAAAATCTCACACCATTCTCTGCCTAGTTGTGAAGCAATCTGGTGAAGTATAGAGTGGTTTTCCTTGATTTGGTTAGTTCTTGAGGAATGTGTGGATAATACTTGGGAGAAATTTTACTTTTCAGTATTTTTGATGCTTTATTTTAGAATATATTTTAAATTTCAGAGTGTTTCAAAAAAGAGATAGATGAATGGAAATTTTATTGCAAATATTTTGATTCTATAATATTGTTGAATGCTTAAAGCTAAATTTACTTAAGTGATAGCAAATTTATTTGAATTTCATGAAATTTTCTGATGACCAGACTAAGAATATCCTTTGCATATCCTTATGATTTCTTTGAGAATTCAAAATTACTATTTACCTCTCGTGATCAACAACATTATCACAACGAACCCTAATGCGAACCTAGTATGGTCAAGACCTGACATAAATGAGCCTTGATTTAAGTTGAGTCAGCTTGAGATTTAGGTTGTCCTAGTTTAGTCTTTCAAGTAAGGATAGGTTCTTGTGGTCTCTCTATGAGGATTTATCTACATTGTTGGTGTGTGACTAACATCGTGATAAAAAAGAACTGGTGCAAGAAGGAAGGGCCTTTCATTGTTCTTTTGGTTTTGTTAAGGTTGAAGTTGGATTCTCGCAGAGTCACTAGGTCTTAGTTTAACAATCCTCAAGTAACTTTAGTCAAACTTGGTCATCTAAAGTCATCCAGACCTTAAGGGTCTGGAAGTGCAAGTGTGATATCGCAAAATCTGACTGTTGTTATACCTACCTCGCCTACAACGATGGATTTCTTTAATGTAGATTCACCAATCTAATTTTTTGTGTATAATGATCTCTCGAAGAGTCCAGAAAAATTGTGTCCTAAGTATTACCTTTACAATGATGTAGAAGAACATATCAATATCTTTAAGGATATGTGTTACAGAGCAAGGATACAACACGAAGACATTGTAAGTAGGTTGTTTCTATAATATACCTTAAATGTTGAAGTTTACTAGTGGTACGTCAACCTACCTCATAACTTGGTTAGATCGTGGAAAGATATGGAAAGTCAATTTTTAGCTAGGTTTAGAAAACTAGTTGCTCCTACCTTGTTATATCATCAGTTTGCTCAAATCAAAAGGTTCGATGGTGAACCTATAATTGATTTTAATGATAGGTTTCAAAAGGCCTATTCTAGGTTACAAGAACCTTATGTAGTGGATAATTTTTTGACCATCATGGTTTATTATACAACAATAGATCCTTTAATTTCTATGTTTTTGAAATGAAGGGAAAATCCTCCCACTACTTTACCAAAAGCCTATGTTGAAGCCGTAAGTGTAAATTTAGAAATAAAACACCTCAGAAGTGGATCGTTTGTGGATGGTAAAAATGGATTGAATAACTATCCTGCTCCGAGTGTGAATGGAGTTCCATTAAATCATCCAATGAATCCTAATTATTTTCCTTCAATGGTACAAAATAGGACATTTCCTCAAAACACTTTCTTTCAACCAAGAAATAGTCAAGCTTTAGTCTTGCACCTTATTCCAGCTATCACAGAGTTGCATCCTAATGGAACTCTTTCTTCTCACAGACTCAAGAAATTCAAAAAATTTAAAATTCTAGATGATAAGGAACAAATTAAGGAAATCACATCTCAACTCAAAAGATTCACCACAAAAGTTACACAATTAAGAAATTAGAATTTTTATTCCTAGAGTAATAATCAAAGTTTGCAAAGTCGATCATATAATGCTCCTAGACTACCTAGACCTTGCAACACATAACTGAATAATGGAGGAATATCCACAGCCTTAGATGATGCTAATTCCTTCAATGATAGACCTACGTCAAAGGTGAATTTAGTTGAACTTTCGATGAAAAATTAGTGTGAAATCCACAACACAAATGCTCATTCTGAAGTGGACTTTCTGCAGTTTAAAACTACATCAGATATTTTTTATTCTACCACGCACTACAATGAACAGTGTGACTCTCATCCTCCCAAAGGGAATGCATTAGTTCCAGTAGGATATGACTCTACTTTGGTTCTTGAAAGTTATGAATGTGTTGAGTCACCTGTTGTTATCAAGAGTCATACTTATGAACATGGAGGAGATAATTTAGCCATGACTTTAGAAACTTACACATTTCCTTATCAAGATGAAAATGAACCTTAGGGTGAAGCTAATGAAACTCATTATTTTCAACAACATTTGAAAGGACATAGCTATGACTTGAGAAGTAACACTACTAGTGGAAGTAGATTCAAAGGGTCTTTTACCATGTTAATCCTACCTAATAACTTTAATACTCCATCAGATGATAAATCGAGCAATACTCCAGGGTTACCTATAGTGACCTCTCAATATAACTCATCGAATGTTTCATGAAGTGAAAAAGTAGACTTCATTGATCGAAAAAAATTGACTAATCATTTAGCAAAATATATCAAAAAGGTAAAAATCAACTGAGCTCTTTCTTAGAATTTCTCAAAATTCCTATGATCAGGAAAGCTTTCTTGAATAATTTAGAATATTTTCCAAAAGAAAGCAAGTTTAGTAAAGAATCTTAGAAAAAGGATAGCTCCATTAAGGAAAAAGAAAAAAATATTATTCCTATGGTAGACATGCAAGTAGCCTTTTATAAAAGAAAAATAGAGTCCCCACCACTTTTCCTCATACTGAGAATATTTGGTAAAAATCTCCATAATTGTTTAGTAGATTCTAGAGCAGCTACTAATGTGATGCCTTTATCAATATGTCAGATGCTAGGTTTAACTCCAGAAAATTCCCTTAAAATGGTCACACAACTTGAAAAAACTGAAGTAAATGTAGTTGGAGAATTAACCAATAGTCATATACAGCTAGCGCCAAATCCTGAAATTCAGTATTATATAGATATATAGGTTGTTGAGATACCTGATACTTATGGGATTCTATTGAGTAGGGATTGGTCCAAGACTTTAAATGGATACATGGCCACAAATTTTTCACATATGTGGCTACCATGGAAAGGAGTTCCTAATAAAATTAGGATTGAGAGAGAATCACACATGAAATATACAATTACTGATTACAATAAAAAAATTGTAGCTCTATACATAGACATAGAACTGGGGGTGTATAAAATTTGAAGTTTAGGAGTTAAAATAGAAGAAGTTTTCATGTGTAATGCTGAAAAACATAATCAGATAACTCTCAAAACAAACATGTTATTCAAATAGGATTATGATTCTTCCAAAGAAGAGGATAATCATTTAGATAAATTTTGGAAGAATATTGTTGTAGAAGCTTGAAAGAGAAGGAAAATTAAAGATTCATTGAAAAGGTTTTTGTTGCAGGTTACAAAATTTTGCACACTCAGAGGGAAGTTGCATGATGTGCTTAGAAATCATTCATAGAATTGAAAGTTGACATTGTTTAGAAAAAAACTACGCTTAAGAGTTCTGAGCCAGAAGTACGTGGAGATAAAATGTAGGCTATGCAAACCGAAAATATTAATTCGACAACTCTTAAGAATGCTATGCTAAAATTTGTTAAGGATGAAACTTGGACCCTTAAGTTTGATGAATCTAAATCGAAACAAGGAATTGGAATTGGAGTTGAGCTCATTAGTCTATAAGGTAAGTCTTTTCTTGCTACTTACTGGTTACAATTCCAATGTACTAACAATGTGGCAAAATATGAGGCCCTTATTCATGGTTTGATGCTCGTGATCAAGAAGAAGGTCAAGATTCTTAAGTTGTTTGGTGATTTAGAGTTGGTGGTCAAGCAAGTTCGAAAGCAATATATTTTTCATTACAAACACTTGTCCAGTTACTGACACAGAGTGTGGGACTTGATAGAAGATTTTGATGCCTTGAATATTACTCACATCCCCAAAAGATTCAATCAAAGAGCTAATTCTCTAGCTACCACTGCTAGTGCTCTAGAACCTTTGGATACTTGAGATTTGAGGAGGTTTACAGTTGAGTTGGTGCAATTTCCCTCGGTTCCTGATAATGTTACAAATTTGCAGGTGTTTCAAGATGATCGTCACATATTAGATTTTATCACTAACAACGGTATCTTTGAGGCACAAATAATTGAAGAAATAAATCACCTAAATGGTGAAATTCAAGATGAAGAATTATCTCAAGCTAAAGATAATAATATTTTGAAAGGGATAATTGAGTTGGAGAGATTATTTGATGTACAAATTAGATAGTTCGAAAGAAAGACCTGGGTAGGAGTGATGGAGGGCAGTTTGAATTATATAATTTGAATACTAAAGAAGATCCTAAGAACATGCTTATAGGGAAGGTATGTACCAAAGAAGAAAGAAGAAATATTTCTTAGGAACTCAAAGATTATTGGTAGGTTATAGCATGGACATACCAAGATTTGAAAACTTATGATACTTCCATCATCACTCATACAATTCCATTAAATCCTAATGTAAAACCTTTTCGACAAAAGCATCAGTCCATAAATGCGCTCTTATAATCTTTGATTCAAAAGGAAGTAAAAAATCTCCTCTCAACCTAGATAATTTATCCTATTAGACATTCTACTTGGGTCACGAATTTAGTACCTATAAGGAAGAAGAATGGATATACGACTGTGTGTGGATTTTTCAAAATCTTAATAAGGCATCTAAAAAATATAGTTATCCCATGCCTTCTTTGGAAGAAGTGTTACAAATTGTTAATGTTTCATAGATGATGTCCTTCTTAGATGGATTCTTTGGATACAATCAGGCAATGGTCATGAAGATCGGATGAAGATAGTGTTCACTATACAAAGTGGGGAACTTTTTCTTATAGAAGGATGCCATTCAGATTGATAAATTCCAGAGCCACATTCTAGAGAGCTATGGATTATGCCTTTCGAGATTTGATAGGAAAATGTATTATTATATACATGGACGAACTCACGGTATTTTCCAAGAACAAAGGAGACCATGTTCACGATCTCACAACAATATTACAAAAATGAAAAACTTATGGAGTTTCACTAAATCCTAAGAAATGTATTTTCAAGGCAACTGAAGGAAAACTATAGGGACATATTATATCTAAAAGAGGTATTTCAATAGACCCAGATAGAGTAAGTGCCTTACTCAAATTATAGCCTTGGGAAGTAAAAAAGAATTAAAATCATATTTTGGTAAGATCAATTTCGTTCAAAAATTTATTACTGGATTTACCAAGATAGTGAAACCACTCAATGATATGTTGAAGAAAGACGCAAAACTCGAGTGGAAAAATAAAGCTAAACTCCCCTTCAAGAATATGCAAGCTGCAATTGTGGAAGCATCGATGCTGGTAAGTCTAGATTATTTTAAATCTTTTTTATATTTACTCTTTTGCTTCTAGTCATACATGTGCAGTAGTGTTGACACAAAGGGGTAAGAACTAAGAAGAAAAGTCAATTGATTTTATGAGCGCTCCATTTAAAGAAGTAGAGCTCTAATACATGGATATTGAAAAACAACCCTTTGCTTTGGTTAAAGAAGTACAAAAATTTTGACATTACATTCTCAGAAGTATAGTCAAGGCTATTGTCCATGATGTTGTAGTAAAGATGTTACTAACACAGAGTGAACTTAGAGAAAAGAGAGTTAAGTGGGTTATGATTTTGCAAGGGTTCAATTTAGAGATTATACCAATGAAGTTGGTCTGAGGACAAGCCTTAGTTAAATAAATTGCTAAGATTGATCCAAAAATCTCCATCCAGCAATATACTTTGGATGTAAAAGATCAAGATGATTGGTATTCAGATATATGGAACTACTGAATTTGACACAATTTTCTGACAGACATTCATCCGTGGTTCGACAAATCTTTGTCAGTGTAGCGACGAAATGACGAAAACATTTTTGTCGCTATTTTTTCGTCACACGTCCGACAACAAATTAAACGTCGAAATAATGACACAATTTTTTCGGTTGTCGGCATCATAAAATGGCTCAGATGTTCATCTAAATATCAACGAAATGGGCGTCGAAAGAACATTAGAAGTTTGTTGCTAGTTCGATGAAATGGGAAAGTATTTACGATGAAGCCTTCGTCGTAGCTAAGCAACTTCACCAGACCTTTTATGTGGTTCGTTGGTGACATTCATCGACATTGTGATGAACAGGGCAAGGAGTTACGATGAAGTATTCGTCGTAGCTAAGCAACTTCGTCTGACCTTTTTTGTGGTTCGTCGGTGACATTCGTCGAAATGGTGACGAAAAGGGAAAGGAGTTATGACGAAGTCTTTGTCGTAGCTAAGAAACTTTGTCAAACCTTTTCTGTGATTCGTCGGTATACTTCATCACAATGATGACAAAATTAACAAGGAGTTACAACGAAGTCTTCATTGCAGCTATAGCAACTTCATCGGACGTTTTCGGTGATTCATCTGTTGTGTTCGTCGAAAATTTGACAAAGCAATGTAATTTAAAAAAAAAAAACATTCCTTGAAATGTACCATCAGTGAGAGATCAAGCAAGTCGCGTCCTTTCATATTCAAATCTTGAGCAATTATTTTATTCGGTCATTTTCCATGTTTATTTTATTATTGATGCAGAGTGGTAGGGGAAGACAATCTCTTAAGAGCTTCTCTCAAATACTCTTAGATAGACTCCTTAATACACCATACAACTAATGAGCAACTTAAGCACTATTTTAACTCCACACACCCAAATGCAATCAGGAGGCTTGGAAATGACTCAAAATCTCTTAACATGGCTAAACTAAGCCAACAAACAAGACTTCTCACTTGGGAACACTCTTTCATCTATCGATGCAATATTAGGCCTTGTAGCCCTTGTAGCCCTGTCTAATGGAATAGCCAACATAAAATCCTTCTAATGACTGAAACTGGACCAAACTCACTGGTTTTTGACACTTGATACTATCCTCCACAAACCCTCAAAACCACAAGTTTTGACTCCAACACAAAAGGAAAAAAATGACCTATTTTCTAATGCTACAAGGAGGTCTAAAAGACACTTTTCAATCCATCATCTTTTACATATCTTTATTCACTCCTAGCGCTTCAGATAAATTTGTGTAAATGAGACATAAATGTGAATCTTTTATGAAAAGAAAATTCTTAAAAGGAGTGGGGAGAGAGCAAAGGGTAGGGGGCAAGAGAATGCTTGAATGTATAGAAAAGTATAACATTTTGATCATTATAACAATGAAACAAATCTTAACTTTGAAGCATTAATATCATTTACAACATTTATGATCAAGAATGAATGTAAGTAGAGAAAATTTTGCATACCTGTAGATGGTACACAATTTCATGGTTAAGTTGAAGCCTCCCATCAACAACAAGATCCAAATATCTGTGTATCTATCTCAATTGAGCCTCTAAACCCTTCAGAGCTGTCAATTTTTCCACTAACCTGTTCTGCACAAATGTCAAATTTTAGAGTTATGTCACCACTAAAAATAGAAGAAACAGAGCTTTGAAACCAAATCCACACACAACACAATGTGGTATTCATACAAAGCCATACAAACAAACTAAACTCAGAAGATTGGAATGGAAACAACTTAAAATTATGATGCAGTGAAAAGTTAGCACTTTCTTTCATCTTTGCATATTGGTTTGATGCTTCAAATGATGCATTTCTTATATTGAAAAGTGCATTACCTTATTGAGCTTCTCTTTGTTTCGAGAATAGTTTAATATTCTCTACTTAACAGGGCCAACCACGTGACGATGGAAGCTCATTTGGCCCATCCCCCGCCTCACATCACTCTCAATTCCCCATACCCAATCATATAACATTAATCATTCATTCATCCATTAATAACATATACCATTCATTCATTCATCCATTAATAACATATAACATTCATCCATTCATCCATTAATAACATATAACATTCATTCCTCCATTAATAACATATAACATTCATTCATTAACATATAACATTCATTAATTAACATATTCACATTCATTCATTAACATATAATATTCATTCTTTTAGTTTTTACATATTATCAAAAATATGGTTGTCATGATATGATTATAATCACTTTTTTTTTGTTTCTTTTTTAAAGCTACATAAATCTGAAGTGGAGTATCATTTTCTAAATCAATATTTGTCCCCCCTTTAGTTGTTCTGCCCTTTGCTCGTGTTCTTAATGTACGCCTAGTCGTCTGCTCATGACGTGGATGCCACCTCAAGGGGGGTCTGTTGCAATAAGAAAGAAATGTTAAACTGATATGTTTTATTATTATTATTACAAGTATTTCATTAATTAAAAGAACATTAGAGTGGTTCTCTTTACCTAATGGGTCCACATCATGTTCTTGAACTTTTGTTATAGACTCATGCTCAACATCTGAACACCCTCTAAATCCTGATCTACATTGTAACATGAAAGGTTACATTAATTAATACACCAATTGAAATTAAATATGTTTAAGAGAACATGAGAGTGGTCCTCTTTACGATGGGGCCACATCATGTTCCTGATCTTCTCTAGCCTGATCATTCTCAACACATTGATGATGCTCTATATGCTCTAAAGTTGAAATCGAAAGGTTACATTAATTAATACACCAATTGCAATTAAATATGTTTAAAAGAACTTTAGAGTGGTCCTCTTTACCTGATGGGGGCCACATCATGTTCTGATCTTCTCTAACCTGATCATGCTCAACATGTTGATCACGCTCTACATGATCTAAAGTACCGGGATGGACACCATGACCTTCATCTACAAGTTGTGCTCCACCCTCACCAGGTTGCATTCCAATGTCATGTGTAGTATTATCATTGCTTGAATGTTTAAAACAAATAGGCATGTAATTACTTTATGGTGGAAATTAATATTGAATAGATTGCACAAGTATTCAATTTTAAATAAACTTTATTGAGTTTATTTACTGCGTGTCGGATGTAGTGGAAGGTTGTGTTTTCCAGTCAAGACTCTTAGGCATTCAGCCACGGCTCCATAGCCTTGCTAGAAGGCAATCTTTAGGTTATCTTCATAGGGACTCTATTGAATTGAGCCCTACATTTTTGCATAAGATCATGAATTTTGCTTCTATGGTGTGATAAAACCAAAATTGTTTTCAATTTATTATTTGGATACTATATTTCATTTATTGATACTTACAATTCATGTGGCTAATTTCATATAACCACCAGAGCCAAGTTTGTGCTGCTCATGTTTTTCTAGTCTTTCCTTTGTTGCCTTCTATGTGTCGGGAATCCTATGAAAGTTTGAAATACGTTAGATTATGTAAAAACAAAGAGTAATCAGTATATAATTACATTGTTGATAGTATCACATACCTTCCTTGGCCCGGTGGTGTCTTTCCTTTTTTCTTTTTAGCCTTCT
Source organism: Sequoia sempervirens (assembly GCA_007258455.2). NCBI lineage: Eukaryota > Viridiplantae > Streptophyta > Pinopsida > Cupressales > Cupressaceae > Sequoia > Sequoia sempervirens. The sequence goes on along the minus strand of VDFB02193867.1, from coordinate 600,297,220 downwards.
CCTTTCCATCCAACACCAGGTTCTTCCACTCCCTCTCTGGAATCATGGGGGGACGCTCGTACTTTGTTCTTCTTCTCTAAATGTGACCTATATTGGTCCCTTGCATACTTTAGATAGGTACCAGCTTTCTGAAGGACCTTGGTTTGGTTGAATGTTTTATCACCGAACAACACAACTAAATGGTTAATGAGCTCATATTTTAAATCTTGATTTTGGGCATTCCATTGTGTACGTATGGTGGGCCCGAAGAGCTCCAATGTAATATCACTTAGATCTTTATAAAAAACATTATTTCCTGGAAAATGATCATCAGATCAATAGTCTAAAAAGAGCGATCAATAAGTAAATTTCAATTGGATTATATATAATAATAATTAAAACATTTTGAAGTACTTGGGACCCTCTCTATCTTTATGGGAATGAAATCCTCGGTCACCACAAGTGTGACCAGCAATGTTCCCGTACTAGTAATATGGGAAGATCTAGGAAATGCTGCTAAAACATCACTAGTACTAGTGGCCTCTACATCCCCAGGTACATTTCCTGACACATGTTGTGGAATGTCTTTACTGCCAGAGGGTGCATTAACGGATGCCTGCATGCTATGTGTTGCCGACATTTCAGACGACAATATAGGCACAGATGATAGGGTCAAATGATGTGATGTATGCGTAGGAAGATCAGGATGGACACTTGTACCAACCCCTACTCCTCGGGCAACACTTGCAGTACCCTGATCATGGCTAGGAGCATCATGAGGAGGCAAATAACCCTGTAAAAATAGCACATATTTTAGTTCATGACATAAAAGAGTACAAAATATAAAACCATGAATGAACTTATGTTATATTTAAAGACCTCATGGCAGCTTAGTTGCAAGTTTTGTAATCTCTCAGTCAATATTTTAACCCTCTCTTTTATCTCATCTGTTTGAGGCACTATGAACATCAACTTAACCATTTCTTCATTGTATTTTTTTTGGACCTTCTTTATCGTATCGAGAGGGTTTGCTGAATAAGTGATGTTATCATCACAAAATATTGACTACACCTCACTATGGATGCTCTCCTCTACTACTGGTACCTTTCCCAGATCAGTCAACTGCAATAAGAATATTAAAAACATTATCGAAATTAACCCAAAAAACTTATGAAAAAAACATAATAATAAAACATTTTGCTCGTATCTAATTTGTACAATTACAATGAGGTAAACCGATTAGGTAGAAGTGCCTGAAGATACATCGTGATCTGTGCTCTGGACTAGAGCCTTCTCCGTATGATCAATGTCCTATTGTGACAAAAATTAAATATAAAAAACCATTACCGAAATGAAACCAATAGACTTACAAAAAAAACATAAGAATAAAATGGTATATTGGAGTCATTAATTGGAGGTTGGATAAAATGGTACATAGTACATACCACCCCCATAGTAATTGTGTTTGTAACTAAGCGATTCAAATTGCAATTGATTAGCAGCTCTTCCCCTGCAGTTATTGATTTTATTGGACATACAAATACATGGTTTCCCTCACACACCTCGAATATGCAATTGGGTTGCTTATTTGTTGACCCAGGTCGTGTACTGTTTATAAACCCTGAAATATTCCCTGATTCTTTTGGCCTTCCATCAATGTATAGACACTCCTTTATTTTGATCCTTATCTTTTAGTTGTATATAATTTTCTTACAATGCATACCTATGCATACTTCGTGTATATCGAACCAGTTGCATCCAATCTTTGTAACTGTAATAGGTTCCAACATACTCCATCAATTCAGTAACTTTGTCATAACAGACCTTTATGCCATCCATGCAAAATATGCCCAAACCATGTAATGACGATGGTGTTATGCCATATATCCTCTCATTGACACAAAAATCAGTGTTTATTGGAGGAAATTCCTTGGGTACCCATTGTTTCCGTAGATGTTTGTACCTCAAGGGCACCTCAACGTCACCTATGCTCTCATCATCATAAGAACATGAACCCCCTTTAGCAAGAAAAAATTCTGCATTTATAGAATTTTCTTCTAATATTTTGACCTCTAGTTGATCTCCCTCTTTTAGACATACTACATGTCTCACTTTCCTCTTCTCTTCCTGAATTTCCCTCCCTCGAGGAAGAAAAATTTGACAAATACCTATTTGGTGGTATCTGGACTCATAAGGATGTTGGATGAAGTTCTTTCATAGTGATGTGATCCCAAGGTGACATTATGATTAATCTATCATTTCATCGCTATAATTTCACAGGTTATAAGGTAATCGAGTCTTGATAGATTGCAAGCTATTGTTACTACCGTCCAAATGTGTCCATCACAAATCAAATCTACTTTACGTTTTAACTCCCAAACTTTGTAACAAGTGTTAAATGTGACTATGGTCCACCAGTTACACAACCAAGGCCTCAAATGTATTCTCTAATTGTAATCAAAGGACTTTTGCTCTTCATTCAAGTAAATAAACTTGAAGGGAAACACCACCAAGTGGTTTATTGGACACCTACATGACTAAAAATAGTAGCAAATTTACATTTAATTTCCATATGTCTAAGTGGTTAACGGGGAGGGAGTGTGTACTAGGCCTGGTTAAGTCATCATAAGTTTATGCTTTGGCAATAAATTGTTTTTAGGTCATATTAAATCTTCCTATGTCTAATTGCTAGGAGATGTTTGGTATGTTTTAAGGTAGGATGATTGATGAAAGAGCCCAAAGACTAGCCTTTCTCCATGGTATCCAGGTACACATAGCAGCGGTCTTCTCTTATATGGTTGGACATGATTTAAAGAACTTAGATAGGAATTATTCATTTAACCTAAAGTTTTCTCATAATTCCATCATTGGAAAAGTATGATCAAATTCTTCTATTATGAAGAATTGGCCTATGTGCCTCTAGTAATCACTATAAATGTTTGTAAGGATAAAATGACTAATTGCATCAGGTAGGAGAGAATCAACTTTGAGTTCTTCAAAGATTATATTCCTCTATTCATAATTTTTAAGGGTTGTGTGTGGAGGAGGTTATCACTACCAAGAAGGGAGACCTTTCCTTGTTTTCTTTTTATAATTTTCATTATTCTTATTTATTTTACACCTACATTTACAAATACACATACATATGCATTTATTGTTTTCATTTATTTCTCATGTAGTTTAATAGTTTGATCGATTTCATATTATATGTGTTGAAGACTTTAGAATTTCAATTACATTAATTTATGGATATGTTGTATCTATAACACTACAAAACCATATGCTCTGTGCATTTACACTTGCATTTAGAAATACACATTTATATACATAGATATAGATTTCTTTAATGATATGATGTATTTATTTTTCTAGGAGAGAATCCAATAATTGCATTTATATTTACATTTAAAAATACATATACATACATACATACATACATACATACATACATACATATATGTGCGTGTGTGTGTGTATGTATATAATTTATATTCAGTATTCATAAACAACCCATTAGGTCGGCACATGGATAAAAATTCATAAAATTAGATCTCCCATACATGTTTTGTTGAAACCTAGGCTTGAACCTCTCATTTCACATGCTTTTTCTTGACAAAACTATTGAGGAAAACAGCTATAACTTCTTTATTTCTCATCCTACGCCCTATTCATGCATCCTACAATTACAACAGTACCCATGGGGCCTCTTACACAAGCTACAGTAATCACAAAAAGTGTAAGAGCCCCTTTATATCATGTTTGGACTACAAAACCTTGAAAAAGAGGGTAACTCGGATTATGATTTGTTGGTGAGCTGTATGGACAAAATCATTAGCATCAGCTCATTCTTGGAGTCTTTTGAAAGAGAAGTGAATTAGGTGGCAGTTAATTACAAACCTTATAGTGTCAAGGTGAATGAGGTGATCAATTTTGATTGGCCAACTGATGAAGAGTACTAGAAATGGGTAAATGTATATTTAACTAAGGAAGAGTGAAAAGGAGTAGGCTACTAACGGTTGAAAAATCAGCTGTTGCAGTTACAACAGATTCTAGTTTTGTTTTTTGGTGATAGCCTAGGCGCAAAATTCTTGAAGTTTTTTGTTGTTGCATCAACCATTCTCAGCGGGCACGATGAACAAGAAGATTCTCTGGGGAGATTGCTGTTGTAACAATTTTTTGGAATATCACAAGGCAGTCCAATTGGCTAGTGACATGTGTGCTTTCTAGCCCGATGCTTGTTTGCTCCTCCTTTTTCTATAAGAAGGACTTCAAGGACATAAGTATGGGTTAGCAAGTTAGATATTTTTGGTTGAGTCTAGATGAAGTTGTAGAGAAAATTGTAAAGTCTAATGGTTTTAGGGAAAATGCAATTTAGGTTTTGAGTCATTCTATAGTAGGTTTTGAATTCATGGGGATTTGATGTTTTATGACAGTACTGGCATTTGAATTGATATGATTAATTTAAACTCATGTCTCTCCATTGTACAAGCATATCTGAATTTTGAATAAAATGATCAAGGGTTGTTTCATTCATCTCACTGTTGTGGTGTGTATGATTCTTGTTTTAGGTTTAATTCAAGGAATTAATTAAAATGCTTGAATGAGATTAGAGGTGGATATGTTTTGTATAAGCTATTTTATTTTTTTTGTCTTATCTTATACCATTTTAAGAGAATGGGGGTGCCAATGTACGCGATCTTTGGAAACTAGGTATGAAAATTGAAAGTTAAAGAGAATGGGGGTTCCAAACCTACAGTACTCATTGCCCCTTGGTTGTCTATTTTTCCTGAGTGCCCTCAACCTCATCCCCGGCGTTGGTATTGACCTTGTTTTCACTCCAAACTCTTCCTCAGTGCTGATATTGACCTTATTTTCACTCCTCCAAACTCTTCGTCGACGCTGGTATTGACCTTGTTTTAACTCCAAACTCTTCCTTGGCGTTGGTATTGACCTTGTTTTGACTCCTCCAAACTGTTCGTTGACACTGATATTGACCTTTTTTTCACTCCTCCAAACTCTTCATTGGTGTTGGTATTGACCTTGTTTTAACTCCAAACTCTTCCTCAGCACTGGCATTGACCTTGTTTTCACTACTCCAAACTCTTCCTCAGTGCTAGCATTGACCTTGTTTTCACTACTCCAAACTCTTCCTCAGTGCTGGTATTGACCTTTCACTTCTCCAATTTGATGAGCTACAACCTGGTTTCATTAGTTTTTACAGTATGTTAATTAAGTTCAAAATTTTGGTGCCATTTAGCTAGGTTTTAATATTCTACAATATAGTTAAGTATATATTAGCTATATTTTACATAATAAATAATATAATTATTCAACTTATTATAATTATATATTATATTCTTCAACAAAATTATTAAATACGTATAAAATTATTATAATTAATAATTAATAATAAGTATATTTTTATATAATACAAAATATAATTAATATAATATATATTTAATATAATAGTAATATATATTAATATGAGAGAGAGAAACTAAATTTTGATTGGTTGTTTCATGTCAACAATCCAAGGATGGCATGTGTCCTTGGGGAGTTATGTTCAAGGTAGCATGCCATTTGATTAAAGATATGATAATTCTCCTTTAAGACCTCTTCAATGTACCCATTCCACACTTAAGGAGACAAAGATAAATATAGAGAAGAAAATATAGAGAGAGAGGGAGATAATGACAAGCATACAAAAAGAAAGGGAGACAAAGAGATAGAGAGATAAAGAGATAAGGATGAATAGATAGAGATATAGGGAGGGTGATTGATATATCTTTCCCTATCACTCTCTATATCTCTATATCTCCCACTATCTATGTCACTCCTACCTCTTCCCCCCTTTATCTATTGAGCTATCTCTCCCTCTCCCCCCTTTCTCTCTCATTCACTCCATCTCTCCTACTCTATATCTCTATCTCTATTTCTCTTTTTATCTCCCTCTCACTGCTCTCGCTATCTCTTTCTATCTATATCC
>VDFB02193867.1:600270644-600291155 GCA_007258455.2 Sequoia sempervirens | reverse complement strand
TACTTAATAACATAATAGTGTGGTTGTGGGATTGATAAGTGTTGAAGTTTTGAATTTTAATTTATGTGACAACTAATTCACCCCCCTCTCAGTTGTCCTGCACCTTTTAACAATTGGTATCAGAGCTTTGGTTCCTTGGTGTAGAGCTTAATTTATTAAGGAAGATCCAATGGTTCATAAGTTGGTGATTCCTATGTTCGATGGATCCAATTACAGCGATTGGAAAGTGTAGATGAGAGGATATATTGTTTCTCTTGGTTACAAAACCTGGAAGGTTATTGAGACAAAGTATGTTGCTCCGATGAGTGGTCCTTCTACTATAGATAAGGTTTCTGCTTATGAGGATAATGAGAAAGTGAGGTATGCTATGTACAATGCTTTATCTAAAACTAAGTGAACTAAGGTTCTTTCTTTAGACAATTCTCATGAAGTTTGGAAGAAGTTTGAAGAACTGTATGAAGGAAATGAAAGAGTAAAGTTGACAAAGAAGCTGGCGACAAAGCACATATATGAGAATTTGAAAATGGAAGAAGGTTAAGAGTTCACAAGATATTTCCAAAGGGTTGAGATGACAACAAATGAAGTTAATAATCAAGGGGGAAAGCTGACCAATATAGATATTATTGAGAAGATCCTAATCACCCTACCATATTGCTATAGTGATAAGATATTAGTTATTGAAGAGATGTATGATCCTAAGAAGTATACTAAAGAAAATTTATTTGACACCTTGCAAGAATTTGAGATGACAAAATTCAGGAAAGAAGATAGGAAAAAAGAAAAGATAGAAACAACATTTAAGGCAATTAAGATTGAAGATGATCTTGAGAGTGATTGTTCTGATGAGTTGGAAGTGGATTTCACCAGAAAGTTGAAGAAAGGTACTAGAAAGTATAAAGGTATGTTGCCCTTTAAATGTTTGAATTGTGCTAATATTGTTCATTATGCTTCAAGATGTTCAAATAGAGTTGTACATAAGAAGAACAAGGATCATAAAGATAAGGATAGAAAGGATAAGAAATACAAGAAGTTGTATTATGTTAAAGAAGAAGCCAAAATCTTTGATGATGAATCTGATTATGAGGGTGATGATAGTGAATGCTTATTTTTATCTTTGAAGAATAAAAAGAATAAGATGGAATGTACTTTGGTCACCGCCTTTCATGCAAAATACGATGAAGATTATTGGGTGATTGATAGTGGATGTTCTAATCACATGGTCGAAGATAAAAGTAAGTTCACTAAACTTGAAAGGTATGATCATGGTTTGGTCATGTTTAATGATGATACAGGAGCTAATATTTGTGGGAAAGGTACAATTTTTTTGGAGTACACAACACTAATGATGTATATTATGTAAAGGGTTTGATACATAGCTTTTTGAGTGTTGGAAAAATGTGTAGCAATGGTTTTAAACTTGTGTTTCAGAATAATACCTATGAAATCAGAAAAGGATCTGGAGATATGGTTGCTACTGGAAGGAGAACTCATGGAAACATCTATCAGCGTAAGGGAGTTGATGGTCAATGCCTTGTATCTCAAGTCAGTGAAAGTTGGTTATGGCACCAAAGGATGGGACATGTAAACTTTGATAATCTAGTCAAAATTAGTTCAAGAGATATTTTTTGAGGTCTACCTAGAATCACAAGGCTTGCTAATACTATTTGCAGAAGTTTTCAGTTGGGGAAATAGACAAGATGCAACTTTAAGGGAAAAGAGAAATCTACTACCAGAATGCTTGAATTAATTCATACTGATCTCTGTGGTCTGACTAGAACAAGAAGCCTGAATGGTGACAAGTATTTTATGCTCCTTATTGATGATTATTCTCGAATGACATGGGTTTCTTTTCTTAGAGAGAAGACTCAGGATTTGGATAGGTTTAAAGTGTTCAAAACAAGAGTGGAAAATGAAGTGAAATTAAAAATCAAATGTTTGAGATCTGATAGAGGTGGAGAATTCACCTCTAGTTATTTTAATACATTTTGTGAACAACATGGCATAAAGAGATAGTTTTTTGGTCTGTGAATCCCTCAACAGAATGGGATAGTTGAGAGGAAAAACTAGATGGTACAGGAAGCTGCAAGAACCATGATGAAAGAATCAAATGTACTAGATGTGTACTGGAGAGAGGAAATACACATTGCTCTATATGTTCTTAATAGAGTTCAGATTAGAGGCAACAACACAAAGACTCCTTTTGAGTTATGGAATGGTAAGACTCCTACTGTGAAATACTTTAAGGTATTTGGAAGAAAATGTTACATTAAAAGAGATGATAAAAATATTGCGAAGTTTGATGCTAGATGTGATGAAGGAATTTTTCTTGGGTACTCTACTACCAACAAAGCATATAGATGCTTCAATAAAAGATTGAGGAAGATTGTTGAAAGTACTAATGTGAAAGTTGATGAAGAAATGTATAGACCTATTGAGATAAGTGAAGTTAAACCTGATGATCCTATCTATGGACAAGTACCTAAAGAGAATAAGGAGAAGAAAGAAGAAGAAGAAGAAGAAGAAGAAAATGAACTAAAACCTATTGTTAAGACTCCTAAGTATGTGCAGATGAATCATCTAGAGGAACAATTAATTAGAGATAAGAGTGAAGGTGTGAAGGCCAAAAGTAAAGTAGCAGCTGAGGTAAATTTGTTTTGACTCTCTAAAATTGAACCTAGGTCTATGAGTGAAGCATGTGAAGATGAGAGTTGGATGAAAGCTATGAAAGAAGAGTTGCAACAAATAGAAAAGAATTAGACATGGTAATTAGTTCCTAGACCTATGCATAAGAATGTAATTGGTTTGAAATGGGTGTTCTAGAATAAGCTGAATGAAAATGGTGATGTCATAAGAAATAAGGCAAGACTTGTATACAAGGGATAATCACAAGTTGAAGGTACAGACTTCGGAAGAAAAATTTCCGCGGGCTAGAATGGAAGCCATTAGAATGTTCTGGAATTTTCTCCCACAAGGATTTCATAAAGTGTAGGATGTCAATGCGATTTCAATGGTGAATTGGAGGAAGAAGTATACATGAAACAACCTGAAGGATTTAAGTTATCTGACAAACTAGACATGGTTTGTAAGTTGAAGAAGGCATTGTATGGACTAAAGCAAGCTCCCAGAGCTTGGTATGCAAGATTGAATAGATACTTGACAAAGCAAGGATTCAACAAAGGCTCTGCTGACAACAATATTTACTTCAAAGTGAAAGGTAACAAAATGTTGATAATAGTTGCATATGTTGATGATATCATCTTTGGTGGAAATGGAAATGAAGGCATGTGCGACTGTAGAAGAAATGCAAAAATAATTTTGAAAGGTCCATGATTGGTGAGTTGAATCCCTTCTTTGGCTTCAAGTAAATCAAACTGATAAAGGGATGTTCATTTCATAATCTAAGTATGTGAAAGATATTTTGAAGAAGTTTGGAATGGATGATTCCAAACCAGTTAGTACTCCTATGGTAACTAGATGTAAGCTGAGTAAAGATGATGAATTTTCTAAAACTGATCAGAGTAAATATAGATCTATGATTGGTGGACTGTTGTATCTTACTGCTACCAGATCAGATATTATGCATGCAATATGTCTAGTTTCCAAATTTCAAGCAGATCCTAAAGAGGCACATGTTACAGCTATAAAGAGGATATTCATATACCTTAAAGGTACATTGTATTATGGCTTATGGTATCCTAAGGATGTTGATTTCACCTTGAGTGCTTATACCGATAAAAATTGGGTCGATTGTGTGGATGACCGGAAGAGTACCACCAAGTTGGAGGTGCTTTCTTTTGCCGGGTAGATTGGTTTCCTTGGTTGAGTAAGAAACAAGACTCGCATTTCTTTATCCACTGAAAAGGCATTATATTGCTGCAACATCCCTATGCACACAAGTTTTATGGATGCAAATAAACTATAAAAGACATTGAGTAATATGTGATGAGCCTATTCCTATTTTCTGTGACAACACAAGTGTTATGAACATTTCAAAGAATCTAGTTATGCATTCAAGAACAAAACAAATATCTATCAAATATCATTTCTTGAGAGAAAAGGTGTTGGAGAATGAAGTCAGATTGGAGTATGTGACAACAAAGGAACAAATTACATATATATTTACTAGGATTCTTTCGAGTGATACTTTTAAGCATCTTAGGGAGAGGTTGGGGGTCATTGGCCCTCTGAGCTAGGTGCACATGAAGATGCATCAATCTAGTGAATTCATAGATTCTTCATTTATCTAGACTGATTAATGGGTGTACTCCACAAGGGGAGTAGAAAAGGTTTTCATTGTTGCAGTATGAATTGAATGGATGCACTCCTAAGGGGGAGTGATCAAATTTTTTTATCTTTTCCATTGATGTCAAAGGGGGAGAGAAAGTCAGTGAAAAACACTTGCAGAGGAAGAAAAGGTGTTCTCCTGGAATATTGTGCAAGATGTTGTCTTTGATGGTTTTTCACATCATGTGTTGCCATCAATGACAAAGGGGGAGATTGTTGCAAGTATGAGCAAGTTTGGTGGTGTTGTCATTAATATTCTCATTGATGTCAATACAGGTCAGTATGTTGCAGATTGTACATGTATAGTTGAGATTATTTTGAGATGTTGTGAGTACATGGAGCTATCTTCATGATGTTGCAGATGTGCTGAAATGATGAGTTTCCAACTGCTTTTGATAAAATTAATAAAGAAGAGAGGTCAGAGTTATGAATGTGTTTAGAATGTGCTCTGGTATGTGTTTATGTATGTGCTCCTTATTTATCCTATGTTGATCCTATGCTTTTGCAGATCTAAAGGTTTGCTAATGGTGATCTAGTGGTGATATCTCCTAAATTGAAGCTTCTAGTGTTATGGGATGTGAAAGTTACGTTCACCGGTGCATGGACTATTCTGAAATAATTAATCTTTTGTGGAATGGGAGAAATGTTTCTACTTCGTAGTACTCTGCTATTCTATTTCAGATCTTGTGGATCTGGAATATGTCTTAGTATATTAGTGTTCTCCTGGTTTTGGAAAAGATTTGTGTAGTTTGGTGATCCAAAAGTCATGTTTCTAAGTTGTTGTATGCATTTGCACAGCCCAGATGGACTATTGAAAGGAGTTCAGTGTTCGAAGGTAATTTCACTTGTTGCGGATGTATTTGGAGGAACCCGAGATATGTTCTCATGCATAATGAGGCATTTTGTGTCATCCACGTGTTATCTTCTTATTTGGAATCATGTACATCAATGTTCATTTGTGTTTTCATTAGGTTTGGTCGACCTGATGTTTACACTTCATTTGAAGAATTTAATTTAATTAAGGAAGCGTGTGGTTGATTTGAGACATTATTTTTTGGTCTTGGTTAAGTATTTTTATTGGTCCACTCTCATTCTTCTCCACCATGGGAATGTTGAGTTGTTTACCTAATTTGAATTTATGAAATGAAGGTTATGTGGCTGACCTTGGAGAAAGTTTCTAAGGTTGAAGATGCATAAAATGCAAGTCGCATTGTGAAGATTTGGATGTAGATGCAAATTGATGAAGTAATCCATGAATCAAAGAGCGTAAGGTGTGAAAGTGAGTTGATGTAGCAAGACTTCATTGTGGTTAGATTCCTCAAGGCAATGATTTGGCTGTTTTTGCACATTTTAATCAAGGTTACTTAATGTGTGTTTCTATTGTTTTGGTGGATCTTTGTTCTCTTTGTATCTCAGAGGCTACCATCCCTCCTATTGATAGTGAGTCCTTTCTCTGTAGGCAATGAGCCTTTGTATTTGACAGTGAGTCCACTTCAGGCGCGGATCCCTTTGGTAGTGAGCCTTTGTATTTGGTTTTATAATCTCTTTATATTGTGAGTTAATCCTCACTGTGGTTTTTCCCTCATTGGGTTTTCCACATAAACAATATGGTGTTCATTGTGTTGATTTTACTTTCTGTTATTTGAATTTCATGTTCATACTTAATAACTGAATAGTGTGGTTGTGGGATTGATAAGTGTTGAAGTTTTGAATTTGAATTTGTGTGACAACTGATTTACCCCCCCTCTTAGTTGTCCTATGCCTTTTAATAGAATGACCTTATTTTTCCATTTTTTGACACCAAACCCTCAAAACAGGGTTTACAGACCCGTACTCAGAAAAAACTTATAAAATGCTTCAAATGAAATGAAAACCCACAAAATCAAGACCAAATTTTAGTAACTTCATGCCTCCATCCAATCCAATATTTTTTAGATCAATTTTCTACTGTATAGACTAGTACAGAAGGCCGCAACAACATTTTATGAGAAAATTACAAAGAATATAGAGTTCTTTTTGTATTATTTCAACTTCAATACAAACTCCAACCTCCATTTGAGCCTCTTCTAGGCATATTTCAACTACATGCATCAAGAACTAACTAAACAAACCAACCAAACTGACATTTAAATTTCCTTGACTGTTGGGCTACCATAATTTTGTATTTTTTCAACTTTTACAATATTGTATTTGACAACATTTCAAAGACATTGGAAAATTTAGTAAAATGACCCTTCTATGATTCAAATTTCATCACCAATGGTCTATTATGACCTTATTTGATGTCTAATGACTCAAAACACCTAGAATCAATGTAAGACCAAACTTAAGACCTTGTTCACAAAGTGAAGTAACATGGTGCCCCTGCACCATACACCCAGCTTGAAAAAGTTCTCAAGTCCCTTTGAGGACTAAGTTGTAGTAGATCATGCTTGATCATTCCTCCTCCTTGTTCTCCAAATGCTCCTTGATCTAGTGTACCCTTCCAATGAACTAGGTACTAAAAACATGCACTATCTCTTGCCTCGTTGAATGGTTTGGAATCCAAATGATGCTCTAATTGCAGAGATTTGTCTAATAGATGATCCTTGGATCCTTCCTCACTTGAAAACATCATTGAACCTGCATCAATATTCTTCTTCATCTTGAATCTACATTTACCCTTTCTTAAAGCTACAATCAAAACAAGAAAATAGTGTATTCCATTCTCCTACTTCCCATCAAATGCATGCTTAAACTCATCCACCTTCCTTAGAAAATCAACCTTAAGCTTTTCACCTTTGTTTTCCATCATTTGTATATGATATTTTTCCCCTATAATTGCTACTTTAATAGGTTCATTAAACTTTGATGTGACAAAAACTGAAAGACCTTTATCCTCTTTAGAAAATAATGAAGAAAAAACCATTTCAACATACCTTTGAAGCCAAACTTGATCCTCCAAGATCAATTCATCCTTGACCTTCTCTAGGTTTGTTTTTGACATCATCTCATTACCTTATCCCTCCAACAGGGAATCATTCTTCAAACTTACTGTCTTCACATCTTCCTTTTTAAGGGTGGCTACAAACTCCATGCATTCTTCTTCTTCTACCATCATCACCTCAACTTGCTTTGTTTGTTAATCATCTTCCTTTATCAAGAAATGTTCCTTCACATCTAGTTTTACTGTCTCCATTTATCTTCTCCACTGAATAATCTTTCTAATAGGCCATGTAACCTTCCTCTTAATTGATAAGTTCCAACTTGACACTTGGCTTACTAAATGCTCCAACTCAACCTTCCATCCCTCTACCATCCTTTCTCTCATCTCTTTTAGTTTTTCCATATCCTTCCTTAGCTCTTTTATCTCTTGGTCAAACTCCATTTTTTTTCCTTTTCTTTTTCCTTCTTCATCTCTTTTTTTTCCTCTTTCCTAAAACACACACAAAAACACAAACTTCCTTTTCCAAAGTCTTCTAGCTTTGATTAAAATTGATGTAGAGTAGGGAGGCAACTTCATAGGTTTCTGAACACAAAAAAAAACTTTCTTATTCATCCATCTTTGATCTAACTTTCCCTTCATAAGCACTTGGCTCCACAAAGGTACAAACACCCAAAATTGCAAATAGAGCACAAAAACTCTTACTGAACTCTCCAAGCACCTAGAATATCATTAAAATGACAAGTTCAAGCTAGAAAAAGTTTCTTACAATGTTGATCTTTCATTTCTCCAACACTTATTCACAATAAGCTTATTTGCTTGTAGTATTCCCAATGGAAAGAAATAGGCATAAATTTCCAAATATATTGAATTTCCCAAAACACAACATAGATTCAAGGACCCATTTGGGCCTCCTCAAACACATCTGAGAACCAAATGGACTTACTTTGAAAAGCATTTTCCTAAAATTGGTTGTCTTGCAGTAATAAGGCTCAATTAGGCCTATTTTCCAAAGTGACTATAAAAACCTTCACCCAAATCACCAAAATAAACTCCAATGCTCTCAACGGGTCCTCAATGGACTGAATCCACAAGTTCTTTTGAGGACAAGCCCTCTCTTAAGCCTATTTAGACTAGTTATAACAAGGGTTTATTGAAACTATACTTTCCAAACCTTATCCCACTTTTCCAATGCCTCAAACATCATACAATAAGTTTGCACAAACTCATTACATCATTTAAAATGGTCTTCTACCAATATTTCTACCAAAACCTACTTCAAGGCATCAAATTTCACCAAAAATCATGAAGAATATGAACTAGGGCATCATTCCAAATTTAGCAACTCGCTTTCCCTACTCTTGAAACCTCTTAAAACTAATAATATACATCTAATCATGTCATTCCACTAGGTTTTTACAAGTTCCACCAGTGGAATGGCCTTAATTTTCCATTTTCTGACACCAAACCCTCAAAACAAGGTTTACAGACCCATACTCAGAAAAAAAACTTATAAAATGCTTCAAATGAAATTTAAACCCACAAAATCAAGACCAAATTGTAGTCACTTCATGCCTCCATCCAATCCAATAGTTTTTAGATCAATTTTCTATTGTATGGACTGGTACAGAAGGCTGCAACAACATTTTTCCTTAAAATTATAGAGAATACAGAGTTCTTTTTGTATTATTTCAACTTCAATACAAACTCCAACCTCCATTTGAGCCTCTTCTAGGAATATTTCAACTACATCTATCAAGAACTAACTGAAAAAACTAACCAAATTGAGATTTAAACTTCCTTGACTGTTGGGCTACCACAATTTTGCATTTTTTTAACTTTTACAATATTGCATTTGACAACATTTCAAAGACATTGACAACTTTAGTAAAATGACCCTTCTATGATTCAAATTTCATCACAAATGGTATATTATGACCTTATTTGATGCCCAATGACTTAAAACACCTAAAATCAACCTAAGACCAAACTTAAGACCTTGTTTACAAAGTGAACCAACATGGTGCCCCTACACCATATCCAAAAAAACCATACAGGCTTACTACAAAATAGCCATATGGACATAAAATATCACATATATATCGATAGTACAAAAAATATGTTCCAAAATGCCACATAGGCATACAAAAACCAACCCTAATACATAGTCATTTCCATCTAGGGGAAGGAAAAAGATCTTGTGCTGCCTTTGACAGTCGAAAGGATGGAGTGCATGTTGGTTCTCTTGTCTTTTGAACATGCTCATTAGTCCTCCTCTCTTCACTCCTCTGGAGATGCAATTGATACAATAAAAATTATAAATGTTAATACATAGAAATTGAATTATGGAATGACATATAACAAAATATAATCACTTACCACATACAAATAGTCATCATGCACATTAACAACATTACCACATCCATGATTTGGAGTGACAACAACCTGTAGCAACCATCAAGATAGAAATTAAACTGCATACAAGTATCAAGAAAAAATTCAATAATAGACCATAAAAGAGCAAATATAATTTGTTAAATCGACTAATTTGTTGCATACATCTCTCAAAGGATCAGAATTTGCTATTGTTGTAGCAACTCCATGGTCTATCATGCCACCAACATCGCCAAGGTTGTATGATGTAAACATCTAAAAATGAAACAACATATTCGAAAGTCATATAAACAAGTTCAGGTAGTCCCTTTATAATTGTCATAAATGAGCAGCAAATGAAGATGAAAAGAGTAGAAATATGACTATCATAAATAAATAAGCAAAAATGTAAAATGTAAAAGTGTAGCAACTTTATGGATAAGAATGTAGAAAATTCATGCATCATGAGTGCAGCAAATTTTGAAGGAAGCTAGTCAAGAATGGTGATACTAACAACAAAAATAAATACAAGGTAAAGTTCAATGACAGTTGAAAGAACTTGAAACACAATGTTAAGAAAACTTTGGGAAGTGATGGCAGTCTATGCAATAGTACAATCCCTATTGGTGGTAGTGACCTTGCATGAAAGAGTAAATGGCTGGCCTCAATTGAGACTATAGTATAGTGCTTATAGATCACATAATGGTGAAAGTACTAAGTCCACTGGGATGGTCTAAACTCTTGCAAATGCCAAAGTTCAGTGCTCATTGAGATTCAAATTGTGTATGTTGATGAAGTAATGTTAATGAGGGCATGTTGTCCTATCCCCACCCAACCTAAGGCTAAAGCCTCTAAGAAAACTAAATTTTTCCTTCATCAAATTGACTCTGACATTGAAATTTGATGAAGACAACACCCCCATAGATCTCATAGACTGGTCCTTAAGCAGGACAAGGTGGGAAGTCTTAAGGAGGCCTCAGATTTGGATAATGAGAATGGGAGTGATAGTGAAAGCCAGGAGAAAAAGGTGGTGGGTGGGGATGACTAGTCTGTCTGGTGAATAGTGCCGTCCCATGTGTCTAAAGCCTGAAGAAGGGCCCTACCAGTGCCAATGTGATGGAAATTAATCCCCTGCCTCTATTACTGGATAAGGGAAAAGCCCCCTTGTAGGAAAATCCCAATGAAA
This sequence comes from Sequoia sempervirens, assembly GCA_007258455.2. NCBI lineage: Eukaryota > Viridiplantae > Streptophyta > Pinopsida > Cupressales > Cupressaceae > Sequoia > Sequoia sempervirens. The sequence goes on along the minus strand of VDFB02193867.1, from coordinate 600,280,389 downwards.
AAGAGATGGCCTGGGAAGAAGTTGGCAAGTTGAAAGGGAGAATGGAGAGACTAGAAAAAAAGGTCCAGGAGGTGTCGCACTTTGCCCTGAAGGTCATGCACAGGTCGGCTACCAGTCTATGCTTGTTGTAGAATGCGTCCAAGGCTGATGGCGAAGATGATGCTGGTTTTAAAGCTGCTTGAGTTCCTCATGGTGGATTGGGCGACTACTATCCAGGATAAACCTTGCAGGGAGGAAAAAAATTAGGCCTTTGGGTCTATTTGTTTTTATCATTTCTCTATGACTGTTTATTTGTTAATGCTGTTTTTCTGGTTTGACCCCTGGGGGTCTTTGGACTCGTTTACTACGTATCATGCTTGCATGATGGACTATGTTTTTTACTATTTGTTTTTTGTTTTTGATATGACTTGTTGTGGGTGATAGCTCGGTGTTCTCGGTTGTCACTATGCTATTAATGTGCTTACTCTAGATGGCCTTTGGTGCCTTGTTATGATGGGACAACACCCTTGTTTTTCTGCTTTTTATATATCAAACATAGTGATAATGCCACAATGAAGTTCACATGATTGAAGTGAGGATTACTATGTTACTAGCAGCTTTCAAAGGGATAATGGAACATATGATGAACTAGGACGTGTCTAGGGTTTTACTATAGCACATGAAGTTGATTGTTGAGGTGTGCAGTAGTAATGAAGAAGAGAACTTTGATCAATAATGAATGGAAGGAAATATTTCTTGTAACAGTACATGTGTATAGGATAAAATTTGGATGGAGGTGCTATAGCATAGAAGGGATAAAGAGACAAGACCAAGAGGGGATAATGGAACATATGGTGAAATAATAGAGGGTACAATGGGATGGGAGTCAAATGCGATAACGGAACATAGAATGGACTAGTAGAGATTAGTGAGATGGTCCAAGAGGGGATCATAGAATGTAGGATGAACTATTAGAGGTTAATGGCATGGGATTAGGAGAGAATAAAGGAACATAGGGTGAATTAGGGGACAATAATGGGACAAGACCAAGAGGGGATAATGGGATGTGAATAGAAGGGGTTAATGGAACATAGGATGGGCTAGAATAGATTAATGGGATGGGCTAGGATGGGATATCAAAATATAGCGTGAACTATTAGAGGTTAATGAGATGGGATTAGGAGGGAATAAAGGAACATAGGGTGAATTAGGGGAAGATAATGAGACAAGACCAAGAGGGGATAATGTAACATACTGTGAAATAAGAGAGGATAATGGGATGGTAATAGAAGGGGTTAATGGAACATAGGATGGACTAGTATAGATTGATGGGATGGACTAGGATGGGATATCAAAATATAGGGTGAAAAATTAGAGCTTAATGGGATGGGATTAGTAGGGAATATAGGAACATAGAGTGAATTAAGAGGTGTCTAGGGTTTGACTATAGTACATGAAGTGGGAACTTGACCTATGTGTAGTAATAATAGAGAAGAGTTATAGGATGAAACATGGATAAAGATGGTATAACATAAAATGGATATAGGAACATAGGGTGGAACATAGGGTGAAATAAGATGGGAGTAGAAGGGCATAATGAAACATAGGATGGACTAGTAGATATTAGTGGGATGGGCTAGGAGGGGATCATGGAAAATAGGGTGAACTATTAAATGTTAATGGGATGGGATTAGGAAGGAATAAAGGAACAAAAAGTGAATTAGGAGAAGATAATGTGACACGATCAAGAGGGAATGATGGAACATAAAATGGACTAGTAGAGATTAACTAGATGAGCTAGGATGGGATAATAAAACATTTAAGGTGAATTGTACTAGAGGTTAATGGGAAGTAATGAGGAGGGAATATTAGAACATAAAGTGAATTAGGTGGTGTTTAAGGTTTGAATATAGGACATGAAGTGGGAACTTTAGGTGTGTAGTAATAATGTATAAGAGATTTGGTCAATAATGAGTAGGAGGAAAGGTTTCTTGTAACAATATGTGTGTAAGATGAAATATGAAGGAAGGTGGTATAATATATAGGGTGTTAAATATTGGGATATGTGATATAAAATGGTTAAAATATGCGTGATGATAGGAATGGAATAATGAGATGGATGTTTAATGGTAAATAATTAGGATCTCATAAGACCAACCAATGTTTGTGTTTCTCATCAATTTTTTAGATATGTATACGCAAAATTATGAAAACTAGATAACATTGTTTTACAACACCATTAATGAATAAATGTTACCTAAGTGAAACTTGTTTGAGGACATGAATAGTGAGGTGTGAAGCTAGAAGGTCCACAAAGAAACTATTTGACATCCAAATCATGTTATGAGAAACATTCAAATAACAGTCAATTGTTCAAATGCAATAATAATATCTTTAATACTAGTTGCATACCCCTGGACTCAATGTCAATAATGAATAAGGGTCTACAGGAATGGAGCACATGTCATCAACACTCCAACCCTAAAATTTCATCATATTGATTCTACTAATTTAGTTATTCTTAAATTTCAATATAATTTAATATTAAACAAAATTAAATGAACTTGTTGAATTTTACTTGAGTATCATTGCCGAATGTATTATTCAACAATTCATTTGTCATAGCCATCGCCTCTGCAACTGATGTAAAATGTGTAGCTACATCTTGATCACTCTAATAATTGTACGGGCAAAGAGCACCACAAACACCACAATGGTGGGGTGATCTGGGGGCCTACACGTCTCCTCCACATCAGGCTCTACTAGAGGCCTCACACACTATATAATGGTCTAGGTGAGTGAGCTAATTGACTCCAATGTGTCCACCTTGACACTATCCTTAACAATGGAAGGAACGATGACATGCTCCACCATGGGTTTGGCCAAGGGTCCCGGTGCCAACTATGGATTATGTCATGCACCTGGTCTATCATGTGTGGAGCCCCCACCTCTACCCTGAAAGTCTAATATGTCAAAATAATTTGGTATCTTATTGAGGACAAACTTGCAATAGAGTTTCCTCAAAAAGTACTATGGTACCTCATCATTATTGCATGGAGGTTAGTCAATTACCATCCACCACCACTCCCAAAATTTATTTTTGATTAATTCATGGTGGCACCAATGGATGGGGAACCTCCTACATACATGAGATAAAGGTGTGTTGGTTCTTAGGTCTATAAATAGGGCACATAAGTCAGCTTTGCTAATTTTTTGTTTTTTCACATCTGCATATGACATACCACTAGCATAAAATTTTCTTAGTTCTCATGCCTCTTATTTGACCAAAATTTTATTTTCTCAATCATTTCTCCTACATGAGATATAATTAACTTCAATGATTCAACAATCTCTCTCCTATAAGGATGGGTTTCAACATACTCAGTTAATCTTCAAATTAATTGTTTAATGTCTCTTTTATTGTTTTCAATTTGATTTAGGATATTTTCTTGTATTCTTTGAGGATTCCTATGAACTGATAGAGGGGTTTGAGGTTGTTCTTGTTCAGGAGGCTCTTTGTGAGGGGGTGATTGTGAATTCTCAATGTTTGGAGGTGGAGATTCATTCCCTTAGAATTAGAACAAATTTTTAATAAGAACCTATTTCAATCTAAATTCTAAATCATATTTGAAATAAAAACAATAGAAATACATACCTCTTCACAATATTTTACCTCTTTGACGTGTTGGCAACATCGTCATGACGAATTGCAAGCTAAGAGTGCAAAAAATGGAAGAGATTTTGCGAGCACGAGTTGCTGAGATGAAAAACTCCAAGACAAGCCACGAGTTGAGAAAAAATGACAAAGGAAGGCACGCTTTCTATTTTTATTCAACTTTTTCATTTGGCACCCACAAAATTTGGCACATGCCAAATGGTCAAGCCATTTGGTGCATGCCAAATTTGGAGTGTGCCAAATAGTTTTTTTTGGCAATTTTTCTCAATTTTCCATGAAATTTATGTCATAGATCTATGAACACACCCCATAGCAAATATATATTTACAATTGGGGAGGTTGATCATCAATATCATGTTTACACCTTATCACATTTTTCTCCCATTTTTCCTTTGGTAGATGTTCACACTTAGGCATATAGTGTGGACACTTTTGAGGTGATTTAGTATGGTCATTTGAATCTTGGTATTTTTTCATCCACTAAGGATATAGTGACATGTATAGGTATTCCATCTCTTTCATCTACTGTTGTGTCTAATGATGTTCATGTTGCCATAGTTTTGGCTCCTTGTGATTCAATGTTGAAAGATATACATGTTTTCTAGCTACATATTCTTGGGATGAGTACTTGATATACATTGTTGGTTTATTTTGTGAGTCCCACATTTTATATCTGGGAGACATCATTGATTACATTTATCTTCTCTTTGATGGAGATGATCCTTCTTCATTTTTTGTGAGGGAACACTATGACCCTCTTATTCATTCTCTACATGATCATTCCTTATAGTTTGACATGAGTGGGTTTCTTTTTCTTTTGACTGTGTTCTACAATCATTTCTAGGAGATTATAGATTATCATCTTCTACAGTGTGGCCTATAATACTTATTTTGAGTTTGAAAGATTTCAACATTGACATGGAGACACTCTATAAACATTTAGAAACATCACACATAATTTTTATTCCTATATATTATTTCAATAATGGGAAGAAATCTTGCATACCATCTTGGTTTTGTTTCTTCCTAAGGGAAGGAATTTTGTTCGATGAGTTTGGATCATCTTTTGTATTTAATGTCAATCATCTACCATCATTATAGGAGACTCAAAATTATGATAGGGTTGTATGGTATCTCTTTTTCTCTCTTATGGGAGGATATTTTTTCTCGCATGAGGGTTTTTCCTTCTTATTCTTTAGTGAGAACATTTTGCTTCCATCTCACTTATGGGGAGGATTTTTATCCCTCTAGGTTTTCTCCTTTCCTCTATTTTTGAGAGATTTCATTTTTACATGGGTACGTAATATGACCTCATTTTGGGACCGATGCTTACATCAATTTCATAATAATATTTTTCTTCCTAAGTTGTACTTGAAGGGGGGTCTTGGTGTAAATAGGTGTTTTACCTAAATAGTTCACTTAGGTCTTGGAGAATATTTTGAGAAGGTTGTTAGTTATCATACAATCATATATTTTAAAGTTTAATGATTTTTTCTTAAGTAATTTAATATTATTTGTCTCATGATATAAGATTACGATAGTTGTCATGATCTTATCTAATATTATGTCTCACCTTGGTTATATAACTAAATGATCTCATGTAAAAATCATACAATTTGTTGATCATGATGTTAGTTGCACACCAATAGTGTAGATAAATCCTCACAGACAGACCATGGGAACCTATCTTTACTTGAAAGACTGAATAAGGACAACCTAAATCTCTAGCTGACTCACCTTAATCCCAAGGCTTGTTTATGCCAAGTCTTGACCATACTAGGTTTACATCAAGGTTCGTTGTGATAATGTTGTTAATCACAAGGGGTAAAAAATAATTTCCCGTTCTCAAAGGAATCATAAGGATATGTAGAGGATATTCTAGGTTCGATCATCAAACAATTTCATGAAATTAATAGATTTACAATAATATTTCATGAAAACTTCAAATAACTTTGGGGTAAAAGCACAAAGTTGTGTCACACTTTAAAGGAAACAACCAATGCTAATCCAACTTTTAAACTTGAATCACTAAAAAGTGGCATATATGTTTTGAATTTTGAAATGATGTAAACTAATAAAATATGTATCTTTTACTATATTTTATGTTTGTATTTTTCTTTTAAATTTAAAAAATTATTTTAAACTAGTTTTTTAATAAATTAATTCTATAATTTAGTTGCTGATAAAATGTTGAAAAATGAAGTTGCATGGGATATCAAACTTTTTATAGTAATTTTTTATTTTTTTTCAATTTTTTGTGTGTATTTATAACTTGAAACTTTAGTGCATGGATATATTTTTTCCCAATTTTGATAAATATATATTTTTAAAAATATTAAAATGTGTGTGAATCAAAAAATAGTTGTTTCCATCAGATGTCAACTTTCATATTAAATATTTATCTAAAATGGAAAAAAAATTATACCATCTTGAAATAGATTCTGTTATCTAGTGCATCATATTTTTTTTATTTTTTAATAAGTTTTAGTATTTTTTCCTTGGCATTGTAATCAACTAAATATTTTGTGTTGGTAACCTAATTTTAGTAAAAAAAATAAATATATAAATAATTATTAAACTATTAAAATAAATATATTTTTCAAAACTACACTTATGGATCTACAAAAGGGTATTTTATATTTTTACAAAAAATGTTGTTTACATGTGCATGACTTATTGAAACTTCAAGTTTTTCAAATAATTTCAATTTTTTGGTAAATTGGACTCAAAGTGGTGCTCCATATATTTTTAGCCAACAATTTTAGTTGAAAAAGTTGTGGAAGTATCTATCTTAACTAGAATGAATCTTACTAGATAATATGTTTGACCAAAATTGATTTTTAGTTAGAAATACTTAAATTTAGTTGTGCTAATAAGTTGGCTGAAAGTGTGACATAGCTTTGTGCTTTTACCCTTTGCTATCACTTAAGTAAATTTAGTTTTAAGCATTCAACAATATTATGGAATCAAAATATTTGCAATAAAATTTCCATTCATTTCTCTCTTTTTTGAAACTTTTTTTGAAATTTAACATCTATTCTAAAATAAAGCATCAAAAATACTAAAAAGTAAAATTGGTCCTAGGTATTACCCAAGTATGCGTCAAGAATTAACCAAATCAAAGCAAACCACTCTATACTTCACTAGATTGCTTCACAACTAAGCATAGAATGGTGCAATATTTTAAAGAAAGGGGGGTTTATTTGGACATCAGGTAGGTTTTGTATGCACCCTTAAACAATGCAACATATAGTCTTGTTCAACCAAAACAAACAACCAACTACATAATATTCTATATAGGTGGAAGCTTTCAAATTAGATGTGATATTGATTAGATTCTATCTACATACAAGTTTTTAATATAGAATTATTCATAAAACAAGAAAAGGAAAATGACATCCACAAATTCTGAACTTAAAAATAAAAGTAAAGCAGCAAATGACCTTTTAGAGGAACAAGGCCCAAAAATTTGAACTTAAGTCTCTCAAAGGGAATCATTAACATCAAATAAAAAAGTAGCACGTGGCAGATGCCAGTTATCATTATAATCTTCCACACAAATTTGAAGCTTTGAATTCTTCATCAGCATTAGTCAACAACTCCAAGCTCCAGTATACAAATGCTCTACATAAAACAAGGCCATTGGTATTCTTCAAATTCTAGGACAAGACACGTCCATTGGGACTGGGAACAACCTGCAAAATTCATTTCAACAACATATCCTTGTGCTAACCTCTAATATCCGATATTCAGTTATTCATTTCTTTGCATTGGACTTTGGGTCTGAGAACTCTTCTTCACATTTCTTCAGTTCATACTCTCGGAAGGAAAGTGATACTTGATGCATACGCTCTTTTGAAATTCCTCGAATTTCCTTTCAGTTGTATTTGAGCTTGGTATAATCTTCTAATAATTGGAGAATATTTTCATTCCTCTACATCTTTTCCATTTTTTATTTGACCATGGCATTCCTGCACTGTATAATTTCATCAACTTCCTAATTTAGCGAATGAATAGGGTCTTTATTCACACTTTCAATCTATTCCTTGAAAGATTTTACTTCTTTACCATCCTATCCTAGTGTTCGGGGATCACAATTATGTTGTGCTAGAATTTCAATGAAACCTTGATATCTATCAATCAATTTATTACTTCTTTTGGTGACTTTGTCAAATCCTTCCACACATTGTACTAAGGCATCACCTTCCCAGTTTACCCATTTCTTTCATTGTCCATACATTGGAACCTCCTATTCCATGATTATCTTTTCAATTACTAATTCTTGGACATTTTTTCTAAATAAGAGCCTTTAAGTTTCACCATTCAACATCAATTTGGTCTTGGTGAAATCTACATTCCCCTTCCAATCTCTCAGACTTTTCACACCAACAACATGCCTCTTTATACTTCCTAATTGCATTTGTGATTAATTCTTCTCCTTGCCTTACCGAGTACTCCATCCATTCTTTGAACACACTCATTTTTTGGTGAAGCGATGCAATAGCATCCACTTGCTCCTTGGAAATATGTACCAGATTCTGAGGCAATTAAGCCTATAACACTTGATCAGATTGGGCTACTAACATTATAAAGTTTTCTAGGCAGGCAATTTATTCTTTTAGCTCTCTTTTCTTCTATTTACTTTTTTTCACCCTAGCGACAGTTATTTCTAAATTCATTCTCATCTCTTCTAATTCTTGTCCCCAAGTTGAATTTCCAACATTGATACTTGTCACCCTATAATCCCTAGGAATTATCTCATGTTTGCTTTTATCCACCACCGGAGTAGCTATATGGAGCATTCTTCCTCCATCTACATTCTTTTGCATAACATGTTTTGTTTTTTCTCTTCACCTAGGTTTGGGAGTTTCCACTTGTTGCATTAAGCTTCTGAGATCTAGAGGCACTAGTTCCACTTTCAATGGGGAAGCCAATTCCCTAACCAACCAATTAGGTGCATCATCATTATATTCAACCTCTACAACATTTCTTTGTTCTTAGTTTTTAGCATGCTAAAGAACTTCTTCTCTTACATTCTCAACCTTGCCTATCACATCCTCTAGAATTGGAATGTTTATAGTATTCACTGGCATGGATTTCGGATTACCGGGTTTCAACATTGTCTCTTCATTTCCAAGACTTATGTTTTCCTATCCAACCATTTGCTCAACACCAGTCCATGGGGCATCATTTTCTTTATGTCCTATTATACCATGATTCTCTTCATTTCTCACCCCACCATCTGAGGTTTGTGAAGGCTCTATATTATTAGTTTCAATGTGATCTTCTCTTGAATTTTCAAAAGCCTATGGTTTTTCAACATCATTTCTACTACTTCCTAGCAAAAGTTGGGAATCAATTATATCTTCAATAACAACATCATCAGTGGGACCCTAACTTGCAGTTCCCCCTATTTCCTTTTCATTAAGTATCTCAAGGTTTCCTGCTTTTGGAGCAAGTGTTCCTCTTATGAATTCTTCTTCTTCAACATCTATAGGAATTGACCCTACATCCGAGATTTCTTCCACAATTGGTTGTACCATGGTTTCACCTTAGATTTCTTCTCTTTTACTCATTCCATCATGGCACCCCCATTTCTCCCACTGTTCCCCATTTTTCTCTTCATTTAATTCAAAACTCTCTTCTAGAGCCACAGGAGTCTTTCCCAGTGTCTCTTTTATTGTAGACATATTGAATAAAAGGGGAGAGGTGAATAATTTTACAACCCTTTGGGATGCAAACTTTATCAAAGCACAAGTGTTCTTTTTCATTCTTGCTTCTTCAACAGTCATAGGTTGAATCTTCAGTTTTGTTGTGGAAGAAAATGCCACTCTAGGCTTCACTGTCAATTTGACCTTGCTTGGTCCAGTTTCTTTATGCTAGCTAGTTAGTGAAAATAAAACTCTTTGGCTTGGGGAATCAAAGGTTATCTCCTCAATATGCGCAACTCTTTGCTTTACTAGATTTTCTCCTTTTTTAATAGGCTCCTCATACACAAATTCACCTTCATCTCTTTGTTTCTTCTTTGTATTGAGTGATTATGTGGGCCTTATCCCAACTTTTCTTAGAGTTTTACAATAATCATCAATC
>VDFB02193867.1:600259837-600270544 GCA_007258455.2 Sequoia sempervirens | reverse complement strand
AAAAGGGTTAATATTCTGATGACTAGGGATAAAAAGAAAATAAATAAGATTAAGAAGGAAACTACAGAAGTTATCTGAGATATAGTAGAGAAATAAAATGGCATGCTTAAGACCAATGAAGATGTTTTTGCTGAAAATGTTGAGGAAGGTATTCCTCCTGGTACAGGTGATGCATGTATTTTTGAAGACATTGGTGTTGAAAATGATTCAGGTGTGGAAAATGATCCTTAGAAAATGGAGAAGCAGAATGAAGGTGAAGCTGAGCCTAAAAAGCATGATGATGCTCCTTCGGAGCATACTGAAGGTGAAAAGGATAATGATGGTAAAGATAATGTTGAGGAAGAGAAAGATGAAGGTGAAATTAAAGGAAATGATAATGAAGGTAATAGGGATGAAGACAAGGATGAAGATAAAAAGGGAAAAGAAGAAGAAGAAAAGGAAAAAGAAGAAGAGAAGGAAGAAGAAGAAAATAAGGAAGAAGAGAAAAATGGGGAATCTAGGAAAAATGAAGAAATTCTAAAGCAAGTTGTAGAATCTCAGAGATCTCCCAGAGAATCCTCCTCTGGTGATGATGTGTTGAAGGGATTGCTATCCAAGAAAATCAAATTATATCCGGTGATTCCTCCAAAGCTTTTACAACTTCCTATGATTCAAGGCTATGTGGACTTAGATAAAATTTCTCTTGTGCATAAGATGGTATTAGGAGATGCAATGCATGCATCTGGTAAAGGGGAGATTCTAGAGACACACCAGAAAGGAACAAAAATGATTGAAGATGCTCTTAAGGAAATGCAGAAGACAACACTCGGTACGCCAATTGATACATCTCTCACTCCAGTAGAAAATCTAAGATTGTTATTGGACTCCTTTAAGGAGTATGCCTCTGGTCTTAGAGAAAAGACTAAAAAAGAGGTTGAGGAGAAGCTGGCATAGAAAAGGTTATTGGCATTACATGACAAGTGTGCTCTGGCACACACTAATGTTGAGGAAAATCTAGAATCTGTGCAAATATGTGAGACTAAAGCTAATGTTGTTTTTTCTTTTTGTTTGAAATGGCTAGATGCCACTCAAAGCATTAAAAATGTTATGGAATCCATTGAGTCACAATTGACTACTATCTCTAGTACCTACAACACATCCAAGGATAGAGACAGATCAACTTGGAATGCTAACTTGACTCATAGAGATAAATTATTTGTTTTACAGAAGAAAAAGGAAGAAATCATCAGGAAATTTGGTCAGTTAGGTGATCTTGTGAGAATGGAGTACACCCCAGTTGCCAATGCCTTGGAAAGTACATAGAAACTTGGAAAGATAAATCTGACCCCTGGTACTCCAAATGAAGCAAAATAAATTTTGATGGATTTGGAATCCCTAATCAGGATGTTGATTGTTGCAAAGAAAAGTTGGGAGAATGGTAAATCTGCATGGAAAGGTATTCTTAAGGAGCTTCAAGACTTTCCATCCTCTAGTTAATTTTTGTTTTCTCTTGTTTTCATGTTTTCTATTGTGCCGCCCTTTTTCCTTGATGTCAAAGGGGGAGTGAAGAATGATTAAATACTGGTGATAGGGGGGAAGTGTTGTACATATGAGGTTTTGTAAATTTTCTTTTTGGCCACATGTTGCCATCAATTACAAAGGGGGAGATTGTTGGAAGAATGAAGAAGAACATCTCATTTTGTTGTTTTGTGTTCTCATTGATGTCACCATGTTATATGAGTTGCAACTGCAAGATTCGATCTAAATTTGATCTGGTATTCTAGACCGGTATCTGAACCGGTATGAAGCTTACATCCTCCAGTATTTTGGTCCACAATCATTTTCTATTGATTATCGTTGCTTGCAGTTTTGGATGGATGGATGTAGGGAGAACCTATATTCAAAATCTCATGTATTTAGATGCTCGTATGGTGTATTGACATTATTCTAGTAATTGCAATTTTGCTAGATTAGGTCTATCTTTGGCTGACCTAATACATAGATGATGTAATGGTGAATTAACTTTGTTTTGTGGATGTATGTGTGACCTATCTTATGTACATGAAAACATTATGTAGTGTGTTGAGCATTTGAATTGTTTTGGAAAGATTTTGTGAAAGCCTGAAGCCGAAAGTTGGTATTTTTTGATGAATAAGAGTTGCATCTAATTAGGCCTACCTAATTAAGGCTTGTGGATGGATCAGGTATATATATTGGATAGTTTTTGAAGATTGATATAGATGAATGCAAATGTGAAGAAGTGTGAATATGATGAAGTGTGTCAAGTCAGTTTATTGAGCTTCATTGGAACAAAATCAACACTTGTTAGGCGTACATTATCAGTTCATTTTCTAGCTATAAGCCATTTTGTCATTGTAATTTTGTAGGCAGTGAGCCTCTAATTTTGGACAGTGAGTCCTGATAGTGATCCACCTCATTTTGTAATATGTTATAACCGGTTATACTATATTACAGTGAGCTAACACTCATCGTGGTTTTTCCAATTTTGGGTTTTCCACGTTAAAATCCTAGTGTTCATGTGTTTTGTGAATTCATGTTCTGTTAATGCTCTTATTTATCTTCACTGTTATATGCATCAGAGTTATTGGATGGTATTTTTTCAACAAGTTTAATAAGATACTGATTCACCCCCCCTCTCAATATCTTGGACACTAAGAACTCTCAACCTGGCGTATGAGTCCCACTCTAATCAAGACCTATTTTAAATCAAATTCTTGGGATAATTTTATTATCCTAGATCTGATGTTGGCTTGTAGTGTTCTAATTTCAAGAAATTTGGTATAAGAAAGTATAAATAAAAGGTTATTTCACATATTTTCTCCTAACAAGCTAGACCTTCATAAGAAATCAAGAGTATCTTCACAAGAGCATTTCAAGAGGATTAAAAAGGAATATTTGAAGAAGATTATTACTTGAATCAAAGATCCATTATCATATAAAAGGCTTGGTGCATCATGCATATGGTTTTGAGCTTTGATGTTGTGATGTATTGTTCAAGATCAATTCAAGTATTCAAAGGCATTATCTTTCATCAAAATAATGATCAATATCTACATCAATTGAGGCCACTTCATGCTTTTTTGTAGATTTACAAGGTGTCAAACAAGGTTCTATTGTTTCATCTTATGTTTCATGTTTCATTTCATTCATGCTTCATTTCTCATTAAGGTTTGATTACCAAAATAGGGTTTGACCAAGGAAAACCCCCATTCCCTAACAAAACAACATTTTTTCCCTCTCTTTGTATGTTGTGGGTTTATAGGTTGAAGAAAAAGTGGATTTGAAGCCTTCAAAAGTACCAGAATTACAAAGTTGCAAAAGTTTGTAAAGTTGTCAAGGCTCACGGAAACTCAAATCTAGAGCAATATGTTCAATTTTATTTACATGAAATTAGTGGAAAAGTGCTTATTTAATCCATCGTCAGAGGCTCACAAAGTTTGAGTTCAAAATTATGCTTCTGGGACACTTTTCACTTTTTCAAGACACTTTGCAACTGTTTGGGCATATGAGTCCCAGTATACCATTTTTGCCAAATTTATGTAGATCTAGACCATTCATCAAAAGATTCTAGATCCTTCCCAAAAACCCTAAACTAGGACTAAATTTCCTAGCTTGGCATATGAGTCCTAGTGCACTTTAAAACAATAGTTTTCATGGTTTTCAAATCTTGTTTTGACATCTCCTATCCTCCAAGTATTTTTCTATTTCTCTATGTTCATCAGTCTAATTTCATTTTCTAAGTTTCTAGGGATTTTTTCTCACATGTTTGCATTTCTCCTTTGAAACTTCATTTTATGGTGAACCCCCATTTAATCACACCTAAGGAAACCACCCCTTGGATTTTTCCTTCACTCAATTGAGTCACTTGGTTGAGGGATCTTGGTTTCCTAATGAATTGAGAGTGAAATAGGTCTTATCCCCTTAGTTCCATCTCCCAAAAGGTGGACACATATTTCCTTGTGTTCATTTTGGTGAACCCAACATTTAGATCTATGAATTTCTAATTTTGAGAACCTTATAAGTCCTAGATCTAGATTGCGTTAACTTTACATTAGGTTTGCATTAGTTGAATTGCATCTAGGGCTTCTAAATCTTCCATTAGTGAAAATTTTGTATAGGTTGCATTCTTGCATCTTAAATCATTTAATTTCACTAAAAATCTATAATTGCAAATAGTCAAGTCAACATACAACCTAGATGCCCTAACATCAACTCACAATTTGCATATTCAGGTTTAAAAACCCTAATTGGGACTCATTTGCCCATTTGAGAGATTTAGTCCCTGTATGAGTCTTTGCTCCTAATTTTTGGGAATTATGTGTTGTCTGTTTTTCACTATATGAACCTATCAATAACCCTAAGTAGGAATCATACACCCATCTACATGAATGATTCCTTGGAGGCTTACAAAAACCAACTTTTTTGAGCTTTCTAGTGATTTTTTGTATTTCCTAGACTTGTTGGTAACCTATAGTGTCAATCTAGAAAGTTTCAGGAACTTCTATTTTATGCATCTAGGTCAAAAGCATCCATTTAGTGTAGTCATTTTTGAATCATTCTAAAATCATTTCAATAGCCAAAATCATCAGATCTAAAAATGTTTACATTTTTGAAGCTTTGCATAATATGGATAAAAGTACTTTTCACTTTTGCATGCACAATGTTTACATTCATGAAGCTTTGCATAAGTTTGATAAAGGTGCTTTTCATCTTTGGATACACATTGTTTGCATTCTTAAAGCTTTGCATAAATTGGATAAAATTACTTTTAATCTTTGGATATACATTGTTTACAATCTTGAAGGTAAAAGTACTAAGTTGTGTCACACTTTTGGTCAACTTATTAGCATAATTGAATTTTAGTATTTCTAACTAAAAATTAATTTTGGTCAAATATATGATCTAGTAAGATTAATTTTAGTTAAGTTATATATTTCCACAACTTATCCAATTAAAATTATAGGATAAATGTATATGTAACACTACTTTGACATCAATTTAGTGAAAAAATATGATTATTTGAAAAACTTGATGTTTCAACAACTACTATTCATGTTGTATTGATGGAAAAAGTATCCCTTTTCCTCACTTAATTTTGGAATAATTGAAAAAATGAGCTAAATGATGCCTTAATTTGCAAGTTAAAATTTTAATTAAAGTCTTACTAATAAGCCGATTGAAAAACATCTATAGATTTCAATGGTATCACATTTTTTTGAATCCAAAACATGTGTCACATTTTATGTTTTGTATGCTATAGGATAAAAAAAAAGAAAAATAAAATTTCATGAATTTTTGACCAAGTTAAGGTAGTCAGACATACGAGTTTTTATATTTTTTAAAAAGTTGCAATAAAAAATTCATAATTAATTATTTACTTGGAAAAAATTACAAAAAATATGCATCACATCGAGAAATGAGTCCTCTACTTATATATAAAGTATTAATAAAAATTATTATCATTTTATTGTGGTTAGTATGGTCAGACAGACACCTACTTCTTATTTTTTCCTAAAAATTAAGTACTACTGCATTGAAATTTTAAACTTTCACCAAATAGATTTTTTTCTTAAACAAACCTAGCAGTTTAGAAACCATAATCTCAATTTTCCATACAAATTCTATTCTTACATATTTTTGAAATAATATAGATAACTTATTCAAATTTTATGTCAAGCTGCCTAACTCATTTTTCTTGAATTTTTGCCACTTAAGGGCCCTCGCTTTTTTCCATGATGATCATGCACATACCCATGCTGTTTTACATATTCACAATAAGTTTTGGGTCCTTTTCATTAAAATTTGGACATCCCACTTTGCAATCCACAAGTCCTGATTTAATGCATTTTCCTGGGAGGATAAACTCTAATATTTAACTCGATGGTACTCAATTCATGCTTTGGGTTATGGGAGCCTCTAGATCTAGTGATTTGAGACTCCATAATGCCACCTTGGGCGATAATCCCACCTAGGTCTTAGGACCTGATTTCAAATATTGCATTGAACTTAACACTTCTTGGAGTTTGTGTCTTGGGTTTGAGCCATAGTGACTCATGTATGCCCAACCTGGTGTATGAGTCTCACTCTAATTAGGACCTATTTTAAATCAAATTCTTGGTGGAATTTTATTATCCTAGATCTAATGTTAGCTTGTAGTGTTGTAATTTCACAAAATTTGGCATAAGCAAGTATAAATACAAGGTTATTTCACATATTTTCTCCTAACAAGCTAGGCCTTCATAAGCAATCAAGAGTATCTTCATAAGAGTATTTCAATAGCATTCAAAAGGTAGATTTGAAGAAGATTATTGTTGGAATCAAAGATCCATTACCATATAAAAGGCTTGATGCATCATGCATGTGGTTTTGAGCTATTTTTGTGATGTATTGTTCAAGATCAATTCAAGTATTCAAAGGCATTATCTTTCATCAAAAATCATGATCAAGATCTATGTCCATTGAGGCCACTTCATGCTTGTTTGTAGATCTATAAGGTGTCAAACAAGGTTCTATTGTTTCATCTTATGTTTCATGTTTCATTCCATTCATGCTTCATTTCTCATTAAGGTTTGATTAGAAAAATGAGGTTTAACCAAGGTAAACCCCCATTCCCCAACAAAACAATATTTTTCCCCTCTCTTTGTAAGTTGCAAGTTTATAGGTTGGTTGCAAGTTTATAGGTTGAAGAAAAAGTGGATTTGAAGCCTTCAAAAGTACCAAAATTGGAAAGTTGCAAAAAGTTGTAAAGTTGTCATAAGAAGTTGTCAAGGCTCATGGAAACTCATATCTGGAGCAAGATATTCAATTTATTTACATGAAATCAGTGGGAAAGTGCTTATTAAATCCATCTTTAGAGGCTCATAAAGTTTTAGTCCAAAATTATGCTTTTGGGACACTTTTCACTTTTTTGGGACACTTTGCAACTGTCTAGGCATATGAGTCATAGTATACCATTTTTTCCAGATTTCTATAGATCTAGACTAGTCATCAAAAGATTCTAGATCCTTCCCAAAAACCATAAACTAGGACTAAATTTCCCAGCTTGGTGTATGATTCATAGTGCACTTTAAAACAACAATTTTTAGGGTTTCCAAATATTGTTTTGACATCTCCTATCCTCCAAGTACTTTTATGTTTCTCTCTGTTCATTAGTCTGATTTCATTTTCTAAGTTTCTAGGGTTTTGTGCTTACATTTTTGCATTTCTCCTTTGAAACTTCATTTTATGGTGAACCCTCATTTAATCACACCTAGGGAAACTACCCCTGGGAGTTTTCCTTCCCTCAATTTAGACACTTGGTTGAGGTATTTTGGTTTCCTAATGAATTGAGAGTGAAATAGTTCCTATCCCCTTAGTTCCATCTCCCAAAAGGTGGAAACCTATTTCTTTGTGTTTATTTTGGTGAACCCGATGTTTAGATCCTTGAATTTCTGATTTACAGAACCTTATAAGTCCTAGATCTAGATTGCATTAACTTTTCATTATATTTGCATTAGATTTGCATTAGTTGAATTGCATCTAGGGATTCTAAATCTTGCATTAGTGAAAATTGCATATGGGTTGCTTTTTTGCATCTTAAATCATTTAATTTCACTAAAAATCTATAATTGCAAATAGTCAAGTCAATAAACAACCTAGATACCCTAACATCAACTCACAATTTGTATATTCAAGTTTAAAAAACCTAATCGAGAATCATTCACCCATCTAGGCGATTTAGTCCCTATACAGGTCTTTGCTCCTATTTTTTGGGAATTCGGCGTTGTCTATTTTTTACTATCTAAACCTATCAAAAACCCTAAGTGAGACTCATACACCCATCTAGACAAATGAGTCCTTGCATGCTTACAAAAACCAACTTTTCTAAGCTCTCTGGTGATTTTATGTACTTCCTTGGGTTGCTGGTAACCTATAGTATCAGTTTGGAAAGTTTCATGAACTTCTATTTTATGCATCTAGGTCAAAAACATCCATTTAGTGTAGTCATTTTTAAATCATTCCAAAATCATCAGATCTTTTACATTTTTGAAACTTTGCATAATATGGATATTAAAAGTACTTTTCACTTTTGCATACACAATCTTTACATTCATGAAGCTTTGCATAAGTTTGATAAAGGTGCTTTTCATCTTTGGATACACATTGTTTGCATTCTTAAAGCTTTGCATAAATTGGATAAAAATTACTTTTCATCTTTGGATATATACATTGTGTACATTCTTGAAGGTAAAAATACTAAGTTGTGTCACACTTTTGGTCAACTTATTAGCACAATTGAATTTTAGTATTTCTAACTAAAAATTAATTTTTGCCAAACATATGATCTAGTAAGATTAATTGTAGTTAAGTTAGATATTTCCACAACTTTTCTAATTAAAATTATAGAATAAATGCATATGTAACACTAATTTGACATCAATTTAGTGAAAAATATGATTATTTGAAAAACTTGATGTTACAACAACTCCTATTCAAGGTGTAGTGATGGAAAAAGTATCCCTTTTCGTCACTTAATTTGGGAATAATTGACAAAATGAGCTAAGTGATGCCTTAATTTGGTGTTGTAATATGTTTTACATATTCACATTAAGTTTTGGGCCCTTTTCATTAAAATTTGGCTAGTCCTATTTTGCATCCACAAGCTTGATTTAATGCATTTTTCTGAGATAATCTTGATATTTAACAAATGACAAATCATAATTCATGTTTTTGTGTTATGAGTTTTAGATCTAGTGATTTGGGACTTATATGCCACCTTGGGTGTATGGGTCCCACCTACCTCTTGAGACCTAATTTGAAATATTACACTGAGATTAACACTTCTTGGAGTTTGTGTCCTGGGTTTGAGCCATAGGAACTAATACGCCAAACCTGGCATATGAGTCCCACTCTAATTAGGACCTATTTTAAATCAAAGTATTGGTGGAATTTTATTATCCTAGACATGATGTCAGCTTGTAGTGTTGTAATTTAAGGAAATTTGACATATAAGAAAGTATAAACACAAGGTTATTTCACATATTTTCTAATAACAAGCTAGACCTTCATAAGAAATCAAGAGTATCTTCACAAGATCATTTCAAGAGCATTCAAAAGGAAGATTTGAAGAACATTATTGCAGGAATCAAAGATCCATTATCATATCAAAGGTTTGATGCATCATGCATGTGGTTTTAAGCTAATGTTGTGATGTATTGTTAAAGATCAATTCAAGTATTCAAAGGAATTATCTTTCATCAAAAATCTCTATTAGATTTGGTTGTGAAACCACCCAAGATCAAAGTGATTGAAGGAAAGCAAGATAAGAACTCAAAGATGAACAAAACTCAACACTCTCCTAGCATTGAACTAGACTCACAATTTGAGCTAGTGTTCTCATTAGCATAGGGAGAGGTGAGGGCTTGTTTATATAGGAAAATATAGGCATATAAAACCAAGAGGAATAATAACTCCCTTAACCCATAATAGGTGGGAGGTTTTACCTACTTGGTAATGCCAAATACATGGTTATGCCAACTCAAGTAAAGACAAAAAATGGTTATGGGGAGGTGGCAAATAAATCCAAAAGAGGGTGTGACATTCAACTACCCAAAGGTGGGTGTGAATGACACATGTGATTGTAGGATTATGCCACATGTCCTCCTCCTAACCATTAAAATATAACCTAAGCAATCTTAATAATGTGTGTAGGAAAAATAAATATTCCCTAACATAAAGGAAAATAAAAAACCTACACCAACACCCCCCTTAAGCATAGCTTAGGTGGGTGAGAAGACACAAAGATGCAAATATGAGTCCCGGCTACTAGGCCATGTTAGGTACCCATGTACAAAAATACTCTCTCACAAATGGAGTAAAGGAGAAAACCCAGTGGGACAAAACTCCTCCCCAAAAGAGAGAAAAGAAAACAAGTTCCCAACATAAGAAGAATCCCATGCAAGGAAGAAGTCCCCTCCAAAATAGAAAGGATAGGAAAGACCATGTAACCTTCCCCAAAGTAGTCAACTGTGCCAATGGTTGAAGCTCGAAACTGAATGTAGAACATGGTCCATGATCGTCGAACAATGTTCCTCCCCTTAGGAAGAAACAAAACCAAAGGTGTATGAAGAATGTCTTCCCATTCCTGAAATGAATATGAGGGAAGAAAGCTCAAAATGTATGAAGTCTCTGAAAACTGCTCATTTATCTCCATGTTGATGTTGAAAGCTGCCACCACCAAATCAGGTGTTCTAGGCCACACTGATGAAGATGACAATCCAAAACCTAGTAGAGATGTGTGTAGAAAAAAATCCAAAGACTCAACTACCTCCTCTAAAAACAAAGATGCCTCCTCCAAATGCTGCTCAAAAGTATCCACACTCATGTCAAACTGTGATGAATGATCATGTGGAGAATGAACAAGAGGATCCACACGTTCCTCCATAACAATTGAAGAAGAATCAACTTCATCAAAGAGAAGATGGATGTCATGAATAGTGTCTCCCAAGTCTGAAATATGAGACTCTATGAACAAACCTGCAATGTCTGTCAAGTAGTCATCCCAAGCAACTATATCTGGAAGACGATGTCGATCCTGTTGCACTGAATCACAAGTAGGAATGAAAGTAACACAAGTATCTTCAGAAGCAACAATCGTTAGAGGAGAAGGAATGTAAGGCTCAATAACTGGATCTGATGTGAGAATACCAAGATTCAAATAGCCAAAAT
>VDFB02193867.1:600173518-600259737 GCA_007258455.2 Sequoia sempervirens | reverse complement strand
ATGATTGAGAAAATAAAATTTTGGTCAAATAAGAGGCATGAGAACTAAGAAAATTTTATGCTAGTGGTATGTCATATGCAGATGTGAAAAAACAAAAAATTAGCAAAGCTGACTTATGTGCCCTATTTATAGACCTAAGAACCAACACACCTTTATCTCATGTATGTAGGAGGTTCCCCATCCATTGGTGCCACCATGAATTAATCAAAAATAAATTTTGGGAGTGGTGGTGGATGGTAATTGACTAACCTCCATGCAATAATGATGAGGTACCATAGTACTTTTTGAGGAAACTCTATTGCAAGTTTGTCCTCAATAAGATACCAAATTATTTTGACATATTAGACTTTCAGGGTAGAGGTGGGGGCTCCACACATGATAGACCAGGTGCATGACATAATCCATAGTTGGCACCGGGACCCTTGGCCAAACCCATGGTGGAGCATGTCATCGTTCCTTCCATTGTTAAGGATAGTGTCAAGGTGGACACATTGGAGTCAATTAGCTCACTCACCTAGACCATTATATAGTGTGTGAGGCCTCTAGTAGAGCCTGATGTGGAGGAGACGTGTAGGCCCCCAGATCACCCCACCATTGTGGTGTTTGTGGTGCTCTTTGCCCGTACAATTATTAGAGTGATCAAGATGTAGCTACACATTTTACATCAGTTGCAGAGGCGATGGCTATGACAAATGAATTGTTGAATAATACATTCGGCAATGATACTCAAGTAAAATTCAACAAGTTCATTTAATTTTGTTTAATATTAAATTATATTGAAATTTAAGAATAACTAAATTAGTAGAATCAATATGATGAAATTTTAGGGTTGGAGTGTTGATGACATGTGCTCCATTCCTGTAGACCCTTATTCATTATTGACATTGAGTCCAGGGGTATGCAACTAGTATTAAAGATATTATTATTGCATTTGAACAATTGACTGTTATTTGAATGTTTCTCATAACATGATTTGGATGTCAAATAGTTTCTTTGTGGACCTTCTAGCTTCACACCTCACTATTCATGTCCTCAAACAAGTTTCACTTAGGTAACATTTATTCATTAATGGTGTTGTAAAACAATGTTATCTAGTTTTCATAATTTTGCGTATACATATCTAAAAAATTGATGAGAAACACAAACATTGGTTGGTCTTATGAGATCCTAATTATTTACCATTAAACATCCATCTCATTATTCCATTCCTATCATCACGCATATTTTAACCATTTTATATCACATATCCCAATATTTAACACCCTATATATTATACCACCTTCCTTCATATTTCATCTTACACACATATTGTTACAAGAAACCTTTCCTCCTACTCATTATTGACCAAATCTCTTATACATTATTACTACACACCTAAAGTTCCCACTTCATGTCCTATATTCAAACCTTAAACACCACCTAATTCACTTTATGTTCTAATATTCCCTCCTCATTACTTCCCATTAACCTCTAGTACAATTCACCTTAAATGTTTTATTATCCCATCCTAGCTCATCTAGTTAATCTCTACTAGTCCATTTTATGTTCCATCATTCCCTCTTGATCGTGTCACATTATCTTCTCCTAATTCACTTTTTGTTCCTTTATTCCTTCCTAATCCCATCCCATTAACATTTAATAGTTCACCCTATTTTCCATGATCCCCTCCTAGCCCATCCCACTAATATCTACTAGTCCATCCTATGTTTCATTATGCCCTTCTACTCCCATCTTATTTCACCCTATGTTCCACCCTATGTTCCTATATCCATTTTATGTTATACCATCTTTATCCATGTTTCATCCTATAACTCTTCTCTATTATTACTACACATAGGTCAAGTTCCCACTTCATGTACTATAGTCAAACCCTAGACACCTCTTAATTCACTCTATGTTCCTATATTCCCTACTAATCCCATCCCATTAAGCTCTAATTTTTCACCCTATATTTTGATATCCCATCCTAGTCCATCCCATCAATCTATACTAGTCCATCCTATGTTCCATTAACCCCTTCTATTACCATCCCATTATCCTCTCTTATTTCACAGTATGTTACATTATCCCCTCTTGGTCTTGTCTCATTATCTTCCCCTAATTCACCCTATGTTCCTTTATTCCCTCCTAATCCCATCTCATTAACCTCTAATAGTTCACGCTATATTTTGATATCCCATCCTAGCCCATCCCATTAATCTATTCTAGCCCATCCTATGTTCCATTAACCCCTTCTATTCACATCCCATTATCCCCTCTTGGTCTTGTCCCATTATTGTCCCCTAATTCACCCTATGTTCCTTTATTCTCTCCTAATCCCATGCCATTAACCTCTAATAGTTCATCCTACATTCTATGATCCCCTCTTGGACCATCTCACTAATCTCTACTAGTCCATTCTATGTTCCGTTATCGCATTTGACTCCCATCCCATTGTACCCTCTATTATTTCACCATATGTTCCATTATCCCCTCTTGGTCTTGTCTCTTTATCCCTTCTATGCTATAGCACCTCCATCCAAATTTTATCCTATACACATGTACTGTTACAAGAAATATTTCCTTCCATTCATTATTGATCAAAGTTCTCTTCTTCATTACTACTGCACACCTCAACAATCAACTTCATGTGCTATAGTAAAACCCTAGACACGTCCTAGTTCATCATATGTTCCATTATCCCTTTGAAAGCTGCTAGTAACATAGTAATCCTCACTTCAATCATGTGAACTTCATTGTGGCATTATCACTATGTTGACAACATGCCCTCATTAACATTACTTCATCAACATATGCAATTTGAATCTCAATGAGCACTGAACTTTGGCATTTGCAAGAGTTTAGACCATCCCAGTGGACTTAGTACTTTCACCATTCTGTGATCTATAAGCACTATACTATAGTCTCAACTGAGGCCAACCATTTACTCTTTCATGCAAGGTCACTACCACCAATATGGATTGTACTATTGCATATACTACCATCACTTCCCAAAGTTTTCTTAACATTGTGTTTCAAGTTCTTTCAACTATCATTGACCTTTACCTTGTATTGATTTTTGTTGTCAGTATCACCATTCTTGACTAGCTTCCTTCAAAAGTTGCTGCACTCATGATGCATGAATTTTCTACATTCTTATCCATAAAGTTTCTACACTTTTAGATTTTTAACTTTTTCTTATTTATGATAGTCATATTTCTACTCTTTTCATCTTCATTTGCTGCTCATTTATGACAGTTATAAAGGGACTACCTGAACTTGTTTATATGATTGTCAGATATGTTGTTTCATTTTCAGATTTTTACATCAGACAACCTTGATGATGTTGGTGGCATGATAGACCATGGATTTGCTATAACAATAGCCAATTCTGATCCTTTGAGAGATGTATACAACAGATTAGTCGATTTAACATTATATTTTCTCTTTTATGGTCTATTATTGAAAATTTTCATGATACTTGTATGTAGTTTAATTTCTATCTTGATGGTTGCTACAGGTTGTTGTCACTCCAAATCATGGACATGGTAATGTTGTTAATGTGCATGATGACTATTTGTATGCGGTAAGTGATTATATTTTGTTATATGTCATTCCACAATTCAATTTCTATGTATTAACATTTATAATTTTTATTGTATCAATTGCATCTCCAGAGGAGTGAAGAGAGGAGGACTAGTGAGCATGTTCGAAAGACAAGAGAACCAGCATGCACTTCATCCATCTGACTGTTGAAGGCAACCTAGGATCTTTTTCCTTCCCCTAGATGGAAATAAGTATGTATTAGGGTTTTTTGTTGTATGCCTATGCGGCATTTTGGAACATATTTTTTTTACTATCGATATATATGTGATATTTTATGTCCATATGGCTACTTTGTAGTAATCCTGTATGGGTTTTTTGGATATGGTGCAGGGGCACCATGTTGGTTCACTTTGTAAACAAGGTCTTAAGTTTGGTCTTAGGCTGATTTTAGGTGTTTTGAGTCATTGGGCATCAAATAAGGTCATAATAGACCATTGGTGATGAAATTTGAATCATAGAAGGGTCATTTTACTAAAGTTGTAAATGTCTTTGAAATGTTGTCAAATGCAATATTGTAAAAGTTAAAAAAATGCAAAATTGTGGTAGCCCAATAGTCAAGGAAGTTTAAATCTCAATTTGGTTAGTTTTTTCAGTTAGTTCTTGATACATGTAGTTGAAATATTCCTAGAAGAGGCTTGAATGGAGGTTGGAGTTTGTATTGAAGTTGAAATAATACAAAAAAAACTCTGTATTCTCTATAATTTTTTGGTAAAATGTTGTTGCAGCCTTTTGTACCAGTCCATACAGTAGAAAATTGACCTAAAAACTATTGGATTGGATGGATGCATGAAGTGACTACAATTTGGTCTTGATTTTGTGGGTTTTAATTTCATTTGAAGCATTTTACAAGTTTTTTTTCTGAGTATGGGTCTATAAACCTTGTTTTGAGGGTTTGGTGTCAGAAAATGGAAAATTAAGGCCATTCCATTGGTGGAACTTGTAAAAACCTAGTGGAATGGCATGATTAGATGTATATTATTAGTTTTAAGAGGTTTCAAGAGTAGGGAAAGAGAGTTGCTAAATTTGGAATGATGCCCTAGTCCATATTCTTCATGATTTTTGGTGAAATTTGATGCCTTGAAGTAGGTTTTGGTAGAAATATTGGTAGAATACCATTTTAAATGATGTAATGAGTTTGTGCAAACTTATTGTATGATGTTTGAGGCATTGGAAAAGTGGGATAAGGTTTGGAAAGTATAGTTTCAATAAACCCTCATTATAACTAGTCTAAATAGGCTTAAGAGAGGGTTTGTCCTCAAAAGAACTTGTGGATTCAGTCCATTGAGGACCTATTGAGAGCATTGGAGTTGATTTTGGTGATTTGGGTGAAGGTTTTTATAGAGTCACTTTGGAAAATGGGCCTAATTGAGCCTTATTACTGTAGGACAACCAATTTTAGGAAAATACTTTTCAAAGTAAGTCCATTTGGTTCTCAGATGTGTTTGAGGAGGCCCAAATGGGTCCTTGAATCTATGTTGTGTTTTGGGAGATTCAATCTATTTGGAAATTTATGCTTGATTCTTTCCATTGGGAATACTACAAGAAAATAAGCTTATTATGAATAAGTGTTGGAGAAATGAAAGATCAACATTGCAAGAAACTTTTTTTGGCTTGAACTTGTCATTTTAAGGATATTCTAGGTGCTTGGAGAGTTCAGTAAGATTTTTTGTGCTCTGTTTGCAATTTTGGATGTTTGTAGCTTTGTGGAGCCAAGTGCTTATGAAGGGAAAGTTAGATCAAAGATGGATGAATAAGAATGTTTTTGTTTTGTGTTCAGAAACCTATGAAGTTTCCTCCCTACTCTGCATCAATTTTTATCAAAGCTAGAAGACTCTGGAAAAGGAAGGTTGTGTGTTTGTGTGTGTTTTAGGAAAGAGGAAAAAAAAGAGATGAAGAAGGAAAAAGAAAAGGAAAAATAAATGGAGTTTGACCAAGAGATAAAAGAGTTGAGGAAGGATATGGAAAAACTAAAAGAGATGAGAGAAAGGATGGTAGAGGGATGGAAGGTTGAGTTGGAGCATTTAGTAAGCCAAGTGTCAAGTTGGCACTTATCAATTA
This sequence comes from Sequoia sempervirens, assembly GCA_007258455.2. NCBI lineage: Eukaryota > Viridiplantae > Streptophyta > Pinopsida > Cupressales > Cupressaceae > Sequoia > Sequoia sempervirens. The sequence continues at coordinate 600,254,094 of VDFB02193867.1, read as the reverse complement.
AGAGGAAGGTTACATGGCCTATTAGAAAGATTATTCAGTGGAGAAGACAAATGGAGACAGTAAAACTAGATGTGAAGGAACCTTTCTTGATAAAGGAAGATGATGAACAAACAAAGAAAGTTGAGGTGATGATGGTAGAAGAAGAAGAATGCATGGAGTTTGTAGCCACCCTTAAAAAGGAAGATGTGAAGACAATAAGTTTGAAGAATGATTCCCTGTTGGATGGAAAAGGTAATTAGATGATGTCAAAAATAGACCTAGAGAAGGTCAAGGATGAATTGATCTTGGAGGATCAAGTTTGGCTTCAAAGGTATGTTGAAATGGTGTTTTCTTCATTATTTTCTGAAGAGGATAAAGGTCTGTCAGTTTTTGTCACATCAAAGGTTAGTGAACCTATTAAAGTAGCAGTTATAGGGGCAAAATATCATATACAAATGATGGAAAACAAAGGTGAAAAGCTTAAGGTTGATTTTCTAAGGAAGGTGGATGAGTTCAAGCATGCATTTGATGGGAAGTAGGAGAATGGAATACACTATTTTCTTGTTGTGATTGTAGCTTTAAGAAAGTGTAAATGTAGATTCAAGATGAAGAAGAATATTGATGCAGGTTCAATTATGTTTTCAAGTGAGGAAGGATCCAAGGATCATCTATTAGACAAATCTCTACAGTTAGAGCATCATTTGGATGCCAAACCATTCGACAAGGCAAGAGATAGTGCATGTTTTCAGTACCTAGTTCATTGGAAGGGTACACCAGATGAAGGAGCATTTGGAGAACAAGGAGGAGGAATCATCAAGCATGACCTACTACAACTTAGTCCTCAAAGGGACTTGAGAACTTTTTCAAGCCAGGTGTATGGTGCAGGGGCACCATGTTGGTTCACTTTGTGAACAAGGTCTTAATTTGGTCTTAGGTTGATTTTAGGTGTTTTGAGTCATTGGACATCAAATGAGGTCATAATAGACCATTGGTGATGAAATTTGAATCATAGAAGGGTTAATTTACTAAAGTTTCCAATGTCTTTGAAATGTTGTCAAATACAATATTGTAAAAGTTGAAAAAATACAAAATTGTGGTAGCCCAACGGTCAAGGAAATTTAAATGTCATTTTGGTCAGTTTGTTTAGTTAGTTCTTGATGCATGTAGTTGAAATATTCCTAGAAGAGGCTCAAATGGAGGTTGGAGTTTGTATTGAAGTTGAAATAATACAAAAAGAACTCTATATTCTTTGTAATTTTCTAGTAAAATGTTGTTGCAGCCTTCTGTACCAGTCTGTACAGTAGAAAATTGATCTAAAAAATATTGGATTGGATGGAGGCATGAAGTTACTAAATTTGCTCTTGATTTTGTGGGTTTTCATTTCATTTGAAGCATTTTATAAGTTTTTTCTGAGTACAAGTTTGTAAACCTTGTTTTGAGGGTTTGGTGTTAGAAAATGGAAAAACAAGGTCATTCTGTTAACTAGCGTAGGACAAATGAGAGGGGGGGTAAATCAGTTGTCACACAAATTCAAATTCAAAACTTCAACACTTATCAATTCCACAACCATACTTATCAATCCCACAACCACACTATTCATTTATTAAGTATGAACATGAAATTCAGATAACAAAAAGTAAAATCAACACAATGAACACCATTAAGTATGAACATGAAATTCAGATAACAGAAAGTAAAATCAACACAATGAACACCATATTTTTTATGTGGAAAACCCAATGAGGGAAAAACAACAGTGAGGATTAACTCACAATATAAAGATATTATAAAACCGAATACAGAGGCTCACTACCAAGGGATCACTGCCTAGAAGTGGATTCACTATCCAAATACAAAGGCTCACTGCCTATAGAAAGGACTCACTGTCCAATAGGGAGGCTCACTTCCTACAGATACAAAAGAGAACAAAAGATCCACCACAACAATAAACACACATCCATAGCCTTGATTAAAATATTGTAGAAACCTTTAGCTCATTGCCTTTAGGAATCTAACACAATGAAGTACTGCTACCTCAACTCACTTTCACACACTTCTGCTCTTTGATTCATGGATTACTTCTTCACTTTGCATCTACATCCAAATCTTCGCAATCCGACTTGCATTTATACCATCTTCAACCTTAGAAACTTTCTCCAAGGTCAGCCACATAACCTTCATTTCATAAATTCAAATTAGGTAAACAACTCAACATTCCCATGGTGGAGAAGAATGAGAGTGGACCAATAAAAATACTTAACCAAGACCAAAAAATAATGTCTCAAATCAACCACACGCTTCCTTAATTAAATTAAATTCTTCAAATGAAGTGTAAACATCAGGTCGACCAAACCTAATGAAAACACAAATGAACATTGATGTACATGATTCCAAATAAGAAGATAACACGTGGATGACACAAAATGCCTCATTATGCATGAGAACATATCTCGGGTTCCTCCAAATACATCCGCAACAAGTGAAATTACCTTCGAACACTGAACTCCTTTCAATAGTCCATCTGGGCTGTGCAAATGCATACAACAACTTAGAAACATGACTTTTGGATCACCAAACTACACAAATCTTTTCCAAAACCAGGAGAACACTAATATACTAAGACATATTCCAGATCCACAAGATCTGAAATAGAATAGCAGAGTACTACGAAGTAGAAACATTTCTCCCATTCCACAAAAGATTAATTATTTCAGAATAGTCCATGCACCGGTGAACGTAACTTTCACATCCCATAACACTAGAAGCTTCAATTTAGGAGATATCACCACTAGATCACCATTAGCAAACCTTTAGATCTGCAAAAGCATAGGATCAACATAGGATAAATAAGGAGCACATACATAAACACATACCAGAGCACATTCTAAACACATTCATAACTCTGACCTCTCTTCTTTATTAATTTTATCAAAAGCAGTTGGAAACTCATCATTTCAGCACATCTGCAACATCATGAAGATAGCTCCATGTACTCACAACATCTCAAAATAATCTCAACTATACATGTACAATCTGCAACATACTGACCTGTATTGACATCAATGAGAATATTAATGACAACACCACCAAACTTGCTCATACTTGCAACAATCTCCCCCTTTGTCATTGATGGCAACACATGATGTGAAAAACCATCAAAGACAACATCTTGCACAATATTCCAGGAGAACACCTTTTCTTCCTCTGCAAGTGTTTTTCACTGACTTTCTCTCCCCCTTTGACATCAATGGAAAAGATAAAAAAATTTGATCACTCCCCCTTAGGAGTGCATCCATTCAATTCATACTGCAACAATGAAAACCTTTTCTACTCCCCTTGTGGAGTACACCCATTAATCAGTCTAGATAAATGAAGAATCTATGAATTCACTAGATTGATGCATCTTCATGTGCACCTAGCTCAGAGGGCCAATGACCCCCAACCTCTCCCTAAGATGCTTAAAAGTATCACTCGAAAGAATCCTAGTAAATATATATGTAATTTGTTCCTTTGTTGTCACATACTCCAATCTGACTTCATTCTCCAACACCTTTTCTCTCAAGAAATGATATTTGATAGATATTTGTTTTGTTCTTGAATGCATAACTAGATTCTTTGAAATGTTCATAACACTTGTGTTGTCACAGAAAATAGGAATAGGCTCATCACATATTACTCCAATGTGTTTCATAGTTTGCTTCATCCATAAACCCTATGTGCAACAGGATGTTGCAACAATATATTATGCCTCTGTAGTGGGTAAAGAAATCGAGTCTTGTTTCTTACTCAACCAAGAAGCCAATCTACCACCAAGAAAGAAAGCACCTCCACTAGTACTCTTCCAGTCATCCACACAACCAGCCTAATCTGCATTGGTATAAGCACTCAAGGTGAAATATGCACCCTTAGGATACCATAAGACATAATCCAGTGTACCTTTAAGATATCTAAATATCATCTTTACAACTATAACATGTGCCTCTTTAAGATTTGCTTGAAATATGGAAACTAGACATATTGCATCCATAATATTCGATCTGGTAACAGTAAGATACAATAGTCCACCAATCATAGATTTGTATTTACTTTGATCAGTTTTAGAAAATTCATCATCTTTACTCAGCTTACATATGGTTACCATAGGAGTACTAACTGGTTTGGAATCATCCATTCCAAAATTCTTACAAAGCTCTTTCACATACTTAGATTGTGAAATGAACATCCCTTTATCAGTTTGATTTACTTGAAGACCAAGAAAGAAATTCAACTCACCAATCATGGAAATTTCAAATTCTTTTTGCATTTCTTCTACAAATCTCTTACACATGCCTTCATTTCCACCAAAGATGATATCATCATCATATACAACTATTATCAACATTTTTTTACCTTGCACTTTGAAGTAAATATTGTTGTCAGCAGAGCCTTTGTTGAATCCTTGCTTTGTCAAGTATCTATTCAATCTTGCATACCAAGCTCTAGGAGCTTGCTTCAGTCTATACAATTCCTTCTTCAACTTACAAACCATGTCTAGTTTGTTAGATAACTGAAATCCTTCAAGTTGTTTCATGTATACTTCTTCCTCCAATTCACCATTCAAAAATGCTGACTTGACATCCATCTGATACATTTTGAAATCCTTGTGGGCAGAAAATGCCAAGAACATTCTAATAGCTTCCATTCTAGCCACAAGGGAATTTTTTTCTTCAAATTCTATGCCTTCAACTTGTGATTATCCCTTGTATACAAGTCTTGCCTTATTTCTTATGACATCACCATTTTCATTCAGCTTATTCTAGAACACCCATTTCAAACCAATTACATTCTTATGCATAGGTCTAGGAACTAATTACCATGTCTAATTCTTTTCTATTTGTTGCAACTCTTCTTTCATAGCTTTCATCCAACTCTCATCTTCACATGCTTCACTCATAGACCTAGGTTCAATTTTAGAGAGTCAAAACAAATTTACCTCAGCTGCTACTTTACTTTTGGCCTTCACACCTTCACTCTTATCTCTAATTAATTGTTCCTCTAGATGATTCATCTGCACATACTTAGGAGTCTTAACAATAGGTTTTAGTTCATTTTCTTCTTCTTCTTCTTCTTCTTCTTTCTTCTCCTTATTCTCTTTAGGTACTTGTCCATAGATAGGATCATCAGGTTTAACTTCACTTATCTCAATAGGTCTATACATTTCTTCATCAACTTTCACATTAGTACTTTCAACAATCTTCCTCAATCTTTTATTGAAGCATCTATATGCTTTGTTGGTAGTAGAGTACCCAAGAAAAATTCCTTCATCACATCTAGCATCAAACTTCGCAATATTTTTATCATCTCTTTTAATGTAACATTTTCTTCCAAATACCTTAAAGTATTTCACAGTAGGAGTCTTACCATTCCATAACTCAAAAGGAGTCTTTGTGTTGTTGCCTCTAATCTGAACTCTATTAAGAACATATAGAGCAATGTGTATTTCCTCTCTCCAGTACACATCTAGTACATTTGATTCTTTCATCATGGTTCTTGCAGCTTCCTGTACCATCTAGTTTTTCCTCTCAACTATCCCATTCTGTTGAGGGATTCACAGACCAAAAAACTATCTCTTTATGCCATGTTGTTCACAAAATGTATTAAAATAACTAGAGGTGAATTCTCCACCTCTATCAGATCTCAAACATTTGATTTTTAATTTCACTTCATTTTCCACTCTTGTTTTGAACACTTTAAACCTATCCAAATCCTGAGTCTTCTCTCTAAGAAAAGAAACCCATGTCATTCGAGAATAATCATCAATAAGGAGCATAAAATACTTGTCACCATTCAGGCTTCTTGTTCTAGTCAGACCACAGAGATCAGTATGAATTAATTCAAGCATTCTGGTAGTAGATTTCTCTTTTCCCTTAAAGTTGCATCTTGTCTATTTCCCCAACTGAAAACTTCTGCAAATAGTATTAGCAAGCCTTGTGATTCTAGGTAGACCTCAAAAAATATCTCTTGAACTAATTTTGACTAGATTATCAAAGTTTACATGTCCCATCCTTTGGTGCCATAACCAACTTTCACTGACTTGAGATACAAGGCATTGACCATCAACTCCCTTACGCTGATAGATGTTTCCATGAGTTCTCCTTCCAGTAGCAACCATATCTCCAGATCCTTTTCTGATTTCATAGGTATTATTCTGAAACACAAGTTTAAAACCATTGCTACACATTTTTCCAACACTCAAAAAGCTATGTATCAAACCCTTTACATAATATACATCATTAGTGTTGTGTACTCCAAAAAAATTGTACCTTTCCCACAAATATTAGCTCCTGTATCATCATTAAACATGACCAAACCATGATCATACCTTTCAAGTTTAGTGAACTTACTTTTATCTTCGACCATGTGATTAGAACATCCACTATCAATCACCCAATAATCTTCATCGTATTTTGCATGAAAGGCGGTGACCAAAGTACATTCCATCTTATTCTTTTTGTTCTTCAGAGAATTCTTCTTTGCACATTTTCACGGGTTAGCAGACACAAATTTATTCTTCAAATCTAAAAATAAGCATTCACTATCATCACCCTCATAATCAGATTCATCATTAGAGATTTTGGCTTCTTCTTTAACATATACAACTTCTTGTATTTCTTATCCTTTCTATCCTTATCTTTATAATCCTTTTTCTTCTTATGTACAACTCTATTCGAACATCTTAAAGCATAATGACCAATATTAGCATAATTGAAACATTTAAAGGGAAACATACCTTTATAATTTATGGTACCTTTCTTCAACTTTCTGGTGAAATTCACTTCCAACTCATCAGAACCATCACTCTCAAGATCATCTTCAATCTTAATTGCCTTAAATGTTGTTTCTATCTTTTCTTTTTTCCTATCTTCTTTCTTGAACTTTCTCATCTCAAATTCTTGCAAGGTGTCGAATAAATATTTTTTAGTATACTTCTTAGGATCATACATCTCTTCAATAACTAAGATCTTATCACTGTAGCAATATGGTAGGGTGATTAGGATCTTCTCAATAATATCTTCATCGGTCAGCTTTCCCCCTTGATTATTAACTTCATTTGTTGTCATCTCAACCCTTTGGAAATATCTTGTGAACTCTTCACCTTCTTCCATTTTCAAATTCTCATATCTGTGCTTTGTCGCCAACTTATTTGTCAACTTTACTCTTTCATTTCCTTCATACAGTTCTTCAAACTTCTTCCAAACTTCATGAGTAGTGTCTAAAGAAAGAACCTTAGTTCACTAAGTTTTAGATAAAGCATTGTACATAGCATACCTCACTTACTCATTATCCTCATAAGCAAAAACCTCATCTGCAATAGAAGGACCACTCGTCGGAGCAACATACTTTGTCTCAATAACCTTCTAGGTTTTGTAAACAAGAGAAACAATATATCCTCTCATCTGCACTTTCCAATCACTATAATTGGATCCATCAAACATAGGAATCACCAACTTATGAACCATCAGATCTTCCTTAATAAATTAAGCTCTACACCAAGGAACCAAAGCTTTGATACCAATTGTTAAAAGGTGCAGAACAACTGAGAGGGGGGTGAATCAATTGTCACACAAATTAAAATTCAAAACTTCAACACATATCAATCCCACAACCACACTATTATGTTATTAAGTATGAACATGAAATGTAGATAACAAATAGTAAAATCAACACAATGAACACTATATTTTTTAAGTGGAAAACCCAATGAGGGAAAAACCATGGTGAGGATTAACTCACAATATAAAGAGATTATAAAACCGAATATAGATGCTCATTGCCCAGAAGAGGACTCACTATCCAAATACAAAGGCTCACTACCTACAGAAAGGACTCATTGTCCAACAAGGAGGCTCACTGCCTACAGATACAAAAGAGAACAAAAGATCCACCACAACAATAAACACACATTTCCAGGCTTGATTAAAATATTGTAGAAACCTTCAGCTCACTGCCTTCAAGAATCTAACACAATGAACTACTACTGCCTCAACTCACTTTCACACACTTCTTCTCTTTGATTCGTGGCTTACTTCATCACTTTGTATCTACATCCAAATCTTCACAATCTGACTTGCATTTATACCATCTTCAACCTTAGGAACTTTCTCCAAGGTATGGCCACATAAACTTCATTTCATAAATTCAAATTAAGTCAACAACTCAACATTCTCATGGTGGAAAAGAATGAGAATGGACCAATAAAAATACTTAACCAAGACCAAAAAATGACGTTTCAGATCAACCACATGTTTCGTTAATTAAATTTAATACTTCAAATGAAGTGTAAACACCAGGTCGGCCAAACCTAATGAAAACATAAATGAACATTGATGTACAAGCTTCCCAAGAAGAAGATAACACACGAACAACACAAAATTATTCATTATGCATGATAACACATCTCAGGTTCCTTCAAATACATCTGCAACAAGTGAAATGATCTGCAAACACCAAACTCCTTTCAACATTCCATTCGAACTATGCAGACACATACAACAACTCAGAAACATGGCTTCTAGATCACCAAACCACACAAATCTTTGCTAGAACCAAGAGAACACCAATATAAGACATATTCCAGATCTGTAAGATATGAAATAGAACAATAGAGGACTGTGAAGTAGAAACATTTCTCCCAGTCCACAGAAGACCAATTTTGTCAGAATAGTCCATGCACCGGTGAACGTAACCTTCACATCCCATCAAACTAGAAGCTTCAACTCAGGAGATATCACCACTAGATCACCATTAGCAAACCTTTAGATCTGCACAAGCATAGGATGAACATGCAGGAGAAACGTAGAGCACATACCAGAGCACATTCTAAACACATTCATAACTTTGACCTCTCTTCTTTATTAATTTTCTCAAAAGAACTTGGAAACTCATCATTTTAGCACATTTGCAACATCATGAAGATAACTCCATGTACTCACAACATCTCAAAGGCATCTCAACTATACATGTACAATCTGCAACATACTGAACTATGTTGACATCAATGACAACATTAATGACAACACCACCAAACTTGCTCATACTTGCAACACATTCCACTGGTGGAACTTGTGAAAAGCTAGTGGAATGGCATGATTAGATGTATATTTTTTGTTTCAATAGGTTTCAAGAGCATGGAAAGTGAGTTTCTAAATTTGGAATGATGCCCTAGTTCATATTCTTCATGATTTTTGGTGAAATTTGATGCATTGAAGTAGGTTTTGGTATGAAGACTAGTAGAATCACATTTTAAATGATGTAATGATTTTGGGAAGACTTATTGTATGATGTTTGAGGCATTGGAAAAGTGGGATAAGGTTTGAAAAGTAGAGTTTCAATAAACCCCTGTTATAACTAGTCTAAATAGGCTTAAGACAGGGTTTTTCCTCAGAAGAACTTGTGTTTTCTCTTGATAAAACTTGTGGATTCAATCCATTAAGGACCTTTTGATAGCATTGGAGTTGAGTCTAGTGATTTGGGTGAAGTTTTTTACAGAGTCACTTTGGAAAATAGGCCTAATTGAGTCTTATTGTTGTAGGACAGTCAATTTTAGGAAAATACTTTTCAAAGTAAGTCCATTTGGTTTATAGATGTGTTTGAGGAGGCCCAAATGGGTCCTTTAATCTATGTTCTATTTTGGGAGATCCAATCTATTTGGAAAGTTATGCACAATTCTTGCCATTGGGAATACTAAAAGCGAATAAGCCTATTGTGAATAAGCATTGGAGAAATGAAAGATTTGTGTTACAAGAAACCTTTTCTAGCTTTAACTTGTCATTTTCATGATATTCAAGGTGTTTAGAGAGTTCAGTAAGAGTTTTTGTGAGATTTGTTTGCAATTTTGGGTGTTTGTAGCTTTGTGGATCCAAGTGCTTATGAAGAGAAAGTTAGATCAAAGATGGATGAATAAGCAAGTTGTTGTTTTGTGTTTAGAAACCTATGAATTTTCTTCCCTGCTCTACATTAGGATATATTGTATATACTTTTATCAACATATATAATTGTATATCCTTACGAATTTTTGATTAAAGAAAATATTATTTTACTACTGTCATTCTTGAATGATGTTTTCATGTGTATTGTGTAAATTATATGCTTAAATGTTGTAGGCATGGGTTTTGTTTACATATAATGCTTAAATAATTATTGTTGATTGCTCAATAAGCTCCATCTAATGCATATTATGTAAATAATCTCCATTCCTAGTTGTTTGTATCATTTACAATGCTTCCATTATTTCTGTTTCACTTATTCACATGCATATTTCATGTATATTGTGTGTATTCACATGTATGATTCATGCTTCCAATGTATAATTCATGTGTTCACGTGTATTCTTCATGATTCATGTGTATACTTCATGTATTTATGTGTATGCTTCATGCTTCTTGAGTTCTATTGTTGTCTAGTGGCAAGCATTTTAACACCAAAAGGTTTCAAATGAACTCTGAGAGATCGTTCCCATAAAAAAAATATGATATCAAAATGTATTTCTTTTAATTCATGGCTGAGGCTGGCATCCAACAACTAATGGTTATGATTCTAAAGCTTAACAATCATTGCATTTGCATCTATAGAACAAGTGGATGTTTCAAACCTCACGGGTATATATATATACCTCTATGAACTTGTATGAACACATCAAAACACATGATAGTTGTTAATACAACTAATAAAATTTATTTGCATCTACTAATATCACAAAACTTGATTTCTCATTAAATGAAATCAATGCACAAGTTAGTTTTAATGATATTCTGAAGATATTAGATGTGTATGAACAACAATATAAGCTTGATTTTTGGATGCATCACCCCTGTGCAGTTATCAAATTTCTCACATATTCGTCATTTAAATAAATTAAAACACCTCCTTCCATTTTCTATGTGTGAAATAACATGAAAAATCATTTGGAAACATGGTCCTATAACTGCCTCCATATCATGTTTTATAACTCTAGATAACAAAGAACCATACAACATGGATATTGAATATCTAGATTGAATGTTTCACTAGTAGGTAGAGTTTTGCAACTTAGCAAGGGTGCACTATTCGGTGACAACAACTACAGTTTGGACTCTTAAGGGATTGAGCCAGTTGAACATAGATTAGAGTGATTCAACATGTTTGGGTGTGAAAGAGGACCATGCCTAACATAAACGTACCCATTCAGATGTGTTGGAATAGTTTGTTTTGTCACACAAGTTGCATAACAAAATTTGCACCACTTTGCAACATTACACTGTTTGCATTTGACATCTTTTTCCTCAAGTGAAAAGTCCTCACCATAGGAAAACACCTCTAAGATAGAAAAAATCAAGAGAGGTTATTTTATAGGGGCCCAATGTGATCTCATAGGCTTAGACAATAAGTTTCTAAGTGCCACAGTATCCGAGTAACAACCCATAAAACATTGCAATAATTTTGCACATTGGACTCTTAAGGGATTTAGCAGGTTGAACATAGCTCAGAGAGATTCGATGTGTCTGGGTGCAAAAAGGACCATGCCTAGTGTAAAAATACCCATATGGATATGCTGGAATAATTTGTTTAGCCACACAAGTTGTAGAACAAAATTTGTACCACTTTGCAACTTTACATTGCTTGCATTTGAAAACTTTTTCCTTAAATGAAAAGTCACCACCATAGGAAAATGCCTCTGAGATAGAAAAAATAGAGAGAGGTTATTGTAGAGGGGCCCAACACGAACCCATAGGCTCAGACGATAATTTTCTAAGCATCATGATATCTGAGTAACAACCCGTCAAAGATTGCAGCCATTTTTCACTTTGGACTCTTAAGGAATTCAATCAGTTGAATGTAGCTCAAAGTGATTCAAGGTGTTTGGTGTGAAAGAGGACCATGTGTTGGAAAAACAAGGATAAAAAACTAAGATGGGGGGTGAATCAGTTCTCACAGAATATTAAACTTTTTCAAACTTTACTTAACTTAATCACAAATCCGATGAATGAATAATAAGCCATAAACAATTAGCACATCAGAAACACAGAGAACACCAATATTTTTTACGTGGAAATCTTTTTAGGGGAAAAACCATGATGGATGTTAGTCCACAATATTATACCCTATTAAAAGTATAATGAAAATAGTAAGGGGAATGCACATGCATTCAAGCACACTGCTTAGAGCTCACTGCTCAAATACAATAGGGCTCACTACCCAACAATACAAAATAGGATTAAATCTGGAGGGTATGAACTGAGAAAATAACTTCTACACAAGCTTGATTATAGTTCCAGTTAAGCACATAAAAACTCCTTCACTCTTCACTCTCACTCTAGTATGCAATCGAAAGAATAGATCAATCTTCACACAGTTTCACTATCTCTGGCTTTTCTCACTTGACACACACACTAACTTTGCTCAACCAATCATTCATATATATCTGCATCATGGAATTACATCAACCACTTAGTCAAGCCAAAAAACAACATATTTACAATGTTAGCCCAAATTAACAATTAAATTTTCAATGCGAATTAAACACCATCAACCAATACAATGATGCAACCCAAAACAATATCCACGAGCATGCCAAACATTCAAATTTCAATCTCCAAGTATCTAAAACACATTACCACCATCATGTTGGATAGGAACATGAAAACCCAAACATGCACAAGAAAAATATTTGACCACGAGCACACCGATCAACGCAGACATACAACAATGATGGAGAATGATCTAGAAACATCCACAAACACTAGGAACTAATAGAGAGGCATCTGCAAAAACTACAATTAAACAAACTTCCAACAATCTCTCGCTTTGGCATTGATGGAAACACATGATTCAAAAAAATCCATCAACCTGACACACTTACTCCCTCTTAGATTTAGAATCTTCTTCTCAACTGCTCTTCTCCCCAAAAGGGATTTTTCACATTTCTCTTCTCCCCCTTTGACATCAATGGAAAAGGTAAGCATTACCTTTGACATCAATAATCAACTCTTTGTCATGATCCAACTTGAAATATAAGTTCCTATCAACAATACCTTTATTGAATCCAAGCCTCAATAAGTATTTGTCCAGTCTAGCATATCAGGCTCTAGGGGCTTGGTTAAGTCCATATAGAGATTTCTTCAATCGGAAAACCATGTCTTCCTTATCAGTTAGTTGAAATCCATCTATCTGTTCAATATAAAATTCTTCTTCTAGTTCTCCATTCAGAATGGTTGACTTCACATCCATTTGATAGACTTTACAGTTCTTAGATGCAACATAAGCAAGAAATAATCTAACAACTTCAATTCTAGCTATAGTGGGAAAAGTTTCCTCAAAATCAATACCCTCCATTTGTGAATACCCTTTGCATACCAGTCTTTCTTCATTCTGGACCACTTCACCTTGTTCATTCAACTTATTTTGAAATACCCATTTAGTACCAATCACATTTTTATCTTTAGGTCTAGGAACAAGTATCCATGTATCATTCTTTTCAATCTGCATCAGTTCTTCATTCATAGCTTCCATCTAGTGTTCATCATTGCAGGCTTCATTGACATCTTTTGGTTCAATATTGGAAATTAGGAAATACTCTTATGCTATCTTCCTTCTAGTTTGCACACCTTTACTCTTATCTCCTATGATTTGATTTTTAGAATGGTTTAGCTTTACATACCTTGGAACTTTAGGACTCTCAACTTTTGGTTCTTCTATTCTCTCTTTTTCGCTTGCACTTGTCTCTGCTTCCTGACTTACTTGATTTATCATAACAAATTGAGGTTGTTTTACTAGAACATATGGCACAATATGAAGTTGATTATGTGTTTGAGCATTCTTCTTGTCTTTGAATCTAAATCATATCCATAGTATCTAGATGATCTAGCAGATTCCTCATCAACTCTGACATTTTCACTCTCAACCATCTTTCTCAGTCTTCTGTTATAGCATTGGTAGGCCTTTCTCTTGGTAGAGTAAACTAGAAAGATTCCCTCATCAATTCTTGAATCAAACTTGCCTATATCCTCATCTCTCTTAATGTAGCATTTACTTCCAAAGATCTTGAAATACTTAACAGTAGGCTTATAACCAGACCATAGCTTAAAAGAAGTTTTACCAGAATTACCATTGACATTTACCTGGTTCAAAGTGTACACAGTAGTACTTACAACTTCACTCCAATAGACATGAGGCACATTTCCTTCTATCATCATTGTTCTAGCAGCATCTAGAACTGTTATGTTCTTTCTCTCTACAACTCCATTCTATTATGGGGTTCAGGGGGCAGATAACTGTCTTTTGATTCCATTCTCTTCACAAAAGGAATTTAACTCCCTAGAGGTGAATTCACCACCTCTTTCTGACCTTAAGCATTTGATTTTCAAACCCTTCTCATTTTATGCCATAGCTTTGAAACTTTTGAACTTTTCTAATGCTTCACATTTTTCTCTTAAGAAAGCTACCCATATCATCCTAGAATAATCATCAATAAGCAACATAATGTACCTTTCACCATGAATACTTCTGAATTTGGAGGGACCACGAAGATTAGTATGCACCAACTCTAGCAAACCATTTGTATGATGATGTTTGCTCTGAAAAGAGACTCTAGTCTATTTTCCCATCTGACATTCCTTGTAGATTGTGTCAGGAGGCTTCACTAGCTTAGGTAGATCTCTTACTGCTTGAGTGGAACTTACTTTGACAATGTCATCGAAATTCACATGACACAACCTCCTATGCCATAACCAGCTTTCATCTACTTGAGAAATTAAACAACTTTCACTAGCAGTATTTAGGTGAAAAATATTACCTTCTATCTTTTTACCTGAAGCAATTACCTTTCCAAAGCTTCCAAGTATCCTGCATCTTTCATCTTTGAACTGAAGATCATAATCCTTGTCCACCATTTTTCCAACACTCAACAAGTTGTGCTTCAAGCCTTCAACATAAAGAACATCATCAATGTTGTGATTACCACCAAGACAAATAGATCCTCTGCCATGAATCACACCATCATTGTTATCTCCAAATCTTACAACCCCACTGTCATACTTTTCTAGACTTATGAATTTTCTTTTATCACCATTCATATGATGTGATCATTTGCTATCAATAACCCACTCATCCTTATCTTCAATTCAGGTTGTAAGAGCTTTCTCAACTTTAGCAGATTTAGTAGCCACATGACTATTTTCAATGGTAGCAATGAAAACCCATTCACCTCATTTCCATTATCTTTATCAGACTCATCGTCAGTGACTCCTTCAACATAGTAACATTTCTTTTGGAATCTAGACTTGTTAGGCTTAGACCTAGGCACTCTTTTAGGAAACCTTGATGTAGAATGACCTATTTTATTGCAACAAAAATATTTAATAGGAAACACTCCTTGATACTTACCTTTTCCTTTGCCTTCTTTCTTCACAATCAATGCTTCTAATTCTTCAACTTCTCTTTCATCATCTTCCAGCTGTTTCAGTTCTTCATCATACTTGGATGACTTTCTGGAACACTCTCCCGGATCCCATCTTTGCTTGTTTCTTCCAGATACAATAGCCTTGAATGTGGATTCAGTCTTTAGAATAGATTCACCAAATTCACTTAACTCGAAGGTAGAAAGTTTACCAATCAATGTATCTCTTGTCATATTCGTCAATGATCTAGTCTCTTCAATAGCACAAGCCTTCGCTTTGTAGGAGGGAGGCAATATTCTGAGCACTTTAGCTACAATTTATTCCTCTTCCAGGGTACCACTGACACATCTAATAGCCATCACTAGTTCATTTACTCTCTGCATAAAAGAAGAAATATTTTCATCTTCACCCATCTTCAAATTTTCATACTTTCCTTTCAAACTTATAGCTTAGCCATCTTCACATGTGTATCTCCTTCATACAAAGTTTCTAGCTTCATCCAAATCTCATGAGCTTTCTTCAGACCTAACACATTTTTTATTTTTGAATCTTTCAAAGCACTCAACAAAGCTTCCATATCCCTAATGTTATTCTCAGCCTCTTTAATCTCATCAGCAGTGGAAGGACCATTCTGAGGAATAACATATGTATTCCTAGTAATCTTCCAGTAGGGTTCACCAATACACCTCAAATGACACACCATCCTGGATTTCCACAGTGATTAGTTTGTTCCATCGAATCTAGGACTGTCCTTGTATGATGCCATCTCGGATCACCTCAATATTTTAAAATTCTTTAGAGGAACCTGCTCTGATACCAATTGTTGGAAAAAAAAGACAAACAACTGAGAGGGGAGTTGAATCAGTTGTCACAGAATATTAAACATTTTCAAACTTAACTTAATCTCAGATCTGATGAATGAATAATAAACCATAAACAATCAACACATCAAAAACACAGAGAACACCAATATTTTTTTACGTGGAAACCCTATTAGGGGAAAAACCTTGGTGGATGTTAGTCTACAATATTATACCCTGTTAAAAGTATAATGAAAATAGTAAGGGGAATGCACATGCATTCAGAAACACTACCTAGAGCTCACTGCTCAAATACAATAGGGCTCACTGCCCAACAATACAAAATAGGATTAAATCTAGAGGGTATGAACTGAGAAAATAGCTTCTACACAAGCCTGATTATAGTTCTAGTTAAGCACATAAAAACACCTTCACTCTTCACTCTCACTCTACTCTACAGTCAAAAGAATAGATCAATGTTCACATAGTTTCACTATCTCTAGATTTTCTCACTTCACACACACACTAGCTTTGCTCAACCAATCACTCATATATATCTGCATCATGGAATTACATCAACCACTTAGTCAGATAGAAAAATAAAACATATTTATAATGTCGGCCAAAATTAACAATTACATTTTCAATGCAAATTTAACACCGTCAGCTAATACAATGATGTGACCCAAAACAATATCCACAAGTGTGCCAAACATTAAAATTTCAATCTCCAAGGATCTGCAACAGGCTACCACCATCATGTCAGCCAGGGACATGAAAACCCGAACATGCAAAAGAAAAATCTTTGACCACGAGCACACTGATCAATTCAGACATACAAAAATGATGGAGAATAATCTAGAAACACCCACAAACACTAGGAACTAATAGAGAGGAATCCACAACAACTAGAATTACACAAACTTCAATTAGGAACATTGACAAAGACCACAAGAACACTACCAGAACACAACACGATCAATTTTTCATGTAGACCTCTAAAACTTTTGGTAGATGAACTAGATACTCTTAGAAATAAACCCTTTAGTCCAAAAAAAATCATCTTCAATGTATAGAACAAGACACCTTCATGTCCTTGACTGTTCCACTAGCAACCTACAACTCTTTCTTTCACAATTTTCTCAATATCCTCGTCATATACAACCTTCAGTACAATAATGCTAATAGTGTTGACATCAATGACAACCACATATCAACAACACAACCACAACATCTGACAAACTTCCAACACCATGCCTAGCATAAAAGTACCCATCTAGATGCATTGGAATAGTTCATTTGGTCACATGAGTTGTAGAACAAAAGTTGTAGTGTGATCCCACAATACTAGTTTACAATTTTTGGCCAAACTGGACATTGATCTTTTTTTTCTAACTAAATCTTCACTTCAAGCACCTATAGCATCTAAACTATGAGGAATTTGAAGATGATGAAAACTAGTGATTTGTGACATTTTTCCTATAGATTCTAATTATTTAAAAAAAAAAAAAAATTGGAATCATATTGCACTTCTTTTTCCATCTCCTTCGAAAACTAGCTTTTTTCAGTAAACACCTTTTTTAAGGAGTGGTGCTCACCGTATAGAACATAACATTTTTTCCATGAAGGATAAAATTATAATTTTTTCAAATTTAGATTTGTAGCTATGATATCTAGTGCTTTCATTTGGTTTCATAGTGTTTTATTGAATATTTTTTCCTTAATCAAGTTTTGAATTCAAACCAATTACAATTTAGACATAGGCAGACCATATACAACATAATTTATTTTATATGTACATATCGAAATTCAAATTTTTTTTGTTGGATCAAGGACTTCAGTATCTAGTGCACTGATATTTTTCAAATTGTTTTTTGATAATCTGCTATTTTTCCACATGTGCAGAATATAGAGCTTCATTTTTGGTGAAAAACCTATGTTTAATCAAACTTAAAAAACAAATACATAATAAAACTAAAACATATTTTTGGATACTAAATCTGCAAAATGTTAGGCTTTAACAAGAATAAGTCAAGAAAAACACAACAAATCTAATATCCTTATGAAATATTGCATCATGTTAGATATGCTAAATGAGAAATTAAAACAATAAGAAAAGATAAATAAGCATATAAACAACATGAATCCAAATTTATCTCATACTGGATTGGTGCTTCTATGGATAGAAGCCCTTTCCCAATCCTTTGCTAAGCTCCATGATATGTTGATATGAAACTGCTTTTAAGATGATATGAGGTGGGAAAAATCAGTTCTCAATTGAAGAGAGTGACTTTGCATGAGATTGTGGAGATGAAATGCTAAGATTGTGGAGGATTGATACAATAGAGAAGCTCTCTATTTATAGAATAGAATGATAGAAGGATGCCAAACATGGAGGATGTGGGACTAAAGATAAGCCAATGAGAAGAGGCCACTTGTCAACTTGTGATAGGTTGAGGAATGAGCACATTTTGGTCAATGTGCCAAAGAGGGGGAGATTCAAATTTGAATTTGAGAGTTAAATGTTGAGTGGGGGACATGTAAGAGAGAAGTTATTGCCATGTTGGATGTACATGTCAACTTGCTTTTCAAATTCAAACTTGGAGAATATTCCATTTTTATGCCAAGTTAATGGAAAATGAGGATTTATAAATGAATTAAAATGCTTTATTGGTGCAAGTGGGAAAAGCTAGAGGATGCGATGGGTGGTTGGATTAGATTAATCAGGATTAGCTTAGTTAAGATGATGATTAGTTGATTGTGACATTCAACTTAAATATTTGGGTTTATTTAAATTAAATGAGAAGAAATTGATCATTTTAATTAAATAACTTTGATCTATTTAATTAAATGGAGATCTTTAGAAGATTAATTGATTTATTTAATAACCTTTAGGAGATTGATTAAATCAACTTGATTTATTTAATTGATGAGTGAATATGATTTAATTAAATGAGTGATGTCAATTTTGTGTGTCTACAATATTAAAATTATATTCGTTGGATAGATAATTCTGAGGACTAAAATCATCCAATTCAGTCTATGAAGTCTCCTCCATTTTTATCCTCAACTTGAGCTTCAAAGAGAAATTTTTTGGAGAAATTTGGTGCCAGAGGGGGAGAAGGGGGAAAAAGGGGTGTTCGATTGAACCACTATTCGCTCGGACCCTCCTAAACTCTTGGCCAACGTCCACTCAAACCCTTGGTCGATGAATCCATTTTAATTTTTTCTTTTCCCATATGCATATTATGTTTTGCAATAGTTTTATTTTATAATATATAATATTAATAATATACTTTTTAATCTCTATAATATATAATATATCTATATAATAGTTATTAATAATATATAAATCATATATATTATTAATAATTATAAATAATACACTATATACATATATATTATAAATAATTACATTAAATATTATAATATTAATATACTTTTGAATTAAATACATTAAAAAATATATTGTGTAAATAAATATAAAATTATAAATATAAATAAAAATAATAATATATTATAATTTATAAAAAGAAAATATTTAGTTTAAATATAAAATGCTTGTTTTGAATATAATATTTTTCAAATATTATTTTCCCTCATCAATAATGAGGTAATTCTTGTTTGCCATATAATTAAAATATACAATTGATTGAGAAAGGTCATCAACAAACAAGACTTTGACATAGGAATCGTAAATATCATTTTAGAGTTTTTCAGATTACCAATCAATGAATTGTGTGTTGTGAATGATGGGGATGAGAAAAAATTGACAGGTAAAATATTAGGATATGGAGAGAGAGACAAATAAAGAGAATTAGAGATAAGTAAATACAAATGGTGAGAGGGAGAGAGAAATAGGGGGAGATAGAGAAAGGGCAAAAGAAGTAGGGGGCGATAGAGATATATAGGAAGAGAAAGAGAGAGAGATATATATGGGAAGAGAAAGGGAGAGAGAGCTAGAGATAGAGATAGAGATAAAGAGATAGATAGGGGGTAGGGAGGGAGTGAGTGAGGGAGAGATGGGGATAGATAGAGAGAGGGGGGAGGTAGAGAGAGAGGGAGAGAAAGGGAGAGAAATAGGTAGAGGAGAGGGGGAGAGAGGGAGAGAGATAGGTCAAAGAGGAAGAGAGAGAAGAGGGGGAGAGAGGGAGAGAGATAGGTAGAATAGGGAGAGAAAGAAGAGGGGGGAGGGAGGGAGAGTGATATGTAGAGAGGGAGAGAGAGAGAGAGAAGATGGGGGAGAGAGGGAGAGATAGCTCAATATATATAGAGGGAGAGGGGGAGACATAGAAAGGGAGGGAGAGTTATAGGGGGGGCGAGAGAGAGAGAGAGAGAGGGATAAGGAGATAGAGATAAATAGGAAGATAAAAATAGAGATGGAGAAGGATAAGGAGGATATGGATAGTGAGAGGAGAGAAGGAGAGGGGGAGATAAAGAGAGAGAGGAGAGAAGGATATATAGAGATGGAAGAGATAAATATATAGAGAGGGATAGGTAGGGATAGAAAGAGGGAGAGATATAGGGAGAAGAGTAAAAGAGAGGGGTAAGGAGATAGAGATAGGTATGGATATGGAGAAGGATAAGGAGAGGGATATGGAGAAAAGGAGAGATGGAGAGGGAGAGATAAAGATAGAGAGGAGAGAATGATAGATAGAGATGGAAGAGATGAATATATAGAGAGGGATATAGAGGGAGATAGATGGGTGGATAGAGAGTGATTGAAATAAAACCTTTGAATCAAGAATATAATCAAGCTACATTACTAATAGGATCATTTTATGTTTGTGAACCATTTATTTTTGGGTTAGGGATGCTAGGTCTCTTTTACTCAATTAGGGTCTTTCACCTAATGGAAAGAGATAAATCCCACACTTCAAATCTAGGTGGTTCACTCAAATAGAAGATTAAATGATGTTATTTGAACTAAATGAAATGATATATATTTTTCCAAGCTATGAAATTGATCAAACATGAATGCAAAATCTAAGAATTATGACTTGTTTGAAAACACATTGTGTAATGCAAAATAACCTAAGAATGAATAGTAAACTGCAACATAAATGATTCAGCTTGAAAGTGTGCACCTGGAACCTTGATGAGGACTGGAAATTGTTTTTGATGATGTTTTTCAAGCCTGGAGGGACTCATTTGCCACTTTGGGTGAATCAGTCCTAGTTTTGATAAATTGAGCCGAAACTTGTTTATGTCAAAAGGGTGTCAGAAAATGCAGAAAACACAAAATTGACCTGGAAATGGGACTCATTCACCACCCATGACAAATTATTCCACTTTTTAATTTCTAAATATTCAAGAGTGGATTCTGGAGCTTCCAATCTACACTTCTGCTCTCTATAGGTGTTCGCTTATGAAATTGTCGTATTCGGGTCTGAAAGTGTCTTTTTGTTGATTCTTTGACTTGAATGATGAAGAGAGGACTTGAATAACTTTTCAACTTTATCTTCAATGATTCCCAAGTTTCCAAAGGACCTAAATCTATAAACACACAATAAGGGAAGAAGAAATGTTGATTGTTAGGGCATGGGGGTTTGCCTTGGTCAAACCTTGTTTAGGTAATTAAACCAAAATGATGAAAGAAAGGATTGAAACATGCAACAATGGAATTGATTACCTTGCCCCAATGAATGATCTTGAAAGTCTACAACAATACATGAAGATTCATCCCTTGAATGCTTTAGAAAGCTAACTTGATGACTTCTAATGAAGAAACCCTAGCTTGCTTGACTTGGATGAGAAGATGGATGATGAATTAATGATGAGAGATGTAAAAAATGAGTTTTTGGATGGAAGAAGATGATAAGAAGATGTCAAAATGAGGGGAAAAACACTTATTTATATAGCCTTGTGCCTTAGTAACCATTCATACCTCATCACAGGTTGACATCAAGTGTATTTTAAATAAAAACCCAAAAAGGAATATTTTGAATTTAGAGCCAAGAAGGACCCATTCACCACCCATGGCAAATGGGTCCCACCTTGGAATCAAAAGTGGGTGTCGGGAATTAACTTGCATTTAATGTTGTTTGTCAAGTTTACATTCAAAAATACACTTAATTAAAACATATGAGGGCATAAAGGGGTTAAATAAAACATAAGAAAGGTGTGAATAAGGCTCAATTGTGCCTAGAAAAGTATGAAATATTGTTACAAGACTTTATGACACTTTAAAATAGGACTTGATGATGAATACAAAGAAATATTTAAATGGATTATAAAGAGAGTCTAGAAGAATGTGGAAATGTCTTACAATACTTCACAATACCAAAACAAGATGTCAATATATGCATTTTATTTAATTTGCAAGGGTCCAAGACCTAGTTTGGATGCATAAAATACCTCACAACACTAGATTAAGACCTTGTTAATTCCATTTAATCATGAATTAAAACATATCAAGCAAAGGGTCATTTTTCCTATGGCATAGTTTACAATAAGGAGAGAGGGACAAAGAGCGGGAGTGGGAGTGGGAGAGATATAGAGGGGAGAGGGTTGCTGGCAGAGAGTTTAAGGGCCTAGGTGATGGTTTAAGGGCTCTAAGGGTAAGAGGGCTTAAGGATAGATGGTTTAGGGCTCTAATGGCCTACAGCCCATGGCAGAGGGCAGCTGGCTCTAAGGGTTAATGCAGAGGGAGATTGACAAGGAGTGAGTGAGTGAGGAGAGATACCTGAGAGAGAGAGAGGAGAGATGAGGGTAGAGTTTTATGGTAGTAAGGGTTTATGTTTTAAGGGTTCAGATTTTAGGGGTTGGTGATGGAGAGATAGGAGGAGAGAGAGAGAGAGACCAAGAGAGGGAGAGGGGTAGAGGGAGAGACTTGGAGAGGGAGGGAGGGAGAGAGAGGGTGGTAGGTTAAGTGGTGGAGGGAAGGGAAGGGAATGGGTGGATAGGGTGGAGTGGAAGGGAAGCAATGGCCATGGCAGAGGGCAGAGGCTCATGGGCAGAGGAGAAACAGGAGGAGTGAGAGAGACTTGAGAGTGGAGAGGGGGTAGGATGGAGAGACCTGGAGAGAGAGAGGGAGGGAGAGAGATAGAGGGGTTAAGGGTTTATGGTTTAGGTTTAAAGTTTTAGGGTAGGGGGGAGAGATATAGAGAGAGAGGAAAGAGATGGAGGGGGGAGGGGAGACGGAGAGAGAGAGGGGAGTGGAGAGAGACAAAGGTGGAGGGAAGGGAAGGAAGGGAAGGAAGGAAGAAGGGGGAATGGAGAGAGAGGATAGGGGTGAGGAGACGGGAGGGAGAGGAGGGAGGAGGGAAAGAGCTAGGAGTGGTAGAGGGTTTAGGAGCAGAGGGTGGAGAGGGTTTATGGTTTAGGACATGAAGGGAAACATGGTAGAGGGTGTGGGGGAGATCAAGATAGAAGGAGAGAAATGAGGGAGGGAGGACTGAGAGGGGGAGTGGAGAGATAGGTGGAGGAGGGTATGGAGGAAGGAGGGAAGAGTGGTTTGAGGGAGGCCCGGATATGAATGGAGGGGTGGACACAGGGAAGGGAAGGTGGACAGGGACAGTGGTGAAGTGGTGGAAGGGATGGAGGGTAGAGGCAGATGGCCTATGGCCTGGGGCAGAGGAGACAGAGGAGTGGGATGAGAGATGCATGGCAGAGGGACATGGGTGCAGAGGGCTCATGGTCAGGGTTGAAGGGCAGAGGGATGAGATAGAGGGAGTGAAGTGAGAGATAGAGGCCCAAGAGAGGAGAAGGGGTAGGAGGGAGAGACTTGGAGAAAGAGAGAGGGAGGGAGTGGAGAGAGATATAGTGAAAAGAAGAGGGATGAAGGGTTTAGGAAGAAGGAAAGGGACGCATGATAGAAGGAAGGGAGTGAGACTGGAGAGAGGGGGGGAGACGGAGAGGGGAGTGGAGCAGGAAAGGAAGGGAAGGGAAAGGGTTTAGGGTAGAGGGTTTAGGGTAGAGGGTAGAGGGTATTGGGTTGAGGGTAGAGGGTTTAAGGGTTGAGGGTTGAGAGTTTAAGGTTGAGGGTAAAGGGTTGAGGGTTTAAGGGTAGAGGGATTATGGTTAGAGGGTATTGGGTTGAGGGCAGAGGGTAGAGGGTTTAAGGGTAGATGGTTAAGGGTTTAGGGTTTAGGGTTAAGGGTAGTGGGTAGAGGGTTTATGGTGTAGGGCACCTAGGCCTTCATTATGTAAAGGTGGTTTAGTATGTAGTTTTTTTTATGTTTAGATACATTTTTTGTGTGTAATAAGGTCTTTAAAGACCCTTTGTGATTTTTTTTGGTCAGTTGGTGTTAGTTTGTCTAAAGTTGCAAAATGTTGCAATTTGTTGAAAAACAACTTTTCAAAATTATTGTCAAAAAGTGCCAAATGGGTGTTTGTTAGTCAATAATTCAAAATTAAGTTTGTAACCATTGGAAAAATCTTGGAAATTCATAAAAATCATGATTTCATCATTGGAGGGGGTTGATTGATGTTTTGGAGGTGTTGGAATCAATAAATCTATGTTTTTATGTGTTTTCTCATTGAAATTTGTTGCTACAACACTTAGTATGGCCTTGTACAGCTTGTAAGTGAACTTATATACATTGGAATTGATGGAGCACTGAACCTTATCTTATTTGCATCTAGTTTCATTATTTTTCATTGGGTTTTGAGTATTTTAGAGCTATTTTTCTGAAAACTGCATTGAAACCCTAGGGTTTGGGGTTTTCAGTGAATAAAATGGATTTTTGAGCCGTTCCACAGGTGAAATGGCCTAATAACTAGTGGAATGGAAGTAGATAGGTTATATTTTATGTCTTTGGTGTTTGTAGGAGTAGGGGTTGAGGATTTGGACAGATTGGTTGATGCCCTAGGTTGAAAAACTCAAGTTTTTAAACAAATAAGTTGCATCAAGGTTGGGGTTTGATGAAAGACTCTTGGAAAGTTGTTTGAAATGATATTAATTGTTTGTGTAGACCATATTTGAAATGATTGGAGGTTTTTTCTAAAGATGGAAATCCTAAAGAGTGAAAGCCTTGTTGTTCCCCTTTCAAACTAGCCTAATTAGGCCTTTGTTCAAATGTAGTAGCTGAATTTTGAGGGTTAGGTTCCAAAACAACCCTATATTAATTTTTAATATATTTTGAAACTCCAAAAAGGGTATCTAGAACAGTGATTGGATTTTGGTTTTGAGACTTGTTCTACAAATTAAGTGAGAAATACCTTGTTTGTTGTGCTGCAAGGCATATTGTCAACTTGTGAGGAAACCCATCTTGTTTGTTGTGCTAAGACTTTTAGAAAGCGTTGATTGAGTTTTTTAGACCTTTGATAAATTTATCTACATAATTTTAAGGGTTTAGGGTAGAGGGGAGAGAGATAGAGAGGGAGGGAGTGGGAGAGAGATAGAGGGTAGAGTGTAGAGGGTTTAAGGGTTAAGGGTAGAGGGTAGAGGGTTAAGGGTACCTTGAGCATAACTCCCCAAGGACACATGTCATCCTTGGATTTTTGGCATGAAATGACCATTCAAAAGTTAGTTTCCATTTTCTCTCTCTTTTCCCATGTATCTCTTATATTTCACTCTCATGCTCTCTTTCTTTGTTCTATTCCTTTCTCTTTCAATCTCTATCTCCATCTCTCTCTCTCGATATCTATCTATCTTAATTTTTCTCCTTCTCTCATTCTCTATATTTTGAGTTTTTCTCTCTTTATTAGCCGATAGGCTACATATATTGTGGGATTTGAGGCTGAAATAAGTCCAATGCCTACAAACCACTATTGAGTCATTGCAAAACAAGTTTCAATTGCCATTTAATGGTAAATCAATTGCATTTTAATGGTAAAATCTTTTAAGTATTAGGTAAAATCCTCCAAAATCTCACTTTTCACATAGAATTCATATAAATATTGATTTGGAAACTAGATGGGAACATTCTATTCCCATTTGTAGTATTTTCTATCAATTTGATGGCAACTTTCTTTTTTTATTTGCATTGATTTATGTTTTAAATCTATGTGCAAATATTTTATAATTAGATAATACTTAATTTCTTTAAAGAAAAAATCTAGATATGTCTAAATTTATTTCATTCCATTATTTAACACTTATTATTAATTGTTTAATTACACCACATGCAACTAGAATTTGCAGCACATCCAAAACACATATTCTCTAACATATTAGCATACATTTAGTTTTCTATTGGCATATTCCTTGAACCTCATTTAGGTGCAAGTGCTAGTATATATACCTATCTCTCTCTATAGAATTGTATCCTCCTATATAATAACTTTTCTAGCTATAAGTGGAGTTGAAATTTCAAATGAAATCAAAGATTCTTGAACTTAAGAATTCCATGGAACAAATATAAGTTGTATATAATTTTAATTTAGGCAAATTGATTTTTAAAAACTTCACTAGGTTTCAAACAAGTATTGAAAGCATATATATGAGTTTACATGCAAGAAAAAAAAGTGAGAGATGATGCTATAAGTGGAGTATCTAACTTTTTTCAAATGAAATCAAAGATTCTTGAACTTAAGAATTCCATGGAACAAATATGTACATATAATTGGAATTTAGGAAAAATTATTTTAAAAACCTTCAATAGGTTCAAAAATGCAATTGGAAATAGATGATAAGGAATTTAGGAAAAATGAGTTTAAAACACTTCACTAGATTGAGCAAGTATTGCATGTATGAGTTTACACATGCAAGCAAAAAAGGTGAGAGATGATGAGCTATAATTGGAGTTGAACTTTCAAATGAAATCAAATATTCTTGAACATGTACTTGAATTCCATGGAACAAATATGTAATTGGAAATATCTACTCAATTTAAGGGTCCCAATGTGTTTCAACCACTAATTTGTGTCCAATCAAATTTAAAATACTTGTCATCAACATATATTATAAGTAACTAAAAGAATCCATAGTTCAAAAAAGTTACTATAAGTTCTCACTTGAACATGTATACATGTACAACTGAACTTGAAAATCATGGATATAATCTAACTCAAACATTTTGATTCAGCCCGCTCTTTAATAATATGTAAAACTTTTTGATGATCATCACTATCTAGTCTCCATTTTTTTGTCGACGTGCATGTGGAACTACATGAAGATATAGGGCGGTAGCAATTAGTAGGTGACTATATTGATATACCTTGTTATCAAGTTGATATTCAACAAAATGAATCCCATGTTGAACAACTTTGACTTGTTTTAAATATATCCCTTGCACTACAACATAACCTACACAGTAAGCATGAACCTGAGGTAAGACATGTAAAAGTGTACAAAATTTTCATGCTAAAGGTTTGTACAATATATATTTAATGTAATATACACATGTACACAATGTATATATATAATTTTAAATTCAAACTCACTTGTGGGAAATAACATTCCATCACTTGTTTCAAGTTGTGTTAGCTTATTCCTCTCTTTTGTGTAATGTAGTAAATAATAGCTAACACCTTCTATGTTTCTAGGCTCTGCTATGACTGCAAAAACATCTCTTGTACACCAAATTTACACAAAAAATTAGAATTGTCTCTAGACTTTAAAGATCATTAAATTTATATAATATTTAAATTATTGAAAACTTACACATGTACCTTTTCTAACCAATCATAAAATATGGTCATAATCATTTGAAATCAAAGGAATGTCTTGAAATATTTCATCCTCATTTTCATCGTATGTGTCTAAAATGAATAGTTACAATGTATCCCATTTACTAAAATATCCAAGTTCTTGGTTGTTGCATGCATCAGAGTTTCCCGCAATGCACTCAGTGTAGAAACAAGAGTAATCCCTCACATTTAATGTTCATCCAAGGTGACTATCTGAACTCATAACACAATGTAAAGATCTTTTTTTGTCTACCCTCTTGCATCCATGCATCAATCTTCTGTCCAAACCTAGATACATGTACAAAAAAAAACTTATGTGAACAAACATGTATATATATATATATAAATTTTAAATTTAATTAATTCAAATTTTTGAAAATGTAATTTATACATACCTGATATCTCCCAAAACACTCTATGTGGGATGTTTCGATTTGTTCTTAAAGATGTGTTGACCTCATTTGATGCAAAGTGTTTCTTACACCATTCAACAACATCATGTGCATCGTCTATATGATCTTGCACTATCATGTTCACCCTTTCCATGCCCACTCTCAAAGAAACTCCAAACATGTGATATTTTATAAATTTTATGATATCTAGATAGTGCATAAAATGGTCATGATGATTTGAATTGTGTTGCACATCCATCTGACCACATAAAATGCTTTTCAAAATTTACACCCTTGCTTCTCAAATTCTAAAAAAAAATTGTAAAGCAATGTTGTATTAAAAGTGTGTCATGCTCTTTATCATCACTAATATAAAAGTGATATTCTTTCTTAATGGCTCGTTGTTCATCTGTACTTTCAACACCATCCAATTTGGATTTTGCATGTCGATAACACACATGAACCATAATAGTGATCTGCTTTAAAAAGTAATATTCTGATTGAATCTCTTTTTGATGTACAAAAGAGTAATTTTCTGCAAAGTCAACTACTAATAGATTTGTTCCAAGTGGAAAAGTATCTCTTAATGTTTGAAATTGTTGTGTTTTCCACTTAGCAAAAAAGGAATACTATATGTATATGGTTGTATCAATTTTCAAAAATCTTCCATAAATTTTCCAATAGGAATCTCCTCTTCTACATAGTTTAACCTTGTAGATTCTTTCCCAAAAATTTGTTTGAAACTTTACATACTTGTAACTCTTGCAATTTACTATCTTTGTTAGGTCAATATCTTCATTTCTTGAAGGAAATTTAGCCAAATTTCCACATGTTTCACAAAGTTTTTTTATGTAGTTTATTTGAGGTCCATTTTCATGATCACATAACATATCCTTTATGAACAAACTTACCTATTTAGGAGGTGCATTTTGAAAACCATAACTTTTTTCTCTCATCTTTCGAAACACCTAATAGTAGAGATCAAATTCAATATGATAACGACAACAACAAGTTTCAAAAAAATTGTTTACCTTCACATAATATGGCTAAAACCTTTCAAACATTATTTTCCCAATCTTTATATGAGAATACTTATTACATAAGCTTATATACATCTCAAGTTGTGTTATTTCTAGCCAATCTTTAATATGATTTTCATAAATATTGGGCCCAATCCTATGTCTCATAACATCTCTAGTATTTGATGATGGGTGAGTCTCTTCATTCCAAAAACTTGAGATCAAGTTCCTAACAACATCTTCAATCCTATCAAAACAGGGAGTTCTACACATAATCTCCCAATTTCCTTCTAAACTATCATCCAATTCCTTTCTATTTTTCTCATATTTTATTAGTGTGGTTCTACTATAACCAATTTCATCTGAAAGTGCAAAAAAAATTATTTTTCTTGCTATATCTTGATTTAAAATAGATGTCAACATCATCCTTCTTGTAGTGGCCTTATCCACTAATTGAGATCCTTTCCCAATGGAATCTAAACCCTTTTTAACATTTTTAACAATATCCTTTTGTAATTCCATGTGTTTCTTCTTATTTGATGCTGAATGTACACCCAACAATTGTAGTGACTCTTTCATCTCGTTACGAAGAAGTAAACGTGATAGAAATTGTGTTTTTTCAAGTGTTTCAAGATTATTGAAATGGTTATTGATTATTCCATTTACAAATTTAGTCATTGGCCTCTTACTCCTATTTGTAGGTTGGTTAGCATAACATTTCAGTTTCTCCATATCCATTTCAAGTAAATGATCTAAATTTCTGATGCAGGAGCATCCAGTGGTGTAAGGGCAATCCTACATCACCCAAAAATATGTTTTCCTCTATGTTTCCTTCTGTTAGATTTTTTTAGATGTTTTTGAATTTCTAGATACCCTTTTCGTTGAATAAGAGTTCCCAACTTTCAAAATTGCATTTCTACTTTATTTGCTCAATTTCTATTTTTAGTAGTTTTCAATTTGAAGGCGTGAGGAGGTAGAAATTTATGGGAAGCTTCAGGACAGAAAAATAAGCACTTTGGCAAAAGAATTAGGTCAAGATCATTCCCGGTTTGAAAGTTATTCAAGTTTTAGTTTCTGCTTTTTGCCGTGAAAAATATTTCGAGTCTAGTTTGAGGCACTAAATGATCTTGTACGGGCCCAAAAATCACCATAACTAAAAAAATTTGGTTCTTAGTGCATTCTTCACTCTGGGACCTTTCTAACAGTTCAAACAATTCATCAAACGAAGTCCCAAATCAAAAGTTATGGCTCCCGAAAGTTGGTGCTTTTCAAAAATGTGCTAATTTTTGAATGTGGCTTTAAAATTTAAATTTCAAATTGTAATTTTTGGCACCAAAACTCATAATTTGAATGTTACTTTGGCTCCAAGACTGAAAAGAATCTATTTATGGGTAGGGTTTTCTAATTTTTGGTAGCTTTTTGGGGAAAAGATCGCATACTGCGAAAAGGGGAATTTCTATAGTTTTTGTAACTTGCATGTATTGAAGAACTCAAGGATTTGATATCCTCTACATGTAAGCTTTTTGTATTCTGAATAATAATAATAATCTCTCGTGGTGTGTGATTTTCTGTGTCTCAGGTTAGCACCCTCGTTAGGTGGTATCACAGCAGGTTTTCTTGAGTGTGTGGACAAATCGTCAAATCATGAGGGTTCACACTAGGATCATGGTTGTGGGTTCGAGATATTCAAGATTCCTCCAAGAGTGATGCCTGGTAGGTATGGTGGTACCATAGGTGGCAAAGGTGGCAGAAATGCTGGTGGAAGAGATCCATTAGCAGCTGAGGGTTTCAGAGCCCTCTAGAGACAAATTCATGCATTGCAAGAACAGATGAGGAGAGGGTTAAACTCGAGGAGAGAAGAAAGTGAGGATGAAGAAGAGGTAGAAGATTCAGATGTAGAATAGGAAGAGGAAGATTGATCAAGATCAAATGTGGCTAGTAAGGGCCATTTCAAAGATTAGAAAAAGACCTAGAGTAGAAGTTCCTAGTTATTCTGGAAGTCTGAACTCGAAAGAGTTAATTGACTTGATCAATGAGATAGAAGAGTATTTCGAGTTTGAAGAAATAGAGGACCCAGATCAGGTTAAGTTTACAAAAATGAAGTTGAAGGGCCATGCAAATACTTGGTGGAAAGAGGTCCAGTTGGAGAGAAATTGAAGAGGAAAAGGAAAGGTTGTCATATGGGATTGTATGGTGTAAAAACTAAAAAGTTCATACCGGTGGACTACGTGTTAGATCTATTGAAGAAATTGCAATGGTTGAAGCAAGGAAATAGATCTGTGAAAGAATACACATAATATTTTCACAAGATGATCATTAGAACGGGCCATGTAGAGGCTAACAAGGAGAAGGTAGCCTATTATCTTAATGGGTTACGGTCGAGCATTCAAGAGGAGCTAAGCCTAGTCAGAATGACCACCATTGAGGATGCATACTAGTTTTCTTGAGTGAACAAAAGATTTGACAGCAAGAAAAGAGGACAAGGAGGTCAAAGCGGAAGGGGTAGTGGAAGAACTTTTGGAAGCGAAATGAGGATGAGAAGAAAAATGAAGATGTGGGTACTAGCCAAAGCCAAAATAATGACAACTTCTACGCCCTCATGATCAAAATAGTGGTGATCAAAGAGGTAGAGGACAAGGAAGATCTAGACAAGGACCCAAAGAGGTGGTTTTAAAGGAACTTGTTTCTAGTGTGGTGAAGAAGTGAATCGAGCCTATGAATGTCCACAACACCAAGGAAGGATAGAAAAAAGACCAGAAGGTCATGGAAGGGTTGCAGCATGCAGATGAGGAGGCTCAATCTGAGCATTCAGATGATGCTGAAAAGGGGAGAATCCATAGTGGTTAGAAGAGCCTTGGTGACTAAAGAGAAGCCATAATAGAGGAAGAATCTATTCTGCACAAGGTGCAAGTGTGAAGGAAAATGCTATGATGCCATTATTGATAGTGGGAGCACTAATAATCTAGTGTCAGAAGAGATGGTTACGAAGTTGAAGCTGAAGAGGGAAAGGTATCCACATCCATATTGGATTGTCTGGTTGTAGAAAGACCACAAAGTTTTGGTTAATGAGCAGTGCCTAGTGAAGTTCAAGATTGGGAGCTATCGTGATGAGGTACTCTACGATATCATCCCCATAGATGCATGCGACATGTTGTTGGGGAGGCTGTGGTAGTTTTACAAGTGATCTATACATGATGGCCATGCAAACACTTATTCCCTGATGAAGGATGGAGTTCACCATAAGTTGAAACCCCTAAAGGAGGCCGAAGAAAAGGTATGAAGTAGTGTTAGAGTTTGTTATGTTGATGGAAGGAAATTTTTAGAAGGCATGAAGCATGAGCGTATGTGCTATGCATTGATTCCTAGAATGGATAAGGAAGATAGTGAGAAGGTGCCAGTAGAAGTTTCTAGATTATTGAATGATTTTTAGGATGTTGTTTCTGATAATGTACCTGAGGGTCTACCACTAGTGAGGAAGATCAGTCATCAGATTGACTTGATCCCTGGAGCCAATTTTCCAAATAAGGCAGCTCACAAAATGACTCCTATAGAAAATGAGGAGTTGAACAGACAAGTTTAGGAGTTGTTGAGAAAAGGTTTGATTCAAGAGAGTCTGAGCCCATGTGCAGTACCTGCAATACTAGCACCGAAGAAGAATGGGGAGTGGAGGATGTGTACAGACTCTTGGGCCATAAATAAGATAACAATCAAGTACCAATTACCCCTTCCAAGGATGGATGACCTGATAGACTATTTGAGTGGGGCTCAATACTTCACAAAGATCAATCTGAAGAGTGGATATCACCAGATCCGAATTCGAGAGGGAGATGCATGAAAGACTGTCTTCAAGACCAAAAAGGGCCTATACGAGTGGTTAGTCATGCCTTTTGGAATAACCAATGCACTAAGCACATTCATGCGGCTCATAAGCAAGGTACTAAAAGAGTTTCTAGGGAGTTTTGTTATTGTGTATTTAGATGATATTTTTTCCAAACCTTGTTTTGGTAATTAGAAATTAATGAGAAATGAAGAATGAATGAAATGAAACATGAATCATAAGATGAAATAGTAGAACCTTGTTTGACACCTTGTAGAATTGCAAACAAGCATGAAGTGGCCTCAATACATGTAGATCTTCATGATGATTTTTGATGAAAGATAATTCCTTTGAATACTTGAATTGATCTTTAACAATACATCACAACATTAGCTTAAAACCACATGCATGATGCATCAAACCTTTGATATGATAATGGATCTTTGATTCCTGCAATAATGTTCTTCAAATCTTCCTTTTGAATGCTCTTGAAATGATCTTGTGAAGATACTCTTGATTTCTTATGAAGGTCTAGCTTGTTATTAGAAAATATGTGAAATAACCTTGTGTTTATACTTTCTTATATGTCAAATTTCCTTAAATTACAACACTACAAGCTGACATCATGTCTAGGATAATAAAATTCCACCAATACTTTGATTTAAAATAGGTCCTAATTAGAGTGGGACTCATATGCCAGGTTTGGCGTATTAGTTCCTATGGCTCAAACCCAGGACACAAACTCCAAGAAGTGTTAATCTCAGTGTAATATTTCAAATTAGGTCTCAAGAGGTAGGTGGGACCCATACACCCAAGGTGGCATATAAGTCCCAAATCACTAGATCTAAAACTCATAACACAAAAACATGAATTATGATTTGTCATTTGTTAAATATCAAGATTATCTCAGAAAAATGCATTAAATCAAGCTTGTGGATGCAAAATAGGACTAGCCAAATTTTAATGAAAAGGGCCCAAAACTTAATGTGAATATGTAAAACATATTACAACACCAAATTAAGGCATCACTTAGCTCATTTTGTCAATTATTCCCAAATTAAGTGAGGAAAAGGGATACTTTTTCTATCACTACACCTTGAATAGGAGTTGTTGTAACATCAAGTTTTTCAAATAATCACATTTTTCACTAAATTGATGTCAAAGTATTGTTACATATGCATTTAGCCTATGATTTTAATTGGAAAAGTTGTGGAAATATCTAACTTAACTACAATTAATCTTACTAGATCATATGTTTGACCAAAAATAATTTTTAGTTAGAAATACTAAAATTCAATTGTGCTAATAAGTTGACCAAAAGTGTGACACAACTTAGTATTTTTACCTTCAAGAATGTACACAATGTATATCCAAAGATGAAAAGTACTTTTTATCCAATTTATGCAAAGCTTTAAGAATGCAAACAATGTGTATCCAAAGATGAAAAGCACCTTTATCAAACTTATGCAAAGCTTCATGAATGTAAAGATTGTGTATGCAAAAGTGAAGTACTTTTAATATCCATATTATGCAAAGTTTCAAAAATGTAAAAGATCTGATGATTTTGGCTACTGAAGTGATTTTGGAATGATTTAAAAATGACCACTAAATTGATGTTTTTGACCTAGATGCATAAAATAGAAGTTCATGAAACTTTCCAAACTGATACTATAGGTTACCAACAACCCAAGGAAGTACAAAAAATCACCAGAAAGCTTAGAAAAGTTGGTTTTTGTAAGCATGCAAGGACTCATTTGTCTAGATGGGTGTATGAGTCTCACTTAGGGTTTTTGATAGGTTTAGATAGTAAAAAATAGACAACACCAAATTCCCAAAAAATGGGAGCAAAGACCTGTATAGGGACTAAGTCGCCCAGATGGGTGAATGATTCTCGATTAGGTTTTTTAAACCTGAATATGCAAATTGTGAGTTGATGTTAGGGTATCTAGGTTGTTTATTGACTTGACTATTTGCAATTACAGATTTTTAGTGAAATTAAATGATTTAAGATGCAAAAAAGAAACCTATATGCAATTTTCACTAATGCAAGATTTAATGAGAAATGAAGCATGAATGAAATGAAATATGAAACATAAGATGAAACAATAGAACCTTGTTTGACACCTTGTAGATCAACAAACAAGTATGAAGTGGCCTCAATGGACATAGATCTTGATCATGATTTTTGATGAAATATAATGCCTTTGAATACTTGAATTGATCTTGAACAATACATCACAAAATAGCTCAAAACCACATGCATGATCGATGCATCAAGCCTTTGATATGGTAATGGATCTTTGATTCCAATAATAATCTTCTTCAAATCTACCTTTTGAATGCTCTTGAAATACTCTTGTGAAGATACTCTTAATTTCTTATGAAGGTCTAGCTTGTTAGGAGAAAATATGTGAAATAACCTTGTATTTATACTTGCTTATGCCAAATTTCATGAAATTACAACACTACATGCCAACATTAGATCTAGGATAATAAAATTCTGTGAAAAATTTGATTTAAAATAGGTCCTTATTAGAGTGAGACTCATACACCAGGTTGGGCATACATGAGTCACTATGGCTCAAACCCAAGACACAAACTCCAAGAAGTGTTAAGTTCAATACAATATTTGAAATTAGGTCCTAAGACCTAGGTGGGACCCATACACCCAAGGTGGCGTATGAGTCTCAAATCACCAGATCTAGAACTCATAACCCAAAAGCATGAATTATGATACCATTTGTTAAATATTAGGATTATCCTCAGAAAAATGCATTAAATCATACTTATGGATGCAAAATAGGACCAGCCAAATTTTAATGAAAAGGGCCCAAAACTTAATGTGAATATGTAAAACATATGGGTATGTGCAGGATCATCATGGAAAAAACAGGCCCTTAAGTGGCGAAAAATTCAGAAAAATCAGAGTTAGGCAACTTGACATAAAAATTTGAATAAGTTATCTATATTATTTAAAAAATATGTAAGAATAGAATCTGTAGAAAATTGAATGTAGTTTCTAAACTACTAGGTTTTTTTTTAAAAAAGAATCTATTTGTTGAAAGTTTAAAATTTCAATGCAGTAGTACTTAATTTTTAGGGAAAAATAAGTAGGTGTCTGTCTAACCATCCTAACCACAATAAAATGATAATAATTTTTATTAATACTTTATATATAAGTAGAGGACTCATGTCCCGATGTGATGCATATTTCTTGTACTTCTTTTCCAAGTAAATAATTAATTATGATTTTTATTACAACTTTTTAAAAATACAAACTCGTATGTCTTACCACCTTAACTTGGTCAAAACTTCATGAAATTCATTTTTTAATCCTATAGTATATGAAGCATAGAATGTGATGCATGTTTGATTCAAAAATGTGATACCATTTGAAAGCTATAGATGTTTTTCAATCAGCCTATCAATAAGGACTTTAGTCGTAATTCAAATAGAAAATAAATAATAATTATTTATTAAAGTCAAAGTAAAGCATAATTTATATTGGTGGAAAGTTGAGAATCTCCTTTAAAAACCCTTTTCATTTCATCAATTTTGGGTAAAAAAAAAGTTGTCAACCACATACCCTACACATGCCCATCATATTGCCACTTTTTGGCCCATCATGATCCTGCACATACCCATATTACAACACCAAATTAAGGCATCATTTAGCTCATTTTTTCAATTATTCCAAAATTAAGTGAGGAAAAGGGATACTTTTTCCATCAATACAACATGAATAGTAGTTGTTGAAACATCAAGTTTTTCAAATAATCATATTTTTTCACTAAATTGATGTCAAAGTAGTGTTACATATACATTTATCCTATAATTTTAATTGGATAAGTTGTGGAAATATATAACTTAACTAAAATTAATCTTACTAGATCATATATTTGACCAAAATTAATTTTTAGTTAGAAATACTAAAATTCAATTATGCTAATAAGTTGACCAAAAGTGTGACACAACTTAGTACTTTTACCTTCAAGATTGTAAACAATGTATATCCAAAGATTAAAAGTAATTTTATCCAATTTATGCAAAGCTTTAAGAATGCAAACAATGTGTATCCAAAGATGAAAAGCACCTTTATCAAACTTATGCAAAGCTTCATGAATGTAAACATTGTGCATGCAAAAGTGAAAAGTACTTTTATCCATATTATGCAAAGCTTCAAAAATGTAAACATTTTTAGATCTGATGATTTTGGCTATTGAAATGATTTTAGAATGATTCAAAAATGACTACACTAAATGGATGCTTTTGACCTAGATGCATAAAATAGAAGTTCCTGAAACTTTCTAGATTGACACTATAGGTTACCAACAAGTCTAGGAAATACAAAAAATCACTAGAAAGCTCAAAAAAGTTGGTTTTTGTAAGCCTCCAAGGAATCATTCATGTAGATGGGTGTATGATTCCTACTTAGGGTTATTGATAGGTTCATATAGTGAAAAACAGACAACACATAATTCCCAAAAATTAGGAGCAAAGACTCATACAGGGACTAAATCTCTCAAATGGGCAAATGAGTCCCAATTAGGGTTTTTAAACCTGAATATGCAAATTGTGAGTTGATGTTAGGGCATCTAGGTTGTATGTTGACTTGACTATTTGCAATTATAGATTTTTAGTGAAATTAAATGATTTAAGATGCAAGAATGCAACCTATACAAAATTTTCACTAATGGAAGATTTAGAAGCCCTAGATGCAATTCAACTAATGCAAACCTAATGTAAAGTTAACGCAATCTAGATCTAGGACTTATAAGGTTCTCAAAATTAGAAATTCATAGATCTAAATGTTGGGTTCACCAAAATGAACACAAGGAAATATGTGTCCACCTTTTGGGAGATGGAACTAAGGGGATAAGACCTATTTCACTCTCAATTCATTAGGAAACCAAGATCCCTCAACCAAGTGACTCAATTGAGTGAAGGAAAAATCCAAGGGGTGGTTTCCTTAGGTGTGATTAAATGGGGGTTCACCATAAAATGAAGTTTCAAAGGAGAAATGCAAACATGTGAGAAAAAATCCCTAGAAACTTAGAAAATGAAATTAGACTGATGAACATAGAGAAATAGAAAAATACTTGGAGGATAGGAGATGTCAAAACAAGATTTGAAAACCATGAAAACTATTGTTTTAAAGTGCACTAGGACTCATATGCCAAGCTAGGAAATTTAGTCCTAGTTTAGGGTTTTTGGGAAGGATCTAGAATCTTTTGATGAATGGTCTAGATCTACATAAATTTGGCAAAAATGGTATACTGGGACTCATATGCCCAAACAGTTGCAAAGTGTCTTGAAAAAGTGAAAAGTGTCCCAGAAGCATAATTTTGAACTCAAACTTTGTGAGCCTCTGACGATGGATTAAATAAGCACTTTTCCACTAATTTCATGTAAATAAAATTGAACATATTGCTCTAGATTTGAGTTTCCGTGAGCCTTGACAACTTTACAAACTTTTGCAACTTTGTAATTCTGGTACTTTTGAAGGCTTCAAATCCACTTTTTCTTCAACCTATAAACCCACAACATACAAAGAGAGGGAAAAAATGTTGTTTTGTTAGGGAATGGGGGTTTTCCTTGGTCAAACCCTATTTTGGTAATCAAACCTTAATGAGAAATGAAGCATGAATGAAATGAAACATGAAACATAAGATGAAACAATAGAACCTTGTTTGACACCTTGTAAATCTACAAAAAAGCATGAAGTGGCCTCAATTGATGTAGATATTGATCATTATTTTGATGAAAGATAATGCCTTTGAATACTTGAATTGATCTTGAACAATACATCACAACATCAAAGCTCAAAACCATATGCATGATGCACCAAGCCTTTTATATGATAATGGATCTTTGATTCAAGTAATAATCTTCTTCAAATATTCCTTTTTAATCCTCTTGAAATGCTCTTGTGAAGATACTCTTGATTTCTTATGAAGGTCTAGCTTGTTAGGAGAAAATATGTGAAATAACCTTTTATTTATACTTTCTTATACCAAATTTCTTGAAATTAGAACACTACAAGCCAACATCAGATCTAGGATAATAAAATTATCCCAAGAATTTGATTTAAAATAGGTCTTGATTAGAGTGGGACTCATACGCCAGGTTGAGAGTTCTTAGTGTCCAAGATATTGAGAGGGGGGGTGAATCAGTATCTTATTAAACTTGTTGAAAAAATACCATCCAATAACTCTGATGCATATAACAGTGAAGATAAATAAGAGCATTAACAGAACATGAATTCACAAAACACATGAACACTAGGATTTTAACGTGGAAAACCCAAAATTGGAAAAACCACGATGAGTGTTAGCTCACTGTAATATAGTATAACCGGTTATAACATATTACAAAATGAGGTGGATCACTATCAGGACTCACTGTCCAAAATTAGAGGCTCACTGCCTACAAAATTACAATGACAAAATGGCTTATAGCTAGAAAATGAACTGATAATGTACGCCTAACAAGTGTTGATTTTGTTCCAATGAAGCTCAATAAACTGACTTGACACACTTCATCATATTCACACTTCTTCACATTTGCATTCATCTATATCAATCTTCAAAAACTATCCAATATATATACCTGATCCATCCACAAGCCTTAATTAGGTAGGCCTAATTAGATGCAACTCTTATTCATCAAAAAATACCAACTTTCGGCTTCAGGCTTTCACAAAATCTTTCCAAAACAATTCAAATGCTCAACACACTACATAATGTTTTCATGTACATAAGATAGGTCACACATACATCCACAAAACAAAGTTAATTCACCATTACATCATCTATGTATTAGGTCAGCCAAAGATAGACCTAATCTAGCAAAATTGCAATTACTAGAATAATGTCAATACACCATACGAGCATCTAAATACATGAGATTTTGAATATAGGTTCTCCCTACATCCATCCATCCAAAACTGCAAGCAACGATAATCAATAGAAAATGATTGTGGACCAAAATACTGGAGGATGTAAGCTTCATACCGGTTCAGATACCGGTCTAGAATACCAGATCAAATTTAGATCGAATCTTGCAGTTGCAACTCATATAACATGGTGACATCAATGAGAACACAAAACAACAAAATGAGATGTTCTTCTTCATTCTTCCAACAATCTCCCCCTTTGTAATTGATGGCAACATGTGGCCAAAAAGAAAATTTACAAAACCTCATATGTACAACACTTCCCCCCTATCACCAGTATTTAATCATTCTTCACTCCCCCTTTGACATCAAGGAAAAAGGGCGGCACAATAGAAAACATGAAAACAAGAGAAAACAAAAATTAACTAGAGGATGGAAAGTCTTGAAGCTCCTTAAGAATACCTTTCCATGCAGATTTACCATTCTCCCAACTTTTCTTTGCAACAATCAACATCCTGATTAGGGATTCCAAATCCATCAAAATTTATTTTGCTTCATTTGGAGTACCAGGGGTCAGATTTATCTTTCCAAGTTTCTATGTACTTTCCAAGGCATTGGCAACTGGGGTGTACTCCATTCTCACAAGATCACCTAACTGACCAAATTTCCTGATGATTTCTTCCTTTTTCTTCTGTAAAACAAATAATTTATCTCTATGAGTCAAGTTAGCATTCCAAGTTGATCTGTCTCTATCCTTGGATGTGTTGTAGGTACTAGAGATAGTAGTCAATTGTGACTCAATGGATTCCATAACATTTTTAATGCTTTGAGTGGCATCTAGCCATTTCAAACAAAAAGAAAAAACAACATTAGCTTTAGTCTCACATATTTGCACAGATTCTAGATTTTCCTCAACATTAGTGTGTGCCAGAGCACACTTGTCATGTAATGCCAATAACCTTTTCTATGCCAGCTTCTCCTCAACCTCTTTTTTAGTCTTTTCTCTAAGACCAGAGGCATACTCCTTAAAGGAGTCCAATAACAATCTTAGATTTTCTACTGGAGTGAGAGATGTATCAATTGGCGTACCGAGTGTTGTCTTCTGCATTTCCTTAAGAGCATCTTCAATCATTTTTGTTCCTTTCTGGTGTGTCTCTAGAATCTCCCCTTTACCAGATGCATGCATTGCATCTCCTAATACCA
The DNA here is from genome assembly GCA_007258455.2 of Sequoia sempervirens. NCBI lineage: Eukaryota > Viridiplantae > Streptophyta > Pinopsida > Cupressales > Cupressaceae > Sequoia > Sequoia sempervirens. Next base: position 600,213,002 of record VDFB02193867.1, on the reverse strand, counting down.
TCTTATGCACAAGAGAAATTTTATCTAAGTCCACATAGCCTTGAATCATAGGAAGTTGTAAAAGCTTTGGAGGAATCACCGGATATAATTTGATTTTCTTGGATAGCAATCCCTTCAACACATCATCACCAGAGGAGGATTCTCTGGGAGATCTCTGAGATTCTACAACTTGCTTTAGAATTTCTTCATTTTTCCTAGATTCCCCATTTTTCTCTTCTTCCTTATTTTCTTCTTCTTCCTTCTCTTCTTCTTTTTCCTTTTCTTCTTCTTCTTTTCCCTTTTTATCTTCATCCTTGTCTTCATCCCTATTACCTTCATTATCATTTCCTTTAATTTCACCTTCATCTTTCTCTTCCTCAACATTATCTTTACCATCATTATCCTTTTCACCTTCAGTATGCTCCGAAGGAGCATCATCATGCTTTTTAGGCTCAGCTTCACCTTCATTCTGCTTCTCCATTTTCTAAGGATCATTTTCCACACCTGAATCATTTTCAACACCAATGTCTTCAAAAATACATGCATCACCTGTACCAGGAGGAATACCTTCCTCAACATTTTCAGCAAAAACATCTTCATTGGTCTTAAGCATGCCATTTTATTTCTCTACTATATCTCAGATAACTTCTGTAGTTTCCTTCTTAATCTTATTTATTTTCTTTTTATCCCTAGTCATCAGAATATTAACCCTTTTCTTCATCTGGAACATATCTGAGCATATCTTTTTCAGAGTTTCTAGATCATCTGGGGTCAGAGAAGACCCAATTTTATCAAATACATTATTCTTGATTTTCTCTTCAAGTCCAATAGCCTCTGATCTCCTTTTCATCAAGTTTTCCCACATATTCTCAGTTACATCTTTCTTCACATCATCCCACTTAACTTCAAAGATGATAACATATTGAATGATAGCTAAAATTAATGTTTTCTTATCCTCTTTTCCAACATGATCATAATATTTTGTTGTAGGCTTCATCATGTTTTCAAAATGTAATAAAGAATTGAGAGTTTCCTCTAATTTGAAATGGGGGCCAGGACTTACTGAAATGTTCTATTTTCCTTGGTCTGAAGAGGCTTCTTTAGACACCTTGGTTTTCTTTAACTCCAGTTTGGTGTGTACATGAACACCAAACTCCTGTTCTTCCTCTTCATCAGAATATGAAAAAACATGCACTCTCTTAGAACCAATACCAACTTCCTTAGAAGCACCTTCATTAGAGGATAAACTTCATCTTCTTTTCCTTACCAATTTTGCATCAGGATCCTCTTCCTCTTCATCTTGATCCTCTGTGACACTAAGGTTTTTCTCCCTTGTATATTTTTCTTTCTTTCCTCTTTTCCTAGGCACCACCAGAGGAGTTTATTTCCTTTTCCAAGATCTAGTAGTGGGTTTGGAAGAAACCAGGCCTTTATCTTTATCAACAACACTGGGTTCAACTTTTATTGCAGGAGCTGCAAAGGGTTTCAGAGTAGTCCTATCGGATCTCCTCAGACCTAATGATTCTCCCTCCAACTCTTCTCGCTTAGCCTTTCCTAGTGCAATTTTCTCATCAATGAATCCAACTTCTCTAAGCTTCTTTTCCACACTCTTTCTTATTATTGGCTTCTTGTGCTCCATGTGGACCACCGTAGATTTTTCTACATAAGTGCCAATTTTGGGTTCATTGGGATCCTTCAGACTTTTCAACAACATCTGTACATAACCCTCTGCTTCATCTTCTGTAATTTCATATCCCAATTGTTGAATCCATATGGTCTGGGGTTCAACTGCTTCAATCATGCATTCATTAAAGGAAACATGAAATATGATGTCATTTTTATATTTCTCAACAACTTTCCTCAGAATCCTCTCTCTCTCATTCAGGTTGCTCTTAAATATAGCAAAGAATGTTGTTAGAACATTATCTATATTCTTCAAATCACCTAGATTATGTAAGTGATCAAAAATTTGATGTGCCATAGGTCTGGATGTATCCCAGAATACCATATCATCCCTTCCAGGAAGTCTTTTCAGAAAATAGAATAACAGACACATAATCAAAGAACCAAATTTAAATGCATACTTCTTTTCTTTGGTCAACTTTAAATTCTCAAGCAACTGTTGTCAAAGAAGTTCACACAAGTCATAGTCTGCACCATTGACTACCATATCAAAACTAGTATAAATAGTTGTGGAAAAAACAAAGTTCTCTTTGTTGGTGAAGCAAATTTTATGGCCAATCATGATAGCAACATACTTCACAGCTGGATTAGTGATTGTCTTCATTGTAAGAGCTCTTTTTTCGTATTCAACACCAGTGAGATCTACCAAAACTTCATTCTTCATGGCTTTCAACATGGGTAATGGTTTGGTGTCACAAAGTCTAGTAACAACCCTAATTGCCTCCTTAGTCATCAGGTGAGGTCGGTCAATCCACAAGAATTTATCATGTATTCTACTGAGAACAGGTTTCACATATCTATCATCAACCACGAAACTGAAATTGGGAAAGTAGTTCCATCTGTCCAATCTCTTCGCAACAAGGTTTGAGTAATCAAGTTTCACCAAGAAATTATCTTCAATGAGCTCATTCTGCCAAATATTGATCAATTTGCTATGATTGAATTCATCTATTTTTACTCGGATGTACATTCTTGTGTCCTCAGTTGGCATAACCCTGTGAGGGATTGATGAGAAGGCGCCCATAGGGTTGTCTTCAAAGACCTTGATAGAATATTTCCTGTACGATGGTCTAGGTCTTTCTGACACTTTAACAACTACAGGGGTTGCCATTCTTCACAATTTCAAACCCAAACAATTCAAAAAGATGATTCACATGAACCCACAACTACACAGAAAAGTAGAATACCTTTTTCTTCATGAAGAACTAGAACTAGGGTTTGCACAACTTGAACTTCAAGTCACCTCAAGAATACTCCAAAATGCTCTTCGATTTCTTCAAATGCACAAGTGATTAAAATTCCTTACACAATTACTTTATAAAACAACGATCTTCCCTAATTCGCATTAAATGCAACAGATTTCGACAAGCTACTAAAAACTCTTCTTCTCTACTCAGAAAAACCCTAATTTTCTCTACAAATGATTGTGCCATCATATTTTCTTCTGTTTCTACTTGCATAACCTTTAGCTAACCATTTCTTACCACATGTCTTCGTGCCAAAGATTGACACGCCAAACATCAGGGGGTTTGAACATTTTTCTGTCAAAGCTCCCCCTAAGACTCTGCTAGGTCTAATTCCTAGAGGAATTGTCTATACCGGATGAGGGTACAAATGCATCTATCATCTTAGTCACTTATTTCTTCCTCCAAATCTTATTCATTTCTTGCTTAATCTCATTCTTTTCAAATTTCTTCACAGGTTCATTCTTTTCTACTAGATCAGTTTGCTTACCCTTTTTGCTTCTGCAAACTCTTGAGATATGCCCTGGTTTGTTGCAATTGTGGTAGGCAACACTTTCCTGATTTGTCAAACCTCCATTAACCCTTGATCTACATTTATTAGCTTTATGTCCAAATTTTTTGCATGTATAGCAATAACCATTAAAGGATTGATTCATTCTTCCTCCATTAGACCAATTCACCATCTAAGTTATGCATTCATTAGCCCTATGTCTAATTCTTTTGCATGCAAAACATTGACCAAAGAAGGAACCAGGAAACTGATTCATCCTACTCCTACATTTTTTTTCCCTATGACCAAATTTGTTACATGAAAAACAAATGCCATTGAAGGATGGATACCTTTGTGCATTAGGTTGTCTCCTAGAAAATTTCATTGAATTTCCTTTCTGCTTTCCTTTATTCTGAGTCTTCTGATTATCCTTAGAGTTTTCACCTCCTTCCATTCCCAAGCCACCTTTGTCTTTACTTGATTTTTGGCCTGAAATCAACTCATCAAGCTTGTCTGAGCTAAATTTGAAATTATTTTCATAGAGTTTCACTTTCTTCAGATCTACTTTCATATTCACCATTTCTTATTCAAGCTTAGTGCACTCATCAGACTTGCTTTGCACCATTTTATTCAGACATTCTTCAATTCTTTTATTTTCTTCTACTTGCACCTTCAAATCGATAATTTCTTCATTAGATTGCTTCAACTGATTAGTTACTTCCCTATGCCTTTCTTTGAACTTCTTCAATTGCTTTTTTAATTTTCGGACACATTCATTTGCATCTTCAATATTTTCTTTCAGATCTCTGTTTTCATTTTCAACTTTGTCAAGATCCTCAAGTGCAACACGAAGCTCTTCTTTATCATTCATTTCTTCCATCTTCAGGATCTCTCTCAAGCTGTTAGGCTTCTCTAGAGGAACCAAGCTCTGATACCAATTGCTGAGTTTCCAAGATACTAAGAGGGGGGTGAATCAATATCTTCTTAAACTTACTGAACAAATACCATCCAATAACTTCGATGCATATAATAGTGAAGATAAATAAGAGCATTAACAAAACATGAATTCACAAAACACATGAACACCGATATTTTTATGTGGAAAACCCAAAATAGGAAAAACCATGGTGAGTGTTAGCTCACAATATAGTATAACCAATTATAAGATATTACAAAATGAGGTAGCTCACTGCCAGAACTCGTTGTCTAAAATTAGAGGCTCACTTCCTACAAAATTACAATGACAAAATGGCTTACAGCTAGAAAATGAACTGATAATGTACACCTAACAAGTGTTGATTCAGTTCCAATGAAGCTTAGTAAATTGACTTGACACACTTCATCATATTCACACTTCTTCACATTCGCATTCACAACTCCATCATCTATATCAATCTTTAAAAAATGTCTAATATATATACCTGATCCATCTGCAAGCCTTAATTAGGTCGGCCTAATTAGATGCAACTCTTATTCATCAAAAAATACCAACTGTTGGCTTTCACAAAATCTTTCCAAAAATAATTTAAACACTCAACATGCTACATCATGTCATCATGGACCTAAGATAGATCATACATATATCCACAAAACAAAGTTAATTCACCATTACATCATCTATCCATTAGGTCGGCCAAAGATAGACCTAATAGAAAAATTGTAATTAACAAAATAATGTCGATACACCATACGAGTATCTGAATACGTGAGATTATGAATGTACGTGCTCCCAACATCCATCCATCCAAAACTACAAGCAACAATAATCAACAACAAACAATTGCAGACCAAAATACCAAAGGATGTAAGCTTCATACCAGTTCAGATACTGGTCCAGAATACCGGATCAAATTCAGACTGAATCTTACAGTTGCAACTCATATAACATGGTGACATCAATGACAACACAAAAAAAAAATGAGATATTCTTCATTCTTCCAACAAGGCGTATGAGTCCTAATGGCTCAAACCCAGGACACAAACTCTAAGAAGTGTTAAGTTTAATGCAATATTTGAAATCAGGTCCCGAGACCTAGGTGGGACCCATACACCCAAGGTGGCATATGAGTCCCAAATCACTAGATTTAGAACTCATAACCCAAAAACATGAATTATGATTTGTCATTTGTTAAATATTGAGATTATCCTTAGAAAAATAAATTAAATCAGGCTTGTGGATGCAAAATAGGACCAGCTAAATTTTAGTGAAAATGGCCCAAAACTTAATGTGTATATGTAAAACATATTACAACACCAAATTAAGGCATCACTTAGCTCATTTTGTCAATTATTCCTAAATTAAGCGAGGAAAAAGAATATTTTTTCCGTCACTACAACATGAATAAGAGTTGTTGAAACATCAAATTTTTCAAATAATCATATTTTTTCACTAAATTGACGTTAAAGTAGTGTTACATGAGCCTATAATTTTAATTGGAAATGTTATGGAAATATCTAACCTAACTACAATTAATCTTACTAGATCATATGTTTGACCAAAATTATTTTTAAGTTAGAAATACTACTATTCAATTTGTGTTGATAAGACTAAAAGTGTGACACAACTTTATACTTGTACTTTCTACAAACCTTGATGTGACCTCAATATTTCTATCCTATGACTCGAAGTTCTTATGATTTTAGAGAAGAATGATATTTAAAAGAATGCTATTTTTTTAAAACAGTAGTGACCCTTTTAAACTTTGGGCGGCTTGCTGGGTCCGGGTAGAGGGATAAAAGTAGAGCCTGGGTGAAGTGGATTCCACTACAAAAAGACGTTAGAAGTGGGCCGGGCTTTGTTTTACATATAGGACAATATAAAGCTGAAATATATACATATGGAAGTGCTTGTTTACATAGACTGAAAAAGCTGAAATATTATAAAAGAACCTTTGGTACTTTTTTGACATTTGACGGCTGCTGCTTTACATACTTGGCCTGGGAATTTCGACTCTTTACGATTGAATTCAAACCTATGAACTCAATACCAGTTCAAAGTGCTTATTCAAACTCACAAACGTAAAACATATCAACTTTGACGTGTAGTTTTGAAAACAAAAGCAATGTTAGGAAGCAATCAAACAAACAGAAAATGAATAAGAAATATTCTCAGCTGCCTGTCTTTTATTTTCTTATGTAAAGAGTAAACCTAATCCTCACTCCCATGAGCGTAAAGCTGCCCAATTTCTATGGAGATGGTAATCGGTTCTACTTACTCAGCAGTCCCCACTTCCTTGCCTACGCCACTGCCTTAACTTTAAGACTTTCTTTCCAAAATTCGAAGTTATATTGATAACCAACAAAACAGCTTTGACTGACTCCTTATGAAGCCTAAATTTCATTTCTTTTCATCCCTAAGAAACATTTTTTCCTTTCATTTTACATCACTTTACATGCTTGTTTATATTTTTAAGTAGGTTTTGTCTATGCATGTATTTAAAGGAATCATGACATAATAATTTTGTATATTAATATAATATATTGAGAGTATTTTCTTATGACTATTTTATCATATTTTTCAAGTTTATAATGATTTTTTTGTCTATATTGACATTTACGTCTAATTTTATTATCGTTCTTTACTTATTATTGTTAATTCAGTCTCCAGACTTGAGTAACCTACAAGAAATCTATAAACTTGACCTCTTGCATAACGAGTCACAAAATATTTGTTAGAATCAATTAATTTTCCCTACATGAGATATTGTAGAAGAGAATATTTTCTACAAATACCAAATATTCAATTCTATAGATAATGGAATCATGACATAAGGACCATATGATAGAATTTGGACAAAATCACAACCATGATCGTGTCTTACATAAAATTTTGAGGATAAACCAATTTGAAATTCTTTGGTCTTCTTTCATTTTATTATCAATCTTTACTTATTATTGTTAATTCAATCCCGGGACTTGACTAAGTTACAAGAAATTTATAAACTTGACCTCTTGCATAACGAGTCATAGAATATTTATTAGAACCAATTAATTTTCCTTACATGAGGTATTGTAGAAGATAATATTTTCTACAAGTACCAAATATTCAATTCTATAGATAATGGAATCATGGCATAAGGACCATATGATAGAATTTGGACAAAACCACAACCATGATCGAGTCTTATATAAAATTTCGAGGATAAACCAATTTGAGATTCTTTGATCTTCTTTCAATTCATCCAATTTTAAGCAATTTTGAGCTACAAATAAAATGTTATGATCTAAATAATAAACAACTCTCTATTGACCATTGAAATTAGGTACACCCTAATTCTCTCACTTCAATTTCAACACATCTAATTATAGTATTAATTATTCATACTCAAATTCTTAATATATCTAATCTTTTAAACAAACATTAATTTATACACGTTATATTTTGGTGAAATCATTTCCATACGTTATTTGGTGAACCTACAACTTACATGCCTATGTATTAGGAATAAAATTTTGGGTTTTTCTAATTTTTTTATCTATATGATTTAATTTTTACCATTATCTTTTAGATTTAATTGATTATTATTCTTTTAGTGCTTCATCTTTGGGGTTAGGCCCCTACTTGTTTTCTACCTTTCAAATCATATACCTCTAGAGTTTTCCCAAAAGAGTTTTTCCTCTTAACTTTGTTTATTTAAATTTAATATTTTATCATAATTTTCTTATTTATATTTTTTTAATTCATTTGTATCCTCATTGCTTATACTTTACTTTCACCTAGAGTTTTTTCTTAGTTTTCCCTTTTCACCATTCATTTTTTGTTGATTAATATATCATTCACCATATATTCTCATAAACCCTTTTCTATTGGTTTCAATTCCTAAATTCCTAAGTGATGTTAAGACTTTTTCAAAAACAATCACATCAAAACATTCCACATTTTATTATGTCATTCACTTTTATCAAAAAGAGGGTGCCACATGTTCTAAAGATACATTGGCCCAAAATGTTGCTAACTTTATAAATTCCTTAATCTTGTTCACACATCTCTTTCCCTATGTGAATTTAACTAATATTCTCATGAAAATTATAATAATTATTATATTCACATGTATGTAATCCCACAATAATGTGTCTCCCCTTTTTGTCAAAGTGAGACATTGAAATCAGCTTTTTCGATCAAATTTTTACTTTTTGTCACCCATAGCAACTAAACCATTAAGAATTTGAAGATGATGTGAACTAGTGAGTTTTTAAATTTTATGTGTAGAAGTTCTAAATATATTTTAAAATTTTAAATTAAAATGATTTATGAATTTTTACACATAAGTTTTAATCTTTTTTCTATAATTAGAGTATTTTTTAAAAATAGCGTTAAATTCCATATCACATAGATTTTTTAACAAAAAACGATAAAATTATAAATTCCTAAAAATATATTGGTAACACCAATATCTAGTGCATAGATATTTTTTTCATAATTTTTTTATTTTTTATTTATTTTTATTAAATTTTTAAGTGAGATTAATGATAATTTAGACATAGGAATGGAAACTTTCATATTCAACATGAAAAATCTATGTTCACTTGAAAATAGAAAATAAATATAATAATTAAGTTAAATATATTAAAAAACAATTGCTTTTTAGAAAGCTTACTTTGATGGCTATCATCTTGCAACAACCTTATATCATGTGGATTCCATGGTCCAACTCAAGGTTTGAAATGAAAAATTATAAGGAAAATCTAAGCACAAAGGAATATAATTCCATCCAAAGGCCTTCAAGAATATATATGACCTTCCAATGAAGGTACCTTCATCTACAAAATATCTTTGAATGAAGATGTTTGTCTATTTTTTCTATTTAACCATATAATTTTGCAATGTTCCACAAGTGGGACACAATGTTGTCGGTCTACCAATATGGTTATAAATTTCCTACTTTACAATATCTACATTATATTTCTACTATAATTTTGGTGTCCTTGCCCAATGTGTTTTTAGAACCATTTCACTTGATCATAACATTTCCCTTGATCACAAAAGAACAATGCAATTATTCCTATTCCTAGAAACCTTTCTTCTACTAGGCCCAAATTTTAGTTTTTAACTCTCTAAAGACACCTACACTAGCTAGGTGATAACATATTAGTATAAATAGTATCTTTCACATAGGATATTATTTATCCTAAGAGTATTATTACACCTAATTATTAAGTTTTCCTTTAATAATATGATTGTTTATTTATCCTCAACTAAGTTGATAAAAATAGCATGTGTAGCACTTGATTGGAGGTTATCAAGTTAGCGGCTACATTTATATTAGCTAGCTAAGTTAACTCATCTCTTAATTATTAGTGATTCAAATTTAACTTATGATGTCTTGAACATGTTTCATCCTTCAACATGCATCCAAGATACCTATATATTTATAATTTATTTTATTATATTGAATATAGATCTTTATTTCTAATCTAAATTTTATGATTAGTTCATAGATATTAGGTACTAAGTATATTTATTTGCTTATGATAAATTCTAACATATGAATCAAATCTATGATTGTGAGTTTAAGTCCATCCTTTTAATCTTTTAGAGGCTTGATATTTTGGTTAAATGTAAATATGGTAGTGTAGAGTAGGAGGATTCATCACCCTCAACACTCCAAGTCATAGGAGAGTTGAAGGGAACAAACTAAACTAAACTACCTTAGATTGAATAATAGAATGAAAATGAAAGGACATACTAAAAAGGAAGGGCAAACAAAACTATGTTTCTCTTCTGCTAATGATAGGTGTTTTCAGGGGTCGAATGAGCCCACTGCAAGGGTCTTAAACTACATTTGAACCAAATATCTCTTTGTCTAAGAACTATAGCATGGGATCTAGAATTTTGTGCATTGTGTTCAAGTCTCAGGGATGCACTAGCATCCTATACAGATAGAGGATCAGGTGATAGTCAGAAACTCACTGAGCCTACTAACAACTTGAGTTTGCTAGTTTCATAGTTTGAAAGGAAATTATAGAGATGTGAAGTACAACAAGAAGAATACTACAAAACTACTCTAATGAAAAATTAACAAAGAAATGAGAAGAATGCCAACTCACGTATAGTCCAATTCTCTAGCTAGCTCCAAGTGAGCGAACCTACACCTATACACACATAAATAGGAAAAAATTTGGGATGTGTTTTGAGGTCTACCTCAACTAGGCCTCCCTTTTGGTGTTCCCACCTCCATCAAAAACTAATATGAAATGGTATGCCCAAAAAAGTGATCATCTAGGAGAGAATAGAAATGACATAATAGAGTAGGGAGAAATGACAACCTAAATGCTAGTCTACTAGATGATAATGCAAGTAAATGAAAAGACATAATATCACCTCCCCTTCTATAAGTGCTCAAGGATGATAGAGAAAGGAGAAATATGACACCATCACACCAAGGAGGTAAATATTTGTAAACCAACAATAATGATGGTGTTAAAGCAAGAAGATGCTATAAGAGCCAAGTGAGAAACTGGTAGCTACAAGAAAGAGTGATGGAGAAGAAAGAATGTTGCAAGAATGATCAAGAAGTGTTAGAATGAGAGAGATTGAGTTGGAGAGTGAAATAATGAGTTAGAGTCTTGTTCAAATGGATGAATGGAGGAAAAATAGTCATTTTTGATTAGTCAAGAGTTGGCAGGAAAAAATTACATTCATAGGAACTCAAGAAGCGTAAATTTTTTGTAGATTCTAGACAAAGGTATATTTGTCAGGATGGTGGCACAACATGTGGATGTTCGTGTAGAGAACACATGTCCTTGAAAAAAGTTCCCTCACCGACACAAAATGACAAGGACACACAGAAAAAGCAAGATAAAAGTGGCGAGTATTTACATTATCAAACTTGTATTTAGCTAAAATGAGGGTAAACTAATGGGAAATTTTCTTAGGTGCAAAATTATGCCATTACATTTTTCCCCCGCTTTAGCGAGCATACGTGTCAATGTGTATGTGAGCTAAAGTAGAAAGATGTTGAAGAGAATACACTAATAACATCAAGGACATAGATATTTGATTTGATGTACCTAGATGTGAAAGAGGGAGCTCTACCAAGATGTGAAGATAACATAGTTCTTCAATCTTGCAAAGCTAGGTACGATCTCACCACAACATGTTAGGTTGCAGAAAAAACATGTTAGGCAAAAATAGATAATCAGAAGTCACACATCCATAAGACATAAGAAGACACAAGCTAGCATGATAAGACACAACTTGATTAGATAGATAAGCATGTGGCTACTACAAATTGCATTATAGGACAATCATAGAAGACGTAGGTCTAGTCAGGCTACCTCCAAACTAGATGTCAAGATATAAGATGTTTGACACCAAGACACAAGACATCAAATATCAGATAAAATACACAAATTGCAAGATACCAAAGAAATATTTTGAGAAGAAATCTATCAAAGGGGGCTCCTTCGGTAGGGAATCCTTTAAGACACCAAGGGGACCATTCAAAGGAACACTCCAATAGAAAGACACGACATTTTTTGCAAGTGATTTTTCTATCAAGGAATCCTTTTGTAAGATCTTTCGTCAAGGAATCCAGAAGAAAGAATGCTCCTTTTTCAAAGGAAAGTTTTCACTCTTTCATTTTAGAAAAAGTGCTCCTTTTTCAAAGGAAATATTTTTAGAAGTTCTTTCACATACATGATCCCTTTTGAAAGAAAATTTCATCAAGGAGTCCCTTTTTGACAAAATACATCATTTTGGAAAATGAAAGATTTTCAATAAGGGATTATTTTGTGAAGGAATTCATTTTATAGAAAATTTGACACCAAGGATTCATCCTTTTGAAATAATTCACCTTATTAAAAATTAGAAAAGCATGGAAGCCCCCCCTTAGGATGGTGTGTGTTACACAGAGGAGCACATGACATCCTAAAGAGAGAAAGCAGAGGTAGAGATGTGGCACATAACACATGATGAGATGTATTTGCATGGTATGTTGTCACACACGTGAGAAACAACACATAAGAACCACAACATCAAGAAGCATATGAGAAGCGATGAAGAAATTAAGAGACAAGGGGATCTGAGAGTTTGGGGTTAGATCTTTCCATAGATACAAATAAATAGATACATGATATGGTATGATTATGAACTAACATCAATCCACAAAGTTATCAAAATATGAAGAATCTTGAGCACATGAAGACAAAGTGAAAATAAATATTGGGTCAACATGAAAGAATTCCTAAATTCCTCTAATGCTTTAAATCATTCTTAATATCGAAAAGAAATATCATGACACATAGAAGAATGATGATACAAATAGAACGAGTGCATGACAATTTTTTTCAATTGTATCCAAGTACCTACAAGGGTAGCAAGGATCCTCTAGGTAGAATAAAGAACACAAAAAGATAAGCACGGGGTAACACAAACACAAAAATAAATCTAATCTATAGATGTAGAAGAGGCACCACCCTAGTCCTCATCGACCAGCAGATCATACTGCTCCTAATCTAGATCATTGTAAGGGGAGGGCAGATGATCTTGCAAAGGTGTGATAGCAAGGGAAGTGCCATCTTACTCTCCTACAACAAGGGACTGGGCTCCATCTTTTGCAAGGTGGAATGCTCTGAGTCCTAAAGCCTTTCGCCTGGACTTGCACTCACATGCAAGCCAATTACGTTAGCTATGGGAACTAGAAGATGCGACCTGAGAAGATACTTAAGGCTACTGCTCAAATATAGGAGTATCCTTCACAACTATTTTTGTGGAAGGATGGTCTCCTGAGTGGGAGGAGGAGGAGGAGGTGCACGAGTAGGAACAACCATAAGAGGAGAAATAGAGACAAGTACCTTGCTAGTAGGCCACTTCCTGTTCTCTACCCAGGGGATAGGTGGAAGAATAGTAGAAGACTATGGAGGTCGAGACGTAAGAAAAACCCCATGAGAACGCTTCCCCTTTCCATAGATAGTGAGTCATAGAACCATGGGTAAAATAGGAAGCTCAAAGACTTGATGCTTTTCTTTTCACCATGCAGGTACCATCACACTTCCTATGCGAGGCACAGGAGCAAGAACCGATGTTGTCACAAGACAAGAAGCAAAAATAGATTGAGTAGAAGATGTAGAAGGAGAAGCATCTAGAACTGAGCAATCTTACCCTTCCCTTTTGATAGGGCCAAAGAAGCAACTTGCTACTTTGCTATCATAGAAGCCTTTACAAAAACAACATAGGGAAAGACTAGATAACTAACCTTTGGTGTTGAGCCCCTAATATTCTATCTAACATAGTCTTTATATAAAAAATATCCCCTTGGAGAGAGAGGTTCAATAGGGGGTGGGCCAAAAGTGATCCAAAGAGAAGCTTCCATGCGACACCAATAGTTTATAGCTAGTGTCATGCACCACATGCATAGTGCCTTCATGGGGGAACTTTAAGCATTTATGGATTATAGAGGCAATTCCATTCATAGAGGCTAGCCATGGGATGCCTAACCTGAATCTAAATAGGTTAGACTCTAGGATCACAAAAAATGACACATCAATAGCCTTGGGTCCTCCCAAGACTAATAAAGAAATAGCATCCATAGCCTGGGCAATAGAGATTCCATCATGGGTACGAAGAGTGGTTTGTGACTCTTCGTATCTCTCCTTATGTAAACTGTTTATGAACATAGTTTCTTCCATTATCACATTTACCTAACTTCTCGAATCAACCAAGATGCTAGTTACAACGTTGTCATCAATCTAGGTAGGAATGTATAACGGGTAAGGCTCCTTACTTAGTGGTTCATCATGCAAGGTGAAAAATATATCAAGTATTGTACTCACATTCTCAATAGGAGGGATACACATGAACGAAATCATGTTCACGTACTCAAATGGAACTAGCTCAAAAGATGTAGAAGATTGTATGACTAAATTTGCAGAGTGAGAAGGGAATGGAGTACTATAAATTTGTAACTCACTATTAGCCTTGGCCACAAATTTATTAGAATTTTGTCTCTTCTCATCGATATGGATAGTCCCATCATCAATGTGGTCCTAAACCTTGTGACACAAGAACATGTATCACTCAATGTCATGTCCATGCACTTAGTGGAATTGATAGAATTATTTCATGTTGTTCCACTCAAGATATGGCTTGGACAAAGGCCGGGGTTCTGGCAATGTCAAAACTTTATCTTTCAACACTTTTTCAGAATAACATCATAAGATTTAGATAGTTTTATAAAATTCATATTAGGCCCTTCTCTTTAGATATAGAGAACATGTTCACAATAGCCTTGTTCTTGCCAAAAACTGACACTATTGATTGATTATCGAGACGAAAGCATAAGGATGAACCCTCAAATTGAGTGGCCATCTCTTGATATTCGTGCAATGTTGCACATAGGTGTGCAAAGGAAGTATACTTCATCAGGGAAAACTTCTCTTGCCATTTTTTCTGTAAGTTCCCAATGAGGACCTTTTGAACATCAAAATCCAATAAAGGATACGGGATTTGTGAAAATAATGCTTACCAGCGAGTGATGAAGTTAGTTACCTTTTTGTGGTCCCCTTTCTTACATTAGATGAGATCTAAGAAATCCATCTTTGACCCAATGTTAGCTTGGAACTTCCTTAAGAACTGATTCACCAACTGATCAAACAAAAAGATAGAATTTTTTGATAGATTTCAATACAACTCAAGGGTAGCATCCTTAAGGGATCATGGAGAAAGCTTTGGCATCAAAGCATCATGGTTGAAGAAGTCAGCGCACATAGCATTATATTCCAAGACGTGCATCTAAGGGTCTCCATGACCACCATACTTTTCAAATTTTGGAATCTCCATCCCCTAAGGGATTGGAGTGTTCAAAATAGCAATGGATAAAGGACTGCAATGAAAGAAAGGTTGAAACATAGGTTGAGAAGAAGAGGTGAAAAGGTTTTCCAACTAGTTTTTACATATATGTCCCATATTTTGTAATAAAGCATTTAATACAAGGTCAAAGGATAAAATAGGACCAGTGGAACCACCACTAGAACCACTAAAGCCACCAGCTGCCATACCAATAGAGACCCTACCACCGGGACTAGTATGGGCTCCAGGATTGCCACTAGGAGTATTATGAGTGGTGAAACTAAAACCCAATGGTACCTTGCTTACTTTAATGGTGGAGGTTGGTTGAGGTCTAGAGGTGGTGTTATCACAAAGGCCATTCTCAGTCATGCATACAACACCCTAGGCATCAAGACTTCCAGCTGTCTCTTGGTTGTCTCAAAGCTAAGGTCTCAAGAAATGCTTAAGTTAGGATTGTAGGCATAGATGTGAGTGTCCACAACATCTGCAAGGCCCCATATAAATTCTAGACCTATTCGGTCCTTTTCCAACATAGCTCTCAATTTGCTAACAACCATAGCAGCTTTGGAAAGAGTTTTGTCTGTCTCTAAATACTTCTTGAACTCCTCAAGTCTTCTATCTAGGGAAAGAAGTTTCTCTATAGGGACCTCAAGAGCATCATCTTCCTCCATAGACAAAGCAGAGGGAGAAGTTGGAGATGTAGGAACATGTGTAGTGGCTTCTCCAAAGTGGTTGGGGAATCCAGTAGACATCCTTGAAATTACTTCCTCAAATGTAAGACCGATGACCTTCTTAGATTCCATCCCTATATGTCGCAAACTCCTTATAACCGCATGCCCAGAGGTTGTAGACTGAGTTGTAAAACTTATAAAGCTTCATGACACACGAATCTATAACACACCCAAGACACAAGAAAAAGATTTCCAACACAAAAAAATGAAAACAAGGAGTTCACGTCAAGCTCACCAAAAATGTAGAGTAAGGAAATTTGTTACCCCCAAGGCTCTAGGTCATGGAAGAGCCAAAGGGAACAAACTACCCTAAACTAGCTCAGATTGACTAATAGACTAAAAAGGAAAGGACAAACTGAAAAGAAAGAGCAAACAAAACTTTGTTTCCCTTATGCTAGTGATAGGTGTTTTAGGGGTTAGGTGAGCCGACTGCAAAGGTCTTAGACTACAGACCGTATATCTCTCTATCTGAGGACTGTATCACTAGATCCAGATGTCAATGCACCACACTAGAGTCTCAAGGATGCGCTAGTGTCCTGTATAAATAGAGGGTCAGGTGATAGTCAAAAACTCATTAAGCCTACAAACAACCCAAGTTTGCTAATTTCATAGTTTGAAAGGAAAATATAGAGATGCAAAGTACAACAAGAAGAATACTATAAGGGGTAAGAGCAAGAAGATGAGTCCATGAAACGTGGAAGTTTTTGCCTTAGGAAAAAAAATGAAATCTGCTTGCAAAAACTAGGATCCCGTTTAGGTTCGGGATCTTGAGCCTAAAATCAAAAAATGGGATCCCCTTTTTTTAAATAGGATCATGTTTTACAAAATGGGATCCCGTTTAAAATTGGATCTCATTTTTAAAAAGATAGGATACCACTTTTTTAAAAATTGGGATCCTGCTTTTGAAAATCTGTTTTTCCAAAATGAAATGTTTCCATTTTGACAACTTTTCAAAATGGGATCCCATTTCAAAAGTTTATGTTTTAGAAACTATTCATTTTGAAAAAAATCATTTTTGAAATTTTAGAATGAGATCCCATTTGAAAATTGTCAAAATGGAAATTTTCCATGTTTGGAAATTTTTCAAAACGAGATCCTATTTTTGAAAATTTTCAAATGTAAATTTTCCATTTTTGGAAATTTTCAAAATGGGATCCTGCTTTTGCAAAATGGGATCCTGTTTCGTAAGCATAAGAAAAATATTTTTTTATGAAACAAGATCCCATTTTAGAACGAGATCCCATTTTTTTAAATATAAATTTTTGGTTCGGTTTGTGTTTTGTTTTTTGGTTCAGGAAAAGGTTTAGGAATCTGAACCTAGGCCCTGGACCTATTTTGACCTGCAAGTTGAAGGTCCTAGCAATTTCACAAGAAAATAGTGACTTTGGGCATACGTCCGAAGACATTTTTTGCAGAATTTTTCAACGAAATTAAAACCCATTATAGATGAGATAGTGTGTTGATGGTGTTTTCTGCACAACAACAACTCAAACATAATGTGATATTCTATCTCTCCTAAAAGGTAAATCTCTATCAACAAGCCTCAAGAGATAACCCCAAGGTCTCTAATATCAGGTCTTGACAATGCATAAACAACTCAGATAATATCTGAAAATGTTGGTAATTACAAAGGGCCTTACAAATGAATAATGTTGGAAGTGTACTTTCATCAGATGCAACAATATGGTGATGCTTTTAATCCTAAAACTACCCCAAATTTCAAAGAAATAGAAAAAGATAAGGGTTTCAGAGAGATTTCTAAAACTAAAACCTAAGATCAATCACAATAATGATGAATGCTGCAAATGGACAGATCTCCATTAAAGCCAATCTCTGCTTGATCAAGGACAAGCCCACAACTCTACAGAAATGGTGTAATCTTCTAAGGAAACTGAAGATTTTCAAACTATGAATATGCATCCACATACCCACTAATTGGCGCAATGTAAATGAGCATCCACAGTTGAACTTAGCACAAAATAAGGCCCAAACTAACTTTACACAACAACTTAAAATCAACAAATCGCTAAAAGTATGGACCAGAGATTGATCAACATCATTAACATTTTACCATTATTGCAAAAGAACTGAAATCTAACATCTAACATTTGAGAATCAAGAACAAGAAACCATGAACTGTCAAAGTGTAACACAAAACTTTCCAAATCAACAATCCAATTGCATTAACTTCTCCGGCATTACATAACAATTTCCAGTCTCTTTCCTCTCCTACAGCTACTAACTTGTAGAATCTAACTCCTAACTTAGCCAATTTTGGCTTCTACAACATCTAATCAGTCATTCTAACCTAGTCTAACCCTTTACAAATGAGAATTCATTGGCTTTTTTATAGAAAATTACATGTTGAACCAATGGCTAGGATTTAGTTCATTCAATGGCTGCAATTGCACTTCTAGAAGCATCAAGCTATTACATTTAATTTGGGAGTTCATGGTACATCATCAACCAATGGGATAAAAATAGTTACATCATTGAACAATGAGAAAATAAAATTATGCTAGCTTGTCATTAATGAAAATTTTGATTGAATGATGAAATCAGCTTCACATGTCTTCTAGAAACTCCTTCCAGCTGTAGACAGTTTGGACACGAATTCTTATGCAGGCCCCACTTTTAATATTTGAATTGAACTCTTCCATATTTCCCTTTTGGCACGAATCCATATGCAAGTCCCCCTTTTGATTTATTTAATCCGAAAAATGAATATCATCATTAGTAGCTCACATGTTGAAAATCAATCCAAATTAAACTTGAATAAAATTTTGGCCTTTCAAAAGAACTACATTTTTTTTTGGAAACTTTCCATTTTTTGAAATTTTCCATTTTTGAAGAAATTTTACTGCAATTTTTCTCCATCTCAAGAATTTCATTTTCGAGAACATTTAAAATTTCAAGAAAAAAATCCATTTTGGAAAATTTTCTGAATTTTTGAGGGGTCTTGGAAATTTCCATAAATGGAAAATTTCAGGATTTTGAAGGGGTCTTGGAAATTTCAGGGATTTCCATCAGGGACAGAAATACCAGAATTCCCTACAAGGTCAAAATGCCCTAAACCTCATAACTTTTTTTCTAGAAGGAATTTTCAAAAAGTTCAAAAAGCAACCCTACTTAATTTTTTGTCCTCTATCCATGGGTGTAAAAAAGAAATAATTTTCATTTTTAGAAAATTTCAAGATTTTGAGGGGGTCTTGGAAATTTCATTTCCATGGAAGAAATAAATTTCCATCAGGGAAATCCCCCAATTCCCTAGGGTCAAAATCCCCTAAACTCCATAACTTTTTTTCTAGAAGGAATTTTCAAAAAGTTCAAAAAGCAACCCGGCCTAATTTTTCATCCTCTATTCATTCATAGGTGAAAAAAAGATTTGCATATAACATTGAAAATTCACTTCAAAATCCCCATTTTCAAATTCCAAAATAGGTGAATTTCCCTTAGAGCCTCAAAATATTGCCTCCATCAAACCTAGTCTAGACTTAATCCCAAAATAACCTCCCAAGAAGAGCAAAACCAAAATTTGACCAAGCCAAGAGGCAGAGACACAAAAGAAAAAGAGAGGGTCCCTGCCTCCGGTGGGGCGTATGCGAAAATTGCACAACACAGTGTAGATTCCAAATATGTAAGTTTTTTTACAATTGGATTATTTTTTAAATTTTTCATTTAATTTCTAATGAAATAGGTCCATAAACTTGATTATCAAGGTTTTTTAGTATTTTAATAACTTTTATTAACATAATTTTTTGACGGACGGATTACACGAAAGCATACTTCAAAAAATTATTTTCAATTTAAAAAAAATCAAAAAATGATAAGTTTAGGTCATCTTATGTGTGACGTACATGGTGATTTTTCAAAACACCAAATATGACCAATAAAAAAATTACAAAAAATAAATTCAATAAAAAATTACAAAAAAGTATGGAAAGCGTGCTTCAGTGAGTTACATATCTTTTCCCAAAAGGATTTGGAAAAATATGATTATTTAGGTCAAATTATGGATGATGTACACATGCATGGTATGGTAAAAAAAATGAATTTTAAACAATGGATTTTAGAAACGTCTATTGAAAATCAATTTGTATCATCTGGGTATTGAAATAAATTGCATATTTGGAAACTAGACTTCGAGTACTACATTTTATGAATTTACTGATTTATTTCAAGATTCCATCTCTACATGCTTCAAATTTTAAGGCCAAATGTGTCAAATTCTGGAAATTAGGGAAAACACTTCCACTAAATGGCCAAAAAGTGGACTCAACTTCTTGTCAACACCTTAAAACTACTCTAATGACAAATTGACAAAGAAAGGAGAAGACTGCAAACTCACGTATGGTCTAGTTCTCCAACTAGCTCCAAGTGGATGAACTAGTACCTACACATAGAAATAGGGAAAATTTTGGGTTGTGTTTTGAGGTCTGCCTCACTTAGACCCCCATTTCAGTGTTCCCGCCTCCACGGATAGCCAATATGCAATGATATGGAGAAAAGTGATAAAGGAGAGAATAGAAATGACACAATAGAGTCGAAAGCAATGACAACCCAAATGCTACTCTTTAATACGATAATGCAAGTAAATGAAAAGACACAATATCACCTCCCTTGCTATAAGCATTCAAGGTTGATAGAGGAAGGATAAATATGACACCATCACACCAAGGAGTTAGAGATTCATAAACCTACAACAATGATGGTGTTGAAGCAAGTAGATGCTATAAGAGCCAAGTGAGAAACTAGTAGCTACAAGAAAGAGTGATGGAGGAGAAAGAATGTTGCAAGAATGATCAAGAAGTGCTAGAATGAGAGAGATTGAGCTTGAGAGTGAAAGAATGAGTTAGTCTTGTTTAAATGGATGAATGGAGGAAAAATAGTCATTTTTCATTAGCCAAGAGTAGACAAGAAATGTTACATTCATAAGCACTCAAGAAGTGTAACATTTTTGTAGATTCCAGACACAAGAATCTTTGTTAGGATGGTAGCACGACATGCAAACATTGCACATGTGTCCCTAAAATAAATTCCCTCACCGACACAAAATGACAAGGACACATAGAAAAAGTGGGATAAAAGTGGTGGGTATTTACATTACCAGACTTGTAAAGCTAAAATGAGGGTAAACTAATGGAAATTTTTCTTAGGTGCAAGTTTATGCCATTACATTTTCACCCCACTTTAGCAAGAATGCATGTCAATGCGTATGCGAGTTAAAGTAGAAACAAGATGAAGAAACATACTGATAGTTCATCAAGGATGCAGATCTTTGATTCAGCATACCCAGACATGAAAGAGGGGCTCCACCAAGATGCAAAGATAGCATAGGTCTTCGATCTTGCAAAGCTAGCTATGATATCACCACAAACATGTTAGGTTGTAGAAAAAATATGTTAGGTGAAAAAAGATAATCATAACACACAAGAAAACACAATCCAACATGATAAGACACAGCTTGATCAGAAAATAAGCATGTGGCTACTATAAACTACATTACAAGAATGTCATAGAAGAGGAAGGTCTAGTCAAGCTACCTCCAAGCTAGATGCCAAGATATAAGATGTCTGACACCAAGACACATGGCATAAAATATCAGATAAAAGACACACATTGCAAGATACCAAAGAAATATTTTGAGAAGAAAGCTTTCAAAGGGGGTTCCTTCAGTAGGGAAACCTTCAAGACACCAAGGGTCCCATTCAAAGGAACATTCCAATTGAAAGATACCACATTTTCCACAAGTGATTCTTTCATCAAGGAATCCTTTTGAAAGGTCTTTCATCAAGGAATTTAGTAGAAAGAATGCTCCTTTTTCAAAGAAAAGTTTTCAAAATCTTTAATTTTAGAAAAAGTGCTCCATTTTCAAAGGAAAATTTTTAGACTCTTTCACATACAAGATCCTTTTAAAAAGAAAATTTCATCAAGGAGTCCCTTTTCAAGAGAATACATCATTTGGAACATGAGATATTTTCAATAAGGGATTATTTTGTCAGGGAATTCATTTTAAAGAAAATTTGACACCAAGGAATCCTTTTGAAAGAATTCACCTTATTGAAAATTAGAAAAGCATGGAAGCCCCCCTTAGGATGGTGTGTGCTATGAAGAGGAGCACATGACATCCTAAGGAGAGAAATGAGAGGTAGAGATGTGGCACGTAACACATGACGAGATGTATTTGTGGTATGTTGTCACACACGTGAAGGACAACACATAAGAACCATAACATCAAGAAGTAGACAAGTAGAGAAAGAAATTAAGAGACAAGTGGATCTGAGAGTTTGGGGTCAGATCTATCCATAGATACAAATAAATGGATATGAGATGGTATGCATATGAATTTCCATCAATCCCTAAAGTTATCAAAATAAGAAGAGCACATGAAGACAGTGAAAATAAAAATTGGATCAACATGGAAGAAGGCCTAGAAATACCCCCAACACTTTGCATCATCCCCAATATCGAAAATCAATATCGTGACACATAGGCGAATGATGATACAAATAGAAGTTCATGACAAATTTCTACAGTTGTATCCAAGTACCTACAAGGGTAGCAAGGGTCCTCTAGGTAGGATAAAAAACACAAAAGGATAAGCATATGGGAACGTAAACACACAAATAAATCTAATCTATAGATGTAGAAGAGGCACCACCCTAGTCCTCATCGACTAGCAGGTCATCCTACTCCCAATCTAGATCATTGTAAGGGTAGGGTGGATGATCTTGGAAGGGTGGGATAGGAAGGGAAGTTCCCTCCAACTCTCCTACAACAAGGGACAAGGAAGAAGGCCCCTCAAGGTCTTCTTCATTGATCTATTGTGAAGCAAAAGTCATCTATTTTGTGAAAATCAACAACAAAGTTGGAATATCATCCACCAAATTGAACATGCACTTTCTAGAAGTTCCTTAATGCAACTAGGCAAGAGAAGGGAAAGGCACCTGAGAGTCGTTTCTAACCTCATTAAAAAGGGAAATGACAAACTTTGAGGATGCAGGGGTTGCCTCTGTCACAAGGACAATGCAAGCCAAGACAAAACTAGCTTTTTAAGAAGGTTAACCCTTCTTCCAACCTCCGTACATGCTGAGGTCATCCTCCAACTTGCATTTCAACGAAGGATGTTGAATCCCACATAAGAAGTAGAAGTGGTGGAGAAACTAGAGGCAATTGTAGAAGACACCACCTTTGTATGAGACATGTCAATGGGTTGTGAGAAAGTAGGGATGTCTAGGAGGCACATCAAAAGAGGAGGCTCCATGGAGGGAGCAATGAAGAATTGCACCCTTTTGGGATGAGCATTGAATCAAGACCCATCAAAGGATCTAGAAGAAAGACAGAGGCAATTGGAACTGAGGCATAAATAGTAGGAGAAAGCAAAATAGTAGAAGAGGATGTAGAGACAAACATAACTAGCTCCCCCTCCATCTTTTGCTATGTGATGTGCTTTGTGGCCAGATCCTTTCGTGAGAACTTGCGCTCATGTGCAAGCCGATTACATCAACTACGGGCACTAGAAGATGCACCCTGAGAAGAGACCGAAGGCTACTGCTCAACTACAAGAGTATCCTTTACAACTATTCTGGTAGAAAGATGGTCTCCTGAGTAGGAGCACGAGGAGGAGGCTTAGGAGTAGGAACAACCACGAGAGGAGAAATAGAAATAGGTGCCTCAATGGTGGGCCACTTCCCATTCCTTGCCCAGGGGATAGGTAGAAGAATAGTCAAAGGCTACGGAGGTTGAGACGCAAGAAAAACCCAATGAGAATGCTTCCCCTTACCATAGATCATAGTGAGTCAAGGAACCGTGGGAAAAATAGGAAGCTCAAAGAATTGACACTTTTCTTTTTGCCACATAGGCACCATCACACTTCCCATGTGAGGCATAGGAGTGTGAATTGAAGATGTTGTTGCAAGACAAGAAGTAGAAACAGATGGGGTAGAAGATGTAGAAGGAGAAGGATCTTAGAGTTTAAGCAAGCTTCCCCTTCCCTTTTGATAGGGCTGAAGAGGAAGCTTGGTATTGTGCTATCATAGAGGCCTTTACAAAAACAACATAGGGAGAGACTGGATAACTAACCTTTGGTGTTGAGCCCCTAGTCTTCTAGATTTAACATAAGCTTTATATAAAAAATATCCCCTTGGATCTAGAGGTCTGACTGAGGTGGACCAAAAGTGATCCAAAGAGAAGCCCCCATGCGACACCAATAGTTTATAGCCAGTGTCATGCACCATGTGCACAGTGCCTAGTGGGGGAACTTTAAGCATTTATGGATTACAGAGGCAACACCATTCATAGAGGCTAGCCACGGGATGCCTAACCTAACTCTAAATAGGTTAGACTCTAGGATCACAACAAATTACACATCAACAACCTTGGGTCCTCCCAAGACTAATAAAGAAATAGCACCCATAGGGGCAATAGAGAGTCCATCGTAGTTACAAATTGTGGTTTGCGACTTTTTGTATCTCTCCTTATGTAAAGGGTGATCCCACAATACTGGTTTACAATTTTTGGCCAAACTGGACACTAAACTATTTTTTTCTAACTAAATCTTCACTTTCAGGCACCTATAGCGGCTAAACCATGAGGAATTTGAAGATGATGCAAACTAGTGATTTGTGAAATTTTGTCTGTAGATTCTAAATATATTTTTTTCAAAATTTTTGGAATCATATTGCACTTCTTTTTCCATCTCCTTTGAAAACTAGTTTTTTATAGTAAACACAATTTTAAGGAGTGATGCTCACCGTATAACACGTAACTTTTTTTCCATGAAAGGATAAAATTCTATTTTTTTTGAATTCAGATTTGTAACTATGATATCTAGTGCTTCCAATTGGTTTCACAATGTTTTATTGAATATCTTTTCCTTAATAAAGTTTGAAGTCAAACCAATTACAATTCAAATAAAGGCAGATTGTATAACACATAACTTATGTTGTATATTAAATTCAATTTGTTTTTTTGTTGGATCAAGGACTTCAATATCTAGTGCACTCATATTTCAAAACAAAATTGATAATCTTCTATTCTTCCACATGTGCAGAACAAAGAGTTGATTTTGGTGAAAAACCTACATTCACAAGAAATTAAAAATAAATATAATAATAAAATTAAATTTATTTAAAATTATACTTTTTGGGAAGCTTATAATAAGGACTACATACTTACAAAAAAAAAAATTTAAATGAATTTATTTGATTCCCCAAAAGGTAAATCAAAAGTGGTTTTTTATTAGCATTTTGATAAGTGTAAAGGAGACTCTATTATAGGTATGGTTTAAAACTAGCGGGGTTCTATCCAAGGGGGTTTGATCTAAGGTAGTTTGATCAAACCCTCTTCAATTGGAATGCTTTAAATAAATTTTTTTAAGGCTTAAATCATTATATTTTCTAAAAATATGTGATTTCAGCAAAAATTAGAATCTCCCAAAAATTGTAAACCAGCATTGTGGGATCACCCTAAATTGTTTATGAACATAATTTCCTCTGTTATCACATTTACCCAACCTGTCAGATCAACCAAGATGCCATTTACAACATTGACATTAATCTAGGTAGGAATGTATAATGGGGAAGGCTCCTTATTTAGTGTTTCATCATGAGAGGTAAAAGTTATATCAAGTATTGTACTCGCATTTTCAATAGGAGGGATATGTGTGACTAAAACCATGTTCACATACTCAAATGGAACTAGCTCAAAAGATGTAGAAGATTGTGTGACTAAACTTATCGAGTGAGAAGGGAATGGAACAAGTATAAATTTGTAACTCACTATTAGCCTTGGCCACAGATTTATTAGAATTTTGTTTCTTCCCATCGATAAGGATAGTCCCATCGTTGATGTGGTCCTAAACCTCATAACACAGGCACACACATCGCTCAATGTTATGTTCATGTAGTCAGTTGAATTGACAAAAAATTTGCACATCGTACCACTTAGGATATGGCTTGGACAAAGGTCGAGGTTCTAGTAATGTCAAAACTTTATGTTTCAACACTTTTTCAAAATATAGGTATAAGATTTAGATAGTTTTGTAAAATGCATATTGCGCCCTAGGCCATTGTCTTTAGACGTAGAGACCATGTTCACAATAGCATTATTCTTGCCAAAAGATGACACTATTGATCAATTATCAAGATGGGAGCATGAGGATGAACCCTTGAACTGAGTGACCATATGTTGATGTTCATGCAATGTTGCACATAGGTGTGCAAAGGAAGGATACTTCATCAGGGAAAACTTCTCTTGCCATTGTTTCTATAGGTTCTCGATGAAGACCTTCTGAACATTGAAGTCCAGTAAAGGATAAGAGATTTGTGAAAATAGTGCTTAACAATGAGCAATGAATTCAATTACCTTTTTGTGGTCCCCTTGCTTGCATCAGACGAGATCTAAGAAATCCATCTTCGCCCTGATGTTAGCCTGAAACTTCCTCAGGAGCTGATTCACCAACTAATCAAACAAAAAGATAGAATTGTCTAGCAAATTGCAATACCACTCAAGGGCAGCATCCTTAAGGGATTGTGGAGAAATCTTTGCCATCAAAGCATCATGGTAGAAGAATTCAATGCACATAGCATTATATGCCGAGATGTGCATCTAAGGGTCTCCACAACCACCATACTTTTCAAATTTTGGAATCTCCATCCCCTGAGGGATATGAGTGTTCAAAATAGCAATAGACAAAGGGTTGCAATGAAAGAAAGGTTGAAACATAGCTTGAGAAGAAGAGGTGAAAAGGTTCGCCAACTGGTTTTGCATCTATCCCATATTTTGTAGTAATGTGTTTAAGACAAGGTCAGAGGATGAAATAGGACTAGTGGAACCACCAAATCCACCAACCCCTATACCAATAGAGACCCTCCCATCAGGACCAGTATAGGCTGTAGGATTACCATTAGGAGCATTAGGAGTGGAAAAAATAAAACTCAAGGGTACCTTGCTTAGTTTAATGGTGGGGGTTGGCTAAGGTCCAGAGGTGGTGTTAACAAAAGGGCCACTCTTGGTCATGCATACTGACACCCTAGGCATCAAGACTTCCAGTTGTTTCTTAGTGGTCTCAAAGCCAAGGAAGCAACACCCAAGTTAGGATTGTGGGCTCGGATGTGAGTGTCCACAATATTTGCAAGGCTCCAGAGAAATTCTAGACCTATTTGGTCCTTGTCCATCATAGATCTCAATTTTTTAACAACCATAGCGGCTTTGGAAAGAGTTTTGTCTTTCTCTAAATACTTCTCGAACTCCTCAAGTTTTCTATCCAGGGAAAGAAGTTTCTCTATGAGAACCTCAAGAGCATCATCTTCCTCCATAAATAATGGGAGGGGTAGGAACATGTGTAGTAGCTTCTCCAAAGTGGTTGGGGAATCCAGTAGACATCCCTAAAATTACTTCCTCAAAGGTAAGACTGGTGACCTTCTTAGATTCCATCCCTATATGTCGTAAAATCCTTCTAACCATGTGCCCATAGGTTGTAGACTAAGTCATAAAGCTCATAGAGCTTCACGACACATGAACCTATAACACACCCAAGACACAAGAGAAAGATTTCCAACACGAAGAAAAGAAAATAAGGAGTTCACATCAAGTTCACCAAAAATGTAGAGTAGGGTGATTTGTTGTTGGGAAAATGTGTTTCAACCTTGCAATTATATACGGTTTAATGGTTATAGGTGGTGATTGATCATGCAAATACTATACACTAGTTATATTTTTGTTTTCTATTGCTGCTGCTTATGATTTAGAGGTTGAGAAAATGGATGTGAAAACTGATTTCCTTCATGGTGATTTGGAGGAGGATATTTATGACAAAGCTAGAGCACTATGTGGTGAAAGGTAAAATTAAGTTGGTTTGTAAAATGAAGAAATATTTGTATGGCTTAAAATAGAGTCCTAGGATGTGGTACCGGAAATTTGATACATATGTGTTGAGTTTGGGATTTGAGTGTTCTAAATCAAATCATTTTGTTTATTATAAAACTGATGGTGATTGTTTCTTGTTTATTGCATTATATGTTGATGATATGTTATTTATTGGTAGAGGGAAAGGTATGAAATATTTCAGAACTAAAATCTCATCTTGCTACTAAATTTGAAATGAAAGACCTTGGTGTAGCTAAATACATTATTGGGATGGAAATTAAAAGAGATAGAGTGAACAAAAAGCTATGGCTTGGCCAAAGCAAGTATGTCAACTCAATTTTATAGAGGTTTGATCTGCATGATTGTAGACCATTGCGTGTTCTTGTTTCAGTTGGAACAAATTTATCTATTTCAAACTGTCCAACATTTCCATTAGAGATGGAAGGCATGAGCAAAGTGCCTTACCATCTAGTGTAGTTGGAAGTTTTATGTATGCTATGGTTTGTACTAGACCAGAAATTTCTCAAGAAGTGGGAGTTCTTTCCAAATATATGTCTAATCCGGATAGAGTTCATTAGGATGCAGTTAAAATAGTCTTCAGATATTTGCGGGGTACCTTAGATTATTCCTTATGTTATCATAGGAATATTATTGAAGACAATATTTCCCTTGATATTCATGGTTATGTGGATTCGGATTGGGCAGGTGATGTTGATAGCATAAAATCCATCAATGCTTATGTTTTTACTTTATTTGGTGGTGCAATTAGTTGGATGAGTAAGTGACAGGTTGTGGTTATTTTTTCCACTACTGAAGTAAAGTATATGGTAGCTACTCATGCTTGTAAAGAAGTAATTTGGCTTAAGATATTGTGTTCAGATATTGGAATAAAACAAGGTGTAGTGACAATTTATTGTGACAGTCAGAGTGCAATATGTATAGCCAAGAACCTGATATTTCATGCCATGACCAAGCACATTGATGTACAATATCATTTTTTTAGAGATATGGTTGAAGATGGTAGGGTGAAGCTAGTTAAGGTAGAAACTTTGATGAATGTTACTAATTCTCTAACTAAGCATGTGAGCATAGAGAAGTTCAAATGGTGTTCAGAGACTATGGGCCTTTCGGCCCCTAGCAATTAAAGAGACGATGGTTACACCCTCACGTTGCTCTTGCAAGGTGTTCGACACGTGGGAGATTTGTTGGGAAAATGTGTCTCAACCTTGCAATTATATACGGTTTATTGTTGATAGGTGGAAACTGATCATGCAAATATTGTACACTCATAGCAATGCATGGGGTTTGGGGCATCACCCTAAAAAAAAATTGTTGACACGTCAAGGTTTTTTCCTGCTGACACGTTAAGGCTTTTTCCCACTGACACGTTAAGGTTTTTCCCTGCTAACATGTCAAGGTTTTTCGTTAACACATCAAATGAAAAATGACCTTATAAAACTTTAATTCTAGAAGGTTCAAAAAAAGCTTGTTATAAGTAGTTGGGATGTATGTAGACAAGGGTGTATTTTGAGAGTTTGATAGCGGTCATGTTATCTCTTGATCTTTGGTGGTGATACTCCTATGAAAAGCTTTCTCTACAAGTATATTGGAATATTTTAATTTTTGAATAAAATATTGAGAAACTTTTAGAGTGTGGGGTTGTTTGAGCCTGAAAGGGTTTTCCCGACGTAAATCTTTGTGTTGTGTTATGCATGATATTTGTGTTTATTTGTGTTTAAGTTTTTGTAACTGTTAAAGATCTATAAAGTTTTTCATTTTTCTCCTCTCAAGATTAGTGTAGGAAGTTGTTCCTCCACCTTAACTTCCTTACACTTGTCACCCCCAAGGCTCCAGGTCGTGAGAGAACCGAAGGGAACAAATTGTCCTAAACTACCTAAGTTTGACTAATAGACTAAAATGGAAAGGACAGACTGAAAGGAAAGGGAAAGCATAACTATGTTTTCCTTATGCCAATGACAAGTTTTTTAGGGGTCAATTGAGCTGACTACAAAGGTCTCAAACTACAGACTAGATAGCTCTCTGTCTGAGGATGGCAGTGCTAGATCTGGATGTCAATGCACCACACTCTAGGGTCTCAGGGATGTGCTAGTGTCTTGTACAAATAGAGTGTCAGGTGACAGTCAGAAAATCATTGAGTCGACTAACAACCCAAGTTTGCTAGTTTCATAGTTTGAAAGGAAAATATAGAGATGCAAAGTACAAAAAGAAGAATACTATAAAACTACTTTAATGAAAAATTGACAAAGAAAGGAGAAGAATTCCAACTCACGTATGGTCTAGTTCTCTAGGTAGCTCCAAGTGGGTAAACTTGCACCTACACACATAAAAAGGGAAAAAAATTGGGTTGTGTTTTGAGGTTTGCCTCAGTTAGACCCCCATTTTGGTGTTCCCACCTCCACAAACAACCAATATGCAATGATATGGAGAAAAGTGATAACAGAGAGAATAGAAATGACATAATAAAGTAGAGAGCAATGACAACTTGAATGCTACTCTATAATACAATAATGCAAGTAAATGAAAAGACACAATATCACCTCCCCTACTATAAGCGCTCAAGGCCAATAGAGGAAGGATAAAGATGACACCACCACGCCAAGGAGGTAAAGCTTCATAACCTGCAACAATGATGATCTTGAAGCAAGAAGATGTTGTAGGAGCCAAGTGAGAAATTGGTAGCTGCAAGAAAGAGTGATGGAGAAGAAAGAATGCAAGAATATCAAGAAGTGTTAGAATAAGAGAGATTGAGCTTGAGAGTGAAAGAATGAGTTAGAGTCTTGTTCAAATGGATGAACTAATGGGAAGTTTTCCTAGGTGCAAATTTATGCTATTACGGGTAGATGTAAGAGACATGTAATTTTCATTATGTTTAGAAATAATTTTTAGAGATAGGATTTACTATTATTTTATCTAAATCAAACAACTAAAAGCTAATGTTCACTATGGTCATGGTACCTATTCTTATACCCAATGGTGTGTTGGATCCTCTAGCTTCTATACAATAATTCAATGCCCTAATTAATAATACCTCGCTAAATCCTTCTAATCATACTTGTACCTCATGCCTCCTAACAAGAATCATATAATGGTGCCTATAGTATATCTATAGATGGTCTTTTAATAGAATTTAATGCGCTCCCCAAAATATAGGTGACATCTAATTATATCTTCCAACAATCACATATCATCTCTAATGGGTTAGATTGTCAAACAATCCTTAATTGGATCCTTCGTCCATGACATGTCAATGGCACTACCAATGGATTTCACGGCGATGTTGTAGATTACTTAAGCTCACAAACATGCACAACCAAAAATCACAATGCACACTTCTCACAAAAACATAGCTTGACAACCCAATATACAAACTAACCAAAACAAACCACAAACGAAAGGAAATTATTTTTGGGTTATGCTTCACCACTAGGATGCTCCTACATCAAGCTATTTATAAATACAATATCCTAGAAGGTCAACTTGAGGTGATGTGGCACATGAGTTGGTAGAGTAACAATTGAACTCTAGAGAACTCGGCCTTAGGTACATAAGAAATCTAAACCTAAATAGAGATTATACTACAACACATCCCATTTCAAAAGTCAATACTTCACATTCAACTTATTCTAAAAAGAGAGAAATCCTAAGAGATTTAAACCAATCATATCTATAACATTAATTAAGCTAAAACCAATTTATCTATTATACACAACAACTTAATAAAACAAAATATCAAAAATTAGTGTATAATAAAAAAACAAAATATGTATTTTATAGATAGTTTTTTTATTTTCAATTACAAATTTTCTAAAGAACGACTATTTTTTATTTGTTTCTTATACGTAACTCTTGGAATACTTGTCAAAGGCATGGGTGGAACTGGATCATGTTGTTGGAAAAACCAATGGGAAAGTCAAAGGACGTCGTTATAGCTATATATGGAGTTCTACATTTACGAAAAGGTAAGTATAATTATGGGTATAAGATGATGGGATATAAGAGGTCCGTCTGGCAGAGATAAGTAAAGAAATGATTTTGCAGTCAAGTTCGGTTATTTGTTATATTTCAAGTCTGGTTCACAAATTAGGTGAAGAAGGGAGAAAGCTATTTTATCCGACAGCCACGTGAGCACACGTGATATTGACAAACGCCTAAGTCAACTAACTACTGCTTTTTATCAAGACTTTGGCATTAACACTTTTTGGAGGTTAATTAAAATATTGATCTTAGGGAAAATGAAAAGTTTGTTGAGTCGCTTAAGGCCTCTTTCATTAAATATTCAATGTCAGAATGTAAAGTATTATAATGAATCCAATCCGTGTATGGTAGACTTGTAGCTCTTAAATTATCTCTCTATATTCAAACGTCACTTTCTTCCAAAGAATGCCTTTTTTCTCTGCAACCGCAGTAGCATTGGGAATGGACTTCCTTTTTCTGATTTATAAATTGATTACCCATTACAAAACTGTTTAGTTGGTTTAATGGTCTTGATTTTTTTATATGAGTGTTGTCTTTCCTGGATATTTCCCTGCAGTCAAACTGGTTGTACCCCTCATGGGTGGAGGAAAATATTCCTAACAATGAGAGGACTAACTATGTGACTGAATCGTAGGTGACGTTTCACATTGTTGATTTGAGACTCTTTTTTTTTTAAATGGTCATTATTATAACACCATGTTACTCATTAAAATTTAATGAGATTGGGTGGATAGGAAATTGATTGGTACTGATATTGATTTGTGTTCTTGTATTAGGTAGTGCAAGAGTTTTTTAAATCAATGTTTTGGATCATCTTTTCTAATCTATCATCGAAAAGATAGATAGATCTTCAATCATGAAGTGTATTTATTATTAATATTCATTGCAGTGTGAGTAAATATTTGTATGAGACTAGATGGTCAGATAATTGTTAATTGGATCCTTCGACTATGACGTGTCAATGACACAACCACTGACTTTCATGGCAATGTTGTAGATTACTCACGTTCCCAAACATGCACAATCAATACCAGACACCAAAACTCACAATGCACACTTCAAACCAGAACATAGCTTCACTAGTCCAATATACAAACTAACCAAAACAAACCGCAAAGGAAAGGATAGATCAAAATCGCATTCTATGATGAAGAAGATAAATGCATCATAAATCATGAAATGTGATTCGAAATGTTGACTTAAAAAGCTCTTATATAATCTAATCCAGAAATGAACACAGATGAATACTATAAATCGCAGAAATCTAGTAGTGATGTGACAAAGATGTAACTCTACAAATTTGTGAAGAGTTCTGCTATTGGTGCTGTCAAAATCGATCTCTTCCGGGTCGGATCAATGCATTGAACAAGAAATAGGATGGTCCAGTAACTGATTGTTAAATACTGAGTTTTAATAAAAAAAACTTCTACTACAAATTTAAAGATGACTTCTACTGTTGCTGTGGCGTAATCAGATAAATGGCTTACCTGTCAAACTATGACTTATAAAATGTTTGATTCAGTTGTCAAAACCTTTGGAGGCGGGAAACTTTTCACGCAAGAAAGCGATGACGTTGACACAGATAAAGGGAATTTGAAGACCTGTAAAGTCAAAATGTTTTTGGTTGAAGTGTTGGCCACGGTTTAGTCTTGTTTGCCATCTGGGTTGAAAGAAGCGCGAAAGCCTCCTTGTTTGTGGGTGCCTCTCAAAGTTTGAATTTTTAAAAAGTTACTGGTAAGAGGAGGCAGAGCAATGGTTGATTTGTCATTTACAAACTCCATTCCGCAAACTTTGGCATTTAATCCTCGAATAAGTGGAGAACAGCATCGAACCCCCAAATCCTTCTGGCTTTCAGACGGGTCAATTGCTACGTTAGGAAGCGGACGTCACCGACTACCTATGACCGACAAGCATCCCAACAGAAAATCGGTTTGACAAGTTACTTGTTTCCGTGCCTGTACAGCACAAAGCTCCTTCCATGAAAGAGCTGAGGAACAACTTTCGACGGTGTAGGACGTGGCAGAGGAATGGCTTCAAATGTTGGTATGATGTCGCTTGTGAGTTGGCGGCTCATTCACACGCAGAATTTATGTTCTATGGGATTTGTACAAACTTGAAGGAAACGAAAAGCTCTATATAATCAGACGACACCAACAAGACTATTCCCTGCAGTCAAATTTAGCAACTCTTCAATTATAAAAGCACTACAGTCTTAAGTTAATTCTGTTGCTCGATACGCGAATAGGTATCCAAACATCGAGCAATCTAAAGAGGTTTTGGAAAGGTTTTGGGTGCTGTATGCAGCCTGCAGTGAGGCAGATTAGAGCCCCGATCTCGGCGGTCAGGGGTTCTTCCTGTCGATTGCTCAATACCCAAGTTAGTCTTTCCAGGTTTTCTCGGACCATAAATGTCCACGACAGATTCAGTACTGAGGGCAATAATAATAACAATAATCCTCGGCAATGTCGTCTCAAGGCGCTCAAAGTGCTCAAGGTGCATTGCTCGGCGGATAAGAGCGAGGCAGATGGGGTCCAAAAGTATCAAAAAACGCTGGATAATCTGGCCAAGCTGTGCGGGAATTCCAAGGCAGTGGACAAGATCATACAGAACGGATCGAATTACGCGGTGGGTTCTCCGAAGCAGAGCCTGGGGTCTAAATGGCGTGAGTATCAAGGATCCGGCAATTGGGAAGGCCTGCTCGATCCACTCGACGAGAATCTCAGGCGAGAGATTGTCAAATACGGGGAATTCGTCCAAGCAGCATACAGTGCTTTCGACTTCGATCCCGAGTCGAAGAACTACGCCGGCTGCAAACACCCGAAGACCACGCTCCTCGACGATGTGGGGCTCGGCGACGCGGGGTACGAGGTGACCGAGTGCATCCACACCACGTCTTCAATCCGGGTGCCGAAATGGCTCACGGACCGCTTTTCGGCCGACTGGATGGCTAAACAGACCACCTTTATGGGCTTCGTGGCGGTGTGCACGGACGAGAAAGAGTTGTCTAGGATTGGGCGGAGAGACATCGTGGTGGGCTTCAGGGGCACCGTAACGCCTCTCGAATGGCTGGAGAATCTCAAGGACGTCTTGACGCCGCTCAATAGGGATAACAAAATGCTCAAAGCCTGCTGTCAGCCCAAGGTGGAGAGCGGATTCTGGAGCCTCTTTAGCACCACGGGTCCCAGCGGGAAGAGCGCATGCGACCAGGTGCTGGACGAGGTCCGCCGGTTGGTGAAATTATACAAGGGCCAGGATATCAGCATAACTATCACCGGGCACAGCTTAGGCGCGGCTCTGTCTCTCCTAACCGCGTACCACATTGGCGAAGAGCTTAATTCAGGAAAGGAAACTCGTGCTCAGACTCCAGTGACAGTCTTCTCCTTCGGCGGCCCGCGGGTGGGGAACCGAGCATTCGGGCGGCGGATGGAGGAGGTGGGCGCCAAAGTCCTCCGGATCGTCAACACGCACGACGTTATTACAAAAGTGCCGGGCGTAGTGTTGAACGAGACGTGGATGCAGAAGATGTTGCAGAGGTCGGGAAACCAGTGTAAGATCGCGCGGTTGTTGGAGAAGATGCCGTGGGCTTACTGTCACGTCGGGACGGAGCTTCGCGTGAACAACAAGCATTCTCCGTATTTAAAGCCGGACGCGGACATGGCCTGCTGTCATGACCTCGAAGCTTACCTCCACCTCGTCGACGGTTTCCTCAGCTCCGCCACTCCTTTCAGACCTTCTGCTAAAAGAGACCTGCTCCGCCTCTTGACCAACCAGAAGTCCAACGTGCTCCTCAAGCCTAATCAAAAGCTCAGGAAGGAGATCAGCTGGCAATAATGTCTCAAACATATATCTACTGTATATATATACATATATACATATTCTGAATGTGAATGTAGTACATAGAGATTGGAGAAACCTCATTACTCCGCGGGTCTGCCCCGCTCCCAACGAAAAAGTGGAAAATTACAGAGCCATCTAACTGTGGCGTTTATGGTGATTGTACAAAAATATTCACCAGTCCCTCAAAAGTTAATTTTTTTATAAAATTGAAAATCAGATTCTTTTTTCTGCTGGATTAATTTCATTTTATGTGTTGTTTGATTGTTTTTTAATTAACGATATTAAGTTTTCGCAATCTATATTGTAGTTCTGTGTAATTTCTGAATTTAATTGTATTAAAATTATTTTCATCAACATTTAGAATCACACTCCGTGATCCATCTTATTTTTTTTTTTACAGTTAATTGGCATCCTCAACCTGCAACATTAACACCCTTCTGTTCGTTCTTCACCTCTTTCACAGTAAATTTTAACGGGCAAAATTTGAATGGATTGCCCGTCAGAGCAAAATCTGCTTGACAGGCAAGACCGGCCGTGAAATTTAGGCTTAGTTATCCGTTTCGTAGGTTTGACTTTATCCAACTGCCTAGAAAAAGAATGTAGTTGACTATTTTTATAAATTTTTAAAATCATTTAATTTAAATTTATAATCAACGACCAGTTCAGTAGCTTCGCTTTAATCTAACTTAAATTTCAAATTTGCAAGCAACTTTAGTAATATGCATATTATCTACTTCACCGTTTGAAAGTCTGAAAGCTTTTACAGGCTTGACGACCTCAAATATTAATTGATTGTTGAAGTCTCACCAAATCGCTAAAAAATAATAAGTAAAGTAAAATTGAAAGAGAAATTTAGTACGAAAAATATAATTCACCGCACCGTATTTATTCAAAAGTCAACCCAATGATAATTGTAACTAGTAATTACTCAAATAAATACACAAGAGTTGAGATTAAAATATGAATATTTCCAATAGATAAAAATATTATTTGATTATTTCAATTTGATTTGTTGAGGAGATTGGTGAATTAATATTGATGACTAAATTTAGATTTTAAGTTAAATTATTGTATTGACTACAACAAAAAATTAGATCTCGATTTGCAACAAAATTGTATCATAATTTTATTTAACTATATCACATTTATGTTCAACTCTTGTGATTCTATGTTATATGTTGACAAATCATAGAAGCATGTTTGCCTCAACATGTACCTACTTTCTAAACAAAATGCATTGCTAAAAAGAGCCCTTGGGAATTTGAGCTATAAGAAGATCGTTCAGTGTAAAACTTCCTCAACTTCAAACCAACTCTCCTTGATTATGTTACAATATGAGAGACATAAAATATGGTGATGCAATATGCTTAGAGGCTATAGGATCTATGAATGATCATGCAGATCATCTGATATTGATACTTGATAATGCAATTTAGGAAGTATTTTTATGCTAGTTCATCAACCTTTTTATATTTTTTCCTTGT
Source organism: Sequoia sempervirens (assembly GCA_007258455.2). NCBI lineage: Eukaryota > Viridiplantae > Streptophyta > Pinopsida > Cupressales > Cupressaceae > Sequoia > Sequoia sempervirens. The sequence goes on along the minus strand of VDFB02193867.1, from coordinate 600,175,902 downwards.
TTTTACTAGTGACCTAATTCTTGTCATTAAATACATAACCCTACACACATAGTTCAAATATTATGACACACAAGTGGTTGATCAATATTAATCAAATTGAGTGAAAGGATCAACTTAGAATAAGTGAACATGTTTAGATTTGGGGGATTGAATATCAAGCACAATTATGTAGATAGGGAACAAAATCATACCTACAATCGAGTCCAAGATGTGGGTGTGGATGTAGTGAAAGTTGGCATGGTCTTTCATGTACCAAGATGGGCATATGCAGCCTCTTGGGGGTAGGTCAAAGCAATATTAACAAGAGACTCAACAGGTGACTTGATATAGGTCTTTAAGATGGCCAAGAAAGTTTTCTTGGTGATAGGTGAGAGTGTTTGGTAATGTTCTCTTTGCTAAAACCATAGGAGGTACTAATGCAAAAATGGGTTGTGAATAATTTATATATGCATTGACCTAGGGCAGGGCAATCATATGGCACTAGCTAACCCATGACATGTATAATGATGTGTGATTATCAGTTTTCTTATCAAGTCTAATTTAGGTTGATCCAATCAAATGTGTAGAATTGATGAACAAAGAGTATATGACCTACCAAATAAATAGCAAGAGAAGCTTGTATGTAATTAGAATTTGATAAATTCATTCACCCTTTCTTGAAGAAAAAATGTACCCATTTGCAATGAATCTTTAATTTTGAGGAATACTAACCTGTTGCTACTATTGAAATGGTCCTCCTATTTTAGTTCTATATGGATGCTAAGAGAAATATGTGTCATCCATGTACTATATGTTGAGAAGGAGGGTATGTGCATGGAAATGGGGGACCAAAAGAGGGTCAAAAGTGACCATTTTTAAAAATCAATATAAACTAATCTTAGATGAAAAGTTGAAGATAACCATGTTTAAAATTTGAATATGTGATAGTAATAAGAATTGTAGTGCTCAAAATCTGGTTTCTAAGCTATTTTCTTTTTTAAATGGTAGAGATTAAGAGGTTCAAAAAGGGGGAGCACATAAAATGCTCTCATTTTTTATAAAAATATATAACTTGGGTCCAATGTGCTTCCCCTAAAATGTTGACTTTTAAAAAGTATTTGACAAATCACTTTGGTAGAAAATTAGTTATCATATAATTTATGCCTATTTTTTAAAAACTTGTAAAAATTCCTCAACTCCAAATCAACTCTCATTGATTATGTTGTACAAGATGAGAGACATAAAATATAGTGATGCAATATGCCTAGAGGCTATAGGATCTATGAATGATTATGCAAATTAGGTGATATTGATACTTGATAATGCAATTTAGGAAGTCTTTTTATGCTAGTTCATCAACCTTCTTATATTTTTTCCTTGTTTATATTAATAACCTAAGTCTTGTCATTAAATACATAACCCTATCCACTTAGTTCAAATATTATGGAACACAAGTGGTTGATCAATATTAATCAAATTGGGTGAAAGGATCAACTTAGAATAAGTGAACAATGTTTAGATTTTGAAGAGTAAATAGAAAGCACTATTATGTGTAGGGAACAAAATCGTACCTAGAATCTAGTCCAAGATGTGTGAGTGGATGTAGTCAAAGTTGGCATGATCTTACATGTACCAAGATGGGCATATGCACCCTCTTGGGGGTAGGTCAAAGAAATCTTATCAAAGAGAATCATCAAGTGCCTTGATATAGTTCTTTAAGATGGCCAAGAAATTTTGCTTGGTGATAGGTGAGAGTGTTTGGTAATGTTCTCTTAGCTAAAACCATAGGAGGTACTAATGCAATTTAAATGAGTTGTGACCAATTATGTATGCATTGATCGAGGGTGCACCAATCATATGGCACTACCTAACCTATGATGTATAATGATGTGTAATCATTAGTTTTCTTATCAAATCTAAGTTAGGTTGAACCAATCAAATGTTTATATTTGATGCACCATAGAGTTTATGACCTACTAAAGAAATAGCGAGAGAAGTCAAAAGTCAACCATTTTTTAAATTAGTAAAAACTAATCCTAGATGATAAATTGAAGATAGTCATGCTTAATATTTGAAGACATGACAATAACAAGAATTGTAGCACTCAAAATCTAGTTTCTAAACTACATTTTTTCTTAAACAGTGGAGATTAAGAGGTTCAAATAGGGGTAGCACACAAAATGCTCTTATTTTTGTCAAAAAATATAACATAGGTTCCAATGTGCTTCCTCTAAAATGTTGACAACATGTTTGGCAAGTGGTGACACTTGAACTACTAAATATAGTGATGCAAATGCATCATTAATAGCTTTTTCACTTAGTAGCTTGGTACCAAGGCATTTAGTGTGCCTCCCAAAACTAGCAAATTAATTATATGTCAAAAAATGGGATTACCAAGTGTCAAA